>MU826353.1:812391-1431252 GCA_029204205.1 Desmophyllum pertusum
CCAGTAACTACTGGATTGTAATGGAGCAGTTGTAACCCAGTAACTACTGGATTGTAATGGAGCAGTTGTAACCCAGTAACTACTGGATTGTAATGGAGCGGTTGTAACCCAGTAACTACTGGATTGTAATGGAGCGGTTGTAACCCAGTAACTACTGGATTGTAATGGAGCAGTTGTAACCCAGTAACTACTGGATTGTAATGGAGCAGTTGTAACCCAGTAACTACTGGATTGTAATGGAGCGTTTGTAACCCAGTAACTACTGGATTGTAATGGAGCGTTTGTAACCCAGTAACTACTGGATTGTAATGGAGCGTTTGTAACCCAGTAACTACTGGATTGTAATGGAGCAGTTGTAACCCAGTAACTACTGGATTGTAATGGAGCAGTTGTAACCCAGTAACTACTGTATTGTAATGGAGCAGTTGTAACCCAGTAACTACTGGATTGTAATGGAGCAGTTGTAACCCAGTAACTACTGGATTGTAATGGAGCAGTTGTAACCCAGTAACTACTGGATTGTAATGGAGCAGTTGTAACCCAGTAACTACTGGATTGTAATGGAGCAGTTGTAACCCAGTAACTACTGGATTGTAATGGAGCAGTTGTAACCCAGTAACTACTGGATTGTAATGGAGCGGTTGTAACCCAGTAACTACTGGATTGTAATGGAGCAGTTTGTAACCCAGTAACTACTGGATTGTAATGGAGCAGTTGTAACCCAGTAACTACTGGATTGTAATGGAGCAAGTTGTAACCCAGTAACTACTGGATTGTAATGGAGCGTTTGTAACCCAGTAACTACTGGATTGTAATGGAGCAGTTGTAACCCAGTAACTACTGGATTGTAATGGAGCAGTTGTAACCCAGTAACTACTGGATTGTAATGGAGCAGTTTGTAACCCAGTAACTACTGGATTGTAATGGAGCGGTTGTAACCCAGTAACTACTGGATTGTAATGGAGCGTTTGTAACCCAGTAACTACTGTATTGTAATGGAGCAGTTGTAACCCAGTAACTACTGGATTGTAATGGAGCAGTTGTAACCCAGTAACTACTGGATTGTAATGGAGCAGTTGTAACCCAGTAACTACTGGATTGTAATGGAGCAGTTGTAACCCAGTAACTACTGGATTGTAATGGAGCAGTTTGTAACCCAGTAACTACTGGATTGTAATGGGAGCATTTGTAACCCAGTAACTACTGGATTGTAATGGAGCGTTTGTAACCCAGTAACTACTGGATTGTAATGGGGCAGTTGTAACCCAGTAACTACTGGATTGTAATGGAGCGTTTGTAACCCAGTAACTACTGGATTGTAATGGAGCGGTTGTAACCCAGTAACTACTGGATTGTAATGAGCCAGTTGTAACCCAGTAACTACTGGATTGTAATGGAGCGTTTGTAACCCAGTAACTACTGGATTGTAATGGAGCAGTTGTAACCCAGTAACTACTGGATTGTAATGGAGAGTTGTAACCCAGTAACTACTGGATTGTAATGGAGCAGTTGTAACCCAGTAACTACTGGATTGTAATGGAGCGGTTGTAACCCAGTAACTACTGGATTGTAATGGAGCGGTTGTAACCCAGTAACTACTGGATTGTAATGGAGCATTTGTAACCCAGTAACTACTGGATTGTAATGGAGCCGTTTGTAACCCCAGTAACTACTGGATTGTAATGGGCAGTTGTAACCCAGTAACTACTGGATTGTAATGGAGGCAGTTGTAACCCAGTAACTACTGGATTGTAATGGGCGTTTGTAACCCAGTAACTACTGGATTGTAATGGAGCGTTTGTAACCCAGTAACTACTGGATTGTAATGGAGCGTTTGTAACCCAGTAACTACTGGATTGTAATGGAGCAGTTGTAACCCAGTAACTACTGGATTGTAATGGAGCAGTTGTAACCCAGTAACTACTGGATTGTAATGGAGCGTTGTAACCCAGTAACTACTGGATTGTAATGGGGCGTTTGTAACCCAGTAACTACTGGATTGTAATGGAGCAGTTTGTAACCCAGTAACTACTGGATTGTAATGGGCAGTTTGTAACCCAGTAACTACTGGATTGTAATGGGGCGTTGTAACCCAGTAACTACTGGATTGTAATGGAGCGGTTGTAACCCAGTAACTACTGGATTGTAATGGCGCAGTTGTAACCCAGTAACTACTGGATTGTATGGAGCGTTTGTAACCCAGTAACTACTGGATTGTAATGGAGCAGTTGTAACCCAGTAACTACTGGATTGTAATGGAGCAGTTGTAACCCAGTAACTACTGGATTGTAATGGGCAGTTTGTAACCCAGTAACTACTGGATTGTAATGGAGCGTTTGTAACCCAGTAACTACTGGATTGTAATGGAGCAGTTTGTAACCCAGTAACTACTGGATTGTAATGGAGCGTTTGTAACCCAGTAACTACTGGATTGTAATGGGGCGTTTGTAAACCCAGTAACTACTGGATTGTAATGGGCAGTTGTAACCCAGTAACTACTGGATTGTAATGGCGCAGTTTGTAACCCAGTAACTACTGGATTGTAATGGCGCAGTTTGTAACCCAGTAACTACTGGATTGTAATGGGGCGTTTGTAACCCAGTAACTACTGGATTGTAATGGGGCAGTTGTAACCCAGTAACTACTGGATTGTAATGGGGCGTTTGTAACCCAGTAACTACTGGATTGTAATGGAGCGTTGTAACCCAGTAACTACTGGATTGTAATGGAGCGTTTGTAACCCAGTAACTACTGGATTGTAATGGAGCGTTTGTAACCCAGTAACTACTGGATTGTAATGGGGCAGTTGTAACCCAGTAACTACTGGATTGTAATGGAGCGTTTGTAACCCAGTAACTACTGGATTGTAATGGAGCGTTTGTAACCCAGTAACTACTGGATTGTAATGGGGCAGTTTGTAACCCAGTAACTACTGGATTGTAATGGGGCGTTGTAACCCAGTAACTACTACTGGATTGTAATGGAGCGTTTGTAACCCAGTAACTACTGGATTGTAATGGCGCAGTTGTAACCCAGTAACTACTGGATTGTAATGGAGCGTTGTAACCCAGTAACTACTGGATTGTAATGGGGCGTTTGTAACCCAGTAACTACTGGATTGTAATGGAGCGTTTGTAACCCAGTAACTACTGGATTGTAATGGAGCGTTTGTAACCCAGTAACTACTGGATTGTAATGGAGCGTTGTAACCCAGTAACTACTGGATTGTAATGGAGCGGTTGTAACCCAGTAACTACTGGATTGTAATGGAGCGTTTGTAACCCAGTAACTACTGGATTGTAATGGGAGCGTTTGTAACCCAGTAACTACTGGATTGTAATGGGGCGTTTGTAACCCAGTAACTACTGGATTGTAATGGGGCGTTTGTAACCCAGTAACTACTGGATTGTAATGGGGCGTTGTAACCCAGTAACTACTGGATTGTAATGGGGCGTTTGTAACCCAGTAACTACTGGATTGTAATGGGGAGTTTGTAACCCAGTAACTACTGGATTGTAATGGGGCGTTTGTAACCAGTAACTACTGGATTGTAATGGAGCGTTGTAACCCAGTAACTACTGGATTGTAATGGGGCAGTTGTAACCCAGTAACTACTGGATTGTAATGGGGCGTTTGTAACCCAGTAACTACTGGA
The DNA here is from genome assembly GCA_029204205.1 of Desmophyllum pertusum. Lineage (NCBI taxonomy): Eukaryota > Metazoa > Cnidaria > Anthozoa > Scleractinia > Caryophylliidae > Desmophyllum > Desmophyllum pertusum. The sequence continues at coordinate 816,047 of MU826353.1, forward strand.
TTGTAATGAGCGTTTGTAACCCAGTAACTACTGGATTGTAATGGAGCGTTTGTAACCCAGTAACTACTGGATTGTAATGGGGCGTTTGTAACCCAGTAACTACTGGATTGTAATGGGGCGTTGTAACCCAGTAACTACTGGATTGTAATGGAGCGTTTGTAACCCAGTAACTACTGGATTGTAATGGCGTTGTAACCCAGTAACTACTGGATTGTAATGGGGCAGTTGTAACCCAGTAACTACTGGATTGTAATGGGGCGAGTTGTAACCCAGTAACTACTGGATTGTAATGGAGCAGTTGTAACCCAGTAACTACTGGATTGTAATGGAGCGTTTGTAACCCAGTAACTACTGGATTGTAATGGGGCGTTGTAACCCAGTAACTACTGGATTGTAATGGAGCGGTTGTAACCCAGTAACTACTGGATTGTAATGGAGCAGTTTGTAACCCAGTAACTACTGGATTGTAATGGGGCGTTGTAACCCAGTAACTACTGGATTGTAATGGCGCGTTTGTAACCCAGTAACTACTGGATTGTAATGGAGCGTTGTAACCCAGTAACTACTGGATTGTAATGGCGCGTTGTAACCCAGTAACTACTGGATTGTAATGGGGCGTTTGTAACCCAGTAACTACTGGATTGTAATGGCGAGTTGTAACCCAGTAACTACTGGATTGTAATGGGGCGTTTGTAACCCAGTAACTACTGGATTGTAATGGGGAGTTTGTAACCCAGTAACTACTGGATTGTAATGGCAGCGTTTGTAACCCAGTAACTACTGGATTGTAATGGGAGCGTTTTGTAACCCAGTAACTACTGGATTGTAATGGCGCGTTTGTAACCCAGTAACTACTGGATTGTAATGGGGCGTTTGTAACCCAGTAACTACTGGATTGTAATGGCGCAGTTGTAACCCAGTAACTACTGGATTGTAATGGGGCGTTTGTAACCCAGTAACTACTGGATTGTAATGGCGTTTGTAACCCAGTAACTACTGGATTGTAATGGGGCAGTTTGTAACCCAGTAACTACTGGATTGTAATGGCGCGTTTGTAACCCAGTAACTACTGGATTGTAATGGGGCGTTTGTAACCCAGTAACTACTGGATTGTAATGGGGCGTTTGTAACCCAGTAACTACTGGATTGTAATGGGGCGTTTGTAACCAGTAACTACTGGATTGTAATGGAGCAGTTGTAACCCAGTAACTACTGGATTGTAATGGCGTTGTAACCCAGTAACTACTGGATTGTAATGGAGCGTTTGTAACCCAGTAACTACTGGATTGTAATGGGGCGTTTGTAACCCAGTAACTACTGGATTGTAATGGCGCGTTTGTAACCCAGTAACTACTGGATTGTAATGGGGCGTTTGTAACCCAGTAACTACTGGATTGTAATGGGCGTTTGTAACCCAGTAACTACTGGATTGTAATGGAGCGTTGTAACCCAGTAACTACTGGATTGTAATGGCGCGTTGTAACCCAGTAACTACTGGATTGTAATGGGGCGTTTGTAACCCAGTAACTACTGGATTGTAATGGGGCGTTTGTAACCCAGTAACTACTGGATTGTAATGGGGCGTTTGTAACTCAGTAACTACTGGATTGTAATGGGGCGTTTGTAACCCAGTAACTACTGGATTGTAATGGGCGTTTGTAACCCAGTAACTACTGGATTGTAATGGCGCGTTTGTAACCCAGTAACTACTGGATTGTAATGGCGAGTTTGTAACCCAGTAACTACTGGATTGTAATGGGGCGTTGTAACCCAGTAACTACTGGATTGTAATGGAGCGTTTGTAACCCAGTAACTACTGGATTGTAATGGAGCGGTTGTAACCCAGTAACTACTGGATTGTAATGGAGAGTTGTAACCCAGTAACTACTGGATTGTAATGGGGCGTTTGTAACCCAGTAACTACTGGATTGTAATGGGGCGTTTGTAACCCAGTAACTACTGGATTGTAATGGGGCGTTTGTAACCCAGTAACTACTGGATTGTAATGGGCGTTTGTAACCCAGTAACTACTGGATTGTAATGGCGAGTTGTAACCCAGTAACTACTGGATTGTAATGGAGCGTTTGTAACCCAGTAACTACTGGATTGTAATGGGGCGTTTGTAACCCAGTAACTACTGGATTGTAATGGGGCGTTTGTAACCCAGTAACTACTGGATTGTAATGGGGCGTTTGTAACCCAGTAACTACTGGATTGTAATGGGGCGTTTGTAACCCAGTAACTACTGGATTGTAATGGCGAGTTTGTAACCCAGTAACTACTGGATTGTAATGGAGAGTTGTAACCCAGTAACTACTGGATTGTAATGGGGCGTTTGTAACCCAGTAACTACTGGATTGTAATGGCGAGTTTGTAACCCAGTAACTACTGGATTGTAATGGGGCGTTTGTAACCCAGTAACTACTGGATTGTAATGGCGAGTTTGTAACCCAGTAACTACTGGATTGTAATGGCGAGTTTGTAACCCAGTAACTACTGGATTGTAATGGCGCGTTTGTAACCCAGTAACTACTGGATTGTAATGGGGCGTTTGTAACCCAGTAACTACTGGATTGTAATGGCGATTGTAACCCAGTAACTACTGGATTGTAATGGGGCGTTTGTAACCCAGTAACTACTGGATTGTAATGGGCGTTTGTAACCCAGTAACTACTGGATTGTAATGGGGCGTTTGTAACCCAGTAACTACTGGATTGTAATGGCGCGTTTGTAACCCAGTAACTACTGGATTGTAATGGGCGTTTGTAACCCAGTAACTACTGGATTGTAATGGACCGTTTGTAACCCAGTAACTACTGGATTGTAATGGCGACTTTGTAACCCAGTAACTACTGGATTGTAATGGCGAGTTTGTAACCCAGTAACTACTGGATTGTAATGGAGTTTTGTAACCTAGTAACTACTGGATTGTAATGGGGCGTTTGTAACCCAGTAACTACTGGATTGTAATGGCGAGTTTGTAACTCAGTAACTACTGGATTGTAATGGGGCGTTTGTAACCCAGTAACTACTGGATTGTAATGGGAGTTTGTAACCCAGTAACTACTGGATTGTAATGGCGACTTTGTAACCCAGTAACTACTGGATTGTAATGGCGCGTTTGTAACCCAGTAACTACTGGATTGTAATGGCGAGTTTGTAACCCAGTAACTACTGGATTGTAATGGGGCGTTTGTAACCTAGTAACTACTGGATTGTAATGGGGCGTTTGTAACCCAGTAACTACTGGATTGTAATGGCGAGTTTGTAACCCAGTAACTACTGGATTGTAATGGGGCGTTTGTAACCCAGTAACTACTGGATTGTAATGGGCGTTTGTAACCCAGTAACTACTGGATTGTAATGGGGCGTTTGTAACCCAGTAACTACTGGATTGTAATGGGGCGTTTGTAACCCAGTAACTACTGGATTGTAATGGGGCGTTTGTAACCCAGTAACTACTGGATTGTAATGGGGCGTTTGTAACCCAGTAACTACTGGATTGTAATGGCGAGTTTGTAACTCAGTAACTACTGGATTGTAATGGGGCGTTTGTAACCCAGTAACTACTGGATTGTAATGGAGCGTTTGTAACCCAGTAACTACTGGATTGTAATGGGGCGTTTGTAACCCAGTAACTACTGGATTGTAATGGGGCGTTTGTAACCCAGTAACTACTGGATTGTAATGGGGCGTTTGTAACCCAGTAACTACTGGATTGTAATGGAGCGTTTGTAACCCAGTAACTACTGGATTGTAATGGCGCGTTTGTAACCCAGTAACTACTGGATTGTAATGGGGCGTTTGTAACCCAGTAACTACTGGATTGTAATGGCGCGTTTGTAACCCAGTAACTACTGGATTGTAATGGCGATTTTGTAACCCAGTAACTACTGGATTGTAATGGCGAGTTTGTAACCCAGTAACTACTGGATTGTAATGGAGCGTTTGTAACCCAGTAACTACTGGATTGTAATGGGCGTTTGTAACCCAGTAACTACTGGATTGTAATGGGGCGTTTGTAACCCAGTAACTACTGGATTGTAATGGGGGCGTTTGTAACCCAGTAACTACTGGATTGTAATGGCGTTTGTAACCCAGTAACTACTGGATTGTAATGGGGCGTTTGTAACCCAGTAACTACTGGATTGTAATGGGGCGTTTGTAACCCAGTAACTACTGGATTGTAATGGGGCGTTTGTAACCCAGTAACTACTGGATTGTAATGGGGCGTTTGTAACCCAGTAACTACTGGATTGTAATGGGGCGTTTGTAACCCAGTAACTACTGGATTGTAATGGGGCGTTTGTAACCCAGTAACTAATGGATTGTAATGGCGAGTTTGTAACCCAGTAACTACTGGATTGTAATGGGGCGTTTGTAACCCAGTAACTACTGGATTGTAATGGCGCGTTTGTAACCCAGTAACTACTGGATTGTAATGGGGCGTTTGTAACCCAGTAACTACTGGATTGTAATGGGGCGTTTGTAACCCAGTAACTACTGGATTGTAATGGGGCGTTTGTAACCCAGTAACTACTGGATTGTAATGGAGCGTTTGTAACCCAGTAACTACTGGATTGTAATGGGGCGTTTGTAACCCAGTAACTGCTGGATTGTAATGGGGCGTTTGTAACCCAGTAACTACTGGATTGTAATGGCGCGTTTGTAACCCAGTAACTACTGGATTGTAATGGCGCGTTTGTAACCCAGTAACTACTGGATTGTAATGGGGCGTTTGTAACCCAGTAACTACTGGATTGTAATGGAGCGTTTGTAACCCAGTAACTACTGGATTGTAATGGGGCGTTTGTAACCCAGTAACTACTGGATTGTAATGGGGCGTTTGTAACCCAGTAACTACTGGATTGTAATGGGGCGTTTGTAACCCAGTAACTACTGGATTGTAATGGCGAGTTTGTAACCCAGTAACTACTGGATTGTAATGGGGCGTTGTAACCCAGTAACTACTGGATTGTAATGAGGCGTTTGTAACCCAGTAACTATTGGATTGTAATGGGGCGTTTGTAACTCAGTAACTACTGGATTGTAATGGGGCGTTTGTAACCCAGTAACTACTGGATTGTAATGGGCGTTTGTAACCCAGTAACTACTGGATTGTAATGGGGCGTTTGTAACCCAGTAACTACTGGATTGTAATGGCGAGTTTGTAACCCAGTAACTACTGGATCGTAATGGGGCGTTTGTAACCCAGTAACTACTGGATTGTAATGGGGCGTTTGTAACCCAGTAACTACTGGATTGTAATGGGGCGTTTGTAACCCAGTAACTACTGGATTGTAATGGGGCGTTTGTAACCCAGTAACTACTGGATTGTAATGGGGCGTTTGTAACCCAGTAACTACTGGATTGTAATGGCGAGTTTGTAACCCAGTAACTACTGGATTGTAATGGCGTTTGTAACCCAGTAACTACTGGATTGTAATGGGCGTTTGTAACCCAGTAACTACTGGATTGTAATGGCGTTTGTAACCCAGTAACTACTGGATTGTAATGGGGCGTTTGTAACCCAGTAACTACTGGATTGTAATGGGGCGTTTGTAACCCAGTAACTACTGGATTGTAATGGCGAGTTTGTAACCCAGTAACTACTGGATTGTAATGGGGCGTTTGTAACCCAGTAACTACTGGATTGTAATGGGGCGTTTGTAACCCAGTAACTACTGGATTGTAATGGGGCGTTTGTAACCCAGTAACTACTGGATTGTAATGGGGCGTTTGTAACCCAGTAACTACTGGATTGTAATGGCACGTTTGTAACCCAGTAACTACTGGATTGTAATGGGGCGTTTGTAACCCAGTAACTACTGGATTGTAATGGGGCGTTTGTAACCCAGTAACTACTGGATTGTAATGGGGCGTTTGTAACCCAGTAACTACTGGATAGTAATGGCGAGTTTGTAACCCAGTAACTACTGGATTGTAATGGCGCGTTTGTAACCCAGTAACTACTGGATTGTAATGGCGAGTTTGTAACCCAGAAACTACTGGATTGTAATGGCGACTTTGTAACCCAGTAACTACTGGATTGTAATGGCGCGTTTGTAACCCAGTAACTACTGGATTGTAATGGCGAGTTTGTAACCCAGTAACTACTGGATTGTAATGGGGCGTTTGTAACCCAGTAACTACTGGATTGTAATGGGGCGTTTGTAACCCAGTAACTACTGGATTGTAATGGCGCGTTTGTAACCCAGTAACTACTGGATTGTAATGGCGCGTTTGTAACCCAGTAACTACTGGATTGTAATGGCGAGTTTGTAACCCAGTAACTACTGGATTGTAATGGGCGTTTGTAACCCAGTAACTACTGGATTGTAATGGGGCGTTTGTAACCCAGTAACTACTGGATTGTAATGGGCGTTTGTAACCCAGTAACTACTGGATTGTAATGGGGCGTTTGTAACCCAGTAACTACTGGATTGTAATGGCACGTTTGTAACCCAGTAACTACTGGATTGTAATGGCGCGTTTGTAACCCAGTAACTACTGGATTGTAATGGGGCGTTTGTAACCCAGTAACTACTGGATTGTAATGGGGCGTTTGTAACCCAGTAACTACTGGATTGTAATGGCGCGTTTGTAAACCCAGTAACTACTGGATTGTAATGGCGCGTTTGTAACCCAGTAACTACTGGATTGTAATGGCGAGTTTGTAACCCAGAAACTACTGGATTGTAATGGCGACTTTGTAACCCAGTAACTACTGGATTGTAATGGCGCGTTTGTAACCCAGTAACTACTGGATTGTAATGGCGAGTTTGTAACCCAGTAACTACTGGATTGTAACGGAGAGTTTGTAACCTAGTAACCACTGGATTGTAATGGGGCGTTTGTAACCCAGTAACTACTGGATTGTAATGGCGCGTTTGTAACCCAGTAACTACTGGATTGTAATGGCGCGTTTGTAACCCAGTAACTAATGGATTGTAATGGCGAGTTTGTAACTCAGTAACTACTGGATCGTTATGGGGCGTTTGTAACCCAGTAACTACTGGATTGTAATGGGGCGTTTGTAACCCAGTAACTACTGGATTGTAATGGGGCGTTTGTAACCCAGTAACTACTGGATTGTAATGGGGCGTTTGTAACCCAGTAACTACTGGATTGTAATGGGGCGTTTGTAACCCAGTAACTGCTGGATTGTAATGGAGCGTTTGTAACCCAGTAACTACTGGATTGTAATGGCGCGTTTGTAACCCAGTAACTGTTGGATTGTAATGGGGCGTTTGTAACCCAGTAACTACTGGATTGTAATGGCGCGTTTGTAACCCAGTAACTACTGGATTGTAATGGCGATTTCTAACCCAGTAACTACTGGATTGTAATGGCGAGTTTGTAACCCAGTAACTACTGGATTGTAATAGAGCGTTTGTAACCCAGTAACTACTGGATTGTAATGGGGCGTTTGTAACCCAGTAACTACTGGATTGTAATGGGGCGTTTGTAACCCAGTAACTACTGGATTGTAATGGGGCGTTTGTAACCCAGTAACTACTGGATTGTAATGGCACGTTTGTAACCCAGTAACTACTGGATTGTAATGGGGCGTTTGTAACCCAGTAACTACTGGATTGTAATGGGGCGTTTGTAACCCAGTAACTACTGGATTGTAATGGGGCGTTTGTAACCCAGTAACTACTGGATAGTAATGGGGCGTTTGTAACCCAGTAACTACTGGATTGTAATGGCGCGTTTGTAACCCAGTAACTACTGGATTGTAATGGCGAGTTTGTAACCCAGTAACTACTGGATTGTAAATGGCGACTTTGTAACCCAGTAACTACTGGATTGTAATGGCGCGTTTGTAACCCAGTAACTACTGGATTGTAATGGCGAGTTTGTAACCCAGTAACTACTGGATTGTAATGGAGAGTTTGTAACCCAGTAACTACTGGATTGTAATGGGGCGTTTGTAACCCAGTAACTACTGGATTGTAATGGGGCGTTTGTAACCCAGTAACTACTGGATTGTAATGCGCGTTTGTAACCCAGTAACTACTGGATTGTAATGGCGCGTTTGTAACCCAGTAACTACTGGATTGTAATGGCGAGTTTGTAACCCAGTAACTACTGGATTGTAATGGCGAGTTTGTAACCCAGTAACTACTGGATTGTAATGGCGAGTTTGTAACCCAGTAACTACTGGATTGTAATAGAGCGTTTGTAACCCAGTAACTACTGGATTGTAATGGGGCGTTTGTAACCCAGTAACTACTGGTTTGTAATGGGGCGTTTGTAACCCAATAACTACTGGATTGTAATGGGGGCGTTTGTAACCCAGTAACTACTGGATTGTAATGGCGCGTTTGTAACCCAGTAACTACTGGAATGTAATGGGGCGTTTGTAACCCAGTAACTACTGGATTGTAATGGGCGTTTGTAACCCAGTAACTACTGGATTGTAATGGGGCGTTGTAACCCAGTAACTACTGGATTGTAATGGCGCGTTTGTAACCCAGTAACTACTGGATTGTAATGGGGCGTTTGTAACCCAGTAACTACTGGATTGTAATGGGGCGTTTGTAACCCAGTAACTACTGGATTGTAATGGCGACTTTGTAACCCAGTAACTACTGGATTGTAATGGCGCGTTTGTAACCCAGTAACTACTGGATTGTAATGGCGAGTTTGTAACCCAGTAACTACTGGATTGTAACGGAGAGTTTGTAACCTAGTAACCACTGGATTGTAATGGGGCGTTTGTAACCCAGTAACTACTGGATTGTAATGGCGAGTTTGTAACTCAGTAACTACTGGATTGTAATGGGGCGTTTGTAACCCAGTAACTACTGGATTGTAATGGCGAGTTTGTAACCCAGAAACTACTGGATTGTAATGGCGACTTTGTAACCCAGTAACTACTGGATTGTAATGGCGCGTTTGTAAACCCAGTAACTACTGGATTGTAATGGGGCGTTTGTAACCCAGTAACTACTGGATTGTAATGGCGAGTTTGTAACTCAGTAACTACTGGATCGTAATGGGGCGTTTGTAACCCAGTAACTACTGGATTGTAATGGGGCGTTTGTAACCCAGTAACTACTGGATTGTAATGGGGCGTTTGTAACCCAGTAACTACTGGATTGTAATGGGGCGTTTGTAACCCAGTAACTACTGGATTGTAATGGGGCGTTTGTAACCCAGTAACTGCTGGATTGTAATGGAGCGTTTGTAACCCAGTAACTACTGGATTGTAATGGGCGACTTTGTAACCCAGTAACTACTGGATTGTAATGGCGCGTTTGTAACCCAGTAACTACTGGATTGTAACGGAGAGTTTGTAACCTAGTAACCACTGGATTGTAATGGGGCGTTTGTAACCCAGTAACTACTGGATTGTAATGGCGAGTTTGTAACTCAGTAACTACTGGATTGTAATGGGGCGTTTGTAACCCAGTAACTACTGGATTGTAATGGCGAGTTTGTAACCCAGAAACTACTGGATTGTAATGGCGACTTTGTAACCCAGTAACTACTGGATTGTAATGGCGCGTTTGTAACCCAGTAACTACTGGATTGTAATGGCGAGTTTGTAACCCAGTAACTACTGGATTGTAACAGAGAGTTTGTAACCTAGTAACCACTGGATTGTAATGGGGCGTTTGTAACCCAGTAACTACTGGATTGTAATGGCGAGTTTGTAACTCAGTAACTACTGGATTGTAATGGGGCGTTTGTAACCCAGTAACTACTGGATTGTAATGAGGCGTTTGTAACCCAGTAACTATTGGATTGTAATGGGGCGTTTGTAACTCAGTAACTACTGGATTGTAATGGGGCGTTTGTAACCCAGTAACTACTGGATTGTAATGGGGCGTTTGTAACCCAGTAACTACTGGATTGTAATGGGGCGTTTGTAACCCAGTAACTAATGGATTGTAATGGCGAGTTTGTAACTCAGTAACTACTGGATCGTAATGGGGCGTTTGTAACCCAGTAACTACTGGATTGTAATGGGGCGTTTGTAACCCAGTAACTACTGGATTGTAATGGGGCGTTTGTAACCCAGTAACTACTGGATTGTAATGGGGCGTTTGTAACCCAGTAACTACTGGATTGTAATGGGGCGTTTGTAACCCAGTAACTGCTGGATTGTAATGGAGCGTTTGTAACCCAGTAACTACTGGATTGTAATGGCGCGTTTGTAACCCAGTAACTGTTGGATTGTAATGGGGCGTTTGTAACCCAGTAACTACTGGATTGTAATGGCGCGTTTGTAACCCAGTAACTACTGGATTGTAATGGGGCGTTTGTAACCCAGTAACTACTGGATTGTAATGGCGAGTTTGTAACCCAGTAACTACTGGATTGTAATGGAGAGTTTGTAACCCAGTAACTACTGGATTGTAATGGTGCGTTTGTAACCCAGTAACTACTGGATTGTAATGGGGCGTTTGTAACCCAGTAACTACTGGATTGTAATGGGGCGTTTGTAACCCAGTAACTACTGGATTGTAATGGGGCGTTTGTAACTCAGTAACTACTGGATTGTAATGGGGCGTTTGTAACCCAGTAACTACTGGATTGTAATGGGGCGTTTGTAACCCAGTAACTACTGGATTGTAATGGCGCGTTTGTAACTCAGTAACTATTGGATTGTAATGGCGAGTTTGTAACCCAGTAACTACTGGATTGTAATGGGGCGTTTGTAACCCAGTAACTACTGGATTGTAATGGGCGTTTGTAACCCAGTAACTACTGGATTGTAATGGCGAGTTTGTAACTCAGTAACTACTGGATTGTAATGGTGCGTTTGTAACCCAGTAACTACTGGATTGTAATGGAGAGTTTGTAACCCAGTAACTACTGGATTGTAATGGCGCGTTTGTAACCCAGTAACTACTGGATTGTAATGGCGCGTTTGTAACCCAGTAACTACTGGATTGTAATGGAGAGTTTGTAACCCAGTAACTACTGGATTGTAATGGTGCGTTTGTAACCCAGTAACTACTGGATTGTAATGGCGAGTTTGTAACCCAGTAACTACTGGATTGTAATGGCGCGTTTGTAACCCAGTAACTACTGGATTGTAATGGCGCGTTTGTAACCCAGTAACTACTGGATTGTAATGGAGAGTTTGTAACCCAGTAACTACTGGATTGTAATGGCGCGTTTGTAACCCTGTAACTACTGGATTGTAATGGGGCGTTTGTAACCCAGTAACTACTGAATTGTAATGGCGAGTTTGTAACCCAGTAACTACTGGATTGTAATGGCGAGTTTCTAACCCAGTAACTACTGGATTGTAATGGCGAATGTAACCCAGTAACTACTGGATTGTAATAGAGCGTTTGTAACCCAGTAACTACTGGATTGTAATGGGGCGTTTGTAACCCAGTAACTACTGGTTTGTAATGGGGCGTTTGTAACCCAATAACTACTGGATTGTAATGGGGCGTTTGTAACCCAGTAACTACTGGATTGTAATGGGGCGTTTGTAACCCAGTAACTGCTGGATTGTAATGGAGCGTTTGTAACCCAGTAACTACTGGTACTGGATTGTAATGTCGCGTTTGTAACCCAGTAACTGTTGGATTGTAATGGGGCGTTTGTAACCCAGTAACTACTGGATTGGAATGGCGCGTTTGTAACCCAGTAACTACTGGATTGTAATGGGGCGTTTGGAACCCAGCAACTAGTGGATTGTAATGGTGCTTTTGTAACCCAGTAACTACTGGATTGTAATGGAGAGTTTGTAACCCAGTAACTACTGGATTGTAATGGTGCGTTTGTAACCCAGTAACTACTGGATTGTAATGGGGCGTTTGTAACCCAGTAACTACTGGATTGTAATGGGGCGTTTGTAACCCAGTAACTGCTGGATTGTAATGGAGCGTTTGTAACCCAGTAACTACTGGATTGTAATGGCGCGTTTGTAACCCAGTAACTGTTGGATTGTAATGGGGCGTTTGTAACCCAGTAACTATTGGATTGTAATGGGGCGTTTGTAAACTCAGTAACTACTGGATTGTAATGGGGCGTTTGTAACCCAGTAACTACTGGATTGTAATGGGGCGTTTGTAACCCAGTGACTACTGGATTGTAATGGCGCGTTTGTAACTCAGTAACTATTTGATTGTCTTGGAGAGTTTGTAACCCAGTAACTACTGGATTGTAATGGCGCGTTTGTAACCCAGTAACTACTGGATTGTAATAGGGCGTTTGTAACCCAGTAACTACTGGATTGTAATGGTGCGTTTGTAACCCAGTAACTACTGAATTGTAATGGAGAGTTTGTAACCCAGTAACTACTGGATTGTAATGGCGCGTTTGTAACCCAGTAACTACTGGATTGTATTGGAGCGTTTGTAACCCAGTAACTACTGGATTGTAATGGAGAGCTTATATCCCAGTAACTACGTGATTGTTAGTATGGATACACGTGTAAACATCGATAGCTATCGATACGAAAACTTGTCAATCATACCTTTGTTAACACAACCAGGAGTTCTACCTGTAGGTTTCGTTGTCTTGTAAATCAAACTCATTTCCATATGAAAGGTTGTGTAGCAGGACTCGTTTTGAAACAGAGGCAAAGGGCAACTCGGAAATGGCCTGGCCCAAATATATAAGAGGGTTGAGAATTGACCAACATTTTAACTGATAGCTGAGAATCCAGCATCTCCAACAGGACCCTCATGTAAGACTCTCTTGTGCTTATGCTCTGTTTCGTTTCACTTGAATAATGCAAACATCAAGTACAAGAAAAGGAAACTTTATTATCATTGCGCTTGTGCTTGCGCTTATGCTTGAGTCGCGCCTGTCGTCAAAGTTTAAAAAAAAGGCGCTTGTGCTTGCGTCGCTGGTCAAAACCAGGCTTTATCTTTTAAATGTGTTGTTTAAATAAACAAAATTTGCCACAAAGAAAGAAACCAATGATTTGATGGTAACTAACTACAAGTGAAGAAAAATCGTTTACAATTCAAAAAACCAAGAAACGATGCGAAAGAATATAAGTTTACAAGCAAAAAACGGACGGGCGCGGCTCAAGCGAGAATTCGAACCATGGAAGCTTTGTTTCAGTCGGAAAAGCATCTGAATTGGAAAACAACCTTTTGGAGCAATATCTACGCTTTATAGAGATACCAAAAGGTAAAAACTCTGTAGGCGATATAGTTAAGTTTCTCAATATTCAACCAAGTGTGCGAAACTTTGAAGTGGTGCTAATTTTGATCTTCTCTTTACATTTCTGGAAGTGGTTGCCAGTTTCTCGTACATTTCCTGAAAACATTGGTTGTAAAAACACTATTCTTCATCGCGGCCAATTAAAGTCACAGTAAAATGTATTGAACATAACCCTGATATACCGAACCCCGTTATAGCAAACACTTTCCCGGTTTATTGTATTGGGATATAGGGCGAACGAATTCCTGTGTTAGCCATCATTCCCGTATGTACTGCGCGGTTCCCTTGAACACAGGGAACGTAGCGGAAACTTGCAACTGGTGTATTGATACATTTGCTATTGCATCTGCAATTTGTTTTTGACAGAATATGCTAATTAATGTGTTTTGATTTTAGCCCATAAGATAGGCGCGGAAACGTATAGCGGTGTTCGAGAAATAAATTATTTTAATTTTCTGAAATTAATTAATTAATTTCAGAAAACCGACCTCCAAGTACATGTTTCTAGATATAGAGTTTGTCTCAATTTCAGGTCACACAAATTTATTCCGTGCACGTGGTCAATAAGGCTTTTCTAGGAATTCAACTGATAAATTCTAGGAACCTATAAACATGAACGATTTACTAATAACAATGATTTGGCTTACCTCCAGTGTATTTGCTGTTTGTGTGGTCATCAACTGGTATAAAATAGCCTTTAGGTTATAAATATTCCGGTTTTGGCCTAAAAGGGACAAAATATATAGCGGTTAGGTCAGTTACGGTAGAAAAAATTAAATTACATCTTTGGCCATGGTTCCTTATTCGCTTTTGCACGCATTACGTGCCTATGTTTTTGTATTAAACGGCTCAAACAACCCAAGGTGGCGCAAGACACTGTTATTTTGTTAGAACAATGTAAAATACAGACGTAAAAACTATGTTGTGCAGACTAAGGCCCAGTTCAGACGCCGTACTTCACATGAGCCGAATCGAATTCGATGAATTAAGTTCATGTGAGGTACGGCGTCTGAATCAATTCAGAACGGCTGAATGAATTCGGATCGGCTCAGGCCGTTCTTCCCGCCTGGCTCAGCCGGGAATAACGGCTGTGGACCGGCTTTGATTCAGACGCTGAACTTCACATGAGCCGAAACAAATGCATGAATTATTATAATGTATTTTTCAGTATAACAGCAATTTTCCCTATTAATTTAAGTTCGGCTGAATTAAGCTCGGCGTCTGAATCAATTCAGCCGGTCTAAATTAATTTGGGTCGGCCTAAATTCGAATTCGATTCGGCTCATGGTGAAGTACGGCGTCTGAACTGGGCCTAACTCAAACCAGCCGTTGATTTTCCTAATAACCGTACAAAACGCGCTAAAACCGTAAAAATGTCACTATTCGAAAGCGATCTCCCCAGATTTTCTTCTTGCGCGCGCGCGCTCTCAGTTCTAATTTCTCGTTTAGTTTTACGTCTTGCAAGCGTCATAAAGGAAAATTCAAACTCAGACGCATATTCTTGAGGAAAGATGTGCAACTAATCGGTGCAAAGAAAAAACTCAATTTTCGTTGAAAATATGGGAGTCCTGTTGTTCTACGTCCGCGAAACAAACAAGTGCATCGTCATCGCGACACTATGTTTCAGTTTCAAGCTCTCCGAGCTTATTTCCACCTGGAAACGAGTTACAAACAAGATTCGAAGTCGCTGAATTTTGAAAAAACTCGGAGAGAGCGAGTGTGAAAGATCTGATTAACTTTTATGACGGCCGCTCAACAAGTGCATTTATTGAAACTAACGCAGATTCTATGTGGATAGAATCTCTTGAAGAGACAGGTAAACAGCACCGAAAAGTGAAGAAACTTTTGAAAAACAATTCGCAGCAGTGGGGAGTGAAGAGTCTTCCACCGAAAGCTACGAGGGAGGCAATAAAGTCATGGCATCAAAGCCGCGAGTCTCCCGGCGCCATTCAGCGGCTAAAGAAGAAAGACTCAACACGTCAGCCTAAATACAAAGATGAGATCATGTTGAGTGACAACATTGATAGCATTGTAGAGAAAGAAATACCAGAAGTCCCCAGATGAGATACAAGATCACATACCAGCAGCGGAATCAAATGGGCGAAGATCTTCGGGGTCCGGCGCAACACCACGCCCATCAGCTAAAAGAAACAGGAAAAAAGAAGATAACCAACTAGCCAGGGACATCGACTACATTCTTAAGCGATGGTGAACATGACAGGAAATCAAATGGAGCAAGCTCTTCCAGTGCTAGCGTAACACCACGCCGCCCTAAAAAGTCCGCGAAGAGGAAAGAAGAAGAACGAAGCTAAAAAGCTGGTCAGACATATTAAATATATCGTTAAGTCAAGCTCTTCCATCTCTGGTGCAATCTCGCGCACCAATAGCAAAATTCCAATAACACACGAGGAAAACATTAAAGCAGGCAGATGATCAATTGGTGAAGGATATTAACTATATATTTTTATTGTAAAGTTTAATTTCTTTTGCCATTTGATCATAGTGATAAAATCAGGAATGTGAAATCGAGTTAGAAGGACTAGAATAGTTTTATGTCGAGCTAAAAAGCCTGGTTTTCACCAGCGACGCAAGCACAAGCAACAAGCAACATAACGCAGACGCAGTAACGTGTTGATTTGTCCATAACCAAAGGCACTGATGATTAACGGATTAATGCGTATGTTGCTTGCGTTTGCGACGCTAGTGAAAACCAGGCTTACCGGTAATGGATTACCCTTTTGTGTCCTTTTGTGTCCCATTTATTACGTGATCAAGATTATCTTTAAGCCTTACACCAATACTGGAAAAAATAGCAGGTTTTGTGTGGAAGTGGAAAAGACCTTGCTCAAAGGAGAAGCTGGTGATATATATATATAATTATACGAAATCAAGAGAATATGAAGGGTAAGAGAGGTAATGTCCCATACATGGGTCATTTCTATGATAATCCATCTGATGCTATTTTTAGATCAGCTACGCGTTAGTCAATAGCCAATCAAATTACCCTATTTATGACACGTAATATCTTCTCTTTTTTCTGCGTGGATTAGTCCGCGCGATCGTCGCGTGGAGTACACGTTTCTTTCGCGAAAACAAAATGGCGGAAGATGCGGAGATCCGTTTTGTCGATGAATCTCAGTATGGTAAAGTTGTTTTCAGCCACAAAAGCAATGGGAAAACGTTCTCAAAAGAATTCTCCGACATGGCTGATATTAAAAGAACATCACGAAGATGAACTACTGAGTTCTACGTTAGAAAGCGACGATAGTGAACTAGACGAAGGGGAAGGAGAAATGTCAGATAATATTATTTGTCCTGACTATAGCACATCTTCCGATGACGGGGAGGTAAAAATAAAGATTCCTCCCATAAATGAAAGCCTAGGGCTTCCAAATTTAAACTGACGGCTGACAAACCAGGTGAGAAGCGCAAAGAGTCGAGTTCAAGCCGAGAGCAACCAAAAGTAAAATATAGTAATCATTCATGATTGCTTGCTTATTACAATTTTGCATTTTGACTAAGCATATAGTTTATCCACATTATGTCAATACATTCATATGTGAGCAAGCATGTACATCATCTTGAGAATTAAATAAAGCAATTGCAAAATCTTATATCCCTAAAACTTACAGGATATCAGAGTCTGTACAGTGTAATAAATTAATTTAATTGGCAGTGCTCAAGACTTGATGATTAAATTTATATCATTTCACTTGTGAACTGTTTTACTGAACACACCATTCAAAATTGTCTTTTTAAAATCTTATATATCCCTAAAACTTATCAGAGTCTGTACAGTATAATTTCACTTTGCAGTGCAGTGCTAAGACTGGATATTATGTTTATGATTAAATTATTATTTTCATTTTAATATGTGAACAGTTCCACTGAACACACCATTCAAAATTGCCCTTTCAAAATGTTATATATATCCCTAAAAACGTACCGGATATCAGTCTGTACAGTGTAAATAAATTAATTTCAGTACAGTGTTCAAGACTGGATGTTATGTTGATGATTAACTTATATTATTTCACTTATAAACTGTTTCACTGAACACACCATTCAAATTATTATTTTACTTGTCAACAGATTCACTGAATACACCATTCAAAAATTATTTTCAAAATCGTATATCCCTAAAACAGGATATCAGAGTCCATACAGTGTAAGTAAATTAATTTCATTGCAGTGCTAATACTGGATATTATGTTTATGATTGAATTATTATTTCACTTATGAACAGTTTCACTGAACACACCATTCAAAATGTTATATATATATCCCTACAAACTTACAGGATATCAGAGTATGGACAGTGTAAATAAATTAATTTAATTGCAGTGCTAAGATTGGATATTATTTTTATGATTAAAATATTATTTCACTTGTGAACAGTTTCACTGAACACACCATTCAAATTTTTTTTAAATCTTATATACAGGTTATCAAAAGTATATACAATGTAAATAAATAAATGTCATTGCAGTGCTCAAGACTGGATATTATGTTTATGTTTAAATTATTATTTCACTTGTGAAATTTTCACTGAACACACCATTCAAAATATTAAACTTACAGGATATCAGAGTCTGGAATGTATATTTATCCCTAGATTGAGGTGGATCGTTGGGTCCATTATCTGTGAAATAGGCTTTAGTAATAACGTCATGATTATGCATACAAAAATAATTCCATTGGGATATTAAGACAGATAATTAAATTTTCATAATGTGACTATTAAGAGAGGATAAACAGTATCAATTATCCTACAAAATGTTAATAGATACACATGAATGTCCACAAATAAATGAATATCCTCAGCATCTGTCATCATGATCCATTTGTGGATGTTAATATAATTTGCAAAATATTTTGGACTGCAATACAAGTGGGTTGAAAATAGATTTACTATGTGACAAAATTAGAGGTGGATCGAAGGAAGGTAGTCAACAAGAACAAGAATGTGCATAACAGAAATAACTCTCAGGTCAGAGAGTTTTATTCTTCTCTGCTTTGGCTGGATAAGATTTCTCCTGAAGCAAAACCAGAAATGTCCACCGGCCACACAATATCCCCACGTTTTATTAAATCTCTTCTAAGAAAATTGCAGGTATATTATTTGCTCCATAATTTATATGTCCTCATGTTGCTCTGAATACTGCTTTTCAACTGCTGACGATAATGACATAAAGCCGGGCAGATGCCAGATGCTTCCAGATGCTACAAGTTCTATTTCAGAGTGAATTCCCAACTGAAAACACTGAAAACTCAATCAATCGTTTGGCCAAGAAAATTATTCAAGGTCCGGTTGTCTTCGTTCGTACGCTTCCACAAAATTCAAAGCTGAGGATTTCTTCTCCAGTTTTCGCATCAACCGTGAGTGTGTGGAGTTTTTCGCTTCCTTTACTGCGGAAGTCTAGGAGATCTTTTTGGTATACTGTTCAGAAAATAGGAGCTGTGGGAAACAATAAAAGTAAAGTTATTTAAAAGTCGTTTAATTAAGCTTATAGAAAGAGGTTTACTGAAAACTATAAGCTTATTAAGCTTATAAAGTCCACAAGCTTACACGGTAAGTTTATGCTATCTCGAACCTATAAAGGATCTATAAGCTTGAATAGCCCTTTTCACGGTTAAATTGCGATATTTGCATAACAATACACTTGAACATAGAAGCGAGGCAATTTCGGGCACAAGCTGCAAAACATCGTGTTTTTCTTGAACTCCTTGAACTCTTTTAGTATAAAAACAGTTTTAAAATGTAGAAGAACTACAATTCTTTTAGTTTTACGTTTGCTTTTAGAAAAAATTGTAAAACGACTTTTCGCTATTAATAAAGAGTAGACTCGCATAAGCAACAGGGAGATCGGATTACGATCTTTACGGCAAACTTTAACTAAAATAGTTGCATATTTAGTTATTCTCCGTTTTAAAACTATTTTTATGCTAACATAGTTTAAGGAGTTCGAGAAAATCACGATGTTTTACAGCTTGTGCCCGAAATTGCCTCGCTTCTATGTTTAGCTGTATTGTTATGCAAATATTTCAGGTTAACCGTGAAAAGGGCTATTATCTTACCTTCAGTAAAAAAAATACTTCACTAGAACATTCTCCTTCACAGAAACTTGTCTCTTCCTTTCTCCGTTTCGAATTTGCTTCCACAAACCGAAACGCTTCTGTATACTCCTCATTTCGCCTTCATGTAAGCACTGCACGAAACACCCACGCAACGCGCGCGAAGACAAATTATCCGAGGTGCACTGGTAACGATAATGATCTAAAAATAGCATCAGATTGATTATCATAGAAATGACCCATGTATGGGACATTACCTCTCTTACCCTTCATATTCTCTTGACGAAATAGAAAGAGTTTTTAAAAAATTAGCTACAATAGAAATTTTCAGATCTATAAATTGAAAGGGAGAGATTTTATGGCAGTTTGAAAATTTGAAAAATTACAAGGATTTGTATGGGAAAGGAGCCGGTGACGGGACGGACAAGGCTTATTCTCATACAAATCGATCCTTCTTATTTTTGAAATAATCAAACAGCCATAAAAAGCCTCCGTTTAATAGACGATGTTATTCTGGAAATTTCCACGCTAGCTAATTTGTAAATAGTCTATACTATACTGTATTTTTAAAATGGCCAGCTTCTCGTAGTTACGGAAAGTAGGTCACGTGACAAATTGATGCAAAAGGTATAGTTCCTCATATATAATTATTCTCTGGTTCATATTCATATATAATTATTCTCTGGTTCATATTTATTGATATGTAATTATCCTCTGGTTTCATATTCATATATAATTATTCTCTGGTTCATATTCATATATAATTATTCTCTGGTTCATATTCATATATAATTATTCTCTGGTTCATATTCATATATAATTATTCTCTGGTTCATATTCGCATGATTTCTGTTTTTAAAGTCATTGGGGAACACTCCGTACAAGAAGGATCACCTTCTTGTATGGAGCGGTGTTTCCCAATGAACTGAAATTCGTCATTTGCAATAGCTTTTGTCTCAATGCCACGACACGAGAAAAACCTTTAATGGTTTGTTTTTGGTCGAGGTATTGAGAAAGAAGTTGTTCCTCAAGAAACCATTGACGAAGAGGACATTACAGTGGCCAATGAAATCCAAGCTATCGTTTTTCAAGGGCGCCTGGAATTACCAAAACACTTTAACTTCTCACGCCGAGTCGTAGATGCAGAGTGACTCTCACGCGAGCTCAACCAGCCCCCCCAAAAAAATCTATTGTGGATTTTTGTTGGGACACCGTTCTGTGTCTGAGATTCCGGATAAAAAAAACTTCAACTCTCGCCAACGGTAAAGACAGAGGGTGCCACGAAATCTCCCAAAAAGAATAATCAAACGGCCATAAAAGTCCTCATTAGAAGATGTAATTCTTAAAATTTCCACGCTAGCTAATTTTTACATGCTCCTTCTATTTGGGATAAAATTATATCTCTAAAATGGCCAACTTCCACGGTGTTTAAGAAAAGTAAGTCAAATGTCCAATTGATGCAAAAGGCATAATATTTCCTTACGGATTTCCTCTTATTTTTATTCTTATTCTTCTGTTAAACCATCAAGGTCATTGGGGAACACTCTGTCAGGCAAGAAGGGGATTCGGCAAATACTCCCTTTGCTATAACATCGGTCTCGATGCCAAGAATAAACAGGAATGTCCCTCAGGAGACCATTGACGAAGAGGATATTAGAGTGGCCAATGAAATCCAAAAAATGATTCAAGATGATCCTTTAAAGGGCGCCTCAAATGGACCGACCCCGCCAATAAGTTCTAAGGCAGGGTTGCAGATGCAGAGTGATTCTTCAGCCAGCTCAGGCAAACAAACAACATCATCCATACAACATATAACTACCGCTACTACTGGATCAAATGGACAAATCTCTTCTGCCGCAGTTTCGCCCACCGATGAGGCTCGGCGTCCAAAGAGAAGGCACAGAAAGAAAAAGAAAGAAACGAAACTGAATGATGATGTAGAAAGTATCCTGAAAGGTGACATTCCTGCCCCGGAATCAGCTTCGCCACATGACTTTCAGAAACAAAATCAGGAAGAGGATAAATTATCATTGGACAATTCGAATGCCTCAAATGGACAAATCTCATCGAGTCTTGGCACACTTCCGCCACCCCAAAAAGTGGATTTCACGAGGAAACATAACACGCAGACTGATACACAGTTAAACAATGATATAGCTTTTATTTTAGACGATGACATTGTCACTGCTGAATCTAACGATGTAATCTCTTCAAGTCCTGTTGACATTCCCAGGCCTAAAACAAGCAATCCAAAGCTTACCTTAGCTATGGATATGGACAGGATCCTGAATCCCTCATCAATAGTTTCCACTACAAGCGTAGCTCAACATCAGAGAAAGGGTTCTGTTCACATAGCAAAGCAGGAAGATAAATTGGTCAAGAAAATACATAATAAACCAATTCCGCTGAGTTCTGGAACAGCACGGCGCCGGAAAAAGGTATCTTTCCCAAACCCAACCCCAGATGATATTTTGACAGGTCAAACTGTGAAAAGTTCCTTAGACAGACCAATTCCATCGAGTTCTGGGACAGCGCAGTGCTACACAAAGAATACTTCCATGAGAAAAGAGAAGTATATGACAATCCAAGAAGAAGTGGCGGAGTCGGCAGAAATTGATTCAAATGCGTCAATTATCTCAACTGGCCCTGTGTCACGATTGAAGAACGAGTCGTCATCCAGCTCGGACACAGCACAACACCACAAAACACAGCACACGAGGAGCAAACAGAATACTGAAGACAACGCACTGTCAACTTTTGTCAAAGATGATTCAAATACTGCTGAATTGAACAGACCAATCTTGTATAGTTGTGGCGCCATACCTCGCCCAAAGACACGGAATCCAAAACTGGCCTTAGCTATGAAAACGGGAAAGGTGCAATGCTCTTCACCAAGATCTTCTACCTGTCGCGCTGTGCCACGTCCGAAACAAGATCTTTTTCTGAAACCAAGGCAAGCAACTTACAAAATTCCCAAAGATGGTCCTGTCCGAGGTGCATCAAGGGGAGAAATCCTGTCTACTGCTACTACAGTCCCACGCACCAATAATACGAAATCTAACGATATGATGATCCTAGAAGATTTTGATTCAAATATCCCAATACCTGCAAGTTCTCGCGCAGTGTCACAGTCACCAAATGAAAAGGAGGACATTAACTTGGACGAAGCTATTAACGAGATTCTAGAAATTCCAACATCGGACTCGGGTGCTTCAGTGGAAAAGACTCTTGATGTTGGAACACAGTCCAAGGATAGAGAGGACATAAACATGGACAAAGCTATTAACGAGATTCTAGAAATTCCAACATTGGACTCGGGTGCTTCAGTGGAAAAGACTCTTGATGTTAGAACACAGTCTAAGGATAGAGAGGACATCAACTTGGACGAAGCTATTAACGAGATTCTAGAAATTCCAACATCGGACTCGGTTGCTTCAGTGAAAAGATTTCTGATGTTGGAACACAGTCCAAGGATAGAGAGGACATCAACATGGACAAAGCTATTAACGAGATTCTAGAAATTCCAACATTGGACTCGGGTGCTTCAGTGGAAAAGACTCTTGATGTTAGAACACAGTCTAAGGATAGAGAGGACATCAACTTGGACGAAGCTATTAACGAGATTTTAGAAATTCCAGCATTGGACTCGGGTGCTTTGGTGAAAAAGATTTCTGATGTTGGTACACGATCTAAAAGGAACAATTCGGCCACACAAGCTACGGGTGAAGAGGACATCAACTTGGACGAAGCTATTGACGAGATCTTAGAAATTCCAACACTTAGCTCCGGGAATTCAAATGACGTTCTTTCTGATAGCGACAGAAAACAAGTGACAGAGCGAAGCAGTATGGGTAGAGAGAGGAAAACAAAGACGAGCAGGAAAGCCTCAACGGGTGAGTCACGTGGCATTGACGTTAAAAAGCCTACTGCGCAGCCTCATAGTGATACAGCTGTCCCGGATGCTAGTGCTAGTTCTTCTAGCATTGAAACCAATAATTGTGAAAGTGGATGCTCTGTAGCCAGTGGAGATACCTTGCGACCCATGGCAGCAAGACCGTCATTGGGGTGCCCTGGTCCTTTTGATACAGTTAAGCTTCATCTTCTGACACAACGAGACTTCAGGGCTCCTATCCTAAGGGGAGGGGGAAACTGCCACCTATCTTGCTCAAGGAAGAAAGTAACTTGCGAAAACCGCGCAGGAGACCTATCAGAGAAACCAGTGCGCCTGCAGTTGGAAGCTTACAGAGCATGGCAACAGACAGTAAAATCGCTGCACCCGTTACCGGCAGAAACAGCACCCCCAGTAATGAAATCGTGTACAAATCTGACGAGCTAGATCTAATGGAGCAGATCCTGGACAAGGAAGAAAGTAACGTGCAAAACCCACACATAACAGCTAGCAGAGAAACTGCCGCTGCGCCTGCTACAGGCAGAAACAGCCCTAAAAACAGTTCTGAAATCGTTTACCAATCTGACGAGCTTGAACTGATGGATGAGATCCTGGTCAAGGAAGAAAGTAACGTGCAGCAACCGCGCATGGGACCTAACAGAGTTCCTAAGCATGGAAGCGTGCAGAGCATCGCAACACACAGAAAACCCGCTGCACCTGTTACGGCCAGAAACGGCCCTAAAACCAGTTCTGGAATCGTTTACAAATCTGACGAGCTTGGCCTAATGAATCAGATCTTTGGCAAGGAAGAAAGT
Organism: Desmophyllum pertusum; assembly: GCA_029204205.1. Lineage (NCBI taxonomy): Eukaryota > Metazoa > Cnidaria > Anthozoa > Scleractinia > Caryophylliidae > Desmophyllum > Desmophyllum pertusum. The sequence goes on from MU826353.1 coordinate 839,975, forward strand.
AACGTGCAGCAACCGCGCATGGGCCCTAACAGAGTTCCTAAGCATGGAAGCGTGCAGAGCATCGCAACACACAGAAAACTCGCTGCACCTGTTACGGCCAGAAACAGCCCTAAAACCAGTTCTGGAATCGTTTACAAATCTGACGAGCTTGGCCTAATGGATCAGATCCTGTTTAAGGAAGAAAGTGAGGTGCACAAGGCGCGCATGAGACCTAACGGAAAAGCCGCTGTACCTACGGTTGGAAGCTTGCAGACTACTGGACACAGAAAACCCGCTGAACCTGTTAGGAACAGAAACAGCCCTAAAGACAGTTCTGTAAACGATTACCAATCTGATGAGCTTAAACTGATGGAGAACATCCTGATCAAGAAAGCAAGTAAGGTGCGAAAACCGCGCATGGGACCTAACAGAAAAACCGCTGTAGCTACGAATGGAAGCTTACAGAGCATCGCAACACAGAGAAAACCCGCTCCTCCTGTTACTGGTAGAACCAGCCCTAAAACCAGTTCTGAAAACCTGTACAAATCTGATGAGATTGAAGTAATGGATGAAATCATGGACAAGGAAGAACTGAGTCACGTGCACAAATCGCGCATAAGACCTAACAGAAAAACCGCTGTAGCTACGAATGGAAGCTTGCAGAGCATGGCAACACACAGAAAACCCGCTGTACCTTTTACTGGTAGAACCAGTCCTAAAACCATTTCTGAAAACGTGTACAAATCTGACGAGCTTGACCTAATGGAGAACATCCTGGACAAGGAAGAACTGAGTCACGTGCAAAAACCGCGCAAGAGACCTAACAGAAAAACCGCTGTACCTACGGTTGGAAGCTTACAGAGCATGGCAACACACAGAAAACTCACTTTACCTGTTACCGCAAGAAACAACCCTAAAACCAGTTCTGGAATCGTTTACAAATCTGATGAGCTTGACCTAATGAAGCTGATCGAGAGAGAGTCTCGACAAAACTAAATAACTTTTTTACATATAATTAATTTTATTGAAACTCTAATTTCACTTAATTTCACTTTACTTAACTTCTGATTAATGAATAGCACTTTATTTTAAGCAATGGTTGTTTTGAAGATACTATTTAATATATATTTTTGTCTTTTACTAGAAAAAGTATATGAAGTGCAGGCGTTTATAATTTAATTTTTAAGCCAAAATCGTTTCCGTTTATTTTGACATATAATTCATTTTATTGAAAACCTTATTTCACTTAATTTCACTTTACTTAATTTCTGATTGATGAATAGCACTTTAATTTAAACAATGGTTCTTTATATGGAGATACTATATATTTTTGTCTCTATTTTTTTATTAAAAAAAAAGGATATGAGATGCGGGCGTTTATATTTTAATTTTTAAGCCAAAATCGTTTGTGTTTAGTTTATCACTTTTTTTTATAACTTTTACGATAAATAGAAATAATTTTATTGAAACTCTTATTTTACTTAATTTCACTTTACTTAATTTCTCATTTTTGAATAGTATACTTTATTTTAAGCAATGGTTGTTCTGGAGATACTATATATTTTTGTCTTTTATTTTTTTTATTTTTAGAAGAAGGATATAATTGCAGGCGTTTATAATTTAATTTTTAAGCCAAAATTGTTTTTATTTTTATCACTTTTTTTATAACTTTTACGATAATTTAATTTCTGATTTATATATAGCACTTTATGTTAAGTATGGTTGTTATGGAGACACTATATATTTTTTGTCTTTTATTTTTTTTAGAACAAGGATATGAAATGTAGGCGTTTAAAATTTAATTTATGGCAATCACCAAACTCGTTTGTTTAAAGTTTAAGTTTCCTTAGCTCCTAGGCTCCAAGTGACTTGATCAATGCTTCAGTAAACGGATCGGATACTTTTGTCCGGGCTCTAAGAAGATAAAAGCCTTGGAAGGCTCCAAATTAAGACTACCTTGCATGGCAGGGGTAGAAAGGGGAGGGATGAGGGGAGTTTGGGCGCGAGCGCGAAGCGGGATCGAGGGGGGAAGGGACGGAGTGGATCGCGCTTTGCGCTCGCACCCGAACTCTTCCCTCCCTCCCCTTTCTACGCCTGCCATGCAGGCTAGTCTTAATTTGGAGCCTTCCAAGGTTTTTATCTTCCTAGAGCCTGCAAAAAAGTGTCCAATCTCTTTCATTGAAGCACTGAAAAAATCACATGGAGCCTCGGAGTCCTGTCTAGGATCTATCGAAACTTCTCTAGACTGGCCGGCCCAAGCCCCCTTTAGTACCCTAAACAGTTCGTTGATAACAATTCTTTTGTACACTGCAATTCCGAATACCTCCTTTTGGTCTAAGTTCGTTACCTCCATAACAACCATTTTAGTTTTGGTCTGATAAGTTTATTTTCTAAGTTCGTTACCTCCATAACAACCATTTTAGTTTTAGTCTGATAAGTTTGTTTTCTAAGTTCGTTACCTTTATAACAACCATTTTAGTTTTGGTCTGATAAGTTTGTTTTCTAAGTTCGTTACCTCCATAACAACCATTTTAGTTTTGGTCTCATAAGTTTGTTTTCTTAGTTCGTTTCCTCCATAACAATCATTTTAGTTTTAGTCTGATAAGTTTATTTTCTAAGTTCGTTACCTCCATAACAACCATTTTAGTTTTAGTCTGATAAGTTTATTTTCTAAGTTCGTTACCTCCATAACAACCATTTTAGTTTTAGTCTGATAAGTTTATTTTCTAAGTTCGTTACCTCCATAACAACCATTTTAGTTTTAGTCTGATAAGTTTATTTTCTAAGTTCGTTACCTCCATAACAACCATTTTAGTTTTAGTCTGATAAGTTTATTTTCTAAGTTCGTTACCTCCATAACAACCATTTTAGTTTTTGGTCTCATAAGTTTGTTTTCTTAGTTCGTTTCCTCCATAACAATCATTTTAGTTTTAGTCTGATAAGTTTATTTTCTAAGTTCGTTACCTCCATAACAACCATTTTAGTTTTAGTCTAATAAGTTTATTTTCTAAGTTCGTTACCTCCATAACAACCATTTTAGTTTTAGTCTGATAAGTTTATTTTCTAAGTTCGTTACCTCCATAACAACCATTTTAGTTTTGGTTTGATAAGTTTATTTTCTAAGTTCGTTACCTCTATAACAACCATTTTAGTTTTGGTCTGCATAAGTGTCTTTTCTAAGTTCGTTACCTCCATAACAAACATTTTAGTTTTGGTCTGCATAAGTGTCTTTTCTAAGTTCGTTACCTCCATAACAACCATTTTAGTTTTGGTCTGAGAAGTTTCTTTTCTAATATCGTTACCTACATAACAACCATTTTAGTTACTTCTGTAATTTCTGATAAATCTGCCAATTAACCTAATTACTGCTGATATAGTGACAACACTGAGCCATGAATATAAACGCTCAGTAGCTGTTATTTTCTTAATGTACACACACGTTTTCTAAGGAATTAGAAATCTTAGAAATGTCTATTGGACTTAATTACAGCTGTCTGCAGAAACATTATCACTGTTTAAATACTGAACAAATGTTCTGCTTTCAATTTGAAACAAAAAATTGTTATGTTTAAAGTGAAATAAACCATTTAATTATATTTGTGATTTTGAAAACGCGTGGAACTTTTAATTTGAAAAGCGTCGCACCAATTATAGAAAGGGGCAGGGGGATCCGAACGCTGCAGGTCAACGTCGATTAAAAAAATAAATTTGTATTTTGTTTTAAGGGAATCTCGTTCAACAGTTTGTGTTTGTGTGAAAGTGGTACAGGTCAGATTAAACGGTCTCGACATTTATCTCAATTTGTTCTCAACATTTGTTGAGAGCCGATGTTTACGCTGTTTGACACCCCCTTTGTCTCAACATCTTCTCAACATTTCAAGTCTTTTGTTCTTGAAATGTTGAAGCCGTTTGACACGGTATGGTCTCAACATCTCTCAACATGACTCAACACATGTTGAGAGTAGCCTCCTCCGCAGGCAACTCTTACATAAAGGCACGAGTGAGAGACTGGTACGGAGGACAAAAAGGTGACTGAGTGGGGTGGGGGACAGCAAGAGAGGAAAAGGAGGACTTGCCCCAGACCCCGGAGACCCAGGAGTTGCCTGCGGAGGAGGCTATGTCGAGACCGTTTGATCGGGCCTTACCGTGGATCGAAGTCAAGAATTCTTTATTTGGTTTGAATACTTGACGTTTTGTTTCTGTTTTTTTTTGCTTTCAAATTTTCCGCTCGCGGCCCATGTGTTCTAGCTCCCAAAGTTTGATGGTAAAATATGACGTCAGTCTAGTCGCGTTCAATGTCGGCAAGTCAGCATCGCGCGCGTAAATATTTTAACAATTATCCTGCGAAATCGCGCGGAATATCGCCTGATACTTAGCCGACGAGGCCGTATATTGACAATTTTTATTTGCTCGTGTGGATAAACAACAAATTTAATTTGACAAGTTTTTCCTTGACAAATTTTATTTGCTCGTGTGGACGATGATCAAATTTTCTTTGACAATTTTCTTTGTAACAACAATAATATTGTACAGCGGATTATCATCTTTGATAGGACCCAGGTCGCGAGCAACAAGATAAGGCCGCTGGGCACCAGGGATTCTTTGTCATATTTTCCTTGTTGCACGGACAGGGCTGAATAACGTCTGCGCATGTGCGGGATTTCATGACAGCAACAGCAAATTTTTGGCGCGAACGTGTTGTTGTGTGGTTTTGAAACACGACGGCAAGGAGAGATAAATGTCGTTTATTTCCGCTCCAAAACGGGAATATTTCCTTTTCCTACTTTCGCAAATAATAATTTGAACACTTCAAAGTTTATATCGAAGATTTTTCGCCACGAAATGCCGTGGAATACGAGAAAACTTGATTATAACATTACTGCTTCGTTTCTACATTTTCGCGGACTCTGACATCGTGGGGCGCTTCGTGGCTATTTTTCAGCGAGTGTTCAGAAAAAAACTCCTGGTGTTCAAAAGATATGTTTTCACTCAGTAACAGACGGATCCACTGCAAGATTTTAAAGCTTAACTTTACAGGCAAACTCTTATTCTTTGGCGAAAACCTTTGCAGTGTTTCGTATTTTTGAAAATCCCGCCATTTTATCTATGTTGTTGCTATGGTTTCCTGGCAAGCGCTTGGGGCATGCGCAGACGTTATTCAGCCCTGTCTGTTGCACGCCAGTTTTTGAACAAGGACACTTATCAAGTTAAAAATTGCCAAATTTCCCTTTCCACACGAGCAAGGAAAAATTGTCAAGTGAAAACTTGTCAAGGAAAACTTGCTCGTGTGGAAGGGGCTTTATGCTTGCGTCGTAAATGTGAACCAGGCTTTTTCGACTTAAAACACCAGCACCAGTTAAAAAGTGCCACAGTATACTAAAAAGTATACTGTGGCACTAAAATTGTTTTTCCTCAGCTGAATACGTAAAGACAGCACCCAGTTCCAAATATTAGATACATGAAAAAATTCGCTGTCGTGGTTTTTGCTCTCGAAAATCCCAGAATTTTGGTCATTTTACGTTGTTGTTTTGCAGAGGGCGGCAAAGAAATGTACCAAACATTATAACGCACGTGCGAAGCCATTGTACTGCTAATTAAAAGTTTTTGTTTAATGACGTTCTCATTGCCATTGGCGTCGTGGTTTGCAACGTTCAGGCCCGATCAAACGGTCACAACATTTGTCACAACATTCTCTCAACATTTGTTGTGAGCCGATGTTGTGACCGTTTGACCACCCCTCACAACAATGTTGTGAGGTGTTGTGACATGTTGTGACGAAATTCATTTAAACTTTGTCTCAACATCGTCACAACATTTCCTTTGTTCTAGAAATGTTGTGAGGTTTTTGTGGCCGTTTCATGTTGGTCACAACATGTCACAACATGTCAAAACAACTGTTGTGAGAATGTTGTGACAAATGTTGTGACCGTTTGTTAAGCCCCGATCAAACGGTCACAACATTCTCTCAACATTTGTTGTGAGCCGATGTTGAGACCGTTTGAAACTTCTCTCAACAATGTTGTGAGGTGTTGTGACATGTCGTGACGAAATTCATTTAAACTTTGTCTCAACATCGTCACAACATTTCTTTTGTTCTTGAAATGTTGAGAGGTTGTTGTGGCCGTTTGACCGAGCATGGTCACAACATGTCACAACAAATGTTGTGAGAATGTTGTGACAAATGTTGTGACCGTTTGATCGGTCCTTAATAAGCCTTTTGCTGTTTTGCACGGTTGTCAGTAAGCCTGGTTTTCACTAGCTGGCGACGCAACGGCAAGCACAAGAGCTCTGTGGCAAGTGAAAACTAAGATTGGCACAAGCATAAGCATTAGCATAAGCACGAAAGATTCACTAGTTCCAAGTCCAATTGTTTCGAATCATTTTCCTTGTTTAAATGTCCCTGGTTCTTGCATAGATACACATGTACACATCAATAGCTATCGATCCGAAAACTTGTCAACCTTACCTTTGTTTATCCCCATTTCCTACGCCACCTTTTCCCACGTTTCGTGTTTCAGTTTGTATCTTTGAAGTCTTTACATTCCTTGTCGTATAGAACCTGGTAGTTTTGCACAGCCTCGGCAAACTTTTGATCAAAGTTTGCTGAACCTTCCGCCATTATGATTTCTCGCGACAGCCCGTGCTTACGTGCATGCGCAAAGGCGTAATTCTGGTCGCCCGCGCGCCAATTTCCCGCGCAAAATTTTAAAGGAAACCTATTGCAACAATCCGGTGTGCGGTGAGGGTAAAAGACGGAATGAGTTTGCGGAATGGCATGTGGCATGACTTGCGGAATGGCATAATTATGCGGAATATGATATATGCAGAATAACTTAAAGAAATAAATTCACTGCAAATAACCGCTTTACGTAGTGCTGCGGGCTCAAACATACGATCTTGTCACGTTTTCAATCAAGATGGCGGCTGTTTGGTGACAAGAAGCGTACGCGTATAGGTTAACCCATTTACAACGCCACTTTTGTGTTCGTCGTAGCCATATTTTTAGGTCATCACAAAGGAAAATTATCCTTTAAGTGATATTCTGTATTCTGGAGGTAAATTATTTTAGTTATCAGGTTGTATTTTCATGAAGAAGTGTTCTGTGTCGATTCTGTGCAAGAAATGAAAGTTCACGAATTATAAAATTATTTGGGTGATAAGCATAAATCCATGACATGTCCAGATGAACAGATCGATGGGTTATATTTTGCCAGTTATATGGGTGCTATGATTTCTTGGAAAACAGCAGCTCTCAGAAGATATCAATAAAATTGGATTTGATGATAGACTGCGTGACACAATTCTGCTCACATGCGACACTTCACAAAAACAACCCAACTTTGAGCACTAAATTCGCCAAGAAGATAAGTCGCGCTTAGAGGCACCTTCTATCTAGTGGATTCTTGCACATTCGAAGAGCAACTTTCCGACATTTTCGGCAAATTCCGCCATGCAGTTTCATATACAAATGCCATTTCCTGTGTAAACTTTGCAGCAATAAAAAAAATAAAACTCACATAAGTGATAGATTTCTTCATAAAAATACAACCTGATAACTAAAATAATTTACCTCCAGAATACAGAATATCACTTAAAGGATAATTTGTCTTTCTGTTGACCGAAAAATATGACTACGACGAACACAAAAGTGGCGTTGTAAATGGGTTAACTTATACGCTTCTTGTCAGCGAACAGCCGCCATCTTTGATTGAAAACGTGACAAGATCGTATGTTTGAGCCCGCAGCATTACGTAAAGCGGTTGTTTGCAGTTAATTTATTTCTTTAAGTTATTCTGCATATATCATATTCCGCATAATTATGCCATTCCGCAAGTCATGCCACATTCATTCCGCCTTTACCCTCACCGTCCGGTGTGATCACGCAAAATTTGTGAGAAAAATCGAAACCTTGATAGTAATTTGCGAAAGAAAACGAAATGAGACTTTTCAAAAGCAAAGTTCAGTATATTGCCAGCATTCTGTTGATTTACCTTCTTTTTTTTACGTTTACCAAAAAAAGTTTTGGCGTGCAAGGTGTTCAGAGTGTCAATCATAGTCCACAATGGAAGCGCCCCATTGGTTAGCGTCGCTGAAAAAAGCCAGTGCAATGAGCTTCTAATAAAATCACTTCGAAAATAGTTTACGCTCGATAAAACGCAACTCGATAAGTAACAATAACTTTATAGATGTGCTAAAAAAGGACGGTAAAAGAAAACGAATAAACAAATCACAGATTTTATTTCTGCAAGTTTATTTCTAAGTCAACGCATATTTACGGCAGTTCTGAGACATGTACACTGACACTGTACGTAGTGTTCGATGAATTTAATAATATGAAGGGGAATCTCTACTTTTTTCGGCTGATTTTCAATGGAGAAATTCGCAAAGAAGCAATGTATGGAGAGGAGAAATTAAAACGAAGAGGTGAAGATGGCACTTGCTAGCGTGTTCTGAGAACAACAGTTGAACCTGTAGAAATGTTCGCGAATTACTTGAAAATCTTGCCAAACTCAGCTCGAAACGACCTGACTCGGTTCACTTCTTGCTTTAAAATATATATACAAATGAAATCTTAATTGTAGGATTTCCGAATTTTTGCTTTTTAAAGTAATATTTTTAATAGCATTAGACGGTTTTGGCTGACTTTTAGGTCTGGGTCGTTCAATGTTTCTCGATTCCTGTTCAAATTTATTTTCTTCCACCTTTAAAACTTGTTTAACTCAAAATAAAACTTTTTTAGTGTTTTGCTTTAAAGTAAATGAGCCAGTTCTTATGAATCGAGCAAAGAATCATCGCCGAAACGTTCAATCGTCTCACGACCGTGATTTCCTCCGCTGCGTTGTGATCAATTGAAGCCAACAAAGTGTCCCTTCCTTTTAAAGGTCAAATGCAACAAAATTTTAGTAAGATTAGTTTTAAGTCGAAATAATAGGGAATATTATGAATAATCATATTCTTAAGTTTGAAACGATTTGGACAAAACGTCGTCGAGATATTCGACTTTGAAAACCGCCTTTTTTTTCGCTTCCACAAACGGAAGCGTTCGGGCAAACTTCGGAAAATTGTCGGAAATGGAAGCTCACCACATATGACGTCACATACACGCGCGAGTCCGCGAAAATAGCGAGAATTACAAAATTCTGCAGTTTCAAAACATAAACAAGTATGGTGTTTTGTGCTGCTTTTAACTGTAGTAACTGTTCAAAATCAGGCGTAAGCTTTTTTACATTCCCTAAAGACGAGAAGAGATGCAAGGAATGGTGAGATTAATGAAAAGGAAAGATTTCACGCCAACTGCAGCATCTCGTCTTTGCTCCGTGCATTTCTCCCCTGAAAGCTTCGAGCAGAATCTTGAGTTAGGGCACACCTGGGATCTCAGTTCAAGCCACGAAGACTACTTTTCGACTGAACGCTGATGCTTTACCGACCATTTTCAACTATGGAATAAAGCGAAGTATTGACCAAGAATGTACTTCAAAAAGCACGACGAACACGGAATGCGGTCGTTCACGACGTTCAGCCTTTGCGAAACGCAGCAAGCTAAAGGTATAAAGTCGCAAACTTTCTTGTATCAGGTTTGATTTGACAGATCCACAAACTACTTTTCTAATCTGAGCCTACAATAAAAAGGCCGGCAAATAACGTTTTTATTTGTTTCCTACTTGCATGGTTCTGTGATGCTAGAAATCTTGAAAATCTGTTTTTATTAACGCAAGGTCGCTATAAACACTACCGAAGAAATAAAACTTTATTTATAAGTTAATGAATCCAAATAACAAGAAACTCGGACGATTAATTTCTTATACCTTAATATGTAATTACAGAAAGGTACGTAGCTGCGAAGAACAGACGATGGAGCCTCGAACAGAATTTCACCACTAAAATTGAGCAGCTGAAATGAGAAGCTATTTCAAAGGAACACAAAAACCATTCAAAGTCGCAACCGGCAAATTTTAGACAATCTTCATTCTTCAATACTCTTGAAAGCATTTTTCGAGTAAAACTGTTTCCTCAGTTTTCTACAATTTCATTTCCCATGTTAATCTAATTTTTGCATTCGGTCGCCGGTCGGGTGGCAATTTACAATTTTCATTTGATGCGAAGCCTCGCCAAACTCAATTCAAGCTTGCATTCAATTTCAACGTACGGCGCAACTATAAATTTATACTTGCCGAGAATTATTTTCTGCCGGGACTACCGGTATCACTAGGTTCTTTCTTGAATGAAACTTAACGGAAGGTTTGTTTAGTAAAAAGGAGAAACGAAAAGCAAATGATTAAAACTAAGGAATTGAGTCTAAACACGGAGATTGTAATTTAAAAACCGTAAGCTAGCTAGCGCGGGCGGTGAAACTCAGGATTTCCAAAACAACAACAAACTCAAATTCTGTCGGTTAAAATCAAATGAGCACTCGCCTTTTTGAAGAAATGCAAGTTCTTTAATTCCACTGCGTAGTTCTCCATTCACGTGTCAATGATAAGAGAGCAATATAATGTGAGAAATTCAGTAAAAGCTTCTTCGCATCGACCTTCACACGTTGCTGAAAACACGCGCGAAAACACGCGCGTGAAAACAAGCTCACCACATATGACATCACAAAAACAGCAAATTCGTTTCCATTCCAAGCGCGGTCATTCCTGGTTCGTTTTCGTTAAGCCGTCGGAAATTCTCGGAAATGATCGAATTTCGTGCCTTATAAGCGCCATAAATCGCCCCAAACCAGCTTTTGAGGGTTGAGTATGATTGATGCTAGTATAAAGAACAGTTTTCGCGACAAAAGAAAAAAATGCCAAATTTCGTTGCATTTGACCTTTAAGGCTCGCTCCGTGTTTAAATTCGCAAGATTTAACCAGCTTCTTTGTGTACTGAATAATTTTTTCACAGGCATTGTAAGCTTATAACGGGTTGTTTTGACGCTTTTCTAAAAAATAAACGGCTTGCGTAGTTTACAAGTCAGAATATAGAGTAACCATTCCAAACTAATAGTCATTAATATAGTATCTGACACTCAAATACAATTTCGGAACAGATTTTTTTAGGGTTTTCCGAAAATTGTATTCCTTCCAAATGTTTGCCCCCTGACAGACCATATGGTAGCCACGATCGTGCTTCGCGCTTTGACTCCTCGCGCTTCGCGCTCGCCGAACTCCCCTCCTCCCTCCCCTTTCTACGCCTGCCACGCCTGCCACGCAGGCTAACCACATGGCTAATTCCCATTATAATACGAAAACCACCATGGCGGGACTATTGGCCAAAGATATAAGACTCCCTTCTGCTAATGCTGTGTTCCGTTTTCACCAGAATAATGCGAACACAAGCATAAGCGCAAGCACAAGAAAAAGGAAAATTGCGCTTGTGCTTGCGTCGTGCCCGTTTTTCACGGTAAAATAAGGGCTCTTGAGCTAAGCGTCGCAAGTGACGAGGTTGAGCAAAATATCGTGATTTGTCAGTGGCGAGCAGATCAATTATTTGCCGAAGCCGAAGGCTGAGGCAAATAATTGATCTGCGAGACACTGACAAATCACGATATTTTGCGATAACCGAGTTCAATAATAGTTTTATCATTCGATCCAATTATTTTCGGGAAGCGGGAAGCCTTGCTGAAGTTATCGCAGAAGTCGGCATTTCTCAATTCAGTAATTTATTCTGTCGACTGTAAATTATACATAAACATACAACACATAAATTCAACGTTAAAATAATTAATTTGAAACAAAATCTTTGTCTGCAAAATAACGTTCGGGATCGGGATTTGCCGATAAAAACTATCGGGATAGCGGGATCGATTGACGAAAAAACCCGCGGTCGGGATGGCAGGATTGAAGAACCCTATTGTGGACCCTCGACGTCTATGGACACCTTCCCGATTACGCCCAGTTCCCTTCGAATGAATCAAATGGTTTGTACTGTTTTTCACCTTCAAGATACAGCCTGACAGATATTCTAACTGAAGATTTAAGTGTTTTGGCAAAGTAGAAGTTATATATTTCTTCATTCATTCATTCCTTCATCCATCCATCCATCCATTCTATCCTTCCTTCCTTCCTTCCTTCCTTCCTTCATTCATTCATTCATTCATTCATTCATTCATTCATTCATTCATTCATTCATTCATTCATTCATTCATTCATTCATTCATTCATTTATTCAAATGACGTGATTTCATCACATTGGAAAATTACATAGTTGCGTGTTATGGGCCTATACAGTTTGATATTGTTTTTCCACAAAGCGGAAAATCACTGACTTGGAACTACACAAGACAATGCAAATATGATGTCAAATTAATTCTATGTCAAATTCCTCATTATTATGCAAAGTCTGCTCTCCCCTTATACCAATTTGTTAGACGTATTTTAGGTGCCGTTTTCCATCATGGATTGCTCAAGCCCCCAGTCCAAGGCTATCATCATTTGTGGTGCAGTAGTTGGCGTGATAATCTTTATCTCAGCTATGGTAGGGACATCACTTCGCAAACTAGATACGGACGAAGGTCAGTGTGGTATATAGCAATATCATTTTGTATCGATAGTGTGTTAATGCATGCAAGGCTCGTTTATATATAAGACAACACCTCGCCAATATTTGCGTCGTCTCGCAAACTACGGCTGATATTTCTAGCTATATTGTAAGATTATTTATTGAAATTTCTGTTTATGTCCAAACAGACGTAGATTGTAAAGTCACAGTTCCTTAAAATGGGTGCGTGAGTCCGGGTAGAAGGAATAAAGGCCATTTGACTTAACTTGGGAACTCTATCAAGCCTATCAAGCATTAGTTGTGCTAGGTTTTCAGTGAATACCACAACACAACATAAAACCATAAGTTAACATAAATACAGGAATTGGTATTGCTCAAATACGCCTTAGAAAAATGCTTGGGTTAAAATGACGATGAAATACTGGAAAAAGCCAAAACAATACAACGATATGTGATCACAAAGAAAACTGTTCGTGCATAAAAAAACTAAATTATACAAGTTTGCTAACATCCTAAACAATGAATTTGTGTTAGGTCCTGTTAGACGAATTATGAGAAAAACAAACTCGTGCATTTTCATTATCAACATAGCAAATTACATCATTATATTTCTGTGATCGAGTTCTGTTGCAGACTTTGCTCAGAGCTGGGAAAGAAAATTCTGATATTTTCAATTCGGTACAATTATAAATTTTAATTGGGTTCACAGACACCTAATCAAACGGCATAAACCCGATTTCGAAAGACAGGATGGTATAAACATCAACCCGGGAGTAATTTATATGCAAGCTATCAACTTGTTTACAATTATTTCGAATAAAATTATATATAGATCATCTGCGCCAAAATCACTCGTCAAGCATAAAACGTGGATTCTCGCGACGAACTTAGAATAAGCGAGATCATGGTAACGAGCTGGTCACGTGATAAGTTAGCGGGAAGGGTGGGTACTAGGATGAACGGTTTGTCCGTTTCTTGGCTTCCATGCAAAGCTAGGAAATATGGATAATCAGGCTACACCATCCTCCTTAGCCACATTTTAAAGTAGTATAAATGCGTTATTGCGATAAGTTTAAACTCATCCCGAACATAAATTAAGGGGGAACGTCATGTTGCTTAGCAACGTCTCCAACGAAAACCGTGGCTTTTATCCCGACTGTCTTCATCTTGGGGAATAGGCTGAAATGCTTGGTTTGTTGTCAACTGAAGTTGTTGAATTGAGTTGAGTTGAGTTGACGTGGAAAGTTATGCAGCATAAAAACACTGACAACATGAACGTACGACTCAATAGCTTTCATTTGAATGGTCACACACTTAAGGGTTTGATTCACAGAATTAAAAGTTAGAACCACCTTGTACAGTATAATAAACAATACCACATGAAAGTACTGCTCATTTGAATGGTCACATACTAGGGTTTCATCCACAGACTTAAAAGTTAGAACCACCTTGTACAGCATAATAAACAGTACCACATGAAAGTACTGCTCAATAGCTTTCATTTGAATGGTCACACACTAGGGTTTCGATCATCCACAGGCTTAGAACCACATGACAATTGGAGTTAATTTCTCGTCAATTGACTTGTACTGTTTCATTTTTCCATTAGTGGGTTTGGCTTATAACATCCATCAAAAGACGCTGGCAACCACCGTGCAGCGTGAGGGTCTACACGCAGGCGCACCAGGCTACAAATTCATCATCTTCAAAAGCGTGTTTCAGAGCATTGCCTTTCCTGACTTGCGGTGTCTTAACAAGGATGGCATAGAAATCGAGCTTGATGTACAGCTTCAGTACCGAGCACGGCCCAAAAATCTCAGGGAGATCATTCTACTGTTTAAGGACAACGAAAATTATCTGGATATCCTCAAGTAAGGGAACAGTCCCGGAGGGGGGACTCCCATATGAAAGTTACGGGGATGCTTTTCGAAAATTTTGAGAAAAAAAAACTCTTAAGGGCTAGTTTACACGCACGACGCAAGCGGCATAAGCAACATACGAAGACGCACTAACGTGTTGTTGATCATTAGCAGCATTTGTCCTATAACAAAAGGCACTAATAATTAACTAAATAATTAACACGTTACTGCGTCTGCGCATGTTTTTTGCGCTTATGCTTGCGACGTACGTGTAAACCAGGTTTAAAAGGCTGAACCAAAATATATTTTGGGGGGCGTGGCTGAAGTTTATTTTTGCTCCTTAGAGGTACCAGACAAAGGATATTTTTAAATGTGACTTTCATTTCTGTCCAACTAGATGTTGTTTATTTGCGGCTCACTTTGAAAACAAAAACCTGGCGAAACGAGAACGGGAGTAGCTGAGAGTTCAAACTCTCGCTCTCGTTTGGTCTGAAATTCCTTGCGCTCTCAGCGATTCTCACGCGCTCTCATCGAATTTGAAACTGCTCAAATTTTTTTTTCAAGGCCAGAAAATTCGGGGCCAGAGCTATCTATCATAGAAGACTACAACCTAAGACAGAAGTGTTGACACGATCAACAGAATTAACTTCCCCCCCCCCCCCCCCCCCCCGTCTCAATGTTGGGTTGCAACCACATTACCACCAAACGAGGTGCAACCTTGTTACGGGGGGGGGGGGGGGGAACATCTTTAGTCATAAAAGACACTAACTTTATAATATCAAAGTTTTAGCGTCAATAGGAGAGAATTTATATTTGCAACAGTGAGCGTTCCAACTACTTTTGTCTTCGGTTGTAGTTCTACTAGTCGAAATATTGGTAATTAAGACCAATGCTGTGTCCGGCGTTCTAGCGTTGCATTTCAAATTATTTCATTTTATTTTACTCCAATCAACCATTAATTTCATTACTATTTATTGTTTTTAGGAACATTGGTGAGTCCGCGATCAATGACGGCTGCAGTTCGTTTAACACAACTCAGTTCCAGTCCCAACGAGCCTCGTTTCAGGATCTCGTCCGCAAAACCCTCACGCGGCGATTTGGCAGCTTATGGGCTGATGTGGAAGATCTTCAGGTAATGACGAGACAAGACATGCATATTACATGAAGTAGGATACGATCGTATGGCTTACTGAGAACTGCCGTTGTTGAAACATTTACCGCTTGATATGTTAGCCCTTCACTTCCACGCTCGAAAGATCAATTCTCCTTATTAAATTTCATACATTTCTTTAAATGTTAGTTCTGAGAATTTGGTTGTACATCAAGACAAAATTTTTTAGTACGTATATTCACGAGAAAAGCGACACTTTAGTTTTAGTTTTAAAACTAAAATGGTGGTATTAGATTCGTTGATTCGGACATTTCAGCCTCTTCTTGTAGCTCACGAGCTGTCAAAAGTATTAAGACAGCGGAAGGAAAGACGCGATGGAGGAGAGTAAACGAGGCTAACTTTTGCCCGTTAACCCATGTCCTCCCTCCATTCTGTTGACACTGTCGACCCCATTATTGTCCCCAGAGCCGCGCGTTTTTTCTAAATGTAGTGACGTGTATTTCAACCGTGGACCAGACGGAACGAAGGCTCTGGGGACGAGAATGTATTGACCCCGCATTCTCGACCCCAGATCTTCGCTGCTTTATCGACCCCAGAGTCTTCATTTTCTTGACTCTCTGTCAGTCATGCGCAAAAGAGAAGAGCTCTGGGGTCGAGAATGCATTGACCCCACATTCTCGACCCCAGATCTTCGCTGCTTTAACGACCCCAGAGTCTTCATTTTCTTGACTCTCTGTTAGTCATGCGCAAAAGAGAAGAGCTCTGGCGTCGAGAATGGACACTCCTCTGTTTTCATCGTCAATATAGTAGTCTTTGTTCTTTTTTAGGTACAAAATATCAAGAGGCCGGAATCATACGAAAAGGTCGTCAGAAACAAAGAGGCCGCTAAAGAGAACATCAAGATTGCGGAAAACCAGCGCCCGCGGGAAATGGTGGAAGCGAGGACCAACAGAGAGGAAGCCCGCACGCAGGCGCAGATAACAATCCAGCGAGCGGAATCATCGGCGAGGGTGATTTTATCCCAGGCTCGCGCGGAGGCGAACAGTATCCGTGCGGCTTATCAGGCTGAGACTCAGGCATTCTTGAAGCTAAAGCAAGACGCGTTGAACTCTACCGCAGGCTTATTGTCATATCTGGGAGTGCGGGTTATTTCTGAGAATAACAACACCATAAATGTCGCCATCGATGCTCCCGCTAAAACTAAGTACACTTATGTTTAAAGTGCGATTATAGTTAGCCCGGGGGGGGGGGGACTCCCATACGAAAGTGACGGGGATGCTCGCCGTCCCTTTTAGGGGTGTAAATTACGGATTTTGGTCCCCCTTAGGGTGTTCAGGACGGAACGGCGATATTTTTAGCCATCAAGGTATCTTTTAGGGTTGCACGCGAAGAAATAATAAAAAAACAAACACCGTCATACTGTGTATAATGGTATCTTTTAGGGGTCAAAAAAGGCCTGAGCCACGCCCAGATTGGTCCCTTTTAGGGGTGTAATTTGAAATTTCCGACGAGTATCCCCCTCACTTTCATATGGGAGTTCCCCCCCCCTCCCCCCTCCCCCCCAGGGATAGTTAGTCTCTTTCGCAGCCGTTATTT
Organism: Desmophyllum pertusum; assembly: GCA_029204205.1. Lineage (NCBI taxonomy): Eukaryota > Metazoa > Cnidaria > Anthozoa > Scleractinia > Caryophylliidae > Desmophyllum > Desmophyllum pertusum. The sequence continues at coordinate 857,000 of MU826353.1, forward strand.
TGGTCGTCACACACGGGGTCACACAACGCTTCTTCCCCGAGAAGCGTTGCGTGACGAAACAAATGACGTCTCAACCTCGATCCCAGGGAAAAGGTCGGGGATCGAGGTTGATAACGGCTGCGAAGGAAACTTGATGATAGTCGGCGTGCGTAAGGAGTAATGAGAGGGGTGGGGTGGGTGGAAATCATCGGGAAATGTTTTGAAACCATGGGACTTCGATTCTCGCAGCCATGAGAACAAGACACCTGACCTTTCTATGTAGCGTTTGGACCAAGTGTATCAGGGCTTCATAGCTCAGTTAGAAGAGCATCGCATCAGTATCGCGATAGTCCTATGTATATATAACGCACGTAGAGGGCCATTGTACTGCTAATTAAACCTATTCTTTCATGACGTTCTCGTTGTAATTGCCGTCGTGGTTTGCAGCGTTAAGCCTGGTTTTCACTAGCTGGCGACGCAAACACAAGAGCTCTGTGGCAAGTGAAAACGAAGATTGACGCAAGCATAAGCATTAACACAAGCAATAGTTCCAAGTCCATTTGTTTCGAATATTATTCTCTGTTTAAATTACTGTCCCTAGTTCTCTTGTATGGATACACGGGTGTACATCGATAACTATCAGCTAGGTCACTATTAGCCTGCGTGCAGACGTCTCCTTTTCCTTGCTTCTCGCGGAAAAGTGACGTCTGCGAAACGGCGTTCCTAATCGTGTTCCAGCACCCTGCTGTTCGGGTTTTAAATTTCGCATAAATTGAACTTCACAGTTTTATTTACGTTTACCGTATTTACAGAGGCAGGTTCTTGATCTGATCGCTTCAAGATCACAGGTCTAACAGGAGTAATACAATGCGAATTGTCCAGTGTTTCAACAATCCTCACGGTTGATATTCAAGTTCGACTGTTACGATTCGTCCAAAAGAATTCGCTTCTCGGGAGAAGCAGATGTTTCCACCCTGTCCTTTCCAAGTGTTTGGGCCTTCTTCTTTACAGTAACTGTCAGTCCTGCCCTGCAAGCTTTAGAACTGTAGTCATTTAAAAGTTCCTCTTCGATTTTTTCGCAAGTTATTGTAAAATCATCGTCGCTTCCGTAGCTTTCCAACGCATTGGGTTTTTTCCCGGTTGTTTACAGATGTACAGCGATGTTAAGTGAACTGCAAACTGCAGAGAAAGGATTTCTTCATAATCTTTAAATTCTCCGCGACATTGATTAAGATTTGTTTGTCGTTATGATTCACGATCGGCGAAAAACACAACACACAATCACACGACATCACCGAACATCACCGACATGTTTTAGCTCCGTTGAATTCATGCAGCATAAATAATCTTGAGTATTTCGGACGATAGCCAATCCGAGTTGATTCTAAACAATGCCTACTGTCAAGCAACCAATCAGAGCGCGGTCCCCGAATTCTGGAGAAACAGCGGGACACTGGAACACGATTAGGAACGCCGTTTCGCAGACGTCACTTTTCCGCGAGAAGCAAGGAAAAGGAGACGTCTGCACGCAGGCTAGGTCACTATCCATCCCAAACTCGTTAACCTTACCTTTGTTTATCCCCATTTCCTCTGCCACCTTTTTCCACGCTTTGTCTTTTTCATTTATCTTTGAATTCTTTAAATTCTTTGTCGAATAGAGCTCGGTACTCGGCAAACATTTCATCAAAGTTTACCGAACCATCCTCCATTTTGAATTCCCCGAACGAGTCCATTTCTGAGTTGTCTTTTGCCTCTGTTTCAAAACGAGTCCTGGTGCACAAATGAGTGCCAGTGAACGTGGAGGTAAAACATATTTGCATATGAAAGGTTGTGCAACAGGACTCGTTTTGAAACAGAGGCAAAAGGCAACTCAGAAATGACATAATCACACAACAAGGATTTTAATTTTCGTCAATTACAAATTAAAACTTCCACACGTTTTCAAATTCATGAATATAATTAAATAGTTTATTTCATTGTAATAATATTTTTTTGTTTCACTCATCATGTTAATGTTCCTGCAGACATCTGCAGACATCTGTCCAATGTACATTTCTCAGATATATAATTCATCCTAAGAAAAATAACAGCTACTGAGCGTTTGTATTCAGGGCTTTGTGTTGTCACTATTTTCAGTTAGTATATATTAAGGTTAATTGGTAGATTTATCAGAAATTACAGAAGTAACTGACTAAAATGGTTGTCATGGAGGTCACGAACTTAGAAAAGAAACTTGTCAGACTAAAACTAATATGGTTGTTATGGAGGTAACGAACTTAGAAAATAAACTTATCAGACCAAAACTGAAATGGTTGTTATGGAGGTAACGAACTTAGAAAATAAACTTATCAGACTAAAACTAAAATGGTTGTTATGGAGGTAACGAACTTAGCAAATAAACTTATCAGACCAAAACTAAGATGATTGTTATAGAGGTAACGAACTTAGAAAGTAAACTTATCAGACTAAAACTAAAATGGTTGTTATGGAGGTAACGAACTTAGAAAAGAAACTTATCAGACTAAAACTAAAATGGTTGTTATGGAGGTAACGAACTTAGAAAGTAAACTTATCAGAATAAAACTAAAATGATTGTTATGGAGGTAACGAACTTAGAAAAGAAACTTATCAGACTAAAACTAAAATGTTGTTATGGAGGTAACGAACTTAGAAACTAAACTTATCAGAATAAAACTAAAATGGTTGTTATGGAGGTAACGAACTTAGAAAGTAAACTTATCAGAATAAAACTAAAATGATTGTTATGGACGCTAACGAACTTAGAAAATAAACTTATCAGACTAAAACTAAAATGGTTGTTATGGACGCTAACGAACTTAGAAAATAAACTTATCAGACTAAAACTAAAATGGTTGTTATGGAAGTAACGAACTTAGAAAATAAACATATCAGACCAAAACTAAAATGGTTGTTATGGAGGTAACAAACTTAGAAAGTAAACTTATCAGAATAAAACTAAAATGGTTGTTATGGAGGTAACGAACTTAGAAAGTAAACTTATCAGAATAAAACTAAAATGGTTGTTATGTAGGTAACAAACTTAGAAAACAAACTTATGAGACCAAAACTAAAATGGTTGTTATGGAGGTAACGAACTTAGACCAAAAGGAGGTATTCGGAATTGCAGTATACAAAAGAATTGTTATCAACGAGCTTTTTTAGGGTACTAAAAGAGTTTTGGGCCGGCCAGTCTAGAGAAGTTTCGATAGATCCTAGACAGGACTCCGAGGCTCCATGTGATTTTTTCAGTGCTTCAATGAACGAGATTGGACACTTTTTTGCAGGCTCTAGGAAGATAAAAACCTTGTGGAAGGGTTCAAATTAAGACTAGCCTGCATGGTAGGCGTAGAAAGGGGAGGGAGGGAAGAGTTCGGGTGCGAGCGCGAAGCGGGATCCACCCCGTCCCTTCCCCCCTCGATCCCGCTTCGCGCTCGCGCCCGAACTCCCCTCATCCCTCCCCTTTCTATCCCTGCCATGCAAGGTAGTCTTAATTTGGAGCCTTCCAAGGCTTTTATCTTCTTAGAGCCCGGACAAAATTATCCGATCCGTTTACTGAAGCATTGATCAAGTCACTTGGAGCCTAGGAGCTAAGGAAACTTAAACTTTAAACAGACGAGTTTGGTGATTGCCATAAATTAAATATTAAACGTCTACATTTCATATCCTTGTTCTAAAAAAAATAAAAAGACAAAAAATATATAGTGTCTCCATAACAACCATACTTAACATAAAGTGCTATACATAAATCAGAAATTAAATTATCGTAAAAGGTATAAAAAAAAGTGATAAAAATAAAAACAATTTTGGCTTAAAAATTAAATTATAAACGCCCGCACTTCATATCATTCTTCTAAAAATAAAAAAAATAAAAGACAAAAATATATAGTATCTCCAGAACAACCACTGCTTAAAATAAAGTATACTATTCATAAATCAGAAATTAAGTAAAGTGAAATTAAGTAAAATAAGAGTTTCAATAAAATTATTTCTATTTATCGTAAAAGTTATAAAAAAGTGATAAAAATAAACAAACGATTTTGGCTTAAAAATTAAATTATAAACGCCTGCACCTCATATCCTTTTTCAAAAAATCAAAAAATTAAGACAAAAATATATAGTATCGCCATATAAACAACCATTGCTTAAATTAAAGTGCTATTCATTAATCACAAATTAAGTAAAGTGAAATTAAGTAAAATAAGAGTTTCAATAAAATTAATTATATGTAAAAATAAACGGAAACGATTTTGGCTTAAAAATTAAATTATAAACGCCTGCACTTCATATACTTTGTCTAGTAAAAGACAAAAATATATTAAATAGTATCTTCAAAACAACCATTGCTTAAAATAAAGTGCTATTCATTAATCAGAAATTAAGTAAAGTGAAATTAAGTAAAATAAGAGTTTCAATAAAATTATTTCTATTTAACGTAAAAGTTATAAAAAAAAGTGATAAAAATAAACACAAACGATTTTGGCTTAAAAATTAAATTAGAAACGCCCGCACCTCATATCCTTTTTTTAAAAATCAAAAAATAAAGACAAAAATATACGGTATCTTAAAAACAACCATTGCTTAAAATAAAGTGCTATTCATAAATCAGAAGTTAAGGAAAGTGAAATTAAGTGAAATAAGAGTTTCAAATTAAAATATAAACGCCGCACCTCGTATCCTTTTTTAAAAAATCAAAAAATAAAGACAAAAATATATAGTATTTCCATATAAACAACCATTGCTTAAATTAAAGTGCTATTCACTAATCAGAAATTAAGTAATGTGAATTAAGTGAAATAAGAGTTTCAATAAAATTAATTATATGTAAAAATAAACACAAACGATTTTGGCTTAAAAATTAAATTATAAACGCCTGCACTTCATATACTTTTTCTAAAATAACAGAATATTAGTAAAAGACAAAAATATATAGTATCTTCAAAACAACCATTGCTTAAAATAAAGTGCTATTCATAAATCAGAAATTAAGTAAAGTGAAATTAAGTGAAATAAGAGTTTCAATAAAATTAATTATATGTAAAAATAAACGGAAACGATTTTGGCTTAAAAATTAAATTATAAACGCCCGCACCTCATATCCTTTTTCTAGTAAAAGACAAAAAAAATATATAGTATCTTCAAACAACCATTGCTTAAAATAAAGTGCTATTCATAAATCAGAAATTAAGTAAAGTGAAATTAAGTGAAATAAGAGTTTCAATAAAATTAATTATATGTAAAAATAAACGGAAACGATTTTGGCTTAAAAATTAAATTATAAACGCCTGCACTTCATATACTTTTTCTAGTAAAAGACAAAAATATATTAAATAGTATCTTCAAAACAACCATTGCTTAAAATAAAGTGCTATTCATAAATCAGTAATTGAGTAAAGTGAAATTAGAGTTAATTAGTTTATATGTAAATAAAGTTATTTAGTTTTGTCGAGACTCTCTCTCGATCAGCTTCATTAGGTCAAGCTCATCAGATTTGTAAACGATTCCAGAACTGGTTTTAGGGATGTTTCTTGTAGTAAAAGGTACAGCGGGTTTTCTGTGTGTTGCCATGCTCTGCAAGCTTCCATTCGTAGCTACAGCGGTTTTTCTGTTATGTCTCATGCGCTGTTTTTGCGCGTTACTTTCTTCCTTGTCCAGGATGTTCTCCGTTAGGTCAAGTTCGTCAGATTTGTACAGGTTTTCAGAACTGGTTTTAGGACTGATTCTACCAGTAACAGGAGGAGCGGGTTTTCTCTGTGTTGCGATGCTCTGCACGCTTCCATTCGTAGCTACAGCGGTTTTTCTGTTAGGTCTCATGCGCGGCTTGTGCACCTTACTTTCTTCCTTGACCAGGATGTTCTCCATTAGTTCAAGCTCATCAGATTGGTAAACGTTTTCAGAACTGGCTTTAGGGCTGTTTTCTGTAACTAACAGGTTCAGCGGGTTTTCTGTGTCCAGTAGTCTGCAAGCTTCCAGCCGTAGGTACAGCGGCTTTTCCGTTAGGTCTCATGCACGCCTTGTGCACCTCACTTTCTTCCTGGTCCAAGATCTGATCCATTAGTTGAAGCTCGTCAGATTTGTACACGTTTTCAGAACTGGTTTTAGGACTCTTTCTGTCAGCAACAGGTGCAGTGGCTTTTCTGTTTGGTTTCATGCGCGGCTTGTGCACCTTACTTTTTTCTTTAACAAGGATCTGATCCATTAGTTCAAGCTCAGCAAAATGTTGGACAATTTTAGAACTGATTTTAGGGCTGTTTCTGGCGGTAACAGGTGCAGCGGCTTTTCTGTGTGTTGCAAAGCTCTGCAAGCTTCCATGCTTAGCTGCAGCGGTTTTTCTGTTAAGTCCCATGCGCGGTTTTTGCACGTTACTTTCTTCCTTGTCCAGGATCTGCTCCATCAGTTCAAGCTCGTCAGATTGGTAAATGATTTCAGAACTGTTTTTAGGGCTGTTTCTTCCTGTAGCAGGCGCAGCGGCGGTTTCTTTGCTAGTTCTTATGCATGGTTTTTCTACGTTACTTTCTTCCTTGTCCAGGATCTGCTCCATTAGTTCTAGCTCGTCAGATTTGTACATGATTTCATGACTTGCAGGGCTGTTTCTGCCGGTAACGGATGCAGCGATTTTACTGTGTGTTGCCATGCTCTGTAAGCTTCCAAGTGCAGGCGCACCGGTTTCTCTGCTAGCAATCCTGTGCGGTTGTCGCACGTTATGTTCTTCTTTGAGCAAGATAGGTGGCAGTTTTCCCCTCCCCTGAGGATAGGAGCTCTGTTGTCTTGTTGTGTCAGAGGATGGAAACTTGACTGTATCAAGAGGAGCAGGGCATCCCAAAGACAAGCCTGCCGCCAAAGGTCGCGAGGTATCTCCACTGGCTAAGGACCATCCACTGTCACAATTATTGGTTTCAATGCTCGAAAAACTAGCATTAGCATCCGGGACAGCTGCATCACTATGAGGCTGCGCAGTAGGCTTCTTAATATCAATGTCACGTGACTCACCCGTGGCGGCTTTCCTGCTCGTCTTAGTTTTCCTCTCTTTACCCATACTGCTTCGCTTTGTCGCTTGTTTTCTGTCGCTATCAGAAAGAACCTCCTCCGAATCTCCGGAGTTAAGTGTTGGAATTTTTAAAATCTCGTTAATAGCTTCATCCAAGTTGATGTCCTCTCCAGGCGTAAGCTTTTTTGTGGAATGTTCTTGATTAGATGGTTTTTCAGCATCAGAAATCTTTTCCACTGAAGCACCCGAGTCCAATGTTGGAATTTCAAGAATCTCGTTAATAACGTCGTCCAAGTTGATGTCCTCTCCAAGCATAAGCTTTTTTGTGGAATGCTCTTGTTTAGATGGTTTTTCAGCATCAGAAATCTTTTCCACTGAAGCACCCGAGTCCAATGTTGGAATTTCAAGAATCTCGTTAATAGCGTCGTCCAAGTTGATGTCCTCTCCAAGCGTAAGCTTTTTTGTGGAATGCTCTTGTTTAGATGGTTTTTCAGCATCAAAAATCTTTTCCACTGAAGCACCCGAGTCCAATGTTGGAATTTCAAGAATCTCGTTAATAGCTTCGTCCATGTTGATGTCCTCTCCATGCTCTTGTTTAGATTGTGTCCCAACATCAGAAATCTTTTCCACTGAAGCACCTGAGTCCGATTTTGGAATTTCTAGAATCTCGTTGATAGCTTCGTCCAAGTTAATGTCCTCCTTTTCATTTGGTGACTGTGACACTGCGCTAGAACTTGCAGGTATTGGAATACTTGAATCAAAATCTTCTAGGATCATCATATCGTTAGATTTCGTATTATTGGTGCGTGGGACTGTAGTAGCACTAGACAGGATTTCTCCCCTTGATGCACCTCGGACAGAACCATCTTTAGGCAATGTGTAATTTGCTTGCCTTGGTTTTAGAAGAAGATCTTGCTTCGGGCGTTGCACAGCGCGACAAGAAGAAGCTCTTGGTGAAGAACCTTGGACCTTTCCCGTTTTCATAGCTAAGGCCAGTTTTGGATTGCGCGTCTTTGGGCGAGGTATTCCGCCAGAACTATACAAGGTTGGTCGATTCGATTCAGCAGTATTTAAGTCTTCTTTGACAAACGTTGATAGTGCGTTGTCTTCAGTATTCTGTTTGCTCCTCGTGTGCTGTGTTTTGGGGTGTTGTGCTGTGTCCGAGCTGGATGAGGAGTCGCGATCGCTCTTCATTTGTGAATCGGGCCAGTTGACAACATTGACGCATTAGAATCAATTTCTACCGACTCCGCCACTTCTTCTAAGATCGTCATATGCTTTATCGTTGGAGGATTCTTTGTGCAGCGCTGTACTGCCTCAGAACTCGATGGAATTGGTCTGCCTAAGGCATTTTTCACAGTTTGACCTGTCAAAATATCATCTGGGTTTGAGTTTGGAAAAGATACCTGTTTCCGGCGCCGTACTGCTCCAGAACTCAGCGGAATTGGTTTATTGTTAATTTTCTTGACCAATTCATCTTCCTGATTTGCTATGGGAACAGAACCCTTTCTCTGGTGTTGAGCTACGCTTGTAGTGGAAACTACTGATGTGGGATCCAGGATTCTGTCCATATCCATAGCTAAGGTAAGCTTTGGATTGCTTGTTTTAGGTCTGGGAATGTCAACAGGACTTGAAGAGATTACATCGTCAGATTCAGCAGTGAAGATGTCATCGTTTAAAATATAAGCTATATCATTGTTTAACTGCGTATCAGTCTGCGTGTTATGTTTCCTCGTGAAATCCACTTTTTGTGGTGGTGGAAGTGTGCCAAGAATCGATGAGATTTGTTCACTTGAGGCATTTGAATTGTCCAATGATAATTTGTCCTCTTCCTGATTTGGTTTCTGAAAGTCATTGGGCGAAACTGATTCCGGGGCAGGAATGCCATCATTCACGATACCTTCTACATCTTCATTCAGTTTCGTTTCTTTCTTTTTCTTTCTGTGCCTTCTCTTAAGACGCCGAGACTCTGCGGTGGGCGAAACTGCGGCAGGAGAGATTTGTCCATTTGATTCAGTAGTAGGTGTATGTTGTATGGATGATGTTGTTTTTTCGCCTGAGCTGGCTGCAGAACCACTCTGCATCTGCAACCCTGCGTTAGAACTTATTGGCGGGGTCGTTCCATTTGAGGCAGGCTTTAAAGGATCATCTTGAATCATCGCGTTGATCTCGTTTGCGACTCTAATGTCCTCTTCGTCAATGGTCTCCTGAGGGACATTCTTTTTCAACGGCATCGACACAGAACTTATATAAAGTGGTTTATTTGAATCACCTTCGGAGTGTTCCCCAATGACCTTGATGGTTTAAAATAAGAATAAGAAGGAAGCCATAAGCAAATAGTATGCCTTGTGCATCAATTGATCTTTTGACGTACTGTTTGTAAACACAAGAAGCTGACTATTTTGGAGATAGAACTTATAAAAACTAGCTAGCATGGTAATTTTTAGGATTACACCTTCTAATGGAGACTTTTTATGGCTTCCATTATTCTGTGTGGAATGTTTCTAGGGATCCCGGGCCTTTTTCCTTTGGCGAAAGTTGCAGTTTCTTATGCTAAGTATTATAAATTTTCACTGAGACGATAAAACAGAATCATAGATGATCTATATTCTTCTATGTTTTCGTTTTATCTTCTGGAATATTTCTTGGGATGTGACCTTAATGTCTTCTTCGTTAAAGTTTTCTCCATTAATTTTCGTTTTCAATCGCGGCGTCAGTTAAGAGGCTGTGCACCTTAAAACCGACCAATGATTTTGGCTCGAAAAATAGTTTGGGCTGATTTTAATATTATAAGTACAGGTTACCAAACTATAAATAAAAATGTATTTCTTTTGTTTCAGTATCCTTTATTTATAAAAATATTGACTCGCGAAGTTTGGTCGGCCGGCGAGGTCAAAATCGAGCCTAAACAAGCCGTTTCGAAAAGCGCCTCGAAATTTATTCTCGCAACGTGAATTGGACTAAAACCACCATCAAAGTAAAGAAAAATGCTTATTGGTGGAATCTAGTAGGATAACGACCAAAATATTTAAAAGTAAAACGTCCAAAGTATTATTTGACTATACCACACTAAATCTGCAATAGCGATAGGACCGATTTTCAGAAAATTATTTCTCAAAAGTGGCACCAGATCTAAAGTTCTAATACGCTTATATCAAACACGATAAAGATAAACTTTCATTTGATGGCAAAACATTTTGCGGCCCGTGCGAATTCTCTGTGTAAGAACTCGTTAAACTTACTGTAATTACCGCCATTTCTTCAATATGCAAATTACTTACGGTTTATCGCAGGCATCTTCACTACCGGTTTCAGGCTTCTACAAAACACACCAACCATCCTGAATATAGGAAAGACTTATAAGAAAAGCACAGAAGACAAATGAATGCACAGAAAGCCGACATTTTTGAAGTTTACCTGCCATTGAAGCCGGATTGAAGTCCTCAAGTTTCGCTCGCGTGACTCCGTGTTCGATACAGTAACGCCAACGGAATGTTTCAGATTAAAAACGACAAAGGAAGGCCTCGAATTAACGTTCCAAATGTTAGGAAACTGAAACTTCAACCTATTTGCACTCTACAGCAAGAAAATAACGAATCCAAGTTGAAATTCACCTCGATCGAATGGTCTGACACTTCAAATGACTGTTTATATACAGCTTCGTAACTTGACACCGATATACCAATGTCACGGGTCACCGCTGACCGGCAGGTCAAAACCTTTTAAAAGTTCAGCGGCTTTTTTTTTAGCTTTTTTTCAAATCGTGATCTGGATATAAATCTGGATATAAAAATGTCTCAAGTTTGCTCTTTGTTGAGTGCGGACTCTCGCGTGGACGTACGGAAACGGTGTTTTTGTACGAGTGCCGTGATATCAGTGTTCATTTAAAAAGTTGTTGTTGTTTGTCACGCTGCAATCTCAAAGAGTGTGTCATACTTCAATGAGCTGATTTTGTTGGCACATCGCTTGATAAAGTTAAGGGACTGTGCAATAATTACCATTTTATTTCAAGTACATATTACATTGGCGAATCCATACCTATTTATAAGGTGGGGACCGAAAAATTTTCCGGCCTTCGGACCTGAAATTAACACACATGCTCTTTTCCTTCTGCTATGGCTCAGTAGTACATTGCTACGGAGGTGATGTTTGTTCCAGACGCGGATGTCCAACAATTAAATATGTAGTAGGAGCTCTTCTTTCTGTTATAAGATTTTATTCCACAGGTGCGTGTAGAGAAAATGCAGGGTACTTGTATAAAGGTGTATGTATACTGTGATGGAGGGGGGGGGGGGGGGGGGGCAATAACGAAATTCACTTATTTAGGAGGGGGGTATTACCTAATATTTTCCTACATGAAGCCAATTTTCCACCCCCACAGACCCCTCCCCCCCCCCCCCCCCTCCTGATAATTATTGCACAGTCCCTAAAGCAATGCGTGTCTTAGCCTGCAGTACTGGTGGTTTGGGTTTTTCTCGCCGAAAACATCTCGCGCACTGTAAAAAACCCAAACCGCCTGTACTGCAGGCTATGCGTGTCTGCGCTCGCATGGCTTAGGAGGTACTGGGAGGCCTTCAAGGTCGTACCAGTATCCGAGACATGGAGGTTCATCTAGAAAGGCCAGTGGGCGGGACGTGATAAATGTGGTTGTTATGGCAAAGGAAGTATATCAGCTATTTGGGATACAGTGTACGTTTGTCCATTGGCTCGCGTAAGAAATGTTTGATAGTTTGTCCAAATTAAAAATCTGATGCGAGGGTCTGCACTCAATAAAGCCGATTTTATACAAAGAGCAAGCTTGAGATATTTTTATATCCAGATTTAAAATATAGATTGAAAGCTGTGCTCGCTTGTGAGCGGTTAAGAAACAATGTTTTATCGGAGTAATACTGTATAAAACATAGAAAAGCCGTCTTTTTCGTTTTTATACGCCCGTTAAATCTATATTAGAAGCCAAAACCATGTATTATACTTTATTATATGGCAAAAAGCAGTATTCTGATGAACTCCGTCTTTTATAAAACATTGAACTGAAGAAAACTGTTTTTCTGTTAAGTAGAAACATTTTCCCTTTCCGTACGTCCACGCGAGGGTCCGCACTCAAGAAAGCCTGTTATACAAAAAGCAAACTTGAGACATTTTTATATCCAGATTTATATCCAGATCGAACTTTTTAAAAGGTTTTGACCTGCCGGTCAGCGGTGACCCGTGTCATTGGTATATCGGTGTCAAGTTACGAAGCTGTATATAAACAGTCATTTGAAGTGTCAGACCATTCGATCGAGATGAATTTTAACTTGGATTCGTTATTTTCTTGCTGTAGCTGTGCAAATAGGTTGAAGTTTCAGTTTCCTAACATTTGGAACGTTAATTCGAGCCTTCCCTTGTCGTTTTTAATCTGAAACATTCCGTTGGCGTTACTGTATCGAACACGGAGTCACGCGAGCGAAACTTGAGGACTTCGATCTCTTCAATGGCAGGTAAACTTCAAAAATGTCGGCTTTCTGTGCATTCATTTGTCTTCTGTGCTTTTCTTATAAGTCTTTCCTATATTCAGGATGGTTGGTGTGTTTTGTAGAAGCCTGAAACCGGTAGTTAAGATGCCTGCGATAAACCGTAAGTAATTTGCATATTGAAGAAATGGCGGTAATTACAGTAACTTTAACGAATTATTACACAGTGAATTCGCACGGGCCGCAAAATGTTTTGCCGTAAAATGAAAGTTTATCTTTATCGTGTTTGATATAAGCGTATTAGAACTTTAGATCTGGTGCCACTTTTGAGAAATAATTTTCTGAAAATCGGTCCTATCGCTATTGCAGATTTAGTGTGGTATAGTCAAATAATAATTTGGACGTTTTACTTTTAAATATTTTGATCGTTATCCTACTAGATTCCACCAATAAGCATTTTGTTTTACTTTGATGGTGGTTTAGTCCAATTCACGTTGCGAGAATAAATTTCGAGGCGCTTTCGAAACGGCTTGTTTAGGCTCGATTTTGACCTCGCCGGCCGACCAAACTTCGCGAGTCAATATTTTTATAAATAAAGGATACTGAAACAAAAGAAATACATTTTTATTTATAGTTTGGTAACCTGTACTTATAATATTAAAATCAGCCCAAACTATTTTTCGAGCCAAAATCATTGGTCGGTTTTAAGGTGCACAGCCTCTTAAAGTCGTTGAAGTTATTGCATGCAAATGGCGAATTTGCAACAAGACTAAATAGAAGTTATTGCAAATGGCGAATTTGAAATACACCATATTCAATATCATCTATTTAGTCTTGTACGGAGTGTTCCCCAATGTTCTTGATGGTTTAACATAAAGTATACGAATATGAATAAGAGAATAATTATATAAAACAGGGGTGGGGAGCTAGAGACAGGGCCTGGGTCCAATAGAAACCATGCTCTTACAACTTGCAAAGCGATCAATTTTGTTTTGGTCAGCGGTGTTTTCATAAGCCTTCTTTTCTCCTTCTTCTTTTTGCGCTGGAAATACTACAGCGGGCAACTGTCACAAGTAGCACTTGGGACCTTACGGCAACGCCATGGAAAACGCCACTTACTCACGTTCCTATAAACTACTTCCCGATAATTCTAATACGTTTAATTTTTCCAATGTGGCCGAACTGTCCAGAAGCTGAATTTGTAGGGATGGAGTTCAAGTCCAAATATAGAAAGGAGAATTAACCGTCACGTGTTCACGTTCTCCACAATACCCTGAATTCTTAATACGTTTTAGTTTTGCATAGGACGGCAAAGAAATGTAAAAGCAAAACGCACATGCATAGATATTGACAGAGTTATAGACCTCTGATATTGAACTACTAATATTTTGTGATGTTCTCGTTGCCGTCGCCGTCGTGGTTACATCTTGAAAAACGAAAACCTTGAGGAAGATGTTTATTCGATTTAAAGGCTGACAAAGTGAAAATCACAACAATTATTCATGTACAAACTTTCATCGTCTCACCGGCCGCCATGTTTTCTAGTTTTTCTTCCGGGTTTACACAACTTTTACGCACGCGCAGGTGATGAATCCGCTGGCTAAACTTGTAACAATTGCTTTCCAAGTTGTGAGAACATGGTTTTGATTCGATTTAAAAGAATGTATGGCAAGTATCTTCCCTCCCTCCCTCCCCCCCCCCCCCCAACCCACCCCCCGGATATATAAGAAGGACCCAATGAGGAAATATAGCATCAATTGGTCACGTTACCTACATTCCGTAAACACAAGAAGTTGGCCATTTTGGAGAAACTAGAAAAGGTATAATACTAGCTTGGGAATTTTCAGGATTACATCTTCTAATGGGGGATTTTATGGTCGTTCCATTATTAAAAAAAGTAGAAGAATTTGTATAGAGAACAGCTTTGCCCTCCAGTCACATTCAGGACGTAATTTTGTAAAATTTAGATTTTACATTTACCATTTACCACTTATAAGTTGTAAATAATGGATGTAAAATCTAAATGATCAACTGGCTAAAGATATAACGTATATACTTGAAATCCTTCACCAATTTATCATCTGCCTAGCAGAACGGCGGAAGATCAACCAATAAAGTTAAGATATCAAGTATATTCTTGCTAACAATGTTTCGTCGTGAATTATGGAAATCTTGCTATTGGTGCACGCTATTGCACCACCAGAGTTCATTTATTTATTTTCGATGTACTTAATATGTCTTACCAGCTTTTTATCTTGAAGTTCGTTCTTCTTCTTCTTTCTTCTCGCGGACGTTTTAGGGCGGCGTGGTGTTATGCTAGAGCTGGAAGAGCTTGCTCCATTTGATTTCCTGTCATGTTCACCATCGCTTAAGATGTAATCGATGTCCCTGGCTAGTTTCTTATCTTCTTTTTCCTGTTTCTTTTAGCTGATGGGCGTGGTGTTGCGCCGGACCCCGAAGAACTTCGCCCATTTGATTCCGCTGCTGGCATGTGATCTTGTATCTCATCTGGGACTTCTGGTATTTCTTTCTCTAAAATGCTATCAATGTTGTCACTGAGCATGATCTCATCTTTGTATTTAGGCTGACGTGTTGAGTCTTTCTTCTTTAGCCGCTGAATGGCGCCGGAGACTCGCGGCTTTGATGCCATGACTTTGTTGCCTCCCTCGTCGCTCTCGGTGGAAGACTCTTCACTCCACTGCTGCGAATTGTTTTCCAAAAGTTTCTTCACTTTTTGGTGCTGTTTTCCCGTCTCTTCACGAGATTCTATCCACATAGAATCTGCATTAGCTTCAGCAAATCCGCTTTTTGAGCGGCCGTCATAAAAATTAATCAGATCTTTCACACTCGCTCTCTCAGGGGCTTTTTCAAATTGCAGCGATTTCTCCTTCACGGAATCTTGTTTGTACTCGTTTCCAGGTGGAAATAAGCTCGGAGAGCTTGAAACTGAAACATAGTGTCGCGATGACGATGCACTTGCTTGTTTCGCGGATGTCGAACAACAGACTCCCATATTTTCAACGAAAATTGAGTTTTTTCTTTGACCGATTAGTTGCACATCTTCCTCAAGAATATGCGTCTGAGTTTGAATTTTCCTTTATGACGCTTGCAAGACGTAACTAAACGAGAAATTAGAACTGAGAGCGCGCGCGCGCAAGGAGAAATCTGGCAGATCGCTTTCGAATAGTGACATTTTTACGGTTTTAGCGTTTTGTACGCCGGTTATGAGGAAAATACAATGTACGCTGTTTGATAGGAAAAACATTCGTATATCATTCTGTTATTCACATTGCCTTAACCTGCGATCAGGCCAATTTTTCGCGCTCCTTACATTCTCTTTACGGGTCGCACGCTAAAAATGGGCCTGACACAATCCTTCTAAAGATTGTCTGCCAATTACAAATCACGTCCAGATTTTGGACGTGATTTTAATGAATCTGATTGGCTGATTCAACAATAGACTTCGCCGGAAGTAAAAGCAACGCGCGTTGCGTGGAGAGTCAAGCGAAATCCGCCATGTTGGAAAGAGGCATTTCTTGTGTTCTTGTTCAACTTTTTTCATCAAAGGTCAATGAAATCAACCTTTTCAGGATTTTTTTTTCGGTTTTTGAGTATTTTGGAAGTTAACAAGGCTTACAGTTACGAGGTTACGTTGGATTTTCAGTCCACGAACGACTAGAAGACTGAATTTCCGAAGAATACAGCTAAGCTTGTATGTCAGCTATTACCTACACATGTAGCTGTCTGTTATTTGGTTTTGGGTGCTTTACATGTACATGACAGCCTCTGTATTTGACCCTTGTTTCGTGGATGGAAGCCGCTACTTAGGACAAAGGACAGTAAGCAGTACGAGAATATTGTATATTTTAATGAAGTGAATTAGCTTATTTGTTTCTGCGTGTTTAATATACTTAGTAGTATTCTTATGTAAAATTTTTCATTGAATGTATATAAGCTTATTAAGCTTTTGAAACGTACAGTGTAGAACGACTTATATAGCAAAATCGATATTTCTACACTAATAAGTAAAGGATATATCAAGTTGCACAAAGTTATGGCTATACTGCCTTGAAAAATCCTTATTTGTTGACAGTGGTTTTGTATAAATTGTATAAACCAAATTATTAAACGACCTGAAATTTATCAAAACGTGGTTGCTGGACTTTTCACTGACTATATTAATAAGACCACTGATCAGATGAAAATTAACCAACGTAATAACAGTAATAAATTTTCAATATGAAATTATAAATTCATCGGCTAGGCACTTGGGTCAACCCCCGGGACAACCAGGGGGATATATGTTGTAGCCTGTTCCAGGCATTCAGATAATGAGAGGCGGTACGAGTAGGCGCAAGAGCGCGAAGAGTGGGGCCAATCCCCTCGCCGCTCCCAATTATCCGAATGCCTGTAACAAGCTAGATTTGTTGGGGAATAGAGAGATGGATTTGATTGATTGCCCCTGGGTTGGGGAAAATACTATACTTATTGTAATATAATTATTGGGTGCATTCCATTTGACCAAAAATTCCAGTTTGAAATTCTGAATGTTCGGACAAGCTTAAGAGGTATACCCAAATCTCTGCAACTTTTTTCTGGAATTTTGGGTTGAATGGAAAGTGTCCATGATGTTTTAAGTTCAATGAATAGGGTGGGGGAATTCACAAGTTTGTAAAATCATGGACAACAACGAGTCTGTGATCCGGGACATATTACCGGTATATATCAGATGAAAACCTTACTATGACTTTCACTGAAATAGTGATGACATATCAATGTAAATCAGCTGTCTCAAGATGTTATTTTGTTTGATTTACAAATAAAATTTTAAAATGATCCCAGACTATTGCCTGGTCGTGAATCACTGAGACAAATCCCTCTCTATTAGGAACTGTGCAATAATTATCAGGAGGGGGGGGGGGGGGGTTGGAAAATGGGCTTCGTGTAGGACAATATTAGGTAATACCCCCCCTCCTAAGGAGTGAATTAGTTATTGCCCCCCTCTAATCAGTCAGAAATTATGTACGACCCCCCCCCCCTCCCTCACAGTATACACACACCTTTTATACAAATACCCTGTATTTTCTCTACACGCACCTGTAGATTAAAATTTTATAACAGAAAGAAGAGCTGCTACTACATGTTTAATTGTTGGACATCGCGTCTGGAACAAACACCACCTCCGTAGCAATGTACAACAGAGCCATAGCAGAAGGAAAAGAGCCTGTGTGTTATTTTCAGGTCTGATGAAGTGCCGGAAAATTATTCGGTCCCCACCTTATAAATAGGTATGGATTTGCCAATGTAATATGTACTTGAAATAAAATGTTAAGCCCCCCCTCTCTTGAGTGACTTATTTTACCTTGAGCCCCCCCCCCATCCTTGCTTTGATTTTATTTTATGCCCCCCCTCCTGGTAATTATTGCAGTCCTTACCCTTATATATAGGTGGATATCAGGGGGAATTTTTGTTGAGAAACATCCCCTACCACTGGGTCAAGATTAACTAAGTTTACAATTCCCCTGGTTGTCCTGGGGTCTACCCCAAAGCTGATGACATGTGCAATTTGCTTTCATTTCTTTTCCAAAAAACATTTTTTTGACCATAATAATCCGAATTTTCCCTGATACCATGAAAAAAAAAGCTTTTTACCGACCTGAAGCAACCATGCAAGAGTAGCTCAACAACTGTTTGTTTAAATCATTAGCAGTGTCCGATCCTGTCAACCCTCATCCATAAAGTTCATGCCTCTGGGTTTAAAAATTATGTCAGACAAGAAATTTGTGTGCAATAATATTATTACACACAAATTTCTGATACTTGGCTAAAATTCCCTAAAATCCACTGTGTGACCAAGAAAGGAATATGTTTCAAATAAAATAATGGATTAGGAAAAGGATATTCCAAGAAATCACATTCCTTGATCAAAGTGGCATATAAACATTTAATAATTATTTAAAATATGTTTAAAATGCTTTCCATGATTGCTTTACAAATTATCTATCGCAAAATCCGGGCGCAAATAGTTTGTCCATTCAGTACAAGTCAATGATCTAACAATAAAATCACATCAATCTATTTATTAGTTGCTAAAGAAAATGAAGCACATGCCATCACGTTGTAGTCGATCGCAACAGCCACAGAGTAGGTTCGATCGATCGATCGATCGATCGAAGATAAGCTTACTATTCCTTCACTCACATAATATCTAATAGTCCTTCCTTCTTTCAATGGCAATCTCCCATGTAGATATAAATACCGGGAAAATTGAAAGATTTGATTTCAAACGTTTCCTCTCGAAACATTCACAACAAAAATGGCGTCCAAAGCTGTTTCGTTCCACGCGTGGAAATCCGGCATTCTCGCGAGTGTCGCGTATCGGAAGTAATTTTGATTGGCTATTTAGAAGTCATGTCAATCAATGTCAATCCATCACGAAAAGGGGGCGGAAGGCATTTCGTAAGGAATTGTGTCAGGCGTAATTTTCAGCGCGACCACGTAAAGACGAAGAGTAAAAGAGAGCGCGGAAAAATTCGCCTGATACTCAGGTTAACATTGCCTCAGAATGGTACATGTAAAATTTGCTTTCAGATTGATTGCTTGATGTTCGGGAAGTTTCGGAGAAATATTCGTTAATCTTATTAAACTGTTCGGAGTATCATCGTGTAATCTTCGGAATAAACGAAACCTTTCGGAGACTAGCCGGGAGATCTCCGAAAACATGTTCGGTATATTTTGTTTTAGAAGGTCATCCATTTCACTAGCGAGCCACTGGTAGCAGTTGCTTCAGCTTACACAGAAATATTATAATTATACGAGTATATCGTGAGCAGAATAGCCTGTCCAAGCATAATTGCGAGCATAATAAACGGCATTGTTATTTACAAATGCTGCTGACAGGCACAATAGATCGTTTTGCGAGCAGAATTGATCTAAGCCGGTTGATGTTGCCATAGCAACGTCTTTGACTTTCTGAATCCATCTTTCTGAGTTCATCTTTAATACAAAAAAGTTCAAGTTTGAACTGATTTGCGTTGCATTGTTATGTACAAATCTGTGAGCGACAAGAAGAGAGACCCTGGGAACGAGGTTGATCTGTGAGTTGGCAAATGGAGGCATCTTGTGCATTATGTTGGTTTACCAAATTTTTTAGCCAATCAGTGAGAAAACAGCCGCACGTGGTATGTATCTTTTGCCATGTGGCTTTCTTTGACCTTTCCGCCATTCAGTCGCTTTAATTATTGGTCAGTGAAACAATGGTAAACAAATAGCAAGGTTTGCTGTCCAAAATTAAACAGGATTGAATTAAAACTTTAATTTTGAGTTAGATTAGATCGTTTCTACCAACGAACGTATACAATTTGGAACCCCTTCCAATGCAATGAAGTCCAGGGGTTTTAGCCAATCAATGCTCCGCACAGTGGGATATTGACACGCGATTTCTGTAAGTTTTGTATAATTAGTAACAACTTTATAAGCTCGTGGTATTGACCCCCGCGGTTCGCAGTCAATATGTTGGCTCCAGTAAAAATAACTGAAACCGGACTGAAACGGCCAATCTTTGATTTACATAAATTAGCAACTTTTTAAAAATGTACTTAATTTAGCGTTCAAAACAAATGTTTAAAATTCACTGGGGTCACTGATTAAACGCAATTTGTACATACAGTTGTTTTGGGGGAGAAGGAATGAAAATATATATTTTTTTACTGATATTTGTTAGTGTTCGAAGTCTTTATAATTAACATTTTTTTTTTGTGGTCTGGCCACAAGCTTGTTATTAATCAAAACTTCATTAAGTAGGCCATGGCACGGAAAATGTGTACCGGCCAGCTTTAACACGCTGGGTAAATGAAAAAGGAAATATATATCTTAAAACCGGAAAGTATTTTCACGGTCGAGTAACGCGGCACCAACATCATAGCTATTTCTCAGATTAATATTATTTTCAAGTTCTAGAGGACGCCGAGGTAATTAAAATACTGTAAATCCAATTTGTGAATAAAGAATTTGACGCCCATACATAAAAACGTTTTTGTAAAAAAGAACAGCATTCAGTGGTAAATTCAGGTCAGATAGTGCGCATTTAGAAAATGAATTATTATTTTTTTTTCCAATCGAGTTTTCAGTTGGTGGTTAAGGGTGTAATATTTGATTTGCTTATTTTTGTTGCCAAGGAAACTGGCCATATTGTACCTGTCGCTGTTAAAAATGACGCTAGTTTTCTATTTAAAACTCAAGCCGGATTTTCAGCTTGAAAAGGCACTTGAATGTCTCGGATATTCTCACGAAATTTCTAAATAAAGCGGATCAAGTCATTTCAAAACAACAAAAGTACCTTTATATACACTGTAAACCATTTAGGAAGTTCCCTTAGGTTTCGCTGTTGCAAGGAATTATTTTTCAATTTTTTGACATTTTCAATACCTGGTTATTAAAATTTTGTAGTGGCTGCCGCCAAAGGGTTACTGTCAGTGGCGTGGTGTGGAGATAATTGCTATGCGACAACGATAAACTTCGGTCTGCCGGCGTCTTAGTTACGAGAGAAGACAGCTGTGTAAAACTTAAAACGAAACGTTCCAACAAAGGCCAATTGAAAATTTAATTCCATGTTATGTTGCATTCACTTCCAGCTGAGTCAAACACTGAACATGAATGTGCTTTTAATCAGAATGAAAGGCGCTTGACAATTCTTCCTCGCCGGTCCTTTGAGCAGGTGTCCCGCTATTGTTTACGAGTTCGAATAACGTGGTTTTATTTTCTATACTAATTCGAGTTTTCTTCAATGTTTCCGGCACGAGGAAAACTCAAACTGCTATTGAAAGTTGAATAATGCAGCCACTTCGTAATAAATGCGACCACATTGTGTAGAAAGGGACAAAAATGAGTTTTGTTTAATTTCTCGCATCAACATTTAGTTGCGATTCAATTACGACTTAATGTTTACTGCATAGCAACTTTTTCGTTCCCTGTCAAAGTCTGATTACTTACTAATGATTGCAGGAGCAAAGATTTGATTATGCTAAGAGCTTAGCATAAGAAAAGCAAGAGGGACAATGTTTTGTTCGCCATGTTTATACCGAAGCGGCCATATATAGCTTCATAGCCAGCACGCGCCAGTACGTTTTGATTTACCCGCAAAAAGAGCTTGCACTTTTTACCCAAGGTTTTAAAATGCGATTTCTATTTGCTAGGAGCATCAGTATTAAAATTGAAAATAATATATCTTATCAAGATTTGTAGCAATTTTATTTTTACCGACAGCGGATAGCTTTTAATATTATTTTTGCGGCATTTCCGAGAGCCGAACATAATATTAATAGCTGCACTTAAATAATTCGTGTGTTTTGTTACTGCAGCCAATATATTTTAACGGATTGAGTTCATACGACATATCACGCGTCACAAAAAATATTAAATCTCTTGAAAATTGCCAAACAGTTTTTAATTTCCAATATGGTAAAATTTTGCGTTTCCTTTTACGTTCCCTCCGGGTTTTTAAAGTATGTTTATTTATTTATTGGCAAAAAATTCGTGAATGGCGTTAAGGGTAGTGGATTAACGAAGGCGTTCGGCAAACGTTTCAGTTTAAAAACCTCACGAACTTGATTCGAAGCGAGTAAAAATAATCACGCAAACTTATGACGCCGAAACCGTGTTAGCGCCACTGAAATCCGAAGAGAAAAATAACTTTTTTCTACAGGTTTTTTTCTCCGACTCTTAGTTTATTTATTATGACGAAAAGAAGATTCATGAATCTTATTGCAGTTTGATTCATCTTTGAATAGTGTTTATACGTTGCTAGCTTCGCAGGTTCAAAATTTCGCTCAAATATTGGTTTGTTATGTCTAGTTGAGTGACTTTTTCGCAATTATGATCTTCCATTAGCCTTTCAGGTATATTACTTTCTTTCCCTTTCAGTAAACCGCCATTTTTCTGCGTGATCGCAGCAACGCTCAAATTAAATTTCTCCCGTTTGGCGTGTTCTTAAAAATTAAAATCACATTTTCCACAGGGCTGATTAGCATTTGACAAGCATTTATCATTCCTCCAACTGCTCTCCGTTGAATTATTTAGTTAGTTTCTGTTTGTCAAGAGTGAAACATTAAGTTAAGTCTTTCGGCAAACACATACAAGAAGAGAGAATTGAAAAAACAACAATTAATTCTAACGGCGTCAGTGCATTGCTTAGAAACAGAAGATTCTGTTTCTAGCATTCTGGCGTCATAGAAACCACTATATATGCCTGTTCTTGGCGTTTTCAAAACAACTTTAACTAATACCTCAGTAAATGCTAAAACGTCTTCTAGAGTACAAAACAACGCAATTAAAATTTTTCATTTGTAATGTGTTTTTCAGAAGGTGATTTGGGATATTTTTTTAGCGCTTTCCGTTGTGAAAAGTACAGCTTTGGTGACAGTAGGTCACAGTACCCGCGCAGAGAAATTGATTTATAATCCATAGGTCATAATTGGATTTCTCATGAAAAATGTAAAACTGTTAACAAAAATGTGAACAAAATAATTGACAATACTCAACACGTATTGGCTCTCCTCTTTAAGTATTTATCTATTCAGGCTTGAAGCAGCCGAAACTTTTGTGAATTTTACTTGCCGAGTTTTACTTGGCATTTCTATCGCGTTTTACGCGCGCAATAAAATTGCTCGTTACACACTAGGGTTGCAAGACAGTAATATATTAAACGACATGCTAAAACAGCCTTTGTGGTGCCTCTTATTGTGTTCAGTTTTCGAAAACCCGAGGAGGTATTTTTACTTGTAGTAATTTCCTTTGTTTTCATCTCAAACGCGGCGGTAAACTATTATTCAAATGATTTTGGACGGTTTGAAAAATATAACCGTCTGTTTTCGCTCAGGCAGTCGAGAAAAGCTTCATTGTCCATTTACAATGCGCATTTTTATTATTAGCTATGAAAACAGAATATTAGCTCTCGACAAAACATTGGCCAGTATAAATTAGTGGTTTTCAAGTGGGTTATATAGGCTGAAAGAAACTTTGCAATTTGGCGGCAAAGTGGTTCGGACGCTTGTTACTATGGAAACAAGTCTCATGGCTTGACGTTACCTCGGTTACCAGCCCTCCTGCTCCAATGTCCCTTCTATGTCCTTCATCAATTTCATTTCCTTTTACAACCAATGTGAGATACTTGGCAAGATCGACTCGTGTCTGTGGCTACTGATACCGAGCTGTCCTGTCTCGGTGTTAAAGCAACGGCTTTTAATTGCCTTACTGTGTAGAGTTGTCGAGGTAAATTGTCGAAAATTTCTTTAGCTTTCGCGATGTCGTCATTCGATGGGTTCGAACGAACGGTCTAATGTTGTTCATGTGATGTTCCACATATTAACGGATTGTTGTTTTTCTGGCATGTTTCAGCGCTCTTCTGCAACACTACAAAGGCCAAGAAATACGAGAAAGCCTCAACGATGAACTGAAGAGTATAACAAGCGCATTTGAGGTGAGCATTTTCCTATTATTGTCATATGATCTTTTCAGTTTCGCAGTTTTCAAAGCCACGTTGCGCAGCGCGTGATAAATTTTTATAAACTTCGCCGGAACTTTATCCCGTAATTCCAAATCACTGCCAAGGTTTATGCATTGGCTGTTTTCCTGAAGCATCCATCGTGTTTGTGACATATTGAATGAAAGACTTTCGCTGCTTTATCGCGAATAGTGGCTGCGGGAAGCTATACAGTTTTGTTTGTCGCCTCCATTTTTGAATGGCATGCCATGATTCAGTGAAAAGTTATCGGTTCTAGAATCAGAGTTCTGCAAAGTCAAACACCAAACTTTGATAAATTCCGATTAACTAGAAAGTCATGTCAACATGAGTACTATTTGTAATGAATATCTACTCCAACACGTGTTTTTTTGAACGCAATGCGCGATCTTCAAAGCACATTATTAATATGAACAAATTCGCTTGCTCGTGTTCTAAAATGTGCGATTTCTATTTCACTTTCGCTCGTAATATTCTTGCCTTAACTTTCGTGTGACAAAACAACAATAATCTGGCTGGAATCGGCTCGTGGCGTGGTCTGCTCTAGTGTTAGAATTGGCAAGAACATCCTTTGGGACCAAAGCTTTATTCTTTTCGGAAATAGTAAATTGGGTACATTCTATTAGAGTGTGAAAATATCAAAGGAGTCAGTCAACCGAATTTATCCGCAAGCAAGCAAGACCACAGCTCTGCCTCAGAACTCGCCTAGAAAGTAATTTGCAGCGATTTCAGAAGGTCTACGCTTTCATTCAAACTATTTCTTTGTTAAGGCTTTGTCTTTCGCATCGTAAAATTTCAATATATTATTAAATCGGCCGCATGGCGATGGGGTGTTTTGTGGCTAACAACAGGTATGAACGGTCTCGTTGCTTCTCTGAAGCTTGGAGATTTTGATTTCATATTATCGCGTTTTCACCATGAAATAAAGCTATCACACACCAAATCCGTTGTCAATGTGACTCGTAACTTCTGCACTTTTTGCCTTCGACGTGACCATCTTCGCAGAAAATGAAAAGAATATTTAAAAGAGATAAATAAATCATGAAGTATGTTTTTCAGTGTTTAGGAAGTTGTCTTGCTTTCAAAGTGTCAAAATATACGGTGTGCTGTGTGGAATTCCTATAAAGCACGCCGTGATTGCATTCTGTTCCACATCTGTTGCGATCGAAGGCTGCAATTGAAGTGCACTGTCGATGATGTTTTTGTAATTCAATCTCGCATGGTGTTTTTTTAATTTCTTGATACATGTTGCTTGTGGCTTAGCCATTGTTTTGAATAGATTTTAAAAAGCACTGGAACAATATCGATCAATCAATTTATCTCGAAACGTACAGCGATATAATTTTTGTTTCGTTCTAGAACGTCGCCGTTTTTTGCGTGAAAGCGTTGCGTGCGATCGCGACGTTTTAGAAACCGACAACATCCATTTCAAGCTAGCAGCTTGGAGGAAATCCCTTTTGCCCCCAGCTAACTATTTTTCAATTCATATTAATTTTCTTGCAACCTGAGAAAATAGAGATTAAATGTCTCGGTAACAGGGGGCTCAGAAAGTTTGTTTTTTTGACAAAATCTGCACCGCATTGGCACAACTTTTTGTAAATCAAACGTGTAGGAATTTGTCAAAATTAAATAATATTATTATAATTTTTTTGCGTCAGCACGCAGCTTTCATTTTCCTTATGTTCATGGCGATAAAATTAATCGATGCCATATTGGCGAAGAGCTTTTTGCATTCATGAATTTAGTTAGCTAGATATTTTTTTACGACTAAAATAAAATCTCTTGAAGCAGAGAGCAAACTTGGCTTTCGAAGTTGTTGACAGAGTCAATGCAGAAACTTTAGAGGCAAACATACAATGATTTTGTTTTAGCAAATAATAAGAACACACTAGTTAGAAAACATGAAAGAATCCAAGCCAATTTATCGTTTAATATAAAATTTTGCAGCCAATCCGACTTGAGAAGCAAAATTAGCTTAAAAGCGAAGTACTAATTATTTTCAAAGTAAAATAATTTGCCCTCAGATTGAATTATGTTTTGACCACACTGCTTCATTCTATTTGTTTATATTCATGAATGAAAATAGTCCAGTAATTATTTTGCCAGGATGAAATGTTTAGGTTATAACAAAGTGACCCATTTCTTTTAAGTTCCCCCATTAGATTTAAAGATCACTGCTATGAACTTTTTTGGGAAAGGAATTCACAGTAGTTGATTTCATTTTAATATACAATTTTAGAATGTCTCCTATAAATATGCAATTGGCTGTATTTCATGCTAATTTGTACAGTTTTTATCGTATGAATATAGATATCAAGCAGAATTGAGGTTTTTATATTTTAATTTCGGGTGGTTTTGTCATGTAGTTACTGTCACACTGTTGCCATAGTGATAAACCATTACCCATAAACAGTGGGGAAAAACGTGTGTGTAAGTGTGCGATTCAGCCATTGATGCACGCTTTATGCTTAGAATCTGACTCCCTAATAACCGAGTCAAATAGTTTAGCTTGAAAGTCTTCGACTAACTCCTGCAAATACGCAGATGTCGTCTTGAGAGTGCGATTGCTTGTGTTATCTAAGATCTCTTCTTGTAATCTTCTGTTGGCTGAATAAGCTGTGTTCTGCCATACATTTAGGTATACTGTATATGCATGTATGCATTTAGCTCCCACTGCTATGGGATTCTCTGTGGGTATCTACAGACTTAATTTCCGTTTATTATTTTCCACAATACCTTTGTTTTGTACCGATTTGTTTAAAAAAAAAATTTAACTTGGTAACCAAAATTGTCACTGTTGCAACTGAAAGTTACTGCTTATCAATAATAACATTTTCACTTGTATATTGCCGCCCAGGTACTGGGATCATCGTTTGTCAATATCACTCATTGATGACTTCCAATTCATCGGAAATATCCGTACAGACTCGTGCTATATAGCTGGAAGCAAAATTTTATTAAAAAAAGTAGTCAAAATATGTACGCCAAAAATAGCCAAAATAGTCAAAATAGGTATGCAAAAATATCCTTGTACATACGTGTATATTATGTAAATTATTCTTAACAAATACCACATTCTAACTTCAAGTTGCAGGAAAATCCCCTAAATACAGAACAATGTCTACATATATGTACATCACATAGTTACCATCAATTTCACTGTTATGCGACCTTCGAAACTTTATATTGAAGTGTTCGATTTTACCGCGAGTAAACACCTTCCATATAAGGTATGAACATGTATGATTGACGGAAATCTTTTGCAAACCGCTCAGAGGAGTTTTGATTTCAAAGGTCGTGTAGCAGTGAAATTGACGGTATGCTCAGGCCAGACAAGGATGGGAGTTCTAAATTAATGTGAAATTGATTTGTCATAATTATTTGCATGTTTTTTAGACTCTCCTTCATAAATAACAAGTCTAAATTGCATGTGACTCTTAAATTCCCAAGAGAGATCAGCATCTTAATTCTCCTTACAATATCAATACATTGTCAAGCAGACAGGTGATGAGAATAAAGAAAATCATCAATTAGGAGATGAACTGCTTGATGTACCACTAAATTCTCACAACTGAGAAAGGCAATTACATGAATTAAAGAAATATATTAAAATAATGTTTAGGTTTGCGACTAAAATCACCGAAAAATTTGTGGCTAAGCGCCACCTATAATTTGTGGTTTGTTTTTAGCTGCATTCGTATTGAGATAGGTGTTCTCCATTGTGTGGAATTTATACAGCTCTCTCAATACAAGTTTCAAAAGGTAATATATTTTGTGTGGGGGGGAATTTTAGAACTTTGTCACCTGTGTCTGTGTTTACTATTATTAAAATCAAAAATAGTTCTTTGTCCAGAAATATCTAGAGCTTCTGGCCAAGTACATACTAAATATAACTTAATAACTTAATTATGCTCAAGCGTTTATGAAAACCAGATTTAACAACTTGACTTAATTGGGGACATTTCTTGTACATGTTCAACTGGAAACTTGTGACGTATAATGCAGTTGTGATGTATGTTGCCATAGTAACCAAGCTTATTTCAAGTACATAATAGTTTTTAATCAAACAATAATTTTGCTTAGAAAGAGGTACAGTACTTGTTGGTGTCAGATTTTGTCATTTTCTCGTAAAGTATAACGGCACTATCCCACCCAATAGGTGTCAAACAAGCTTGTTACAGGAATAAATTATTTATCTTTTTTTTGGGGGGGGGGGGGTTTATAGGGGGTCTTAGCTTCCATACATTGTACTCCAGCTCCTGCCCCTTCCGTTGTGGTTCCCACCTCTTTGTGCTTCCGGTTCCCACCACCCCTCTGGAAATTCCAGTTTAGCTTCATACTTTCCTTTTAAATTTTGGCTTTTGAGATCCCCTTCCCTGTCGGAATTTCCAATGACCTTCCTTGGGGTGGGTATTGATATTTTCTGGAACTGCGCATTTTTGTCAATCGTCAGCTGATTGAACCATCTCTATAATTAGCCATGTTTGTTTTCTTTATAAATAGCCGTGCCAAGGCAGGTATGTGTAATTATAATTGTTTGATATTTTTTATATCAATCACAGATTTCTGGTTGCAACTAAATTATTGCAGGAATTTATTTTGCGTCAGTTGGTATTTTTATTTACAAACTGTATGTACATGTATATGGTCAGTTCCAAAAGGATTGTTAATGTTACATAATCAGGAAAATGTTCCTTATGTAATCTCGATGGTAGTTTCTCATATGACAAAGGTCAGTCAGTCAGTGCCAATTTATGATTCTAAAAGTTCATGCATACAAAAATGTGAGAGACAAGTAGTTATATTTTACTAGTTCTAGATCTGCGTGTACCTTTTCTGTACAATGCCAAAGCAAAGTGAAACGGTGTCATTATGATAGTGGACTGTCAGATTAAAGTATTATTTACAAATTGTTTGCTGTTCTGATAGCAACTGGGTCATGCGATTATAATACTCCTGTTTGAACCCGTCCAGAGTATCATTGTGCTACTCAAGCTTTATATTATTTTGTGATTAAAGTTACATACAGTTGTATAATCTAAATTAAGATATTGTGCTTTCCTGATCAAGACTTGCATGTACATGTATGTTCACAGGAAATTAAAAATGTTTAATATCATACTCGACATGTCATTGAGAAGGCATAATATTGCATTTCCTACAGATTAGTGCACACCCTTGATTAGGTCCCCCTCGTCAAGTAAATGCCCCCAAAGAATCATGAAATTTAAAATTATAAACCCACCCCTCTCCTTAAAAGGTATTTAGAATGAATGTACAATAATGTTGTATGAATTAGGAAGAGAAAGCAAAATTACTCATTGAGGTTTCTTGTCAAAAAGGAAATTGTATAAAAATAAAACTGATTCAATCGGAGATTGGATTATTGGATTATACACAGGGCTGCAAATAACATTTGGTCATCGGACAATGGCCGACCAAAATTTGCCAATGTCTGATGAAATACCAACTGTGGTCGGACACACTGTCCGGACAATTTTTTTTTGCCTTCCAATGCAAATGCAAAGCGTTATAATGCATTTTGTTCTAAACGCAAACTATAGTTTACTCTGCATTGACAACACATTGGATTAACAGGTTCACTTATATATAGTACTGTATGATGGCCGACCTCATTTTTGTTTTGTCCGACCAAAATGGTGGGTCGGACACATGTCCTTTCAAGAAAACAAAATTATTTTTAGCCCTGATACATGAATAATTGTGTGATAAAAAAAAATAGACAAGTTATTCTCTATAATTATAAATTATGCAAAATCAGGCAAACTCTTGAATTCTAGCCATGTAATCAAAATTAATGCACTTCTTAATTCTTATTAAGTCTGTTTGGATTTACCGCTACTTAGCGGAAATCACAAAAAAGATTTTGAGAATTTATAAAGAGGACTGTTTGTCTAAATATGTATGCTTCTATTATGCCAAATAAAAGCAAGAATTTTCTGGAAGATTGTGACGCTGTCTGTGCCTTTATTCCATTAATGGAAATAGTTTGGGTCACATTAAACCATTATTTTATTAACTGTAGTTAGTAAACAATACGGTTGAGTGGCTTGGATGTAGTCTAAGTCTGAATTACTACTAACTGTAAGTAGCTTATTTGATAAATCATTGTAGAAAATGTTTCAAAAACGATTGAAGAATTTAAACTGTACATACGTGTATTGCACTAAAGATAACTAAGGGTGAATATTTTTTTTGCTGTTTGTTATTAGCAAAATATCTAATATGAATTTGTATCCTGCAGGGATTTGAATTATTTGACCTTTCATAATAGTCCTTCTAGAACATGCCCTGTTAAATTAGCATTTAACCCTATCAATTCAAGTCAAACTTTGATTTAAAAAATGCTAACTTTTAGTTTGTGCATGAAACCCTAGTGCGTGACCATTCAAATGAAAGCTATCGAACAGTACTTTCATGTGGTACAAGGCTGTACAATGTAAGTAAGTCAGTGGATGAAACCCTTGTGTGTGTCCATTCAAATGAAAGCTACATGTATCAGACAGTATTTACTTATGGTACTAATTTTGTTCTTCAATATTTTATGAAATGAAATTTTGGATTTTTAAAAAATTTTGAATGCGAGCACTGCTGGAGATGACAGGGCTAAGACTGAAATTGTATATATTAATAATTTTGCAAATTTACAGTTTACAGCATTCTTCTTTTAATTAACATATGGTGAATTTTCCAGATTAGATCTGTACCGGAATTGCATGATGTTTTTTCTTGCTGAAATTCTATCTGATCTGATTACCAAACCCAGATCAGCTGTGGTTTAAAGAGCTTATCAGGCATATTGATTACAAAATCATCTTATGTTGTTTAATTAATCATCTTTCCATATGTCTCCTTGCTCTTCATTTGATTTCAAGAAATTGCTGTTACAGTGTATCAATCACCTTATTCTTGACTTTTTCTTGCTTTGAATTTGTAGCATACAGTTTAGTAAGCTGTTTACACCTTATAGTTAGCTTACATGCATTACACTTCATACGATAGTGTATGATTTTGCAACTTTGTGGTTACCAATATCTGGTAAGGTTGTCAACAAATTAAAATCTAACATTTTTCAAAAGGCAGTTAACTACATGTAAATTACTGTTTATGCCAAATTCAAATTTATAAAATCTACAACACATTTTGTGTTATGCAAAGAATTAAAGACTATCATTTTAAAACTCAAATATAAAACTATTTGTTTGTCAGAATAAAGGAGCAGCTGTTTAAAAGATAACTGTCTATTGTTGATATAGTTTCTGTCTCTGAGATAGTTTTTTAATCATAATCATATGTACATCTGGGACCATGTATATATTTCCTTTCTTTGACAACATGGCTCATTGGCTGTAGAAGGGTATTAATTTAGTGATCCGTTACATATACATTAATGCTTGCATCCACAAGAAATCATAGTAATTAGACGACAAAATATTAGGCCTACAGCAGTACATTTTTTGTTGTCTATTGATATGAACTGTTGCTTGACAACATGGCATCACATTTGCCATATGTCTTGCTCAATTGGTGGCACTGATTGGCACAACTGACATGCATACCTTATTTGTCTGCAATATAACGTGGTGCAAAACAATGCGCAGCATCAGTTTTTCCATAAATCTTTTTGAAAATTTCCATGCATCTGGACTGCCCTGCAGCCGGAGAATGGGTGTGCTACACACTTCTCAAAAACCAAGATATGCATGTATGATTTTGCTATCCTCAGTGATCCACTGAGGGGCAGTTAGTTGGGGCAATTAAGCCGTTGGCGTAGCACATGTACAGTAGTATATAGCTTGCTGAGTTACCCCTTTGATAACTTGAAGATATTCCCATGCATTATATTCTGTTTTGTCATCTGCCTTAATTTGATTGGATATTCACTTTGTGATTTCCACACAATACAGCTGCTGTCCTTTCCCCAGCCTCCCCTCCCTCAGGGTTTTCACTAAGGTTACAAAGTATGGATCTTGTCATATAAAGGTATGAGATCATCATAATTTATTTTCACGCCAGTAAGGCCACCAAGGTAACAGCTGCGGTCAAATAGCATTAGTTTTATGTACACTGCAGCCTTCTCTAAATGTTTTTAAGAGTAGGTTAGTTGACTGAAGGAGAGGCTAGGTTGTCATAACAGTGCACAGTACATTATTCTGACTGGAAAGAGGCAGTTATTGTTTCAGAGGAGGTGGCTCAGATATTGAGCCTACAGCCTACTGGTTTTGAGAAGGCTGTTAAAACACTAATGTTTTTCATGTGCTTTGTAATTTAACAATATATTACACATGTACATCTTCCCAGACTATACAAATTGATCATCTTCATAAATGGCCAGATGTTTTCCTGCGACTAATTTGAAAGTCAAAGGCTTTTTGCTTGTTCTGCGTGTATGTCATAACAATAATAATTATTGTTTCATTTGTGTCTGGGAATTCTTGTTTAAAATTACTTCAATATACAAACCGTCTGCAACAATCAGAGAAAA
Organism: Desmophyllum pertusum; assembly: GCA_029204205.1. NCBI lineage: Eukaryota > Metazoa > Cnidaria > Anthozoa > Scleractinia > Caryophylliidae > Desmophyllum > Desmophyllum pertusum. The sequence continues at coordinate 889,462 of MU826353.1, forward strand.
AAAATATTTGTTATTCAAACAGAATGGATGTGGGTTAGCGATTTTCATTTTTTTGTTAGTTCAGTTCTTAGATATGGTTTGGTTGCTAGGCGATCTTTAGCTGTGTTTGTATTGCTCTTGAACAAAAAAACCTGTCTGCCGTTGACAGTTCATTGTCTACAATTACTAAAACTGAAAAAATTTACATGTTTTGGATGTGGAATAAATTGATTTGAAATAATTTTTTGTCTCATGGAGTGCCATCTCAGTCTGTTTTCAAATACTGTTTGGTTTGTGTGTTAATGTGCTTGGAAATCAAGGGAAAAACATGTTGCCTGCCTAATGAGTGCCTTTACATGTATGTGTAAAAATAATTCCTCGTGGTTGTAAGATGTGTTAGTTGTCACATGTATGAGAGAAATTGCCTGACAGGTTTGTTTTATTGAGTCATGTTTCATCTCTTGGAAAGAAATAACCAGTTTTTATATATATATATTATTTAAGCTTGGTAGAACTATAAGAAGGATTTTAAATCAGTAAGTGACACAAGCTACTTGGAAAGGTTTTCTGAGAGCTTATGTCACTGGTTGAACATATTTGTCATATTCTTGTCTTTATAAATTTACCAGACCTTAGTAGGATAAAAAAGCTTAGCTGGTTCCATATACCATTGTTGAACACTTTATGAGCGGCTACAAAATTGCATGTAACTAAATGCTTTGAACTTGCCTAAAATTCTCCTTCCCTTTTTCGCGGTGGCCTAATGGTTAATAGCGCATTGGACTCCGGATCAAGCGGTACGAGTTCAAGCCCTGGCCTAGATCATTGTGTTGTGTTCTTGGGCAAGACACTTTACTCTCACAGTGTCTATCTACCCAGGAGTATAAATGGGTACCAACGACAAAATGCTGGGGGTAACCCGCGATGGACTAGCATCCCATCCAGGGGGAGTAGCAATACAGTGTACTCCTAGTATAGTCGGCTTCATGCCAAGGAAACCGGGATAAGCTCCGGCAGTGTGTGCCAGTTTGGCCTGAGTTTTTTAATTTTATTTTTCATGGAAAATATTTTTGTCATTTGCAGGTTTACAATGCCCCCAATACGCAAGCCAGAGTTGGATAAACTCCGAGCACCTTCTAAACCAAATCTGAGTAAATCTGTTGGAGGATCAAACTTCAGAAGTTCCTTCGACGAGAGCACGAGAATAAACTTGAGTAATAGTTGTTTTGGCGCCATCAGAACTGAGAAGGGAGACCCAGATGATGACTTAACAAGCCTTAACTGGCTACAAAACAATGACATTTTGAAAGGCTTTGAAGCGTCGGCGACAGTGCCACCTATGTCCCCAACCAGGGATGCTAATGGGGACATTCTTGACACACCTCCCAGGGGGGGACAGGCAAAGGGGCCATTCTCCCCAGACACTTTAGCGAATAAACGGAAGAGTCCATCAAAGCCTCCATATTCATTTTCGTCGCTTATATTCATGGCTATTGAGGAGGCACCCTCAAAGAAGTTGCCCGTGAAGGATATTTATAACTGGATTATGGAACATTTTCCGTATTTTCGGGATGCAAGACTTGGCTGGAAGAACTCAGTGCGGCATAACCTTTCTCTGAACAAGTGCTTTAAGAAAGTGGATAAGGATAAAGGACAGGTGAGTCTCAAACAAAAAAGACTTTTAATTATACAAATTTTAGAATTTGAAAAAATAAAATTTTGAAAAATGAACAGTACCACAGGAAAGTTCCTCCTAATAGCTTTAATTTGAATGGCCACACTTATCCACAGATTCAAAAGTAAATTCCATATTGTGCAGTTCAAGAAAATATCCAAACCCACCCCAAGGAAGGTCATTGAAATTCCGAGGGGGAGGGGGTTCAAACCAAAAACCTTGCATGGGGAGGCAGTATGGATATTTTCTGGAACCACACATTACAGTGTGTACTTGACTTTATAAGGTTTGACTCTACAATAGTAGGGGATGGACAGATTTGATGTTCAAGCTTTGAAGACATTGTATTGCTGTACATTTGTAGCTCTTCCAGCTAACAATAAATTCCAGTTGCCTATTAAACAAGAAGTTCCGGTATAAAAGGGATGGCGCCTTTTGGGTGCGAAATGCAAATTTGTACTCTAGCAGTTGTGGCATGTTGTAGAGTCAAGCGTCCTGCAAACTAAACATGCTTCAAAATCTCATGAAACCAAAATATATCATTAACAAAAATAAGATATAACTTGCTAATGTTTAACAGAACATTCTTAGAAAAAATGCAACAAATGTTATCAGTAATGGTCATACAAAAAGCGCAGGTTGTTTGTCAGCTGTTTACGCTTTGATGGTTGATTATTGCAAATACATGTACATGTAGGTGTGAGAATGGCCAGGCCAGGCCCCAGTTACCGGAACTTCTTGTTTAAGTTGTTTTAAATTGATACCATGGCCTTGAAAAAGAAAGTTATTTCAGACACAGTGAATACTCAGAGTGATCAACATCTAATTTCTCCTTTCAATATCAATACGTTGTCAAGCAGACAGGTGATGAGAATAAAGAAAATCATCAACTAGGGGATATTGTCTGATGTAACACCAAATTCTCACAACTGACATTAGAAGAAATGTATAGAAATCAGTAGGAGAATTGATATTTTGAGCATCAGGCTGTTCTGACTCACTAGAGTTAGTTTTATCCACAGAATGTTGGTAAAGGATCATTGTGGACAGTTGATTCTGAATATCGGCCAAACCTTCTTCAAGCTCTTAGAAAACACCTGCTTTTCACCCTTATCATCATCTTCTTACCACGCCGCCGCCGTCACCGCAGAATAATGGATCTGGCAGGTACAGTTGATTTGCTTGGTATTGTTGTACAACTGTAGATATACAGTGTATTTAGGAGGTTTAAGTCTCGCGATTGGCTAATTTTGTGGTCTCATGACCTGCTGTTTGCCAGGGTCTTCTTCGCGCTGCCATTGTGAACGCCGAGAAGACTCTGGGGACGAGGTTGAAGTATAGGTAGATGGCTTATCAAGCCAGTGTTTAACTATGGTTTCCATTGCATGAATTGACTAGGAGTATTGCTACCCCCAGTATTTTTGTCCTGACAATTCACCGGTACCAATTTATACTCCTGGATGGAGAGAGAGGCATGTCTTGCCCAGTGCTTCTCTCCACCCATGAGCATAAATGAGCATTGGCAAATTATTAGGGCAGCCTTAAAAAATGCTGGGTGGTAACTTGCAGTAGACTAGCATCCCGTAGTTGCCTAAGTTACAATGTATGTATGCTATAAAAACAGGAGTTTGAGAATGAATTGCTGCTAATGATGAGAATCGCACTCCTCCAATCCTTGAGTTTGGAACAGACTTTAAAACAATCATAGGTACTCTTTTGATACGTACATGTACTGTAGTAAAATTAATGTAACTTTTTCTTTCTTTTACAGCTCCATAGGAAGCAGTGCTGGTGAGTTCTCTTTCTTTTAAAAGATTATGCTATTTTTCTAAGAGGACAACGAGAAAAATGTTTTTTTTTTTTTTTACCGTTTTAAGTTTAAAAAGTGTGTCAGGGTTTGTACAGGTCCTTAAAATCCTGGAATTTTGTTCAGGCATAGTCCTGGAAAATGAGTGATTTGTCACAAGCTACATGTATGTCACAATATTTTAAGTCATTTTTGTGAATTGCAAAATCACCTTAAATTAAAGAAAGCCTCAAAATAACAGTTTGCTAAGGTAGAAAAACACCAAAGAGGTGATAATAAACCAAACAGGAACAAGGATGGTTGAAGATGGAGAAGATTAAGACAGATTGTGAACGGCGAACATGAAAAAATTTGCCAATTTTTTCAAGATGCGCCATCTGTGATATAGCTCCTTTAAAGAGCATTGATTTTTCAATTTCAGGAAAAATAGAAGTTGATCCTGATGCCGAGGCAGAAGCAGTTGCTACAATCTGCATGATAAGTACACCTCCTGAAGTGCGAGTGGCAGAAAGTAAGTGCTTCAAAAGTTTGTTATTTCTAAGCCAGGGGATTTCACAGCAAGGAGCCCAATCTTTCGTGCGTGCAGACTATCCAATCAGAAGCCGAGGATAGGTATTCTTCAGCTTCTGATTGGATAGTATACGTGCATGAAAGAATGTGAATTGATTAAAAGTGGTCACACTTTTGAGCTCCTGTTGGTTGCTGCAAATTTGTTGATAACAACAAAATTAAAACAACTGTCTTATTATGGTCAGTGAAAACATGCATGTAGTTAGTAGAGGAAAATGGTTATGAAGCCCGGCAGACTTCAAAGGAGCAAACAAAGATGTCAAGATTTATGTTGGAAGGTCCATGACTGTGCACAATCTTTTGTTTTGTGCTCATGCATGCGCACTATGATTGAATTACATGTATGTTACTGAAACGTTTCTATTGTTAGTTTCTCTGACATAACTCAAAACTTAATTGTGCTAATGCACAGTCAAGGCCAAAACAGCGAATAAAAATATGGAACAAAGAATTTTGCTGGGCTTCATAACCATTTCTTTTTATCATAGTGGAACGTCAGGGAATTTTTGTGTTCATTATCAGTGGAAACCACAATGAGTGATGTTGTCGTTACACACACAGTAAATTATGGTTATTGTTTTTTTTACTAGTGGTACGGTGTCAATCGTGTCCGCCCTCCGAAACTGACCGAGAGGAGCTGTTGGTGAAAAGAGCCAAGGAGTTTTATTACAGACACAGAGGATCGTTTTCTGGTGCCGTTTCCATGGCGAAGGACAGGAACTCTTCTTTGTTGATAGATTCCCACAGAAGGTGAGGTTTTTGACAGTTTTCAGGAATAAAGAGTCACTGTCACTGTATGCTCAGCATAATTTTGAGAAGCTCTGAAAAATACCTGTACAAATGTAGGTCACACGAAATTTTGTAGAACAGTACTCGACAAATTACAGGAACCCATTAGGAAGTGAGGATGGCTAACGATGGCAAGGATGGAAATGGATTACATTATGGATTTCATATGGATTTATCTGGAATCTTTGCACAAAGATCTTGTTGCAACAGTTTGACTCATTTTCTTTAAAAAAAATTAACACTACTTTACCTTTCAATAAACTCTGAAGTTCAAAACCCAACTAATGAATTTGTTTTTCACTGCTGTCAATCATAATTTCAATGACAACCAACAGACCCAGAAAAAAAGAAACAAACAAAATGGATCGAAATCCACCAATCACAACCCATGGATGTGACCTTTGAACCGTTGAAGTGAACTTCTGTTTCCTGAGAAATCTGCTAATGTGATTGACGGCAGCGAAAAACACAACCATTGATTGAGCAGAAAGACTTGTCATAAATCCAAGTTGTAACAAACATAATTATTATTATTGTTCACTTCACAGAAACAACAGAAAACCCACTCTGTCGTCGTCACTCAGTAAGATTGATTCTGTGAAAATGAGGCAAGACATCTCACCCGACTCGTCCCTAGATGGCGAGTTTGAATTTGATCACCATGGCGACTCTGACGATGATGATGACAGCGAAATGGAAGAGACCATGGAGAAGGTGGTAAAGGATGAGTTGAGTGACAGCGGTTATGGTCAAGGACTTGAGGATGAAATTGAAGGAAAACGGGCAGCCAGTAGGGACAGGCCTGAGTCCCGTAGCAAACGAGGCCGCAAAGACAGCACTACTGAAAAACTGAATGCTATCGCTGGTGCTGACGCACTGTTGGAACTGGCAAACTCTGCATTTATGCAGTCACCAGGTGTGGCATCTGGCACACCGAGCCCTGTCCCAGAAGACTCTACTGCCGCTGACAGCTAGCACTTGCTGGAAGTAAAGTCGTAACCTTGATGAAGGAATGCTGTTGCCATAGCAACTTAGTGCAGCTGTAGTTGGTACTGTTGTTTCCCTGTACCCTGGTTTGTTATAAGATGAATGTTATAATGGTCTTTTGACTTGTATCCTCGTGAGAAACAAGGTACATTTCTCCAGCTCCCTGAGACAGTCAATACTCAGACTCAGACGTCGTTTTGCAGCAACCAGTAGGAGAAGCACAAAATGACGTCTGTTTACTCAAGCTATTGATCAAAGAGCTGTGAGTTTTATGATTTTTATTTGCCTGAATAGCAATCAGTATTACAGACTGTACCTGCTAAAAGAGATATTTTAATGGTTGATGTTAGTCTGCATCGCTAGCAGAGGTCATTGTGGAAAAGCTTGCTCAAGTTGTTAACCCTTCCACTCCCAGTAGTGCTAACGTTCAAAATTGAAAAACAAATCTCAAATTTCATAATTTATACTGAAAAACAAGAAACATGAAAGTACTGCTCAATAGCTTTCATTTGAAAGGTCACACGCTAGGGTTTCATCCACAGATGTAAAAGGTACAACCACATTTATTGACTCAAGGTTTGGCTCTGGGAGTGAAAGGGTTAAAGGGCATGCAAGCTAGCGAGACCATCGATTCAGGCAAGTTAAATTTTAGCACAGGAAAGATAATACCATGATCCAGAGAGAGAGAGAGAGAGAGAAAATATTACTTCACAAAACCAGTAGGGAGGGAAAACTGAATATAAAGTTATATTAGTCAGGAGGTTTTTATATTTGATCAATATATTTTGGCTAAAAACAAAGTGCATCAACAATAATATTTTAAATTGAACTTGCGGTGCGCAAGTCAACATGAAAGCAGCCAATATAATAAACAAAATTAAAATTTTATGTTAATGGTTTTTGGGGGTAGCAAGTATTATGTAAAGGTAAAGTTGCTTTTTAAAAGAGATTTTGCAACAGTCAGACATTTAAAATAATATCCTAGATTTGTTGTTAGACTAAAGAAGAAATTGCCCAGCCAGGGAGGGGAAAGTTGAATAATATGTAGTGGGAGATAATTTTTTTTTAATACATAGTGGCTGTTGAAATATCCAAAAAACATATCTCTTTTTTAGAATAAAAATATCAATTTTGTAATTTGGATCACTACAGAGAAGAGGATTATCCCTTTGTAGAGAATGACATTTGACGTGTACATAATATTATGTCGTGGTATTCTGTGGACATATTTAATGATGGACAGGATAAATTTAAATGATTCGTTATGATATTGTTAAGTTTAAATTTTTTTATCCTTCCAATTTCTGTGCTCGTTTTATGATATTTTAATACATCAAATTTTATTCAGACAACAGTGGCATGGTGAAAACCTTGTCATGGATTCGAACATGAATTTTTGAATTATGCTTTTATGAAAGAAGTGCTGAAAGCAACTGTATTCAGTGAAGAACAATCCTAATAGGTGAAAACGTGTTATGGTCAAGTCTCCATATAGGGACATCTTCCTTATAGGGACATCTTCCTTATAGGGACATCTTCCTTATAGGGACATCTTCCATATAGGGACATCTTCCATATAGGGACATCATCCATATAAGGGTATCTCCCATACAACCTCGATTCCAGGCTCTCTCTCCTTTTCCTCCCTTGTCGTTGAGTAGAGATCTCTCTACTCAACGACAAGGGAGGAAAAGGAGAGAGAGCCTGGAATCGAGGTTGTCTCCCATATAGGGACATCATCCATGTAGGGACATGTCCCATATAGGGACATCATCCTTATAGGGACATCTCCCATATAGGGACATCATCCTTATAGGGACATCTTCCAAATAGAGACATATTCCATATAGGGACATCTTCCATATAGGGACATCTTCCTTATAGGGACATCTCCCATATAGGGACATAATCCATATAGGGACATCTTCCAAATAGGGACATATTCCATATAGGGACATCTTCCTTATAGGGACATCTCCCATATAGGGACATAATCCATATAGGGACATCTTCCTTATAGGGACACATTCCCTATAGGGACATCTTCCGTATAGGGCCTAATCCATACAGAGGCATCTTCCATGTAAGACCATCTTCCATATAGGGACCTTCTTATATATGCAATGTTAGGACATCTTCCATACATGTATAGGGACATCTTCCATGTAAGAACATCTTCCATATAGGGACATCAATTTAAGGACATCTTCCAAATAGGGGCATCATCCATATTGGGACATCTTCCATATAGGATCATTTTACATATAGGGACATACATCTTAGATATAGGAGCATCTGACTAATACATATGTGACCAGGACCATGAGTCATTGTCCCTTATGGGAGGTGCTCCAATACTGGAGGTTACAAATGATGTTTTTGTATGGTCTGTGACCTTATAGATGTCCCAAAGCAGATAGTACTTGCAGTCTTTTTGGTTCCCAAATGTGGGTGTCTTTTTAGTATAACCTATTTCTCTCTGAGCACAGTTGCTTCATCACTTCTTTAAGACTTTGGTTTTATACAAGCACAGATGTAACAAGAGAAGGATTTCAAACAAATGTACACAATATCAAACGATTTCAGGGAAAACTCATGTCTCTCAAGTTAGTTAAATTCATTCGTCACGCAACCTCGGAAGATCTCGATCATCTTCGGTGACATTCGGAAATTGGCGACCAATAGAACTGTCAAGTTAGTTTAGCGAGATCATTTTCTTCGGTCACAGTGCGTTTTAGCCTGAGCGGTTAGCATTATAGAGCAATCTTTGTTTATGTCGGCGTTCTTTGATCTCCTCTATGTACCTAAAATAAGTTTAGTCTGGCAAACTTATAGACGATAAATTGATAGTGACCGTGCCATTTAGTAACAGTGGAAAATATGAGAGGACTACGTTAAATATTGAAAGAAAGGTTTACATTTGAAAACCGTTAAATTTACAGACGTCTGTATGGCTGTGCGCGTGGCAACACACTTGCCACGCAGCCATACAAACGTCTGTAAATTTTGCAACTTTTGATTGTATCGTTTGAAGCAGGTTTCAAGCCGTTTCCTTTCAAACTTGGCACAATAACCGGTTAAACTAGTTATTTCCAGTTATGTTTTTTTTTTTAATGGGCGAATTTCTGAATTTGTGAGGTAAACAATGATGACGTAATCAAAGATTGCCCTATAATTGTGTATGTCCAAGATAATCACTTTCGAGTTTAGGTAGTTAGTCTTGAACCGCTCTCGTTCGCATTTCTTAGTTGAAGAATTATTTTTGGAATCTATTTTGGTAATTGCATCAAACAAACAAACAAACAAAAAAATATCTTTTAGGACGTTAGATGTCGTCTCCACATACGTATCGGCAGAGGTCTATAAGCATACTTGTAGACCTAGAGGTCCATAAGTATACTTGTAGACCTAGAGGTCCATAAGTTTACTTGTAGACCTAGAGGTCCATAAGTATACTTGTAGACCTAGAGGTCAATAATCATACTTGTAGACCTCTGATATCGGTGAAATTCTAGAGAACTTTAAATCAGTAATTCATTCGTATTTTATATGAGAACAAAGTTTATTACCACGAAGTAACAATTTAATCGAGATATAAATATTCTTAACGTTGTAAAACAGTAGTAAGAAATGGGATGATCTTTTAGCTGATACACAGCAGAAAAAAAGAATCAAGTTGTAGTTAATGTTGATCCAAAATATGTAAATAAAGAAAGAAAATTAAAGAAGTTGTGTGTTGTTACTTCAGTTCCTTATAGCGTCGAGACTATGTTATAACAAAACTTCCCAAGTTATCAACATCTAATTTCTCCTTACAGTATCGACACCTTGTTAAGCAGACAAGTGATGAGAATAAAGAAAATCATCAACACCAGCCAGAGAAATAAAACACGCAGACTGTCAGCAGAACACCACTACCAATCAAAGGATTCTATGCGCTCACTCGTGAATGAATAAATTAACATTCATAAATTAATTTAAAACGCGATATTATTTTATGCATAAATTACATTATACATAAATTAATACATTTTAATTAATGTATGCAAAAATAATTTAAAAGTGTTAGCCATCGATCGAGCGAGTGAAATTTGTCCACCAAATGCTATAACCCGTTCATTGCCTTTGCATTCACGAGTTAAAAATGGACCCCACCACTAACTTCGGAGGCTCTTCGACACGCGTATTTCTTGTAAACGTCTCATTTTGTGCAGTGAATAAAATTCGATTAATTATATCACGAAGTTGACTATAAATTGACCGAAATGTTCGAGAGTTGAATACTTAACGACCATTTGAAGTGAATACTTTTGTGCATTTGGACAATGAATAGCAGAAAATTTTAAATAGGATTGAAATGTTAAAATAATAGATCTGAGACTGTTTGACGACAAATTAAAAACTTTTCACATTGACTACATAATGTACCCGTGTTCAACTTTTAGGCCATTTACAGCAAGGGGGCCAACTTTTAATTATATAATTCACATTCTTTCGTACGTGCAACTATCCAATCAGAAGCCAAAGATAGCTATCCTCGGCTTCTGATTGGATAATGCTGTAACCCATTGAGACCGTCGCTTGGTATAAACTCTTATCTCTCCTGTCAACTCACTTCCATGGCTTCTTCTTCAACCTCGTTCCCAGGGTCTTTCTTGGCGGCTCCTTTCCAGTTCTTTTGTGACACCAGTGATGATCGGCGCGAGGGCCTGGTTTGAGCCTCATTGAACGAGCTGGTCGAGCTAGAGAACGATGGACTTTCCAGGATAATTTTCCATATCAAATGACTGACCTTAGACTCGTTCCCAGTTTGTATACTCTAATAGTGGACCGCGGAAGATGAATGCCGCGTGGGATCTTGGGAATGGTCAACGTTACGAACGATTTCAGCCCCAGGATCCTCTCGGCGTTGCATTTCAAGATGGCGGCTCCTTGATCTTTGACCGCTGGTTAACGAGAAGGTAAGGACGGTAAGCTCTGGGAGAGGTCTTTAAAAAGTAATAGACCTCTGGCTCCGGGAGTTGGATTAGCGTTTATACTTTTATCCTGCGAAATCTCGTGGAATTACTGAATATCGCTGGGTACTTAGCCGACGAGGCCGTTGGCCAGGTTGAGCAGGCTAATAATTGTGTTAATATTCAACAAATTGTCAACGAATCGCAAAATAAAAGCATCGAAATGTCCTAAAAGTCCTCTCAAACTCAGCAGCGCTTTCCAATATGTCGTCTTCAGACATGTATGATGTTCAGAGCCCTTCCAAATATATATGCAAACTACATATACTGACAGGATACCTCATGATAGCTGTCATGTACAAGGGCTTCTTGACCATATATGGGCATCGTGACAATTCGTGATAATAATCGTAAGTAACTGACGTAATCGGCTCTGATTCTTTTAAAAGAGGTTAATGGGGGATAATTGGTTTTCGGTGTAACGAAAAAGTGCAAAATTTAGGATAAGGACATTAACAGCGTGGGACAAGCTGTGATTTTAAATTTTGCATCTCTTTGGCCGGAAAAGTGCCATAATTGGTCAAATGTGGCTGCTTTACATGAAAAGTTGAACAATTTAATGCTTTCGTGAAAGCAAAATTAAGTTGCGTAAGTACTCATAATTCAATGGCAGATGGATAAATCCCACAATCGTGTTGTGTTTTTCACAGGATGAAATAAGACGTTTCCGGACACGGAATCACTGCGGTTATCTGTCGGAATTGTGAATTTCCGCAGTCGGAAATTTGGTTAAACGTTGCGGGAAATTCGAGTATCCGTCATGTTTCCGTGGCTGCGGAGTCGCGGAAACGGACTACTTAAACGCATGTTTCCGCAACGTTTCCAATTACGGAAACGTTTGAAAGTTTCCGTTCTCGTAAATTTGACGGATACACACGAATACGTTACGTATACTTGACGGATACGCGCGAATACGTTACGTATACTTGACGGATACGCGCGAATATGTTACGTATACTTGACGGATACACGCGATACGTTACGTATACTTGACGGATACGCGCGAATACGTTACGTATATTTGACGGATACGCGCGAATACGTTACGTATACTTGACGGATACGCGCGAATACGGTGATACAAAATAGTTTAACTGTACCACGGATACTCAACAACAATGATGGTAAAATGAATATCGCCACGCCCGATCTAAACAGACAGTTTGTCACTGACTGTTACTATATAATGGTTTGGACTACAGTGGAACCCGGTTAATACGGACACCAAAGGGACATGAAAAAGTCCGTATTAGCCAGGTGTCCGTATTATGCGGGCTGATATAAGATAAAATGTGTGTCGTCGGGACAAACAAAAGTGTCCGTATTGTACAGTGGAATCCCGCTACATGTATTACAAAAAAGAAAAACGTTGCGGATAGAAGTGTCAAGCCTACCTCGACTGACCGGAAGGTAGCAAGTAGTACAACACGTACTGAATACCAATTAGATATAACAACATTATAAACATTTCTGACCGATTTTCGTTTTATTTTTAACATTTTGAGCTACCTTATTTAGCCAAAATAAAGTTTATAGCGGTATTGTCCAAAACCAACAGTGAAAAATTACACGAAAGCAATGGATCAAATGTAAGGAGCAAAACAAAATACTTGTAACTTAGATCAATACCAACACTAGCTAAGTAACACTTCAATGTACATGTATCCGACAACGTTGCTTAAAACAGCTGCATACATTTGGACAAAAAAAAAAACTGAAGGTTGATTTTTATTTTTTTAGTCTCTGGGCTCTCTTCCAGCCCATGATGGGCATCCATCTAGTAATGGCCTTGCCGAGATACGCATGTTTGCCAACTATCCAAGTTATTTTTGCAGATGTTCGCTTTTATCGCTTGCTCATACGTGCGGGATAGGTGGCATCCAAGACCACCTTAATGTTTCTGAGCTTGGAGCGCTCCCTTCTGAGTGTTCGTTGCTCTCCTTGAAAGAGATACACTACAACTCCCTCACTTTTTCTGCCTTGTTTGGACATATCTGAACTGTCAATCACACCTCTTGTCTGAATATAGATTTCTAAAAGAAAAAAAGAAAAACATGTTTCATTGCTGCTATTGACATTAACAATAAGATCGTGCGACCTGAGTGACTTGTTCCAAGAAAGGATGAACTACTGTAAATCCTCGAATTAGTGCCCGGGGCGCTTATTTGAAAGGGGCGCTTATTTGAAGGGGGGCGCTTATTTTATTTTTCCCAGATCTTGGCCAGACGGTCATTTATTTTAGTAGTAAACATTTGCGCCTAAACAACAACATGACCACCCTGGGTGCCAGAAATGTCCAGGATGGGTACTTCTCGAAATTTGGTTGTGTGCACCGCTCTCCTCAGTTAAGATACATGTAATTATGATATCCTCTATGTATTGTTATTTTTAATACAGTCAAACCTCTATTAAGCGGCCCCCCTCTATTAAGCGGTCTACACTTATCAAATTCCCGGATATCGCTTCCCATACTTACTTGTGCTGAGTTTGAGTTTAGTGAAGGTGAATTTTAATAGGAAAATTGCTGTCAAATGATTATGAATTTAGTTTCAGTTGCCGGTATTGAAAAGTTAGCCTGATTCTCAGACGGGCAGAGTCACTCGAGGGAGTGAGAACAAGTGACTTGGACCATCTGAGAATCAGGCTATTGTGAGTTTTCGGGGTAAAATTATTGTACTAGAGTGAAGCAAATCCAAGGGAAATGGCCTTTAGTTTGAGTTACACTGTACAGTACATGTATTGGGATACTACAGTACTGTAATAATTTTATAGCAGGGCTTTATGAATGCGACCCCAGGCCTTATGTCAGTAAGTAAACAAAAAAGTGCTTACTAATAGTTAATGCTTTTCATGTTAAAATATAGACATTTCGGATATATCCCATTCATTAGTATCTGTATGTATTTTTTTGGTAATGGTATTTATGATGGTTATTGGTGTATGATAAATTAACATTATAACATCAATGATGCACTTGTGAAAGCTTTGTCTTTCAAAAATAGGCAGAAACTAATCACCTACTGTAGGTAATAAGTTTCTGATGAAGGTTATACCTTTTATTTCTGCCTTGGGAATTTTTTTCTTTCCAAACAGGCCACGCACTTCCTTCAATGGATCTTTTTCGATAACTGCCTTGTTATTGGCATCATCAAAGCTCAAAAAGGGAAAAAAATAATTGAAAAGTAAGCTAGTATCTACCCTAAGTAGATTAAGTGGAACAGTACAATGTACATGTACCATTTAAATCATGTCTGTGCTGTGGTGGAGGGGAAGGGGGGGGCGGGGGGCATTGATATAAAGGAACTGAAATAAATGCCCACACAATGATAGATAGCTAAGCTTCTAGCCATAAAGTCTTGTTAGCTGGCCTCTGTTAAAAAAAATACTGGTAGAACTGAATTGGAGCCTCTGATGAATAATAACCTTTTGCTGAATTTGTTCAGTCAGTGTAACAAAAGACCAAGTATTGATACAAGAGCTATTTGCCCACTCAAAGATGGATAAACTGCAATCGAGCTGCCCACTCAAAGATGGATAGCCCGGCTTGTAGCAATAAAAAGTCTTCTTAGCTGGCCTATTATAAAAAAATACTGGTAGAACTGATATGGAACCTCAGCCGGAAAATTACTTTCTGCGAAAATGTTTGGTAGGTTTAAAAAGACAAAGTATTGATACAAGAGCTATTTGCCCACTCAAAGATGGATAAACTGCAATCGAGCTGCCCACTCAAAGATGGATAGCCTGGCCTGTAGCAATAAAAAGTCTTCTTAGCTGGCCTATTATAAAAAAAATACTGGTAGAACTGATATGGAACCTCAGCCGGAAAATTACTTTCTGCGAAAATGTTTGGTAGGTGTAAAAAGACAAAGTATTGATACAAGAGCTATTTGCCCACTCAAAGATGGATAAACTGCAATCGAGCTGCCCACTCAAAGATGGATAGCCTGGCCTGTAGCAATAAAAAGTCTTCTTAGCTGGCCTATTATAAAAAAATACTGGTAGAACTGATATGGAACCTCAGCCGGAAAATTACTTTCTGCGAAAATGTTTGGTAGGTTTAAAAAGACAAAGTATTGATACAAGAGCTATTTGCCCACTCAAAGATGGATAAACTGCAATCGAGCTGCCCACTCAAAGATGGATAGCCTGGCCTGTAGCAATAAAAAGTCTTCTTAGCTGGCCTATTATAAAAAAATACTGGTAGAACTGATATGGAACCTCAGCCGGAAATTACTTTCTGCGAAAATGTTTGGTAGGTTTAAAAAGACAAAGTATTGATACAAGAGCTATTTGCCCACTCAAAGATGGATAAACTGCAATCGAGCTGCCCACTCAAAGATGGATAGCCTGGCCTGTAGCAATAAAAAGTCTTCTTAGCTGGCCTATTATAAAAAAAAAAAATACTGGTAGAACTGATATGGAACCTCAGCCGGTTTAAAAAGACAAAGTATTGATACAAGAGCTATTTGCCCACTCAAAGATGGATAAACTGCAATCTAGCTGCCCTCTCAAAGATGGATAGCCTGGCCTGTAGCAATAAAAAGTCTTCTTAGCTGGCCTATTATAAAAAAAAATACTGGTAGAACTGATATATGTAACCTCAGCCGGAAAATTACTTTCTGCGAAAATGTTTGGTAGGTTTAAAAAGACAAAGTATTGATACATTAAGAGCTATTTGCCCACTCAAAGATGGATAAACTGCAATCGAGCTGCCCACTCAAAGATGGATAGCCTGGCCTGTAGCAATAAAAAGTCTTCTTAGCTGGCCTATTATAAAAAAATACTGGTAGAACTGATATGGAACCTCAGCCGGAAAATTACTTTCTGCGAAAATGTTTGGTAGGTGTAAAAAGACAAAGTATTGATACAAGAGCTATTTGCCCACTCAAAGATGGATAAACTGCAATCGAGCTGCCCACTCAAAGATGGATAGCCTGGCCTGTAGCAATAAAAAGTCTTCTTAGCTGGCCTATTATAAAAAAATACTGGTAGAACTGATATGGAACCTCAGCCGGAAAATTACTTTCTGCGAAAATGTTTGGTAGGTTTAAAAAGACAAAGTATTGATACAAGAGCTATTTGCCCACTCAAAGATGGATAAACTGCAATCGAGCTGCCCACTCAAAGATGGATAGCCTGGCCTGTAGCAATAAAAAGTCTTCTTAGCTGGCCTATTATAAAAAAAATACTGGTAGAACTGATATGGAACCTCAGCCGGAAATTACTTTCTGCGAAAATGTTTGGTAGGTTTAAAAAGACAAAGTATTGATACAAGAGCTATTTGCCCACTCAAAGATGGATAAACTGCAATCGAGCTGCCCACTCAAAGATGGATAGCCTGGCCTGTAGCAATAAAAAGTCTTCTTAGCTGGCCTATTATAAAAAAAAAAAATACTGGTAGAACTGATATGGAACCTCAGCCGGTTTAAAAAGACAAAGTATTGATACAAGAGCTATTTGCCCACTCAAAGATGGATAAACTGCAATCGAGCTGCCCACTCAAAGATGGATAGCCTGGCCTGTAGCAATAAAAAGTCTTCTTAGCTGGCCTATTATAAAAAAAATACTGGTAGAACTGATGTGGAACCTCAGCCGGAAAATTACTTTCTGCGAAAATGTTTGGTAGGTTTAAAAAGACAAAGTATTGATATACAAGAGCTATTTGCCCACTCAAAGATGGATAAGCCACAATCGAGCTGCCCACTCAAAGATGGATAGCCCGGCTTGTAGCAATAAAAAGTCTTCTTAGCTGGCCTATTATAAAAAAAATACTGGTAGAACTGATATGGAAGTTACCTCAGCCAGAAAATTACTTTCTGCCGAATTTGTTTGGTAGGCTTAAAATACAAGAGCTAGATTTGCCCATTTGGGATGGTTTGTCACTAATAAATTAATCTGTTATAGTTATGCTATTATTTTCATATTTTACCAGTTACACATGCCCCAGAAGTTACATGACTCTGACATGATTTTTTTGGTGCAACAGTCTACATGTACTATCCAGTATGATGTATTATCCTCCTTGTACACATAGGCCATATCAGTGTTCAAATTGTATTAGCGATAATTGTTGAATACGTACGAAGTGTAGAAATTGAAATGGAGAAAATTAAAGACAGTAAGCTTTTATATTACTAAGCTTATCGAACACTACACTAGGAACAAATCCAAAACAGGATGCATAATACATTTATTACTTACCTTGGTCAACGACGCTTGAGAGCTGGCTAAAAACAGGTGAAGCGATCTGTGATCCGCTGTAAGAAGACTCCATGCAGCTAGTTTGGAAATAAAGTGGGCTAAACGAGAACAAACGTTCCTTTTAGCGAGTATCAAAACCGTTTATGAATCGAGCGCCAAAATTAATCTCAACCAAAGAGGACGCCGGGAAGAAGTTACAATGATCCATTCACACCCAGTGTCTCTCGGCTTACTCTCCGTCAATCTGGTAACGACATTGTCTCTCGCTTCACCGCGCCCTAGGGAAATTGCGACATTTTATATGGACTGTACAAAAATAATTTTATCTCACTTCTTGTACAGTAAGCCGAAATGCATGTATCGATGATCTCCAGGTGACCTGTAGGAACGGACAAAATTAACCAAAAAAAATCATCGTTAATGTTCTACACCTGAGCGGCTGCGGACCGAGAATAACAGTGATGACCGTGCAGACTATTTGAATTTATACTTCCAAATAATGTGCTATGTATGAAGTACGTTTCCACAGCGTAACCGTCACGGAAACATTAAACACAGGTTTCCGTAAACGGAAACTTTACGGAAACATACAATAATGTAGAAATTTGAGCTACCGCGTTTCCGTTTGTATCCGTTCTGCGGAAATGTAACGGAAACGCTTACAGTCAAGTTTCCGTCGTGTTTCCGAAAAACGGAAACGTCTTATTTCATCCTGTGTTTCCTTCAGATAAACAACTAAATTTGGTAATATATTTATGCCCTGTAACAAGCATGGTTGTCCTGTTTTTAAACGAACAGAAATTACAGTACATAGAAAATTAGATTAGCATCCCTGAAACACAAAATATACTTCATTTTCTGATTAAATAACCTTGCATTCGACAAACAACTTGTTTTCATAAAAAGTACTTTGTGTACAATTGCTTTTTTCCAACTAAATTTTACGTGTAAAATATCTTGGATTTATGCAAAAAACGGACACACTCTATAAGACACACAACGAGCTTTCGTTTAAATGGTTTCATTTAATCAAAATGGCGACAAAAAAAACCTTGTCCACGGTCGAGCTATTAAACGGAAAACATTATTCACCAACGTAAATAACAGAAGTATCTGGCTTAACGTATTTAAATTTCTTTCACGTCTGTCAAAATATAAACGCGAGATAAAATCCAAGTGAGACACTTTGCCTTGATATTAAATTTCCTCTGCTTGAAAATTCTGCAATAACTGAAATTGTTGCTCTTCTTTAATTCACAGAAGCCTTAGTTCGGCCGTTTCTTGCTTCTTGTTGTGGAATACAATTGGATAAAACTTGTTTCCTTTGGCTTCTTCGTTGTCGTCAGGTTTCGCCAGGTCGTGAAAACGTTGTTCGTTCGCTTTCTTCTCCATTGTAGCGGACTTCTTCTGTTCTTTTAGCCGGTATCTCTTGCGACAGCACATCCAAAGGTAGAAATATGCGAGGAAACAGAAAAACAACACAGCAGCTACAAGAAAGAATATGATGAAAGCCAAAGGCGCCTTGTGAAAAAACATCTCGTCGGCTTGAAAATTTCCAATGCGACCAAGACACGCCGGCTTATGTGCTCATTTGCGTGGAAACCATAACATCAAATCTTCCGAATATCGCAGTGGCAGGTGCTTGAATGGAAGTTCTTGTGAAAATTGGAGGATTTATAAACTTAAGTGAAGATCGAAGCGAATTTGCATCTCTCGACTGAAATAGCACTTCTTTATGTAAGGGTCTTTTCAGGGCAACGGAAGTTGCCTTTTTTATCGCAACAATGTTTGACGTATTGGATAAACGTATGGTGATGTCTCGCTACGTTGAAATGAAATTAAGAGAAAAAAAAACAAGATGAGATTTAAGCGCGGGCCTTTGTATTTATTCCGTCAAGACGTCATACATCCATTTATGTAATTTTCTTAAACCAATGAGAAATCTTTGGAAAATCACAAGTAACAAAAGGTAACGACCTTTAGTATGAGCAATCTTTTACTTAGTAGTACAGTATCGGGAAATTTGAAGACAAAAGTTCGACCTTGCTTCGCCTATTTCAATATTATCGGATTTTTACCCGGCCTTCGCGGCACTTTGGAAATATTTCCCGCAACAAATTTACTTTCATTATTAAAGATTTCTTTTGTGCTCAAAAAGCAATTTCGACAAGACAGTACATATAGAAGCCATGTAAGTCTAGATTAGCGCAGGATAAAGTAGGAGAAACGGGAAAATAAAATACGAACTCGAAATAATTGTTGCGGCAGCTCTTTTGGAAGCCATTGAAAATACAATGGGGTTCGCAAATACACGCACGCCGCACGCTTTAAAATGTTACCGAAATTGACTAAATTTTATTTATATTTGTACAAGAGAGGATGATGATTTGTAATAACATTATGTAATCAAAAATCAGTTACGACTTTGAGAGATATAAATGAACCTAGTCTTCAACAGAATATTCGAGAAAAAAAGCTTTTTCGGTCGTCTTTTCCCCCCCACGTTTATATTCAGGTAGGCATAGTGACAGCACTCCAAACAGTTCTTTTATTAATAATCCCGAGCCGTACAGCTGTCTCTATATTCGAAATGGCAGCAAATCAATGGAAATCATCCCATATAAGCGACTAGAATCGACGTTATTATGCAGTTAATTGCTGTTTTTCGTGTTCAAATTTCGTTTTAAAATGATTAATCGAGATGCAACTAAAATAGATGTTAATAAAAGATAAATGAATTTCGCTTTTAAATCAACGCGTCATTCGAAGTAAAATGAAAACTATAAACGTAGTTTTATGGCGCTAAATTTCAAATCTATAAATTATATCCCGTTTTTTTTTTAAATTAACCTCTTTATTTCGAAAAACGTGCTTAAGTACGCATACTGTAAATTAGAACAGAGACATGTTGCTTATCGTGTTTTTATTTCGTCACTGATAAGGCTAAATGGATATTTTACATTTAACTGCAATACGTGAGAGGTATTTTGCATATCTACAAGGGAAAGGTTGCCATTATTATTATTTGAGCGCTATTTACAAGGTTTAATTAGTTTTCATTTCAACTACTATAAAAATATAATAGGCAAAAACTATATACAGGTACATGCTGGAAAACATAGTTTCTAGCAAAAAAAATCAAGAGTTTGATTTTTACAAATGAAATAAATTTTACTGTAAAGTTTTCTAGAAAAACCTCAGTCGAAATAGCGGTCTTTTTCATCTGTAAGTCATAAACATATACTTGACTATCATTACAATTTTATTTTGTATGAAAGACTACTATATCAGTACGTTTTCCCAAACTGCTCGAAAACGGGGATCGGCGACACCACTGTTTGAAATCTCTGCAAAAAGAAAGGAAAATGTGTTAGCTCGAGATATTTAAAATTCTCTTTACTGACTCTATACATCTCTTTCAATGTTACTTGTGAGAATTTGGTGACACATCAACACAATATCCTCAGTTGATGATTTTCTATATTCTCAACACCTGTCTGCTTGAAAATGTATTGATATTGTAACGAGAAATTAGATGCTGGTCACTTTGAAATTGAAGGTAAAATACGCTCCTCATAGTCAAGTGAACCTTAATAAGTTTGCTATATCATTGTCCACTCAGCTTTCTGTTAGTTCCAGTAATTCTCGGCCAAAGTCCTCCCCATGGCCTTTCTTTCATTCCCGTCCCAAGAGAAAGCTAAGATAGACCCTGGGGACAAGATTGTTGCAATAGACGCTCAGTGGTCAAAAAGTAAAAACGAACAGACCTCTGACGTCTTATAAATACAGACAACAGTTTTTCTCTTACCGAGGGTGTTATGTGTCTTTCTTGGTCTTCTTCTCTGAAATGCTGTGTTCCATATGGCAGACTAAAAAAATAACGAAACAAGTGTCAAACAACGTTTAACCTTTTCACTCCCAAAGTGTGTGACCATTCAAATAAAAGCTATTGAGCAGTACTTTCATGTGGTACTGTTTGTTTTTGACAATTGTGCAAAGTGAAATTCAAGCTTTTTTCCGCAGTTTTGAACTGAGCGCTCTTGGGAATGAAAGGGTTAATAGCATTTTCTACAGAATGTCGTACATAAAAACTGAAACCAAAGTAAATACAGAATGAATCACGGTGGCAAATAGCGCAATAAGCCAATCGGAATTAGAAGCGCGGGAAAACACGTAACCGATTCCAAACGCGGGAAAAATCGTGTTCGCCAAATCAGGAGTCACAACTGATTGCACCTGATTGGTTACGTGTTGATCACTATTACCTAGTTGATAATCAACTACAAGTTAGACTAGAAGTTGCTAAAGTTAAATTAACCGCCGTAATGAATTTGGAAAGCTGACGTTTCGAGCGTTAGCCTTTCGCCGCAGCAAAAAGAAAAATAACCTCCACGCATTCTCTGACGTCAGACTCACCTTCCATATTGGGAAGTGGTGTGTAGTAGAGGGTCGTAAGGGCGCTCTCTATGTGTGAATGGAACAAATCTGAAATGACAAACAATGAGTATTATTTCACTATTATTATTCAGTATCTAACACCTGTTACGTTAAAATTAAAGGAAACTACATTGAAATACTAATTGACAGAACTCGACAACTTCTTTGCATAGGTATCGTCTTTTTTTCGCAAAACTTGCTCATTGGAAACTAAACAATAATGGTTTGATTTTGTAGAATAGTACTCGACAAATGACAGGAATCCATTAGGAAGTGAGGATGGTTAACGATGGATGGCGAGGATGGAAATGGATTACAATATGAGGAAACCCAACAATAATGGTTTGATTTTGTAGAACAGTACTCGACAAATGACAGGAACCCATTAGGAAGTGAGGATGACTAACGATGGCGAAGATGGAAATGGATTACAATATGGACAAACTTGAAAATGCATGCATGTACGTAGGTTTTCTGTTTTCATTAGTCTTTTCGAGACTGAAGCAGGCCCGTATAGAACAAATACCTGATGATATTAATATTCCTATATAGAGAGCGGTTTTCAATTGAGGGTCGTCAAACCAAAACCAAAAGCAATTCCAATGACCAATCACAACAAAGATAAGCAACAAAATGAACCAATGAAGCCTCGAAACAAATAGTACACGTAACCGGCACCAAGCGCGGGAAAACGCGAGTGACCAAGTCGCGATTGGTTTTGGTTTTGCATCTGATTGGTTGAATTGGTGGCGCAAGTTTTTAAACCAATCACAGAACGTAGTGAAGCAAAACAATTCAGCGATTACTTTCGACACTCAATTGAAAACCGCTGAAAACATCAAAGCCTACATCAAAACTAGTAAAACAATACGTATGGGAACAACCTCGTTCCCAGGGTCTCTCATCCACCGCCCGCGCCTCTGGGGTGGGGAGATGAGAGACCCTGGGAACGAGGTTGGTATGGGAAAAGCCTCCGAGGTCAACTAGTGATGAGTTTCATCATACCTTGAGCAAAAGAACGCACAGTAAGCCCAGTTCAACAAGGAGGCAGTAGGAAGAAAGAGAGTTGTTGGGTGTCCTGTGACACCACGGCCAGTCAGGCAACGAAATGTAGAATGAAAAGATAACGTTGACTACTTCATTGCAGCATACAGCTGTTTAAAGAAAGGTTGTCGAAAAGAAGCGTAAACTTGAAGCGTACGCGACACAATGCCGAAAGGTAGTCTGGGATATCATATCAATAAATTTTAATGAACGCTCTTTACAGAATACGTGTCAAACCTAGTCTAATTTTGTTGTTTTCCTGTAGTACGCGCAAACATAAATTCATGGTTTCTCCTGCCATCGCGTTGAAACACCACGATGCAGCTTTTAATACGCTTCTGTACGACAACCTTCACAAACCAGCTGTATTCAAAAGTACCTGTAAAATGCTGTAAGTTTTCACAATAAACAGATGGCTGAGAACAAAGAAAAGAGTTTTCCAAGTCTTCCACAGTTGAAGGTGAGAGGGAAGAGCGATCAACACTCTCTCCAAGTTACACATGTGTACTTTGTGATGATTGACTAATCATGGGAGAAGGAAGCTTTGTAAGTTGGTAGGCGTCGAAGATAGCAAGTTAGAAAAAACATACCAAGTGGCTAAGTACTGGTAATACTACTGGATAAGAGCCACCTTTAAACAGTTTAAAGTAGAGAGAAGGCACAAGAAAAGTCTTTAAAAGGCATATTTATTGCTCGACAAGAGAACAGAAAACTCTGTGAAAAAGAACTGTGAAAAGAAGATTTGTCACTAGTGATGTAAGTTACATTTAGTAACTTATGTAGGAAGACAGACAGACAGACAGAGACATGTAAACATAAGCATTAGCCCTAGTGAACAGGCATCTCTCCTCCCAAGCTCATTTCCATCTCACGCCACACTCGGGAGTCGACCTGCAAAATTCCATTCTGATGATGTCGCTTTGCAGAGATACGTGTAGTGTCTCTGATTGGTTGTTATTCTCATGTCACTCATGATTTCAACCAATCAGAGACACTACATGCATCTCTGTAGAGTTACGTCATCAATATGGAATTTTTCGCCTCGAATCCCAGACTTCCATCTTTGGTTTTCACCAACAAGTTCACAAAAAGAGACGACAGATTATTCAGTGTAAGGAATTCACTGATGGAATTATAGACAGAGATGCACAGAAAAGAATGAATCATTGTTGATTTCTGATTTCAGCTCCTAGTGGGGGAAAAGATTACATAAAAGACAGTACTGTCCAAAGGGGTGACAATTAGAGTATAGAGGATGTAAGTTTATTGGACAAGTGTGAAGACCAGTAGTGAGTAGAAGACACAGCTTCAGCAATATACATCCAGCATATGAAACATTAAATTACCACACATCGTAGAGTAAGAAATGTATGGAGACCAGTATGGAGAATATGTATTCTGATAACAGAAACAGGTTGTGAATACATAACAAAGTAGGATGGTAGAGCATTGCATTGTTCCTGTTAGACAAGACCTGTTATTAGCCTCTAACACAAAAAGGAAAGACATCCAGTTCTTTTATAGCTAAGTGCCAAAACCGTCTTCAGACATCTCAGTTCTTTTATAGCTAAGTGTCAAAAACGTGTCAAGCTTGCTTTCAAAAACCAGAGCTTAGACAGTACTGTTAGGAGTGTGGGCATGGCACCGACAGGTTATACAACTGAGGGAAACAGACTGAGAGAGAACAAGCAGACACTCCTCAGAAGAAGTAGATGTACATGGCCATAGATATAGACACATGACAGAAACGTTTAGAAGGTGGGTATAATTTTATAACCTTATGCACCATACTGGGCATACCATGAAGAGAGCGAGTAGATAAAAACAGGTTGTACTGGTAAAACCTGTATCCAAACAAGGCTCGTTGACTAAACCCAGACTTCATTGCTTTGCTGAATGTGACAATGCACATTCAACTATTTGGTTGCTATGACAACAAAGGTCAACAACTCACTTATCGTCTATCAGTCTTGTTACCCACTCGTTGGCTTTCATGTCAGTTCTGAAAAGAGGGAAATAATAATGATATCAGTACGGAGCACTGTAAAATAAAGGTTTTTAAAATTATGCCAAATAAGGAGGAGGATCGCTACTGGGATTCTAGTCCATCACAGGAAAACCTCCCAGTATCTTTGTCCTGGGGGGGACTTCCATATTAAAGTGACAAGGGTGATCGTAGTACCTTTTCAGGGTTAAAGTTGGTGGTTTGGTACCGCTTAGGGGTGTTAACATCTAAAATGACTTCCATTAGTCAGAGTTATTCTGGTACCTTTTAGGATAGCCAGAAAAAAATATGACAAGAACAAGTTTTGTCTTAGAATTGGTACCTCTTAGGGGTGAAAATGAATTTGAGCCACGCCCACAAAATGAGATTCTGGTAGGGATCTTTTCCCAAATTCCGACAATCACCCCCAGTAATTTTTATATGGGAGTCCGGGGGTCTTTGTCAGGTTAGCTAGGTTGCCTGGATGGAGAGAGGCACTGTGAAAGTAAAGTGGCTTGCCGAAGAACGCAACGCAATGACCCCGGCCAGTGCTTGAACCCAGACCACTCTCCAGAGTCCAACACCCTAACAATATTAGGCCACTGCATCTCCGAGTGTGTTTCATCAGGTCTTTAGTTCACTTATAAGCACCCCTACAGTACCTTGAATCCTCTGCTGACAGGTATGAAGTGGCCACTCTTAATGATGGACTCAGAGGTTTGTGCCTTTGTTGCCACACCTCATCTGGAGTGCGGAATGGACCCTAAGGTACAAATAGAACTTTAGAGTGGCTAATCTGAAGGGGCCTTAGAAGCAGGCCCCAACAAGTTTCTACGAGCAGGGTCATATGCATTGTGACCATTCAAACGAAAGCTATTGAGCAGTACTTTTATGTGGTGCTGTTCATTATGCTGTGCAAAGTGGTTCTAACTTTTAAGTCTGTGGATGAAACCCTAGTGTGTGACCATTCAAATGAAAGCTATTGAGCAGTACTTTTATGTGGTGCTGTTTATTAATGCTGTACAAGGTGGTTCTAACTTTTAAGTCTGTGGATGAAACCCTAGTGTGTGACCATTCAAATGAAAGCTATTGAGCAGTACTTTCTTTTTGTTTCAAATACAGTAAGAACCTTCCTTACTTGTACTTTCCCTGCTGACTTCATGGAGATCGGTGGAAGAGGAACAGTCCTATATTCACTAGATACTATCTTAATGCTTTGTGATTGGTTAAGAATCTCCGCCGCATCTGAAGGTAGCTGTGATCTGAGCTTACGCCGACTTCTGTGGCTGAGAGGTCTTGCATTCCTCAGTTCAATTTCTTTTGCTGACGGCTGTGGTGGGTAGAATGGAGAGTTGTACACTCCAGAGATTTGATGAGTGCTGACAAAATAATGTGTTTTTCTTGCTTTCATCTCTTTAACAAGCTAAAATGAGACATCAGAAGACACTGTTATACAGTGTTCTTACTCAATCTTAGCAGTACACAGAATGTTTGTCACATTTCAGGCCCGTAGGGAGGGGGGGGGGGGGGGGGGTGTGTGCGATGGGTGCATCTGCACACCCCTTTCCCCCCCCCCCCCCCCCCCCATGGCTCTGGAGGTCCACCAATTGTGAACCAACGGTTCAAAAGAAAGTGAAATAGTAGTGAAATAGTAAATAGTGCTTGTGCTCTAATTCGGTAACTGGACAGGCAGTTTGAAAATGAAGTCTGAATCAAAACAATAGCAGCTTCGAACGTGTTTACATATCGTCTTCATCGACAAAGACAACATCAAGCGAGTCATTTTCTTCATCCAAATATTCACTCCTTTGGCTTAAAAATGTCTTTAATCGAAGGTCCGCAATATGTATTTTTAGTATTCTTTCATCAGATCTGAAAGTTACAGAAATTAATATTCATGTTTTTACGTTCGCTTTTGGTTGCCTGGTTTCATATCATACTGCCTTCAAAACGCACGCTCTACCACTGAGCTACAGGAGACTTGTGGAAGCTTTCTACTTGTAAATTTCATTTTTTTCAGTGTCACATCAATTCTGAGGAGAATTGTGTAATATCTAATAATTATTATAACAACTTTACATCAAGTTACCTTTTCTTCCAAGTCTTTTTTAAGTCGATTTTCCTGCCATGATTTCAAAGCAAATTCCTCCAACTCTTTTCTGAAAAAAATGAAGCAAAAGTTAGTTCATGTTGTTATTGTTGTTCTCCATGCATCAGAATGATTTGAATTCAATTCACATCATGTGCTAAAAATAATGTCTTCTTACAAATAAATTTCATTACAAAAATCCAATTTAATTTTATGTATCTAGTAAAATGTCTTTGTGTTCCAAAGGTTTAACTGTACAGAATTTTGGGAGGGGCTGATCATAAGTGCTGGGTCTTCATTTAACTCTTACTATGTTTGAGACCAGAACAATGGTGATTTTGTTCCACGCTAAACAGAATTGAGAAACATTTTCTGGACTAAAATGGTAAAAACCATACCCTTAACAGTACTTAGCATGTTATAATGGTAGTCACAGGGAGGAGCGAATAATTTTTGGCACTTACCGGTAAGTTTTTAGTCATATTCTGGCACAAATCAAACAAGAATCTAAATGGTTGGCTAATTTTGAGAAATTAAGGTCGTGTTCAATAATGATTGAGATCAACCGTTTCAACCTCAACTGGTTTAGGTTGAAACGTTTGAGGTTTCCCAATAGAACACTTTTCCAACCGTTTTCGGTTGAAACGGTTGTAACCATTTCAACCTACAATAGTTTCGGTTTGGTTGAAAAAGTTGATCTTGAAACCAAACCAACCTAAAACGTTTTTTTCCCCAGTAGAACATGAAAAACCCAACCAACTCAACTAACCTAAAACAGTTGTTCCCAATAGAACACGACCTAAGATCCTGTGGTTTTTGCATTATCCCTTTTCCTTTCGTGAATCTGTTTTTTTTTTTGGGGGGGGGGGGGGGGGGGTGGGTGGGTGGGTGATATTTTTCAATACCTTATGTATAACCTAATTAATACACATTTATTAAGGGGTACATGTATGTTTTAACCAGCTACCTCCTTAAACGGAATATATTGGCATCAAGTGGATTTCTTACCTAACAACTTTATTCTTGGTAAGAACTCCTTCTAAGTATCTCTTGCGACTGTAGTAATTGTAGATATATTTACGAATATAATAACCTGGAACAAAAAAGGAAAATAATATTGGCAAAACATAAAATCTAACTGTTTTATGTCTGTTTGGACGACTTCACATGAATTAGGGGGGTGACATCCTGGGGGTGACGTATACATGTAGGTATTAAAGTAAAGCCGCACTCGGGCCAACCTGGCCCACACTGCTGGAGCTTATCCCAGATTCTGCAGCATGAAGCTGACTACATTGTATATGTAGGAGTATTGCTACTCTTCCTGGACAGGATGCAAGATGCAAGTCCATCACAGCATACCCCCCCCCCCCCCCCCCCCCTCACCCCCCGGCATTTAATGTCAGGTTTCCCTAACAGTTTGTCGGTTTCCATTTATACACCTGGGTGGAGAGATTGAGGCACTGTGAGTCGAGTAAAGTGTCTTGCCCAAGAACACAACACAATGACCCTAAGGGCCTAACGGTTAGCGTGTTGGACTCCAGATCATACGGTCCAGGTTTGAGCCCTGGCCGGGGTCATTGTGTTGTGTTTTTGGGCAAGACACTTTACTTTCACACCAGCGAATTATCAGGACAACCTGTCAAAAATGCTGGGGGATAACCTGCGATGGACAAGCATCCCATCCCATAGCAATACTCCTAGTCACTTCATGGTAGGGAAACTGGAGTTAAGCACCACTAGGCTTAAATGTAGACAGACTTAAAAAAAAATTTGTAACATCAAATATTATTATTGTAACATACCTCTCCAGAATTTTTGAATCTGAAATAAAGAAAAATTTTAGTTAACTTTTGGGTTAACCAGGCATATAATACAAAATTAAATACATGTATGATGTTTGATTATTTAAATGCATTTCAAAAACTCATTAATAATTCATAAGCAAAATACAAAAGAAATTGAGCGTCTTTATATTATTTTGATAGATACAATAATTTATTGTACGGCTGAACTTTTAGCTCAATTTTGTCGTCTAAAACAAACTAAAATTTCAAGATTAGGGTCAGATTGAACATATTTAGAGGGAAGTTTTTGAAGCCGTTTAAAAAACTCGCAGCAATGTTTTATCAGGTATAAAGACACTTGGCTTCACCTCATGTCTTTATATACCTGATAAAACACTGCTGTTGTTTTTTTGTAACTACAGTAGAACCTCGCTAACTCGAACTCAGTTAAGTCGAGTTAAGTCCCTTGCCCTTGTTTTTAAGTCATTTACTATTGGCTAACTCGAACCCCTGCTACATGTATCTCAAACTGTTTTTTGCTTCCCTTAGGAGTTTGAGTTAGCGGGGTTCTACTGTATGCATAATATTTTACTTACTATTGTTGCTTGCTTGTTATAGAAATCAATTCGCATCTTGGTCAGATTTTCCTGATCAAACAAAAAATAAATTTTCCATTAAAATATTTAATACTTCAAATGTTCATGATGTCAGTCAGTCAGTCCATGTGCCAGTGGTAAGGCTACATGGTGTAGGTCCAACTCTCATCACACAAAGGATATAACAGCACCACTTTTTTTAATATCATCTTCATACCTGCACAAGTCTTCTGTAAATTTCTCTGCCCTTGTGTCCACGATAATGCCGTTGTATCGTTGTTGCACAGTAATGAAGAAATCTGCCAAAAAATTCCCAGTCTATATAATAGTGGTCATTTTAGATTTAAATACCCTAAGTGGCACCAAGCCACCAATTTTAACCACTAAAAGGTACGACGATCACCCCACCTCCCCATTGTAATTTACATTGGGCCACAAATTGGAGACAGGACTGCAATTTTGTTACAGTGTATGTGTAGTTAGTGTAATTTGGGAATCAAGCAGAATGGGGGAACAAGACTTAGTACCAGTTGATGGTGAAATCCCGCCTTCGAGATGAGACTGAGCACACGATTTTCGTCCTGAAGCTGCTAAGCAACATGACATATTTGCTGGAGTGATTGCTTTCAGAGTACCTGTGAGTGGTTGCGCTAGTTTCTGATTGGATAAAAAGATTCGGAAACTCTTCGAGTGCTAATCCACAAAGATTTTCCAAAACCAGCACTTGCTCTCCCAACTGAATTATGAGAACATCAAGATTGCGGAAAACCTGTACCTCAGGTAAGCTCTGACTTTTGTTCCTCTAAACCAGCACTGGATTTTAAGTGTTGCCTGGAACTCTTTGTTCCTTTGATCTTCTGCATCCCTGTAAAACAAAAAGTACTAACTGATACACAAGGTAACAATATTAACAGCTACACTGTATGGCATGGCTCGATCCATTGACATATTATTGTATGCCTACCAACTCACATATTTTGGTTCCAAAAAGTGTGCCATATTTATTAAAGTAGGATCAACTGCAACCTAAAGCAATTTTACCATCTTATAAACTATTTTAAGGTAAACAGATATCTCCATGATCGACAGATCATCAAGGACTATAGACAAACTTAAAACATACAGGACAGTCAAAGAAAACAACAAGAATGCCTGGATGAATGTTGACATGCAAAACCCATAGAACTCTGCCGTCTTTTGAAGTTTAAAATGAACAGAAACAAGAATCAATGCCTAAGCAACAAATTCACAACATTAGATATTCCATCTAACCTCTTCTCTTCGAATAATTGGTTGACAACTTTTCTTCTTGACTCCATCAGGGTTACGAAAGTCGCCATTTTGTCTTTCTGTCTTGATTGCTGCCATGGAAACGAGCGCCAAACGTCTCATCCCCAATGCCTGCTCTGCCACGGGACACCGAGCATTGCACATTGATATCTCGATCTTCGGTTATTTTATTAGAATTTGTAGATTCGATTTGTAACAACTCAGAAATTATAAGCTTACTCGGAGATTGTTGTTTATTTTTGAAAATTTATTTCATCTAATCATGAGTTGTTCTACTGAGGTTTTGCTTATGTTAATTCCAGAGCGAATACGAAACCTGGGAACGAGTATTACCAGTCCTCTATTTTAGTCCTCTATCATTATTTCGCAATCCGCATCTTTTTGGAACAGAAATAGAACGCCGAGCTGAAATCATGTATATATTTGGGCATATCCAAGAAAGTATAATTATTTCACGTGATTTTTGCTCTGTTATATCACATTACTATCATTTTCAAGCTAACGGGATGTAATTTTCCATATGTGACCTGTCACGCTATAAACGCGTGCCTCACGCGTGCCGCATATTTTCGTAATGACAGATACGCGACATCGAGGCGTCAAAAATCAATAGCTTCAGCGTTTGCATGCTGCAAGCCTGAAGCGAGAGAGTTGCGCTAAATACTTAAAACACAGTGGCAATTTATTTGCTGGGGAATTTTTTTTTGATATTGGAAGATCTAAAATGCTTTGTCAAATTGTCCGCTTTGGGCCGGCCTTTGGGCCAGTGTTCATGCACCTGGGATAGGGTCAAACATTAAATGACAAGTTCTATATTATTTATGGCTATGATTATATTTTCACTTTTGCATTTAAAAAAATTCTGACCACAGTTGAATACAAGAATATTCTGTGAGCATAATGATATTGAATTACCAGGTTTCTAAAATTTGACATGATGAACGGAAATATCTAGATAAAAAAAAATCGATAAAATGAAAATTGAAAAAAGGAATTGGGAATCTTCAGGAAGACTTAAGATACAATTTTCAAGGTTTTCTAACTTTATGACGTTTTCTAGATTACCTACAGATCTGTCTCCCGACAAAACACTCGAAAACAAATTCACTTGTTGCGTTTCAGCGCAGAGCGTATTCAGTTCAATTTTAGCTACTACCTCACCTAGTTACCAGTCTTAACACGCTCTGTTGTGTACACACCAAAACAAGCACGGTCGCTTCCTGGTCTGACCTCGACCGAGATAGTTAATCGATGACATTTTTAAAATAAATAATAGCAGGAGCGTCTTCTGATGTTCTGGAAACTCATAATGATATTAGTTAGAAGGGAAGTTGAAATTTTCTTTTGTTTACGTTCAGCCTACGCTGTTTCAACACGAGAATACGCTAGCACAATCTATTCCACAAACCCACCCAAGGAGTGCCAGCTTCTATCCAAACTTTCTATCCACACAGTTCTAACAGATAAATTGAAATCATTATCTGGCTCGGTCTTCAAAGATTTCGCGGCCGAAGATCACGGGTTTTTTTTTAATTTATTTATTTTTATAATAATCCCCACGTTTCTTTTGGCACAATACAAAACCTTGTATTAAAACGTGATCAATGTGTCGAACTTGCGGAAACGCACCACTACCCGCGGGTAATAATTATTTTTAGAACGGCCGAACGTTCATTTCCTCATCTCTCCAGTGGCCCGAAGATTTCCGATCGGTCACGAACACCTACAGTCTCTGTACGTCATCGGTGCAAGATCCATATATGGGAGTGTCGGCCATGTTCGCGCGTTCGTCAGCACTTTTTTTGTTACTATATGAATGCGTTATCTCATTGGCTATGAATGACATCACCGTTTCTTTTGAGCAATCTATTTTTTGCCCAATGTTTCTCAACTAGCTATGCAAAAAGTGTACTACAAACTGAAGTTCTTTCGAAAGCGAAAAGTGCTGTTATTCGCACTGCCGGAAAGCTGGGGATATACAAGACAGAGAGAACATTCGTTGTATTTCTAGGAAGGATTTTGTTGGGATATAACTTCTACACGTGTTGAAAGAGCGCATTCAGCCAAATTTCGTACGCCAGCTGCAAACTAACACAAACTAGCGTGCGTTTGGTTTGGTTTTCTTGTTCTGTGGAGACTATATCCTTTAAAATTTCGCCTTAATGCCTCCACTTCTTTTGGTACCAAGACCAGCTGAGTCGAAAGCTAGATGTATGGATCGAGTATTAGATATGAGCTGTGGCAAATGGAAATGTGTTTCTCCTACCGAACTCGCCCAAAGCTTGAACAATGCGGGGTCTTCTTCGGCCGAATTTCTTGTTGTTGATTGTAGATCACTAGTAGCATTTAACGGACTTCATATAAGAGGAGCTATTCATGTAAACTGCACTGGAATAGGACGTAAAAGACTTTCACAAGGAAAAGCAAAGCTAAAAGACTTGATTTCTTCTGCAGAGGGTAAAGAAAGGTTTATCAGTGGTGGAGTGGGGACAAACTTTGTCATCTACGATGAGCTGTCTAGCGGCCCGGAGGATTGCAATCCGTGTCGACCGATTTGCTTAGTTTTACAAACTCTTTTAAAAGAAGGAAAAAATATTTCACTACTGAAGGGTAAGTTCTGCTTTATCATGCTGTTGTGTTATCTTTATAGACGCTTCGATTCAAGCGAAGGAAATTTTTGAGCGCCGCGCTTTCCAATGTCAACAATGAACTTTGGCGCTCAACAATTTTCTAACCTGACGATATTTCCGATTTTATCAGGATTAGCAGTTTTGGTTTCTGAAGCTCATTTCGTGGTATTTTCTTGATATTGGCGGTGTTATGTTCCGTGCAAAGGCACTGGAACATTGTGCCCGTTTATCCAACCATGGAACTCGTCACGTTACGTTATTCAGCGTTATTCTGTTTACGGCAAGAATTCTGTGACGCAAGTGAGATTTTTTGTACGCTTTTTGTGCACGGTCAAATACCGAAACAGCACTCATATTAGCTTTCCTGTTCCGTGGCCAGGCTTTGTTTATATGGACAGGAAATGATCTTACGTCGGCATTTTCAGTGCACGAATTCTCGCGGGCACACGAAACTTTTATTTGTGAAAAGTGAAATTGAAAGTTCCTTTTGCTCTTTGGGGAACTTTTTCTCATTCTTATTAGAAAGATGCAACGGCAGTATTATTAAGCTGAAATGCCATCGAATTTTATTTATCTTTAACTTACTATGAAGAATATCTTGAGCCGCAGAAGTATTTTGTTGTGATTCACAGAAATTATTAAATTTAAAGGGTCTTCAAAGACCATCAGATTTTTCAGTTCTACTGTTGTGTAATGCTGCATGTAGAGTCTGTGATAAGCATCTAGTGAAAATTTTTTGGTATGAATGACATAGTGTACAGCTTAGTATGGATGACATAGCATGACAGCTATGAAAGGAATTAATCTTAGCACTTACAACAATGCAAAAATGTGTTTCAGCTATTTTCTTGCCTAATTCGGCTCATTCAAGTTAAAAATGTGCCATAATTGAAAACAAAAATCACAACAAATTTTAAGTTCTTGGAACCTTTAACAATATGTCACGTTCTGTAAGCAAATTTGTTGGCCTTCTTTTAAAAGGACGCAACATTCATAATGCTTTTGATCACCCTCAGTTTTGGAGTGGCCGGTGAGAACTTTTTCAATTTCTGTTCTTGTTTTTTTTTTCCCTTCCAAATTAACATAAAAGCTAAAATGTACCAAAGTAATACTACATGTAATATTCACATTTTAATATCCTGAAGCTTTAAGATTTTTTTTCCACACAAAGAATTCAAGTGTTTGCAAATTAATTTTGTACAAGTACATAAATAGCAGTGATCGGATGCTTCATAAATTTATTCCATCCTATAAAGCTATACTTGGCATTTTAAATGGGGATTAAATATTGATATCATATTTCTTGCTCTGTTGATCAATATTCAATATATTGATTCGGGGTCAGCCCAGCGATTTTTTGGTTTACGGTATACAGGGTTTTTTTAATCGGGTATACTGTATTTAAGCTGAAATTTGGGTATCTGGTATATTTTGGAGATGACTAAATTATACAGTGTAGATATCACATCCCTTTCATTTATCCTCGATCTAGAGCGCATATGTTTTCTTCTGTGGTGTACTAATGATATTTTGGTATATTGGATAGGAATGTTGGTGTACCATCATATACCACTACCCCCTGGCTGACCCCGATGACTGTATTTCTAAGTTTGTGTTTTGGTCAAGGGAGATTTCTCACAAATAAGACCTTTCTAAAATTGGATCGTTTTTCAATGCTGATGTCATTGACAGTGTAATAGTGGAACTTTCCTGTATATAATTTCCTGTTTTCAAATTTCCTTATGATCCATTCCATGTACATTTTTTTGCTGAATCATAACTTGTCCCACTTTATCGTGTTGTGTGACATAATTAAATTAACAGAACGGAAATGAATGCAAGGCTGGTACTACGGCAAAGGGCTGATTTATTTAACAGCCAATATTTCGGCTAACAATTTCAAAATTAGCCTTCCTCAGGGCTGAGGAAGGCTAATTTTGTTAACCAAAATATTGGCCATTAAATGAATCAGTCCTTTGGCGTAGTACCAACCTTGCATTCAGTTTCATTCTCTTACATGTCAAGTGACATCTGGTTTGAGCATCTCTACAGTGAGATCCGGCAAAAATGAACCAGTGCGTTTTATTTATGCGTTGTGTGGACCTCTGCATGCATACAAGAGTTCAGAATTAAATTAACCCTTTAACACATCCTTACTGCATACGCTATTCATGCCGCACGCCACGTCATACATCGAGTGCACACGCTGAGAATGAAACTGGACAATTAATATAGTGCTGGTGGCCGCTTCAATAACTTGGCGAGGATTTTACTCTCTTGGGTGCACGGTGACCCGTTTTTCTTTTCATAGATCACTTCCTTTACTGATTCTCTCCATTTTAATATAAAACCAAAAAATCTGAACGTGAGAAGTTTTGATTATTTTGCTTTTTCTACTCATTTTCAATCAAATTTTCCTACGAATGCATGGGTGCATGACTTACAAGTATCCTTCTGTAAGGCTAATTTTACCTGAAGGAATGACATCACCTGCAAAAATTTACTTAATGGCCTACACATCGATCTTATCTAGATTTCTCCATTTTACTTAATTTTTGCTGATACATGTAGCAATGAAGCCGATATCGCCTTACATGACAAAAGCTTCTAGAAACACTACGGTCTTCAATGCGTTTTATCTCCGAAATGAGCATGGTGACCCCCAATTTTTTTGCCTTTCTAACATGAGTTGGTCATTATCTAACTTCAGCAAAAGTTTTAAAAAAATCTGAATGTCAGAAGATTTGGGCGCGAACAGCCCTGATGTCAACATGCAAATTCTCCTTTCTGGTCTCCATACACTTCTTATAGTCCTAGTTGGGAGAATTTTTAACTGTCAAGACAATTTTCGAATGGTGATCATTTCCAAAATTCTCATTATCTTTTACTTGATCACATATAGATATTGTGTGGAGATATTTGATACTGATCAGTCTTGAGACAGCCAATGACACTTGAAATGTTTTTGACTCAGCAAATAATTAGTTCCATTATTTCACAAGATTTCTGGTCATTTTTAATAGATTATTAGTCAGCTACTTTGCAAAAAGTCATATTTTCCTGAGTTGCAAACAAAACCAATATTATATGGAAGGATTCACCCAGAAAAAATATTTCTGTAGTAACAACATGGCCAATGAACTGGAAACAGTTGTGATTTTAGGTGACTAAAGAGGTCACTTAGTTTATGGATTTATAAAAAGTCAGTTAGTTTACTTGGAATTGACAAATTATAATGCAATTTTTTCCTCACCAAACTAAGCTTCTATTGACTAGGCAGAAAAATTCTGAATAACCATTAACAGCAGTTTATTAACTGTTTCAAAACCAATTGTTAGTTTGTGCTTACATTTATAATTAACAGGGGTGTCTTCAGTGGATGTTGGCAGACTCATGTAATTAGTTGAAGGGTCAGTTAATTTGCTTAATCAATTCTTCTGTTTTAACTGACCCAGAAATTTACGGGTTCTGCTATGTTGAAATTAGAGATATTGTTTCTTATGTGTGAAGGAGGACTCCCCACTTAAAAGTTATTGTGAGACTTCATACACTCAGTAACTTTAAAGTTTAAAATTGTAGGAGACAATGTTTGAAAGAATTATGTCCAAAGATCATTACTGAAGTCAAAATCCGAATCCTGCTCTTAACTGACCTGGTTAAATTCTGAGTGGTCGATAATACCCATATCGTGCCCCCGTATCACACCCGGTCGATACAGCCCATTGAAGGGAAAGACATTACAGCATTGACTTTACCTTTCTGATATTTGTTTCACTTACAAAGTGAGCCTATGTGGTTCAATTGTGGCAGTAGTTGGTGGTACCTGGGTTCAGTAAGTAGAACAGTTAGAAGTCAAGACCACCTGGGCAGTAAATCATATTGTGATGCCGTGTAGAGTTTTATCCTTGGGACCTCTGAATTTACCACTGAAAAAGCCTTATGGTGAGTTATTGCTGCATTAAAACGAGCAGATTCTTAGCAATTTCGATTGAAATTTAGTAGGGTTATTTGTCACCTTATAATATTTAAATTGATCCATGTTTACAGTTTGTCTTGTATAAATAATATCAGTTGCCTATTCTGTAAAGCAGAGACAGTTTTTAAAATCACTATTTTTAATTAAGTTTTTATTTTCGTTAAATGCATTAAAACAGACGTTTTTAACTCAAACTTAACTTTTTTTATTCAATTTGTAGTCAGTTGGTCTCTAAATAAATTGTCTGGATTATAAACTCTACAATACATTATATGCATTTATAGAAATTGAACTCTGGCAATTTAGTTATTCTAAAATAATACTTTTTCAAGAGGCAATTTAAGTAATGTAATTAATTAAGCTGCGATCGTTTTTGATAAGTTATTTTGAAATGTTTACAACTCGAAATTTGCACAAGTTGTTTGTAGGTTTATAAACGTAGAGTGTGACCATTCAATTGAAACCGTTTAATAGATGGACAGTTCTGTAATTAACGCACGTTGCAGGTTATAAGCAAAATAACTTTCTCTACCGTCTTTTTGAACTTCGGCGGTTTTACCAAAACAGACTGAGTATTTTTATCAAAACAGACTGAGTAGAAACAGGGTCAGCCACCCCATACTAGACAAGTTGAGAGGGTTACAGTTAGATGTTATTAAGGATCACAGCTTTTGCTCGCTTTCCAACCGGGACAGCTGGTGACTTGTGTTTGTTACGTATATGCCAAGGTTATCTGCTCACAGCTATCTTTAATCTTGCTTCGACAAGGGCAGCGGTTTGTCACAGAGAAAACTGAAATATTGAAGGCGTTTTTGAGCGATTGAACACAAGCCAAACGATATATAGAGTAGCCAAAAGGCTCGTTTGAGCTGCAAACGAAAAGGTAATTGTCGAAATTGTGTTAGAATTACGGTATGTTTATATTTGCATGTGTTCAACAGTTTTGTGTGAATCTACTGGAGCAATTATTTGTTTTGAAATTTTGTTTCGCTACACCTCTGTTAAAAGTGTTTTTCCACAATTTCACGCGGTTTTTCACGGAAAAAAGCTCAAGTTTTATTTATATTGATGGCTGGATTTACTTTTTAGTTCTCGTAAATTTGTATGTATGTAGAAAACATTTAGCGATCATCGGCGATTTGTTATAAACGCTAAGCGATCGAGAGTAGAAAATATGAAAATTCTATCGGGCGTGGTTCTGTTTAAAGTGTGGCGAATCTTCATTGCAGTTTTTTTTAGTAGATACCCTCCTAAATAACTATAATTTGCTAATGTTTCAATGTTCTATAATATTGTTTCTGTTTTTGTGTCGGTTGCAGCGTTTGATTGGGTTCTCTCTGTCAGGTCGACAATGAGGTCAAGATGATTAAAAACGTCTTCATTTTTTGCTGGTAGCGTTGGAATTTCGGTGGTCGCTCATGTGAAATCTCTCGTTAAGAGCATAAAAATGCTTTCCAGCTAAAATTCTGCCCGGTTCAAACCCTGCAGGCGAGCAACTTGTAGATATATTCGTTAGGGTTGGGCGAACACTCAAATGGGTTCTTCCTGTTTGTCACTGTCAATCTCTCCGCTTCGTTTTCCATTGAATTGAAGCCTCCTTTGCGCGCGAAATCTTCGCCGTTTTCTTGACATTAGTACGCTATTATTTGTAGATCAAACAAGGTTAAGTAGGCTGCTAGCAAAGTTCGCTTCTTCTTCTATGTGCAGATCATTGTAAAAGCTCGCCAGTGACAGGTGTTGTGCCAACTGGCCACCGGTGCGTAACCCCGGAGAATAATTAGCCAAGCAACAGAGTCTGTAATTGTTAAGTCATAATTAAGTAATACCTGCCTCAGTCCATCGTCTCAATGACCTAATGGCGCTTCTTTCCTTACGTATGTTTGGCCTGTGTAATTCGAAGCTTCGTTGAGTGAATTGACTGCAAGAGCTGCAAAGAAGACGGTGAAATATGACCGCCCGGTGCTGCGAAACACGAAGCGGGCTTCTGCAACGACGACGTTCGCGTCTAACGGGTAACCCTCGCCGCACTTGTTCGTTTTCTAACAGTGCACTCGTTTTATAGCAGGTGGTATTGGTCACAGTGAATAGCTGTCGCTCCGTGTTGGCGACCCCTACGCTGCAAAATTTCCACAGCAAAATCGCTTTTCTTTGTTATATAAAGCGATCGATTACACGACGTCTTCGAACGCAACCAACTTGGAACAAACTCTTCGACGTTCAATGGGTTTCTTGTCTGGCATTTCCACTTCCGGTTTGACTCACGACAAAGTTCAAACTCCGAATTGCCGGAAGTTAGCTGTGATGTTTTTTTGTTGCCTAGATCGATATTTCGTTTCGGTTTGCGAGTTCATTTTTGCAGTGCTGCCTTTGTAAATGAGTTTGTATTGAACGAGACAGCCAAGCAAACGCGTAGCTTCCGGTTCCGTCTCGCTAATTTGGTGGATTAACTTCCGGTCGTTTTGTTGGTACCCGCTGTCTGAGTATTTTTGAAGTGAAAGATTGTTTTTCTCTCGTTTGTAATTGTGTCGCGGGTTTCATACAATACCGTGTGGTATTTTCTCGCCCTGGAGAAGTGTTTTCAAACAGAACTCATCGTTGCAAGGATCGTTCAATAGGAAAAAAACCAGACGGACAGGCCAGTTACCAAGCGATTAAGTCATTGGAAAAATTATTGCTGTTTTTGACATTGGCTGCCCAAATCCTTTTTTAAAACTGTTTAAAACAATAGTAACGTGTTGTAAGCGATTTCCAAGTCGACTTCTGATCTAGAATAATCCACATATAATTTCTCCTTACAATATCAATACATTTTCAACTGCGCAGGTGACGAGAATTAAGAAAATCATCAACTAGAGGATTCCATCTTGATGTATCACCAAATTCTCACAACTGACACTGAACGGAATGTATGGCGATCAGTAACGAGTATTGATATTTCGATCTTTAGACTGCATAAGGTTGTTTGTAATGTGTGTAATTATTTCTCGCCTAGCTACTTTCTTGCGAACTTTTTGAAGTTGTAGAGAGAGAAAACGGCTATCGCGTCAATTTAACCATTGCATTGGACTATACTGCAGTTATGTTTTTACTAACTCAGCTGTTTCTTTTGTTGCTACAGGCGGACTAAAGGAGTTCTGTAGGGATTACCAAAACTTGTGCGAAAACGCGCCCGTGAACATCTGTCACGTGACCGACTTCCCGCCATCGCCGACAACATGTGACTCGTGCCCAGGTCGCCCTCAAGGAACCCCTGTCACGGCTATCTTACCTTTCTTGTATCTTGGCAACGAAGAAGGCGCGGCCGATGAAGCTTTAATTGACAGGTTGTCAATCAAGTACATCCTTAACCTGACGCCCCGATGCCCGAATTTTTTCAGTCAGAGATCGGACATGCATTATAAGCAGATTAAAATCAACGACTCGAATCATGAGGATATTGGGCAGCATTTTGACGAAGCAATTCAGTTTATTGGTAAGTTTTGTAGTTCATCTCATCCATGGCCACAATCGAGGAGCACTGGGAACTAATCCAGTCTCCAGGTCTCATCTGAACGAACCTCGGCTATGCCTGGAAACGAGGCGCAAGTGCCTCGTTCGTCAGAAGTGAGTAGGGTTTACAGGAAGGACACGTGACTAGTTGTGACGTTTTCAATTCCCGGATGGACGTATGGCTGACGTCACCATGGCGCTTACAAGTGTTCATTTCTTTGCGGACGGAGTATAACGGGGGCATAGAGACCCCAAGGAAATAATACAAGGAAAAAAGCGAAAACCAACACCATTCACTACTTAGCAATGTCGCCATTTTGGCGCAAGGTGCCAGAATCGAGTAAAAGAACAGGAAATAGATGAAACTCTTGACGTATTTTGTAACTACAACCGGCAGAGAATTGTTCTGGTGCAAGTGCGTGAATTGTCCGAAACCGAAATCTGACCGAAAGCGGAACAGTTAAAAATATAACTTGAAGAATGTTCTATAATTAGCTTAAGTGTCACGCCTTGTGAAAGGGGGTTGGTGACGCTAGTGTCACGCTATGATGAACTGAGGGTCTCGTTCACGCTAGTGTCACGCGCCATTATGAAGGGTCTTGGTTTGGTCATGCTAGTGTCACGCAATGATGAAGAGTCTTGGTTTGGTCATACTAGTGTCACGCAAATCCGTGACAATCTTGTCCAGTTTTTGACCATCCACACTTCTCTGCGCATTGCAAGTGTTCTGTTACCTTCTATCGTTTAGAGGTTTTATTCCATTTTAACACCAGTTTGTGTAAAAATACCGTGTTTTATCCCCTTTAGTAGAACGAAAATCGACTATCACAACATAAAATCTGACAGCGTTTTTTGTCTCTATTCCATAGACGAGGCTCGAGAGCGAGGAAGCGGTGTTCTGGTGCACTGTCACGCCGGTGTGTCACGCTCGGCTACCGTGACAGTAGCGTACATCATGAAACAACAGGGTCTTTGCCTGGGGGACGCGTACAAGTTTGTCAAAGAGCTAAGGCCGGTGATCTCACCCAACTTAAACTTCATGGGCCAACTTCTGAAGTACGAGAAAAACAAGAGAAACGGTGACAGCTCCTGAGAAAGGCACGTGGATAACAATGAACAATTGTTTTGCTTGAACTTGTTTTGAAGCGTTTTGACGTGAAAACACCATTAACACACCTGTGTGTAGTTTCCAGGTCTTCTCCACACGAGGCATCCGAGAGAGGGCTGGAAACAAGGGAAAACCCGCAGATTTCACTTGCCGTTTGTATGTGCTTGTATATACCGTATTGATATTAATAATAATTAATAATATAATATCGACGATAACTTAATCAATATTAGTGGCTTAGAGGCGTGAAAGACATTGTGCGTACTCTATATTTTGATAAAAGTGCGATAATTTTGTTAGGTTTTGTAGCTAAAGTTGTTGTTGTTGAAGTTTCCTTCAAAACAAGTTGTTCTGCGACCCTAACGTTGCTACGCGTTTGAAACCTCGTTTAACGACGTGAAAAAGCGCCCTCGACGATTCGTGACAAAGTACCATGACGTAATTGGAACTCGGAGCTTCTCGGAAAGCCTCGGATATGTTCGTCGGCTTTTCGTTGAAATGAGTCCTCGGCGCCACAGTTTCTTAGTCGCC
Organism: Desmophyllum pertusum; assembly: GCA_029204205.1. NCBI lineage: Eukaryota > Metazoa > Cnidaria > Anthozoa > Scleractinia > Caryophylliidae > Desmophyllum > Desmophyllum pertusum. The sequence continues at coordinate 931,446 of MU826353.1, forward strand.
TGCAGACGATAAAACGTCCTTCTCAAATCGTTTGAAATCTGTAGTTGGAGTTTTTTAAAGACGAAGATACAATAGCTTAGCTTTTAGATCAAACATCGCCATTGCTTTCACCCAGAATACTAAGCGCGTGTTTCCGCACGCTCTTGTCCTCTATGGTAAGTACTGTGTACTTTTTGAGATGCTATACAAGTACTGTATGGAAAATTATCTTATATAAAATGCATATATAATATAAATATATAATAATACCATGAGTGAATCGTACAAACCATACTGTAAAATAGGGTTAGGGGGATAATATAGATCAAGTTTTACGAAATAAGATGGATGGTAGAGTGTAGCTAGTCTGAAGTGTCAGCCGTCTCCTCGCCCCAACCCCCCCGTGGGGCCAGGCGAGAAGGACGTCTGAAGGCCTGGCCCCACGGGGGGTTGGGGCGAGGAGGCGGCTGACACTTCAGACCATAGTGTAGCCAGTGTTGGTAAAATAAGTACAGGTTTCTTACTGTTTATTCGTAAGATCTTATAGTCAAATTTCCGCTTATAGTTAAGCTACAATCGGCGACAGACAATTTTATTTATTTTATTTACAGACAATCATATATATATTGCGCAAATAGCCCCCCCCCCCCCCCCCCCCCCAATACAAAATGTTGGGGTTCATTTGCACAGACTTCCGCAGCTATACAGCATTGAATGGGGGGGGGGGGGGGGGGGGGGATCAGTTAATCATCCATAATTTGAAGTCGTAGAACGGGAAAAATATCGGGAAGGTCTCGACTACTTCCGTCGCCGATTGTAGCATCATGACAGAAGCGCGAAGAGCGAAGAAATCGCGCGGACTCTCGCGCGGTCTCGCTTCGATTATGTATCTTTTGTGAACAGTGTTTTATCTTAACTCTTCAATGTTGCGTTACTTGAACCTTCGTCGTACTTTTCATTCCCAAGTGTGTTCAACATCTATTTTCTCCTCATATTTTCCATACATTGTCAAGCAGACAGGTGATGAGAATATAGAAAATCATCAACTAGAGGATATTGTCTCAAGTGATGTACCACCAAATTCTCGGAACTCACATTAAAAGGAATGTATGGGAATCAATAAGGAGAATTGATGTTTTCAGCTTGGGAAGTAAAGGGTTCGTTCAAATCTTTTTAGTAACGGAACAAGTTTAGGAAAGTTGTACTTGATTGCCACTAAGCGAGAAAGAAAAGTGAAAAGTGAAATGGGAGGTAAATTTATTAAGGAGAAAAATCTGAATTGTGTGAGAGTTTTACTTAAAAGTATCGTGTTGTAATGAAAGAAACTCTTTCAGCAAAAAGTGAGTTAGTACCAAAACTAAACGCGGCAGCTAAAGCTGAACACTTACGAAGCAATTATTTAAAGATGTAATTTCGAATGAGCAGACGATTTCAGTATATACATATATAACTGTGTATGGGTGGGGTGGGGAGATGGGTAAGGGTACTGCATGTAAGAATGATTTGAGTTTGAGAGGAAAGTTGGTTACGTTACTGAAAGTACTCTTTGAAGTAGCGTTACAGTGCGTTGCGTTACATGCGTTACGGCACTTGTTCATAAACAAATCAAACTGTTTCCCTTATCGTTCGTTTCTACTGTTGTTGTTGCTGTTTCTCGCTTTATGCTTCAACAAACAGTCGCTCACACTATACTAAACTATATAATAGATTGTTGCAAAGTAGCTCGACATTTTTTAATATCAATTTTCTCGCAGCACTATAAACTAGTTTAATCGTACCAATAACGAAATTCTCGTTTCTGATTGGCTCCCCGCACGCCTATTTGTTACGTAATTGGAGTGCGATCACGTGGGTGTCCAATTTGAACTTGTTCAAACTGGATACCTGTAATTGGACACCTACGTCATCCACGCGTCAATTACGTGCATTTAAATAGGTTCTTTCTTGCTGTCTCCGTACTGTTTTGTAAAACTGATTGAATAAATTGCTGACTAATTTTCACTAAAAATAGGTTCTCTCAGACTTCCTAACCTCGACTTTCGTTATTGATACGATTAATTGGTAATTGGACCTCGTGTCGTACAATTCCGGGAGTAATCGTGCTCGTAATTCGCCCGATTACTCCGTGAATTGTACTCCACTCTGTCCAATTACCATTGCTAATCACTTTCAGCAGAATACAAAACGTTTGTTTTCGTGAAAACCCTCATCGACGAACGAACATCCGAGGAATCGTCCGACGATGAGTCGGAACTTCCGAAGATAATCGGCGTGACTCGTACTCTTTCGTAAGTACATCGTGTTCAATCTCGATCATTGTGGTAGTTGTAGTTTTCCGACGCAGACATGATAGTAAAGTTCATAGATAATATATAATGCATGCTTAGACGAAACCATAGTTTAGGAAATGTCAGGTTGATATTTTGTAATAAACAAGTTAATTTGTAGGTCATTATCTGCTACGAAATGTGTTGATTTTTGCAATAAAAGAGTGAACTTTATATTTGAGTTGCTTTAATTGTCTCTGACATTCGGAAGTGAAAAGTACAAATCCGGGGTACTGCTTGACATTTGTGATGGTACCGAGGTGGGTCGCTCGCTTCTTTAAACCCTTACTCGTTTTCACACCAAAATATGCAATTTTACCTTCCCAATTTCAGAGCTGGCCCTTAAAAATTAACCCCTTTATCAAGCCAAAGTAGCAAAAATATATACCTTGGCTTATGTCGGAACCAAAATGTTTCAATACTATACTCGTCTTCAGACCAAAACGGCTCAAGAACCATACCCTTTGAAGCGGCACATACCTATATAGCTTATATAGGGGGGTACCCCCCCCCCCCCCCCCCGGAGTACAAAGTACGGAATGTGCGAGGGTTTTCTTCAATTTCAACTACTTGTATCAAATGAGCGAAAACTCTCGTGAAAAATGCACGGGTTCAATTTCGATGGTTGTACACGAAAGTCGACGAGAGTGGTCAAACGAGGACCGAAAGTAGTCCAACCTCGAAAATGAATTCAAAGGAATTTATGGCCATATATGGTTCGAGTGCGGTCATTTCCTCGAAGGAGATGGATGCATCGTCTCCACTAAATGCACGAGATGATGACTACATCCAGAACTGAGGAACCGCGTAAAACTTGAAAGCAATGCATCATGGGAAGAACCCCGTTCCTCCTCTGACTCGCGAGCATGGTGGCTATAGTTTCCTCTGGATCCCCTATACGTGTATTACAAGTTTAAAATCCGAGTTACCAGGAATTGACAGCCGATGACCTCGTGATCATGGACTCCTGTACTGCTTTAAACAGAATCAAAAGCGGTGAAATAACAGAATAATTAACAATTATTCATTAAATTTAGTCCTAGTCTCAAATGGGTCCTATAACAGTTCCACAGAATAACGAGTTGGGACTGGGACAGGCTCGTCAACTCACGTTGCTTACATGACGTATAACATGAAATACAAGATGGCGGCGGGAGGAAATTTGAATTCTTGGCGGTAAATCGTCCTGACTTACATTAGCTGTAAGCTGTGTGTGCCCTATAAAACCCTCAAGGTACTATCTCATTCCTGGCAAGTCAAGTTGGTAAGTCTAGCTTTCTTTTTGCCCGTCAATAACCACATATGCATCTTGTTTATTATCTGCTCGTGATAGCATCATTGAGTTCGCTTTACATGTATTCTAAACATGATGTTCCGTTCGTAAATGCCAGAATCTCTATGCTGCACACCAAACGAAGCCCACTTTTAGGTACTTGAGAGTCAAGAAAAACAGCTTTAAGGCCGGGACACACTAGGCAACAGGGCGACAGGTCTCTGCGACCTGTCGCCTGGTGTGCACTGCATCGGCGACAGTGAAAATTTGTGTCATTTTGTCGCTGCGACCTGACGCACGAATTCAAACCAGTTTGAATTTGTGCGACCTGACGCGGCGACAAAATTCTATCGTAGTGACAAGGATTTTTCATGACAATGGGCATGTCATACGCCTTGAGTTCTGCCATACTCTGCATGCAGATCCCCCTCCCCCCCCCCCCCCCTCCCGGGGGTACTCCCCTATATAAGCTATATAGGTATGTGCCGCCCCAAAGGGTATGGTTTTGTAGCCGTTTTGGTCTGAGGACGGGCATAGATTTTAAACATTTTGGTCTCAAATTGGGTATGCTTTGCCTGCTTGTCTGAAATAGGGTATAGAGTTTTGCCATTTTCAGTTGACTTGAAAAGTGGGGAAATTTTAAGGGTCAGGTCTGAAATTGGGTAGGGAATATCGCATATTTTGGTCTGGAAACAAATTTCTAGGAGTACCCCCCCCCAGGGGGCAGACTGCTGCTTCTTGATCGATCATACAGCTACAACAGATCACTGGTACCAAGAACCTAACTGCATGTGTTTTATCTGTATATACAGGCAGCCTGGACTATACCTGTGCGATGATAATAAATACAGTAAAAGAATGCCTGTTAGCCTACGCCCCTGACAGCATCCCAGGACCTTGGGGACATGTACAGATGTCAAGGGTAAGGCAGGCCAGAAATCTGATGTGTGACAAGGAGTCGAGAAAACCTTAATTTTTCCCATATTAATTAATACATGGTTCAATTCCTACTGTAAGGCAATCCTCGGGACAAAGTCGGCCCTTGTAGCCCAGGGGTGAGGAATTTTGCAAGTAGCATTATTGTCCCGGGGGTAGGGGGAGGGGGTTAATGGAAGTATTTAGTGGCGCAAGGAATTGTGTGGCGAAAAATGGCGTTGAACTACATCGGACGTCTTTGCTGGGAAATTCCTTCAATTTGTAAGTGACTGGTTTGAGAGAAACAATTTGTCCGAGTGAAAACCTGTATTTGAAAACCTGTATTTGAAAACCTGTATAAAACCAAACGGGTCCGCTTATTCGTTCTACTTCAGAAGCGTCTACAGTTGAACCCCTATTAAGCGGCCACCCCCTATTAAGCAGCCACTTTCCCGAGGGTGGCCGCTTAATAGGGGTTCGACTGTATTTTGTAAAACGTCCGGTTTTAATAAAATATTTCTGTCTTCTTGTGAAACGGAGCAGTTCGTTTTCATTGGATGTCAAGTGTCGCGGGGGTGGGGTATAGAACGCTAAGTAAAGAAAAAAATGCAAACCCCGGGGTGTGCCTGGGGGGAGAGGGGACGGTTAAAGTAGGAATTGAACCATGCATAAATCATAACAGGATGGTTGCATGCGATATGTCTTGCAAATCAAACTCATTTCGATCTGAAACAGAGGCAAAAGGCAACTCGAAAATGGCCTGGCAGAATGAAGCACATACGGTACTATAGGAGGCCGAAATAACATGACCAGTGCTGAGTATAAACAAGAGAGGATGATCTAAGAGAAGCATTCCCCCATACATGGGTCTCTTCCAATGATAATTTTTTTAAATCTATTTTCAACTTTCAGTCCATAGCTGAGCCATTTTAAGAGCGCTACCTGATTGGTCAGTTCGAGTAACGTGATGTCGGAGCCTCGATCAGAAGGAAATAAAAATAACTTTCACAGCATGGCGCGAAATTATTAATAGATTTCCAAAATAGGTACCGGTGAATTGGTGCAGCTGTTGCGATGGTCTTACCGGAATCCCTCCAGGGGAGAAACAATACTTCTATAGTCAATAAATTTATTATTAAAGTGTAATTCTTGATAACAAATTAAAAAATATTTAGGCAAGCCACATAAAACAGCATTACAATTGTAATGATCATGTTCTGGTATTATGAAAGTTTTTACAAAAAATCCGAAATGGTGCCGATATATAGGACTGATTTATCAAAACCTACACTTTAATATCATTAGCTATCATTAATTTGTCTTTAGCCATGCAGTGTTTTGGTTTGAGTTCGGTAAAAACTTCCGTTGTAAATTATAATATTTTCAATAGAAAGATTTCCGCTGTATATGGTCCGTAAATATTCTGCAAAAATAATATATTTCTGAAAATAGGACTGAATTCAGATAAAAATAATATCACTCGATTTCTGTTTTTTTTTTAACCAGAACCTGTCTGTGAATATTTAAATTGAAATTTCTATGATTCAGACGTCCGTCACTCAGGAAAAATATTTAGTTTCTGCATTGGCAAGGTTGAGAAAATTGTGTAATTAAGCTAAGCATTGGGTCACATTGTAAAAGTGCGAGAATTTGTTTTTGAAATAAGAGATCACTTTCAATTATATCTCGATTCGTTTTAATTTTGGTTGCGCGAAAATTAATTCTTTTAAAATGGAAATTGCTTTCCATGTTAAATGGATAAAGATGTGAGTTACTTAGTTACGTCGAATACATTGTCATGATAATAGACAAAACAACGATGGGAGAACAGCTGGCTTGAACGAAAACAATAAGATAAGAATCCATAAGAAGTGTACTTTATATATTAATCATTTGCCAGGGTTTGCATTGCGTTTTCTGCCAAGATTAGCTTTCTGGACAAACAAATAAATCCTCTGCTCTGGCAACAACGAAATATCAGCGAGGAATTGACGTATAGTATTTGAAAGATTGACGCTTTGTTTTCGAGATATAATGACTGCTTTTAACGAGTGCTCCGGTGCGTTTTCACACCAAAACACCTGGGCCAATGGAGATATCCTCTATTAATATGCAAAATACATGGCCACTGAGAATAGTATGCAGATAATGTATTTTTCAATGCACTGTTTGGAAGAGATCTGCAAATAACGAACGAAAACAACAAACAGAAGTTCAAATTTATATATTTATACATCTTTGCCATGGAATATATCCGCCTGGTTTTGTTGATGACATAAATTGCTTTTAATTTAGTGCTCGCCTTCAAAATATAAAGGGTTTTGGAGTTACCGAGATAGTATTAGGCAAATATGGACAGACATTATTTACAAGGCGAGGAAATGATTCTCTCAAGGAGCGACATCGATGTGGTGTTACCAGCTCTTGAAAACTCGACCAAGAAAAAATTCAACAGTTCATTTACGGCGGAACAGAGGCGATACGAGAATCTGGAAAAGCAAATCCAGCGAGAGGAACATGATGTGAATCAACGGCTGACTTTGGAGAAGAAAGATTTCGTGCGGAGTAATTTAATTTTAAAGGAGCGAAGAGAGCATTCGTCGAGACGATCTGCCAGGAAAACAGATAAAGAACTTGTCGAAAAACCCGCCGAGGAACCAAGTTCACCTAGTGAAACGGACGAAAGACATTCGATGGTTGTTTTTGAAGACAAGACGCAATTAGAACGCTCGCCGTACTATTTCCCACCATTGTACAAAAACGTCGAAAAGGGATTGAAAGAAATACAAACGACACAAGTACAAATGGATTTGGCAAAAACTAAAGAACCAGTTGATACCGGAACCATCAGGAATTGCAGATATTTACGGCTGAGCTCGGCGCAAGAAAGCGAAAGTAAAACTGAGAAATCTGCGCGTGAATCTGAATTTAAACAGAATTCGCCGGTTGACAGGTTTTACGACACTGAAACGCGTTGAAAAATAAACATTTTCTGTTCAGAATTTAAGTGTATATATGGTATGAGCTCTTTATTTATTTTTTTAAGATCATAGTATGAATCCTATCTTGGTTTAGAGAGGTTTTAATGGACAGAAGCGAGTAATGTTTACAGAAAGAATGAAAATAAAATTACCGTATCCGGCAGTAAATGACCGCAAGGATTTGTGGGATATTTATTTTAATTCCCATCCAACCTCGTTCCCAGGGTCTACTACGCTTTCAAGATGGCGGCTGGGCGCGGAGAAGACCCTGGTACACGCTGCAAAATACTCCAAGAATCGTGGAGTATTTTATCACGTTACACACGATCGAAACTCGTTTTAGTACACTTGACCAACGGTTCTGGGATCAAATATCATATTTGATCCCAGAACCGTTGGTCAAGTGTAGAGAAAACGAGTTTCGATCGTGTGTCACGTGACAAAATACTCCACGATTCGTGAAGTATTTCACCAGCGTGTACCAGTGTCTTCTCCGCGCCCAGCCGCCATCTTGAAAGCGGAGTAGACCCTGGGAACGAGGTTGATTCCCATCATACCTTACGACTGTTTACATTAAGAGTTGACCAATATCGTTCCCAGAGTCCTCGTTACCCTTGTCCAGCGGTGGAGCGGCCAACAAGGAGCTCTGGGGGGAAGCGATCCGCCATGACAAGTTCTTGGACTTCCGGCTCTACTGCGCATGTGTTCGACCCCATGTTTCAACTAACGGACGCCAAGATTCTTGGACTTCCGGTCTTTCTGCGCAAGTCAGGCGGATCACTCTATCCCAGAGGTACTTGTTGGCCGCTCCACCGCTGGACAAAGGTAACGAGGACTCTGGGAACGAGATTGGAACCTCATGAGAGTCGACGAGAGTTTTCGCTCGTTTGACAAGCAGGTAATGTCAGATGAAAGTTGAAGAAAACGCTCGCTCTCTTTTCATCCGGCCTTTATATTACGAAGGAAGCCGGGACGTTAGTTTGTTCGGAAAATTTAAAGGAAACAGTTAGCTGTCAACTAATTGGCGTTGTTTCTAGAAGTTCTAAAACATATATCTAAACCTTATCGTTTAACACAAATGTCGAAAAACGGTGAGAAACTCATTCAGATTACATGGCTTCTCTTTCATCGCTCGCTCAATCGCGAGGCTATTCAAAAACCGGACTCTAATCGAATTCTATTTCTAATTCTAATTATAATCGATCGTATGGAAGCTAGACACATGAGTAACGTTGGTATGGATGCAGATATAGATTGGAAGATGGACAAACCTGCAAACTTTCACTCATTCTCGTCCCCAGAGTCCGCGATCCTTTTGGTCAGCACCAAGAAATCACGACCTCTGGCTGGTACCGATTTTCTGAGCTTGCGCAGAGTACTCGTTTTCTCTTGTCTTTTGTCTGTTAATTGTTTTAACAGCCAATCAAAATATTCGTTCTATCTGTCCCCGCCAGAGTCCGAGATTCTTGGTGCTGACCAAAAGGATTGCGGACTCTGGGGACGAGAATGATTTTCACTGAGTTTGTCCTATGAATTTTTTTGCGAAACTCTTGTTCAGTCCATGTGGGATTCCTATAAGAAAATGCTTTCTGACTACATTTAGGCGAAATATTTTTCAAGGCGATCACTCGCAATGATTTCCGCAATACCAATTTATTATACGTAAACATTTCGTCAGGACGCATGTCTCGCCCCAGATTTCGCGCGGCCATTTTCCCCTCACTTTATTTTGCTTCTCGCTCGACGGACTGCTACATTCGGTCAGTTATTTTCGGGGGGTCGTTACTTACGGGGGGGGGGGGTAGGGAGGAATGTCTGAACTTCCCACTTCCCGTACATTTTACTTCCGGTTCCCGCCTCTTTGTGCTTTTTCTCTTGCGAAATCTTACACGAAATTGCGAAATTTTTAGTTTTATTTTTCCCCTTCCCGCTACCTTAGATTCCCGCTCCCCGCCCCCTCTTATTCCGCATCCTGTACACTTCCCGTCCCCCTGCCCCCTACTTATGGGGAGTCGCCCTCTATTGCTTGCGTCGTTGCGTCGCCCTTGTATACCGAGGTAACGCAAGCGCAAGCACAAGAAAAGTGAAAAGAAGTGTCACACCTTGTCAGCGTCCGCCATATTGGATCGTTCTTATGATGCAATGTTGATCAAAATTTAAGGCACTGCGCCTGCACATGTCACTTTGTGCAAACGCGTATCGCACGTGTCAACACTCTTGCGCTTATGCTTTATATGCCTACGTCGTACATGTAAATAGTTATTCTGTGCATTTTACGTATATTTAATAGACCTTTCTCCAAAATTGCGGCCTCAAATTCATATACCCCCAGTTATACAAACGTCTCTAAATTTTCCAGTTTTCAACTTCCGTTTTCTCGACTCAAGTAGAACCTAACCTAACGAAAGTTCGTACGATTATCAAACAAGAGGTGGTCTTTCAGGTGCTGGTATTGATTTTCCGCTCAGTTTAATTTCAATAATTTTGAATTTGCGGCGGCCATTTTGGAGAAAGGTCTATTTCCTTACTAACCCTCAGTCTTAAAATACAGTGACATTAATATTAAGTTGTCAAATAAGGTCATCAGATTAACAGCAACAATTCTGTAATTTCATCTATTTAAAATTCTGTTCTTTTTTACAATTCCTGCAACGAGCAAACGATGTAATAAACTACTAAATGAATCGAGGAAATATATATTAATCGTTAAATAATTTTTTTAATCTTTCGTACTAAAATGACTAAATTACAAATCAACATTACTTTCACCGACCTTATTAACAAAACGGATTTTTTATTCGGGTTAATTTTTCTTTGAAAAACAACGAAAATAAACAGAACAGTTAATTACTGCGAGTTTCGATTATTACACTTTGCGATAGATGTTTTCAACCGAATTTTCATTAAGCTACGCCATAAGATTTTATCTGACCATGTTTTAACAATTCTTTAGCTTCCTTTGTACGGAACAAAAAGGTGTATTTTAATATTTGCGGTCGTGAATGTATTAAGATAATTGGATAAAAATATTACATTAAACCTAATTCATAAATGGAGCCATAAAACGTTGAAGCAGCTGGCGTTTTTGTTTTTGAAAAATTATTACTAGCGTGACCGTGTTGAATATCGTTCAGTCTTTTTTTCTAACCCAAGATATAGCACTACGATTTTACTCTATACTGATTCAAGGTACGTTACAATATTCATGCTTAATCCCAATGTATTATTTAGTTCGATTCTGTGGGTAGAATCTTTGTTTTAAATATATTTTTTAATCGTAATCGGACATAAAACTCAGTATATCATTACAACTTGACGGTAATTTCATGTTGGCTTCAATTTCGCTCGCAAAAAAAAACAACATACAGTTTCACTTCGTTTTCTTCTTTTAACAATAGATATATCCATTTTTCAAGGCGCTGGGATTCTATGCGAAAGAAACAATCAAAATGTCGAAGTGTTTTGGATATGTAATCATATATTTTCTGAATAATATTAAAATATTACAATAAGGGTAGAATATCGTATTAGTTTCCAGATTTGTGCAGAAATTTATTTGGGAAAGTATAGTTGAATATAAAAGCAACGTTGGGTTAGACAATGACAGTGCCTTCATCTTGTCTCCTAGCCCAACTTTATCTAGAATGTTTATAATATACTCCGGTAAATATCGAAATTAGAATATAACTGCATATTTTACTCGTACAGTACATAAAAATAATGCTTTTCGGTTCCACTTGGTACATTCGTGAGAAATGTGTTACCATAGAAACAGGTACATTTCAGGAACTGTTGCTAGTATTTTTTTTAAAATCTTCTTTTAGCGTTTATTGATGCCTAAATAGGAAAGCGAATTTTTACTTAAAAAAAAATAATCAATTTAAGTTATTATGTTGTTTCCGGACTTTTCACAACGCCGATTGTACTATTTTTGTTTAATTAAACCCAGAGTCGATTGGATTAAGATAATAAGATTATCGACTGATCAGGCGGGCCGTAAGTGATAACATGGCATGACCATTACCTATATGAACCAATATCATGAACCTAGCTGAACGTGACGTGACCCAACCCTCATGACAACATGACATGATATGGCATGAAATAATATGACATGGCGTGACATGACATAACATGGCATTTCATGGCATGCATAACATGGCATGAAATGACATGATATGACATAACATGGCGTGACAGGACATGGCATAACATAGTATAACATGGCGTGACGTAATGTATGACATGACATCACATGAACCAAAATGACATAATATGGCATGTCACATGGCAAAACATGACAGTTTTTTTTAATTATTTTTATTTTTATTTTATTTTTTTATTTTTTTATTTTTTTATTTTTTTGGCAAAACATGACAGTTACCAACTACCCTTATTTGAACAATTTGGTTTATTTTGTGTTCAATTCTGCATGGATTCATCGGACTCCGGATTCCTCATTTACACACGCTCGTCTTACTGTTGAATAGTTCTATAGCACGATCAATGTCAATAAAATAGAAAATGATATCAAGATAACTTTTAGGGGGAGGTCGGGGAGGGATTATTCCTGACGTGGAAATCCATTTCGTAAAAGGGCCAATCAAGTAACAAGCGGCCGAAAAGCTCACTGGGTAATGGTGGCCTTTAATATTTTATTTCCCTTTCACGTTTCATTAAAACTCAGTTTTATTTACCAAACGCACCGTCAGTAAACAGTGTATATAAAAGATTAAAACTTTTTTAGTCGTAACTATTAAATTAAGTAAATATAAAAACGCGGAAAAGGGTTGATTTTTTGATTTTTTGATTTTTTTTCGTTTTTAAAAAGATTTGATAATTTTGTAAACTTAAACGATAAAAAGCACTCTGAAAAATAAGGTTTTTTTCGTTTCGTTGTAGCAGTAAACGTGATAATAATAGCCTCATTTCGATTATTAATTCAACTCGATAGCGAGGCTCAAGAGACTTGGACCAGCGAAATAGAAAACGGCCGCTTCTTGTTAACATAGCCTGATGCAAACACACGAGAAAGTTTGGGAGAATTCGAAAGTTTATGTAAACCCAAGCTGCACGGTTGACATTATAGAACTTTCAAATTCTCCCAAACTTTCTCGAGTGTTTGCATCAGGCTGTAAACAAGAAGCGGCCATTTTCTATTTCTTTTACCAAATAAAGCCAACAAAATGCAATGATACGTCATAACCGTGTTTCATAACCTGATGCAAACCGACTGCACAACCAATCAGAGCGCGCGTTATATGATCAAAATTTTATAAAACCAAATAGAAAACTTTTTCCGTGTTTCCATAGAGTTATGGTAACACGAGTGAAGTTTTGGAGAACGGGAACTGTGGAAACACGAGCCGCAGGCGAGTGTTTCCACAGCAATTTCGGAAACACAGGGAAAACGTTTTCGATTGTTTTTTTGAAATGAAAGCACTAAGCAATTTTCTATGTTTACATAGAGTTATAGTAAATGGTTTTGAGCCAATCAGAGCGCGTGTGGCATCTTGTTTATTTCATAAAATAGAACGGATCACTACTATGTTCAGGAAATGATGCTAAATGTCTAGTTTTTAACTTCCTAAGCTCTTTAATATAACGGAAATGGGCTACTATATGCTCAAAATCATTCGTGATCGAAATTATATTCAGAAAATTGACATGTGTTTCGAACCAATTAGCAACCTTTTAATTTTTTTTTTGGTATTTCATTAGCAACCTTTTAATCGGGAAGGTGTATTAATCCCATCCTTTTTTTAATTTTGTTTTTTTTTACCTGTAAATATTGTGTCTCTGGAGTTTTTTATTGTACAATACGATGAAAAACAAAGCGTTGTATTTCAAACAAGAAATTTTTAATATCCTCAAATGTATTTCACCGGATCATACAAACCTTTTAAGACCGCCAAATATTGGTCAAGTATCATAAACAGTGCAACCCCTTGGGGTGAGTCTCTCAGTTGTAAACATAACATTGGAAAGCATATGGTTTATAACCACGCGCTTGTCGTGGGCAATTTCAGACGAGAAAAATTTCAAACGTGAACGAAGGTAAATGCTTTTCCTACAGCGTTATAGTTGGGACAGTGTTGATATGTTAGAAGAAGTGTCAAGCCGTAGATAAGCGGTCGTGTTTATTAAGTTTTAAAATGAGCCGTGTCGATTAAATGTCTAATCAGGAAGGAGTTAGAGATGTTACATGTAAATTCATAAAGTCCTTAGGACTGACAATAAGCTGTGTTTTTTTGTTTTTTTACATAAGGTTTAAAGAAGAGACGAAATATGGCTGGAGTTGAGGAAGACGATCGCGGCCGCTTAGAAATCGCCGAAGAAGCTGTGCGCATTGTGAGGCGATTCAACATGGCTAAAGACAAGGGTGAACGACAGAAAAAGATCATTGAGTTGTGTACAGACATCGCGGGCATTCTTGACGCAAAACGACGGTAGGTTCGTCATATTCACCTGCTTTAAAAAAACTAAATACGCGTCCTACCACAAAAAAAAAAAAAAAAACTGAAATATTGTTATAGGGTTCGCTGTTCCAACTCTATCGACGTTTCATAAAAGGAATGGCCTAGTTAAAATCGTTTCATAGACTGAGGTGTTCGGAAGAAAATTAAAACAGCCATGATAGTAATTTGTTCATTTCTAAACCTGAATTTTTAAAGGTAAAACCGAAAGTGAGAATTGTCCATTTTCAACTTGAATTGCATGTATTCATTATACATGTTACTCTGTCACATGGCATTCATTATTAGGCGACAGACGACAGAACGTATCTGCTCAAATACACGACGTTCAAAGGAGTATTTTCAAGGGTGTTTATTTTGGAACGGGTAGCCACTTATCAGAAAGCCACGAGATCGCGAGCTCAAATGAGTGTGAAGTTTTTATTTGAATGGTTTTAATAAAATCCTCTTTCTTTGAAGTAAAAATTAAAAACAGATGGCTTTGAAAAGCACAAAATAAAAACGCGCGCGCCAAGCGGAAAGGCGGGAAAAACTGAGGGCGAGAGACCGAATCTCTTTCTCATTGGTTGATTAACGCACGTGCTCGTTGTTTCTGACGTTTGATTGGCTTTTTTTTTAAACTTGATCATAAAAAGGGTTTTTCGGAAAGTAAATATTGAAGCTACTGCTCATTTTGATGCAAATTTCAAAGAACATATTTTTAATTTGCACGTCAAAACGAACTGTCGAAATTTCATTAACACTTAAATGGAAATAAGTCATCGTTAGTGCTGTATCTAAGACAGGATAAAAAGCCGGAATAATTAGCTTTTTTATTTCAAAATGTAGCAAGTGGCCTTTTTCTCGTCAGGCCATCCCCATAAAACGTTTTGTTTCCCATCGCCCGACCGACCCAATTTTTTCTTTTCTCGGGTGTTACCAAGCTTAAAATGCTTTGTTTATATCTTAAAATCATTCTGACATCTAAATTAGCCCAGTAAAGCCTGGTTTCCCTATGATCGCAACGATCGCAGTCGCACAGCGATCGTTGCGATCGTTGCGATCATATGGAAACCAGGCTTAATGACGTCTTCGAACACCTTTCAGAGTGATATCGGCTCGTTTCAAAATGGTGGTCACGAGGAAGATATAATTAAGGCTCGCTTGGAATTATTTAATATGTATTAATTTGTCAATATTTCGTTTCTCGGCTTTTTTTTTTTTTTTTTTTACCGACCGACCGACCGACCAACTTTCACGAGAGAGAGGGCGATGGGAAACAAAATATTTTATGGGGATGGCCTGAAATTAATGTTTCTACAAGTTTCAGTATTTTTTTTTCTGAAAGGTTAGAATTTCCTATTTAAAGTTTTAGTTTAACGTCACCTTAAGCTAGCTGAACCATCTAGAAATTTTCTAAATTTCATTAGGCCATCTCCATAAAATGCTTTGTTTCCCATCGCCCTCTCTCTCGTGAAAGTGGGTCGGTCGGTGAAAAAAAAAAAAAAAAAAAAAAGCAGAGAAACGAAATATCAACAAATTATACATAAATAATTCCAAGCGCGCCTTGATTATATCTTCCCCGTGACCACCATTTTGCAACGAGCCGATATCACTCTGAAAAGTGTTCGAAGACGTCATTACTGGGCTGATTTAGATGTCAGAGTGACTTTAAGATGTAAACAAAGCATATTAAACTTGGAAATATCCGAGAAAAGGGCGCAGGCAATGAATCGGAAACTTTTTTTTTACTTTTTGAAAAAATTGGGTCGGTCGGGCGATGGGAAACAAAACATTTTATGGGAATGGCCTTAATTCCGTACAAAAAAACGTGAACACAAGACGACCATTAAAATACAGCTTGAATCCGGCTCTGTCCGTAAATTCACCTTAATGATTGTGAAACATTTCTCTTTACGCAAGTTCTGAGAATTTGGTGCTGCATCAACACAATAAACAATAGTTATGATTTACCTTATTCTCAACACCTTTTTGGTTGCCAATGTATTTATATTACAAGGAGAAATTGGATGTTTATCAACTCTATAAATTCTCAATGGCACGGATTTGATTCACTTTGGCCAACGTAATGATTACAAAAAATAAAAATATGAGAACTGTAAAACTAAATAAATTCGTAATTCAAAAGTCCCTTGTATTAGCCTACAGGTGCTGTTGATAAGCGCATGCGCGAGCAGAGCTGTTTTCATTCAGATGAACTGTGGTTGGATGAAATTAAACCTGCAATATACCAGCTGAGCTGCTGAAAGTGTTGCCATAGAGAACCAAGCTTTATTTACAAAGTTTTGAAAAACTGTTTCATAGCGAGAAATTTCCGTTCGGTCCTCAACCCATAATTACTGCGGGACTCTTGCCAAACGGAACGCGTTGGTGTTCACAGCACGCGGGAAATTCAGCGATCGGTACGTAAAACTTAACGACAATTATTTCGTTTCGGGTTAATATCTTCAGAATAGATTCATTCAATTTTGAATATTTGAGTGATCTTTTACCATGATGTTTTCGTGAGCGCGACGGGTTGAAAATGAATTTAAACTGAACACGGTTCAAAGCTTGGTTTCAATTTATCTATATTGTTCCGTCTGTTTATAATGTCGTTATTTTTTTGCTTTTCATTTTATTGGGGTTGTTATGGCACCAAATTGCGAGCCGATAAAATGTTCTCTTGCTTAAAATGTTCTCCGCGTACAATACCAACTAGATTTCATAATATAGTAAAAAATATATCGTCTTGTTCGTAAAAGATACCGTATTTTGCGCAAATTTGTCATCGCACCAGGTGAAAGATCGAAATAATTTTTTAGTTCATGAACCAAATTATTTTTATTATTGATAATGCTTCTTTAATCAGAAAAAAATAAAACAAGACTGATACGATTCTACATGGCCGGGCCGTTGTAAATTTTCAAATTTAATGAATTTCGTTGATATTCTCGCTTCCAAATTTCATTAGCAGAAAGTCGTGATTTTACGAAGGAGAAAATTTTAATTCGATAGCGCTTTAAAGTTTTTAAATGGTTTCCGTGATAAATACTCGCAGGGAAACCCTTTCAATGCTAAAGACGTTTCCAAGTCATTATATATTCATTGTTTATATATTTTGTTGTGATCATATTGAAACTGACAGGGAAGTTCTGACCATTGGGAAATGAGGAAGAAAATTCAGTGAGATTTTCTCGTAAAAAAAGTACGTGATGATAGAATTTTGTTTTGAAAAAATAACATTAAGAAGCGACCTGATCGAGTGGTAGCACAAAAAATTTAATGAATGGACTTAAACTGGGTTCTGTTGTCTTTTGCTGTGAAGTGTTTATATAAGAAAATTCATTTTAATAAGCAGGGACATTAGCACCTGATGTTTATCAATCAGGGCCGTAGCTAGAAGTTTTTGAATGGGGGGGCAATGAAGCGAGTGCCGAAGGCACGAGCCGCTAGGGGGGTCTGGGGGCATGCCCCCTCAGAAAGTTTTGAAATCTAGAGGCACGGAAATGCTATTTTCAGCCGTTCTCCATGAGATATTTTGTCAAAAAATCAATCTCGATCAAGTGTAAAATGACAGGTATTTTTAGTGCTTACAGCAATATTTCCGAGGTTTTGTTAACTTGATACATACCGTATATCGGCCTTAGTACACTAAACATTTTATTAGTCTATTTCGTGTGTAAAAGATGTCTCCAGTTGGATTTCCGCTCCAAAATATATTTCTCAATCAATCGTAAATGTTCAAGTTAGTATGGTACCAGACAGTCAAAATATAACTACTTACTTAGTTACCTAAGAAGTAAGAAGTGCTCGCCTCTTCGTTCCCCATCATCTTGATTTAATATGCCGAGCAAAATCTGGGGAGAGAGACTACCAAGCCTTTGAAATGTTCAATCTTGTTTTTAAAAGACCCTCGGCATATATTTTTATCAAGAAGGCGGCTGTTTGAACGCGAAAAAAACATACGCAGTTTTCGTTTTTCAGAAAGCATTACCTATTCTTGGGGGGGCAACTGCCCCCCTTGCCCCCCGCTAGCTACGGCCCTGTCAATGGAAGTGTGTGTGAATTTTAGAAGCCTGTGGGATCTCTAAATGATCCAGTTTTTCCTCTCGGCTAGTTTCGCACGGACGATTGTGTTCGCTCATAATCTGCTCGATGGCTAGAATTTTAGTTGTGTACTTAGAGGGAGCGAGGGTTCTAAGCTCGAGTGTACGGCCCTGGAGATTAACGTACTTAATAGAGACTGAGTACATTATTGTATTCGCAAAGCGGTCCACGATGAAAAGGAACATTCTCATTGGTTCCCTGAGCGGTCCGAATTTCTCAATACGGACCGCGCAGATCGACCGCTAACGAATTAGTTTCTATCATTGGCTTTATTGAAACAGTGTGCAAAAGAAAACTGTATTCTATTAACCCATTGACACCTGGGCTTTTTTCCAAAAAACAACAATCCCTGATGCCTATTTCTGGCCGTTATCTCGACAGTTTACTGTCCAACTGTCTAAAACTTAGTTTGCAACACAGCACTAACATCCTCTCCCATTTCGAAGCAATTAGTTTAATATTTTCCTTGGCAGCCCACAAATCAAACAATGAGAAAAACATACCACACTTCAGGCTTTTCTTTTACTTTTTTTTTGCCGTTCTTGCTCTCCCTTTTCTCTCATTTTATTTTGTGGTTTTGTTAGCCTTTCACTCGCCTTTGTTCACGTTGGAAAATTTTCCACCTAAATATTGGTGAAAGTGAACTATTTCAACAAAGAGTGTCAATGGTAGGGAAGGTCACGTTTTTTTGGTGATTTTGGAGGAAAAATTCCAAGTTGTTTTGTGTGTATCTCTGGCCAAATTAAACGTTTCGTGCTCGGTAAGCCATTTTTTGTTAGACATTTTCCTATTCTATCAGTTGAATATCAAAGACATCCTCTGGCATGAAAAGCGATAACATCACAAGTGGTACAAACCTGTGGTCTCCTCTTGGTCGGTTATGGCCGGTTTAGGTGTAAATGGGTTTACTCCGGTTTCCATAGCATGAAGCTCAAGCGACTAGGAGTATTGCTACTCCCCTGAATGGGATACTAGTCCATCGCAGGTTACCCCCAGCATCTTAGTCAGGTTGCCCTGACAATTCTCCGGTATCCATTTATACTCCTGGGTGGAGAGAGGCACTGTGAGAGTAAAGTATCTTGCCCAAGAACACAACACAATGACCCCGACCAGGGTCGAACCCAAACCGCTCGATGAGGAGTCCATCTCATATAAACTTTCGAATTCCCAAACTTTCTTTCATGTTTGCATCAGGCTATGTAAACACACGCGCCATTTCAACCTCGTTCCCAGGGCTTTTCCCTTCTAAATTTTTCCCGACCCGCAAAATTTACAAGGAAAAAGCCCTGGGAACGAGGTTGGCGCCATTTTATATTTCTTTAGGCGAATTAACATGGGTTAAATGGAATAACTCTATGCTCATCCCATGAATCTATGTTATGTGGTGTTTTGTAAATTTTTGGGTATGTTTGGGAGGAAATAGTTTTTCTCAAAGGAGTTGTAAAATTTAGGGAAATAAGAAATATTGAAGATTTGATGTAGTTTTAAAATTAGAATTTGAAGTTAAAAATTAGTAGATTGACACCAACAGACAGTTGATAACCACGCAAGAGCACCCGCGTGGGTATCAACTGTCTGTTGGTGTTCCAAAAATCATTTTCTTTCTTCTATCCCTTCTTTAAACCTCTTAAAATTTCATTGAAATTTAGGTTAAGTCCCGCCTTAAGTGTGGTTTTTTTCATTGTTGCTTTTGTAGGTTGGAAGAGTTAGTCGAAACACAAAAAGCCGAACTTACAGAACTCCGTAAGCAAACGAGTTCAGCCAATACCTCCTCGACATCAGGACGAGGCTCATCAGTAACCCCTGAAGACGCACGCGAGTCGACGTCCACCCCGCAGGTTTCTTACACTCCTTCCTCCTCAGAACGGGGTACTGGTCTGTGCGATAGGGGTACAGATCCATTGTATGAATGGCCACGCCCAGAAAGGACTTCTACTTGTACTCGGTCCACTAGCCCATTGTTGTTCCCAGGCCTCTCCAACATGACGTCACCAGTGGCGTCCCGCGAAAATCTGGCCAATCAGGAACAAGAAGAAAAGAACAGCGAGACTACTCAAGTTGATGTGGTGAGTATTAAGGTATTTTGGAAAATAAAGATTGTAAGGAAAACCTGAAAAAACTAGATCACCCTACAGGTAACAGTGTGGAAGACGCGGTGGCCTAATGGTTAGCGCGTTGGACTCGGGAGCGAGCGGTCTGGGTTCACTTCAAATCCTGGCAGGGATCATTGTGTTGTGTTCTCGGGCAAGACACTTTACTCTCACAGTGATTCTCTCAGCTCCACTCAGAGTAAATGCGACCGGCGACAAAATGCTGGGGGGTAACCTGCAATGGACTCGCATCTCATCCAGGGGGAGTAGCAATACTTCTAGTCACTTCATTCTATGGAAACCGGGATAAGCTCCTTCAGTTGTGGGCCACTAGGCTCGTGAAGACTGATAACAGGAGGATGCCCGTCGGTATTATAGTGGTAGAGTTTATAGAGTTTTGAACTATCTGGGACCAAGTGAGCTCTTCGTAATATAAACGAGGTGTCCATATTATAAAATTACAGTTTGTATTAATTGTATTCACTCTGTCTCTCTGAAACCCTTGTGAACTGTACAGAATAACGAGGTTTCTATTTCAAAAAGACAGAGGTTTTTGTGCATGGTACGGGTGGGGCGTTGGTTTTCCAGAAATAACGCTGAATGAAATGTGTACCCGCCGAAATATTTTTAATAAAAAATGAAACCCCCTCTTTAATTGGAATGGAAAAATTTACCTCACCCCGCCAACCCCGCTAGAAGGCACAAGTTATGGCACCTCTTGCACCAAATGAGCTGATAACGAGGTGTCTGCATTACAGAGGTAGACGTTTACGAAAGTTTGTCTCTGGTTTTCATATTGTAGAGGTATCCGCCAGGAGCTCGAGAGTTTCGACTTTGTTTTAGGAAACTATAAACTGCAGATAGCACACCACTACACCAACTCCGCGGTATGCGCACAGCCAAATCACCCGGGCAGTAGCAACCATGGACACCTGTTTCGGCCTTGTTAGGCCTCATCAGCTTGGCATAGCCGTCGGACGTGTAGGTGTCCTTTACTGCCGAGGCGGATGCAAAGCACCTCCTTTAAGCGACAGCTCCACACAAGACATGTGTTAGCTGTAGGCTGTGGACTGCAAAACAGTCCTCGGCATGCGTATGGAGAGGTGGATCACTTTTCAGGACCGAGTGATGAGGTAATGGCCATTCCGCGCGGAGTTGGTGTAGTGGTGTGTTATCTGCAGTTTATTGTTTCCGACTTTGTTTTAGGCAGTCAACTTATGTCATTTTTATGGCCGGCGCACACGAGGGGACAGGTCCCCTGAAGTGTACACACGAGTGGACGTGTTGCAACCGGGACTTGTAGCAAGACTGTGTCCCGGGGACAAGTCCCTTGCGCGTACACACGAGGGGACATGTTGCAGGGACAGTCCGATTTGGTCTTTTTTATTTTTTTATTTAAACAATATTTGTTCTCGACATTTGCTCTAAGAGCAGATGCTCATCTATTTGGTTTTTAATTGGTTTATTTTCTTATCTGGTCACTGGGTCGAGGGACTTGTCCCACGAACAGTGCACACGAGGGGACAGGCATAATTTGAGGGGACAACTCCCAGTTTTAATTCGTGGGACAAGTCGCGGGGTCAAAATTTTGTCCCCGCGACAAGATTTTTTGATGAAAAAGGTTAGTTCACACGAAGGGACTTGTTGCAGGGACTTGTGTCCTCGTGTGCGCCGACCTTTAAGTGCGCGTTAATAACAGCTTTTGTCTTATTAAACTTGAAGGAAACACCTGCCCGTCAAAACGAAGATGAATGTTATTCTGACCAAGAAAACACAGATGGAGATGAACACCAGCCACGGAGAGACAAAGAGAGTGATGAGGAATCAGATGAACACAAGGACGATCAAAAACAACTCGCAGCGCAGGAAAACGACAAGGAAAACGACAAGGAAAATGAAGAACGGTAATTGAAAGGGTTTTCCTCTAGAACGAGGCATCACTTGTGACAGTTCGGCAAAGTGTGAAACTAGTTTAAAAATATGGAATAATACATGGTGCGTAGAGAGTTTATTTTATAGACATACTAATAACGAAGTCTTTGACGATTTTCCGAAGATTTCCGACCATTTTTCGAAGATTTTCCGACTGTTGTGCGAAGGCCATACGAACGTTTCCGAAGATTTTCCGAAGATCACCGAAGATTACCTAACATTAAAATAACAACTTCTCAGGAAGACGCGGAGGCCTAATGGTTAGTGCGTTGGACTCTGGATCGAGACTGGATTCGGAGGCTAGCCGGGGTCACTGTGTTGTGTTCTTGGGTGAGACACTGTTCTCTCACAGTGCCTCTCTCCACCCAGCAGTATAAATGGGTTAATGCAACCTGACAAAAAAGTTTGGGGCGGGTAAAACTACGATGGACTAGTATCCCATCCAGGTGGAGTAGCAATACCCCTAGTCGCTTCATGCTACAGAAACCGACGTTAAGCGCCGGCACTAAACCTTTTTAATAACTTTTTCCTTTTAGCGCATCCCAACGGAAAAGCGCCAGCCCAAAGTCCACTCCCCAGACCTCCACGCGGTCACGCCAGCCGGAAGTAGCAAGTCCTAAAAAGCAAGACCGGAAGAAAATTCCTGCAGCACGTGATCAATCACCCAAGAAAAACGGAAGTGAAAAACTCGATTATAAACCATCGCGAGAAAAGACTTACAAGACACTATGGAAAACCAACCAGTTGAATCTGTTTGATGACAGTCGGAGGTAAAGATCAAAAGATCAATTCTCGTTACTGATTCCCATACATTCCTTATAATGTCAGTTGTGAGAATTTGGTGACACATCAAGTTATATCCCCTAGTTGATGATTTTCTTTATTCTCATCACCTGTCTGCTTGAAAATGTGTGGATATTGTAACGAGAAATTAGATGTAATCAGTCCAACTAAAATTAAACTTTAAGGCTTCACTGTATGGCAAATAGGAGTCTTTATCGATGTATGGAATATTTTCAAAAATCTTGATTTAATATAGGAATTTCAGACCTGTTTTCTCAAGCAAATTCACTTTCGTTTCCTTTCTAACTTTATACAGTTGAACCTCTCTATAACGGCCACGTTGGGGCCGAAATAACTGGCCGTTGTAGAGAGGTGGCCGTTGTAGGGAGGTTTCAATTAGAGTAAAGTGTATGTATCGGTGTACGGTCGGGACGAAAAATCCTGGCCGTTGTAGAGAGGTGGCCGTTATAGAGAGGTGGTCGTTAATGGAGGTTCGACTGTATACAAGAGAGGATGATCTAAGAGAAGCATTCCCCCATACATTGGTCTCACCCAATGATTATCTATTTTTAATTTTCAGTCCATAGCGGAGCTATTTTAAGAGCGCTACCTGATTGGTCAGTTCGCGTAACATGATGTCGGAGTTTCGATCTGAAGGAAATAAAAATAACTTTCACAGCATGGCGCTAAACTATTAATATATTTCATTATTAATTAGATGGGGCACGGGGAATCCTTCTCTTAGATCATCCTCTCTTGCGTCATATTAATCCGTCTAATCCATCTTCGCGTTTTAAAGACAAGAAGTTTCACGGGCACTTAGAATAATCTTCCCTTTTATTAGCTATTCTGAAGCCTTAGCAGCTAGTAACCTAGCTCCTCTCTGTGACCGCAGAGATTCCCTAACGGTCAAACTTTTCAATGAAATATCCGCTGATAAGAACCATAAACTGCACGCCTTATTACCTGAACGAGATTCGAGTGATGTCAACCTTAGAAGTAAGCGCAATTTTAATATTCCGATATGCAAGACGAACAGACTTAAGAACAGTTTTATATATAGTAATTGAAGTTAATTAAGGAGCCTTTCTAGTTTTACGATCGATCAATATATTTCCTAATTTTAAATTTTTAATGTCAATTGCAAGTCATTTTAATATTATTTTTATTACAGGTATTTTTTTAAAGTTTTACACAATTCAGCCATCAAGCTGCAATAGTATCACTAATAAACTATCTATCTATATCTATCTCACTTTTTGCTCCGTCCAATTGTCTCTTTATAGAGCTTTTTTTAGTCCTTTCTTATTCAAAAAATGTGTATCTTTGTTTATCACCAGTGCAAAGGAGCGAAAAAACAACGCTAAGAATCGAGCAAAAGACAAAAGCTCCGCTGGGTGAGTTTTATGTATCATTCAGTTATTTAACAAATAAAGAAGCCAAAACCATGTATTATACTGTCATAAAACACGACGGGAATTTGAGAACACGAGAGAAATTTAGAAAACACGAGCCGCAGGCGAGTGTTTTCTATATTTCTCAAGTGTTCTCAAATTCCCGGAGTGTTTTATGACAGTATAATACATGGTTTTGGCTTCTTTATGTGCTTTAAAAATATAGATTTACGCGCGCGAAACGATAAAACACGCTTTTCTATGATTTATACTCTGATAAAACATGGTTTTTAACCAATCAGAGCGCGCGAAATTTTCAGTCTATATTTTAATCTAAGATAATCGTATATTAGCCAATTCTCAAGCCTTAAATGTTAAATGTTCCATCATTATAAGTAAAGCATGACTCATACGCCTTGGTAAATGATGATGTTTGAAGATTACATTTAAAGATTGCATAGTTGCAGTTCACTCTGGGAGTATTCGATCTTCGATAGAAGATTGACTGAGTGTAAACCCGATATAACGAACAAACCTTGTGGAACCAGCCATTTGTAAAGACATCGACTGGACAAAATCACGTATATAACGAACCCCTCCATTTCGAAAGGCATTGACCTTGAAATATCTCTAAACAGACAAGTCCATTTTTCCCTTATTTCCAAAATTGCTTTTTCAGTGTCTTTTAATTTGCTGTTTTTATACCAATTTCAGGAGCAAATCGAAAGCAGCGCAGCTCAGAGGCTGCTCAAACAAGAATACCGCTGACAAGCATCAAAGTGAATCGTCGTCCAGCAGTTGCGACAGCGAAGAAGACGAGGAGTTGACAAGAAAGGTACATAAGTTTATTTAACGCCTCACTTCCAAGATCTAAAGATCAATTCTCCTAACTGAGCGTCATACATTCCTTTTAAGGTGATTCCTCAGAAATAAAAGTTGTCGAACGATTTTTTTTAAACTTTCCCTGAATGTTTCCTACCAAGCACTGTTTCGAAAAATACAATAAAAAAGATAGGTCACCGTTCTCGCAAAAGAGATATGATGGACCAATGTTACCCCATTTATGCCTGTACTGGTACTAATCACGTGCGTAGTCATTTCATCGGTTCACGTAACATTTCGCGGTAGCTTGAAGCAAAGTTTAAAGAAATACTTGAAAAAAACTTGATAAGTTCAAAGTCTCGACCATATGGAACAATTTAATATATAATTTGTGGAAAAAATCACACAAATTCAAACGACATCGACTCAAAACGTTCCTCGCATCGATGTTTTCAAGGTCATAACTTGCACCCACGAGTAACGGTTCTGTGCACGCTTTTAGTGATATCTTTTTATTCCTTCCGAAAATGTTTTTATGTTATTTTTTTAACTTAAAGAGGATAATTCGAACATCAAAATTATGCAATAAAAAATATAGGTCACCGTGCTCGTTTACGAGAAAACATTTATTTATCTCCCTGGCGAGCATAGCCACAAAGAAAAAGCCGCCATGTTTTTTAATGTGCGCGCGCTAATTACGCGCGAAATTATGCGCAGTAAGGATGCGCAGTGCAATACTGAGGAATCACCTTAATGTTACTTATGAGAATTTGGGGATTTACAGTCGAACCTCTGTTAAGCGGCCACCCTCGGGAAATGGCAAGTGGCCGCTTAATAGGGGTTGGCCGCTTAGCAGGGGTTCGTGAGAAATTAGCATAAGGCGTGGTAGAAAATCAAAAGACTAGTGACAACGGAATCACATCAACACGAAATAAACGTGTGTTTGAATGTTTTTATCAGTCTTCTATTTCGGACTCGTATCTGTCATCTTTTTCAAGCGTGTATTAAATTCTTGGTGGTCGCCTAATAGGGGTAAAAACAATAAGAGAACCGTCATCGGGACGGCCAAAACGTTTCCGTGGCCGCTGAATAGAGGTGGCCGTGGCCGTGGCCGCTTAATAGGAATTTTATTTACAGTATTATACTGACAATAGTTTCGGGTGGCCGCACAATAGGGGTTCGACTGTACATCAAGACATTATCCCCTAGTTGATGATCTTCTATATTCTCATCACCTGTCTGCTTGACAATGTATTGAGATTGTGAGGAGAAATTAGATGTTGAACATGATGTTTTCTGTTTTTTGAAGGTACAACCCGAGCTGACCGCCGAATACTGGGACATTCACAAACTTATCAAATTTCTGAAGGTGAGAGAACTGTAAAGTAAAATATTAAATTGTACTATCGAATTAAGAGCCTCATCATACAGCCATTTCAATAAACGTTGTCAGATAGCAACTATGGGCCGATTATTTAAACGAAGGTTTGACAGCGTTCAAGAAAACCGTGGTCTAAACGGAATTTAAACCAATAGTCACACTAGTTATATCTCGTCTAAACTCTCTATGTGAACTGCGACTTATTCACGTTTTATTAGTGTAGCTTCCACCTAGTCTTAGTAAGAGAGTCCGGTGTGAACCCTAATTCAGCCTTAAACCAGGTCTAAGGGCCTCCACAGACTAGAGAGATAGTAGTAGTAAAACTTTATTTAAACACGGTGTCAATTCACAATACATGCTCTTCCATCGAGCCGTGTATTAAATTAATTACAATAATAAATGATTACAATAATAAATTAAATTACCTAGCTAAATATGTTATTTACAAAATTATGTATAATCTAGATAGTAGCACAGACTAGAGAGATAGTTGCACAGACTAGAGAGATAGTTGTCGACAACTATTTAGTTGTCGATCATAAAAAGTTGTCGATAACAAAAAAGCCAGTGTGTGAAGCTAGTTATCGATGACTTAGGCCCTTAGTTATCGATAACTAGCTTCACACACTGGCTAATTTAGACTTTGTCCTACGCGAGTAGACCGAAAGGTAGAATGGGTAAAAGTAGACTGAAACCGCCGCAACATGAGAGCATGATTTATTAAGCCCGGGCTAAACGGAGAACCGAGACGGTTGACAAGAGTTCAAACTCTCGCTCTCGTTTGGCCTGAAACTCTCATGCGCTCTCATCGAATTTGAACCTGCTCAAATTTTTCATGAGAGTCGTCGAGAGTTTTCTCTCGTTTAGCCCACGCTTGATGATAATCGATGAGGGTTAAAGAAAACTCAGGCTCTCGGCGGCTCTGCAGACTCTCGTCTCGTTTGGCCGGGCTTAACGTTCCTTCTACTTATTTTAAACATGTAGAAACGAGCTACCTTTAGCGAAACTAAATTTTAGCAGAATTTTGAAAACCTCAAAGAAATACAACAGTGAAAAATTAAAGAAAAAAATCTAATGAAAGGTAAAACAAAACCTCTCGCGCAAACCTATAAATATACCTTTCTCCAAAATGGCCGCCGCAAATTTAGAGACGTTTGTATGACTGGGGGTATACGCCACACCCCCAGTCATACAAACGTCTCTAAATTTTCCAGTTTTCAACTTCCGTTTTCTCGACTCAGGTAGAACCTGACCTAACGAACTTCGTACGATTACTAAACAAGAGGTGGTCTTTCAGGTGCTGGTATTGATTTTCCGGTATGAATTTGCGGCGGCCATTTGCAGAAAGGTCTAGTTGTAGGTTATGCAAAATTCTAATGACTGACCGGACTACCTTTCGGTATAGTCGCGTAGGCTTAACGGTTCTATTCGACAACGTTTATTGGAAGAGCTGTATACGACAACCGAAATGTCTAACTACTAATAGCCCATACATCGGGTCCACGGGAGAAAAGAGCTTCTCGTTTTCAAGTTTGTCCATATCGTAATCCATTTCCATCCTCGCCATCGTTAGTCATCCTTACTTCCTAATGGATTCCTGTCATTTGTCGAGTACTGTTCTACAAAATCAAACCATTATTGTTGGGTTTCCACTAATCTACTGAGGTATATTTATGAGCTTCTCGGTATCATGCTAAACAAGTGTGTGTAATTTTCAGCTGGGGAACCCAACTGCTACAGTTATAGCCCTGTGTGCTCTTCGTGACGTCAGCATAGAGCAGGAATCAAGTCAACTGGCGATACTGGAGCTGGGTGGAATCAATATTCTTCTTAACATCCTCAAAACAGATCACTGGGCATGTGTGGTAAGTATGACACATGTAATTTTATTTATTTTCTTTTATAAAAAGAAACCGTGTATGTTATCGTGAGATTCCAGTCATCTAAGCACTGTTTCTATGCTGGATATCTCATAGTCAAGAGATGCACGTACTAGAACTCACTCAAATTAGAGCTGTTTTCAATTGACTGTCGAAAGTAATCACTGAATTGCTTTGGCTTGGCTTTACTACGTTCTATGATTGGTTTAAAAAACTCGCGCCACCTTCTCAACCAATCAGATGTACAACCAAAACCAATCGCAACTTGGTCACACGCGTTTTCCCGCGCTTGGCGTCTGTCACGTGTATTTGCTTCAAGTTCTCATTGGTTCATTGTGTTGTTTACGTTTGTTGTGATTGGCCATTGTAATTGCTTTGGTTTTGGTTTTGGTTTTACGACATTCAATTTAAAACCGCTCTAAAGTGGCAATAAAAAGCTAGTACAACGGACATCAAGGCTGATTTAATGGAAAATATTTCGACTAGTTCTTGTACAAGGCCAGAGCTAGAAAACTAAATAGATATTGGCCATTAAATTAAATCTGCCTTATATTTTTATGTCTGTAGTACTAGCTTTGCATTACACATAACATGTTGTATATTTTAAAATTGCGTTCATTTGTTTTCATTCATAATACTGAAAGCATTTGAATGCTTTTGTATGTTAGGTTGGCTCCCTTAAAATTCTGAGGGTGATAACGAACACAAAACGGATAAGCACAGAAATTGTTCGTCTGGGAGGTAAGGTACCATATCAGACAGCATAAATTATAAACTACATGCTGCATATAAGGTTAAATGTATCCGTGAGCAAAGAAACAAATAATCTAGCCTCGGTCTTGCAAATTTTTTGTAGTGAAAAGGTTGTGAAATATTTTTGACGCATCCCTGCTTTCGAATACTGGTCACTGGTTACATGTTTTCCCGCGCTTGCCACTGGTTACATGTTTTCCCGCGCTTGTCACTGGTTACATGTTTTCCCGCGCTTGTCGCTGCTTACATGTTTTCCCGTCGTATGTTACAGGTATCCAACAGCTTAGCGATTGTCTTCAACACGACTTAAAAGAAGTCCAGTCCCTCGCTGCGGAAACCCTTAGTCACGTGGTTACCTTCCGGCTGGCTTACAGTGCTATGAGGCGGGGTGGAGGGATCAAACATTTGGTGAGAAAATTGTGATGAAAATAAGAAAGTTGATATCTTGATACAGGCTATTTCGTTCTCCATGAATCTCTTTCAAAGCTAGACTAGGAGCAGTCTCTTTCTTTACCTAAGCGAGAAGAAAGGGAAATGCGACACAAATCGAGCGGCGAGTGGCGAAGAGAACCATTTTTGAGTGAGTTCGCGGTTTTCACATGACGTGACAAGCTGGATTTCCCGCCAAAACGGCACTTGTGGCCCGACTGAACTAAGAAGTTGTAGGTAACTAGGCAACCGAAGATTTCAGAGTGACATCTTCAGTCACGTTTGTTGCACGAATACAACTCGCTTCCAATCGGTTTTCAGTCGGCTGCTATCGTAATTTTGATTGCCAGCCCGACGGTTGATCCAACCTTTATAAGATGGAAGATATTTGGTTTGCTTCAATGTCCTAAATTATCAACTTGTTGTCAGCAGCGGATAGAGCTTGTAGTTTTCTTTTGAAGGTAGGTAAGGTAATGCCACACTCGGGCCAAAACTGCTCCACGCTGCCGGAGCTTATCCCGGTTTTCGTATCATGAAGTCGACTAAGAGTATTGCTAATCCGCGTGGCGGGGATGTTAGTCCAACGCCAGGTTGTAGCCGGTACCCATTTATACTCCTGGGTGGAGAGAGGCTCTGTGAGAGTTTTAAAGTGTCTTGCTCAAGAACACAACACAATGACCCTGGTAAGCGCTCAAACCCAGACTGCTAGATCCGGAGTTCAACGCGCTAACCATTAGGCCACAGTATCTCCCACTTTAGAACTTTTAAAGTGTTGCTTTTAAATTTCTTTCAGGTGAACATTATTCAACCTGAACACAAAAAGCGCGGCAAACCGCCACCTAAAGACGACAGCGACTTCCAGCTTACCCACAATGCTTGCATGGCATTGTGGAGCTGCTGTCGAAGTCCAAAGAATATCCAGGCCATCCGCGCGGCCGGCGCGGTGCCCATACTCGCTTCGCTATTGGTCAGAGGGACGGATGTCGTCATTTTACCCGCCATGGGAATTATTCAGGAATGCGCGACTGAGGTATGAAGAGCATGATGGGTATCAATGCTGCGGCCTGGGCAATTTTTTTTTACGCCCACTGGCGGCAAGATGGCGGCGTTAAGACTTTTTCCACAAAAAAGGAACACAGTTCATGAATTGAGTTGATTCGAAGCCACAATAACCTTATTCACTAGCACAACACAATCGAGCCGCTAGCTGCCCGAAACACTAATTTTTAAGGCAATAACGTGCTCCCATAACATACGTCAAAACTGACCAATACTAACTGGTTTACTACGAACGAATCATTAAATCGTTACTTAAAATCATAATTTAAACAATTTTTTAACCCCAAACAGTAAAACGTTGGCTAACTTTAACCTGAAACAATATTTAGTTGCTTAAAAGCATACAAAATGTAAATGGCCGCCATCTTAAAGTGGGCGTAAAAAAAAAATTTCGCGCGGCCTGGACGCTAACAACAACATCAACAACAATCGTTATTTTTGCTCAAAGATAGAAAATTCGAAAAAGAATATACACCATAGTAGATAAAATTGAAAAAGAAAGAAATTAACAATAATTAATTAATTAATTAATAATAATAGTTTCGCGCCATCATGCTGTGAAAGTTATTTTTATTTCCTTCTGGTCGACACTCCGACATCACGTTACTCAAACTGACAAATAAGATAGCGCTCTTAAAATAGCTCAGCAATGGACTGAAAATTAAAAATAGATTTCAAAAAATTATCATTGAATGTATGGGGGAATGCTTCTCTTTTCGTTTTTTTTTTTTCAATACTTTTCTCGGTAATTTTCTCACTCACTTTACTCCCTAAGACTTAGTTCCCCTATGATTCAGAGCCTCTCTCTTCTCCTAATCCCGTTATGTTTACTCCCCCTAGGAGTGCAAGCATGACTCCCTCTCCCCCTAATTTATTTGTTATTTTCACTCCCCCCTATGAGTCCGATCATGCTTCACTCTCTCCCTCTTTACTTCCCCTATGTTTCTGACCCTCTCTCTCCCCCCTAATTTATTTGTTATTTTCACTCCCCCCTATGAGTACGACCATGCTTCCCTCTCCCCTTCTTTACTTCCCCTATGTTTCTGTCCCTCTCTCTTCCCCCTAATTCCTATGCTATCCTTATTCCCCCTCGGAATTCGATCCTCATTCCCAATCCCCTTAATTCCTAATTTACATTTTCTCCGACCCTCACCCCACCTTATTCTTCTATTTTCATTCCTTTTACTATCTTTTATCGGCGAAATTTCATGTAACTACAGGAAACATTATTTTACCTTACCCGCCAGGACTCGAACCTAGGAACCCCTGCTCTGAAGTGAATCACCTTCACCACTGCGCCACACTGTACGCTGTTGTAAACACTCAACTTTTTTTCCGATGTCATAGCTTATTAGTCCCAGACTCCCCTCGGCCAAATGTTTAAAGTTGTATACTTTGTGATTGTGATCGGCGGAATTTGAACATAGATTCCCTCAGTCAGCCCACTGATGGAAAAACCTCTAGTTGGAAAAATAATGAGGATCGAAATGCACCAATAGCAGCGAACCAAGGTGCTACATATAGCGACACATAAACAATTGACCTCATCGCCTGATGAAGACTGGCAGTTAAGCAGTCGAAACGTCGCGATCAACATCTCAAAGTGACTCCATCGTGAGACAAACGATTAAACGTTCATCTACATCTATTTAATGAACCACGAACAATATAGATTGTTGTATGTGTTTCACAGGCCGCATTTCGTGAAGATATCCGCAGGGAGGGGATGGTGGAGGGAATTGTCAAACACTTGAAGAGAGGTGACATAGCTCTCAAGACCCTGTGCGCGAATGCTTTGTTCAAGGTTAGTGTTGCGTTCGGTTTTCTTCTTTAGTTAATAAGTGGGGGGGGGGGGGGGGGGGGGGGGCAGGGGGATCTAAACGTCCCGCTTCCCGTACATTTTACTTCCGGTCCCGCCTCTTCCGCTTCATTGTGCTTTTTCTATTGCAAAATATTACGCAATGTTACGAAAATATTTTCCTATTTCTCTCGGTTTCCGTCACCTTGGGAATACTGCTTCCCGTCGTCTCTTTTCCCGCCCTCCCCACCCCCCCCCCCCCCTCCCGTAGACTTCCCGCCCCCTTTACCCAGGGCCCGGTTGTTCAAAGGACGATTAAGCTAATCCAGGATTAGCGTGAATATTGATTTCAGTTTTGTTGCTTTTCAGTGAGGTTTTCTGTTTACAGTCAACTCTCTCAAAGCGGACACCACTGTAAGGCGGACACCTCTCTTAGGCGGACATGTTTGGCTGGTTCCGACCGAATCAAATTTCTCTTATTTTTCTGTAATTAAACTCTCTATAAGGCGGACACCTCTTTAAGGCGGACAGCTAGAGCTGGTCCCGAGGGTGTCCGCCTTAGAGAGAGTTCACTGTATATTTATTTTCCTTCAGCTTTGACTTTGAGTAATCTCAAACTCTACAAAACATAAGCAGTGAAAAACACTTTTATACAAGAGAAATTACAACATCGATTGACTTTTAATCCAGGATTAGCGTTAATCGACTTTCGAACAACCGGGTCCTGGGTTCCCGCCCGTAGAAACGGCGGACGGTAAACGCCGTATTTTTGCCGTTCACGGGGAAAATATGTTATTCTTAATCTATCTAAAACACTTCTATACATAATAATGCTAATGCTATTATCGAAAATACATTAACCCTTTCACTGCCAGAGTTAAACCTTGAGTCAAGAAATGTGGTTGTACTTTTGGAGTATGTGGATGAAACCCTAGTGTGTGACCACTCAAATGAAAGCTATTGAGCAGTACTTTCATGTGGTACTGTTTATTATGCTGTACAAGGTGGTTTTAACTTTTCAGTCTGTGGATGAAACCCTAGTGTGTGACAATTCAAATGAAAGCTATTGAGCAGTACTTTTATGTGGTACTGTTTATTATGCTGTACAAGGTGGTTTTAACTTTTCAGTCTGTGGATGAAACCCTAGTGTGTGACAATTCAAATGAAAGCTATTGAGCAGTACTTTCATGTGGTACTGTTTCTGTTTGACAAGTTTGCAACATGAGATCTTTTCCTCAGTTTTGAAATTAGTACTCTTGGGAGTGAAAGATTTAATTAAAATAGATGTAGTCGGGATGGATAACATATTCTTAATCGTCAAACTGGTTTGTAACTTGATTTTCGTGTTATTTTTCCCGCCATACAGTGCGCTGAAGATGACTCCACGCGCGAACTGATTTTCCGCTTCGGTGGTCTGGAACTACTTGTGCAAATGATGACGTCCAGTTCCTCAGAGAACAATGAGCTCCTCGCGGCCACAGTTGGCGCTTTGTGGAAGTGCGCCTTGAACAAAAAACAACGTTAGAAGGTAAAGAAAGAACTTTCGCAATCACAAGGCAGGCATTTTAAGACGAAATCCATTAGAAAATCGAGTAATATTTATGGCCAGTGGACAAAAATCTTGTACTACGACGCCATACACTTTCACGCTTAAACTAGACATTCATGAGCCATACCTTAACGGTATTTACCAAATAATATAACTCCACAATCCTTAAATTGCTTTCCGCCTTGAGTTTCCTCCCGTGAATGGGTAAGGTCATAAGAGGTGGCAGCCATGTTTCCCAGAAACATGGCTGCCACCTCTTATGACTCAACCCATTCACGGGAGGAAACTCAAGGCGGAAAGCAATTTAAGGATTGTGGAGTTATATTATTTGGTAAATACCGTTAAGGTATGGCTCATGAATGTCTAGTTTAAGCGTGAAAGTGTATGGCGTCGTAGTACAAGATTTTTGTCTACTGGCCATAAATATTACTCGATTTTCTAATGGATTTCGTCTTAACCCTTTTACTCCCAATAGTGCTAAGTTCAAAACTGAGGGGAAAATATTGAATTTCATTTTGAAAAATTGCCAAAAGCAAACAGCATCACTTGAAAATACTGCCCAGTAGCTTTCATTTGAATGGTCACACACTAGGGTTTCATCCACAGACTCAAAAGTTAGAACCACCTTGTACAGCATAATAAACAGTACCACATGAAAGTACTACTCAATAGCTTTCATTTGAATGGTCACTCATTTGGGTTTCACCCACAGAATCAAAAGTTACAACCACATTTATTGACTCAAGGTTTTATTCTGGGAGCAAAGGGTTAAAATTGATTACATTTTGCGTCGCCTAGCTTTTTCAAGTGAACGGTTTAACTCTCCTAAATTATTTTGGTAGCTCTATTCATTTGATAGAATTGTTTTTAGCTAGTTTTGTTACGGAGTAAATGAAACCGGAGAAAAGTTAACGTATCAAACTTCCACGAAAGCCGTTTATTTTGCTAGAATCTTTCTTTTTATGGTAACTTCTAAGCAGTAGCAAAGCTGAAGCCCTTTTTCTCACGTCTGTTACATCCCAAGCTAAGGCTAATAAAGTTTTAAGTCCTGGCCAAACGGAGACGCAAGTAGACGCAAGTTGCCAACTTGCGGCTTCGTTTTGACAGGACTTGCGCACACGTGCGTTGACTTGAAATGACTTGCGTTCACTTTGGTCAAGATAAAATTTGCGCGCTAGTAGACGCACGTTTTTCACCGTTTGGCCACCCAACGCAAGTCGACGCAAGTTTTGTTGTTTACTTCTAGTACTGAATTACAGCGCGCGCAGGAGCATTGAAATTACGTTTGTCGCAACTTGTGTGTACTTGCGACCGTCGGTTTGGCCACCTAACGCAAGTTTGAACGCAAGTTCATATTTCAAAACTTTCACTGATCTACTTGCGTCTCCGTTCGGCCAAGGCTTTAGTCATTGAAAATGGACTTTTGCGTTTCAGGCTTGAGCAGTTTGGCGCAGTTAAAGCTTTGATCCTTCTGTTGAAAAATCCGGAACAGTCACACGAGGTACTGCTATATTACCTTAAGTACAATTTGTTACAATATATTACAGTGCGACGCGCCTTACCGTAGCCACCCAACAAACGTTTTTACAAGTGTCCTCTCGTAATATTATAATTTGTTTAACGGACATGCCTCCTTGCAAAGTTGAACACGATCAAATGGAAACTTGTCACATCGTATGCTCCTGACACACTACATTCAAAAACCAGTTTGACCTGATTAATCAAGTAAGTTTGATGTGATTGTTACTTGTCAGGTTCTCGCCAATGTTCTGGGTGCTATACACGAGTTTGCGCACAGTAAGCGCGCCGTTCTCACTCTCAAGGATGACAAAGTGATTCCTGTTGTAGTGCGCGCGCTGAGCATCACGGAACGTGCTGTGCTTATTAACGCCACCAGGCTCCTCTCTGTCTGTGCGAAAGAACAATCGTGCAGAAGGTTGGTACCGATGTTTCCCAGCATGCAATACATTATATAACCTAGTAACTTCGGAATCCTAGGGGACTGGGGAACTCCTCGTTACTTTTATACTCGAGTACAGTGAACTCTCTCCAAAACGGACACCCTCGGGACCAGCTCTAGCTGTCCGCCTTAGAGAAGTATCCGCCTTATAAAGAGTTAATGTAACTCGATACTATAAAAACCCGTGACGTCAGAACTGGAACGAGATCTTTATTAAGGCAAGTTACAATTGCATATTTACAGTCTGATCAGTAAAACTATTTTACAGTTTGATTCATGCAAAGTGAACGGTAAGTCCATCAGTAGGTCAATTTGAAATAATATCTGGCCTATAGTCTATTGATTGTGCAAACAATGTACTTCTATTGTCCGCTTTGAGAGGTATTTTTAACCAGAATCTTGCAAAAAAGGGTCCGCTGTCCGCCTTAGAGAGGTGTCCGCCTTAAAGAGAATTTAGTTACAGACAAACAAGTGAAATATTGTCGTCATTTCTTAGCTGTGGGTTTGATAAAGTTAACTCCTGGCTTCATTCGTAGTAAACATGTTTTTTTCGGCTTTTCCTGCAACGGTTAAAGTTCTATACAGTGAACTCTCTCTAAGGCGGACACCCTCGGGACCACCTCTAGCTGTCCGCCTTAAAGAGGTGTCCGCCTTAAAGGGGTGTCCGCCTTATAGAGAGTTTCGCTACAAAAGAATAAGAGAAACTTGATTCGGTCGGGACCAGCCAACCATGTCCGCCTTAGAGAGGTGTCCGCCTTACAGTGGTGTCCGCTTTGAGATAGTTGACTGTATTCCTTTAAATTGGTATTATTAGAGTCTGCCCTCCTTTGCAACATTCTCGAGGACAAAATTCTGACAGTGTAATAATTATAATAATTAATTATAATTAATTATAATTAATTAATTAATTAATTAAATATATAAATAATTATTTACGTTTTCCTTCCTTGTATTGATTATACATTAATTTTAATCTCGCTTTGCAGCACTATTCTTCGCTCAGACGGATTGAGGCTGCTCTGGTCTTTGTTGAAGTTCCCTAATTCAAAGGTTAGTGTCATTATGCTAGACTAGATTTACAACATCGAGCCCCTTTGAGACCACCTAAAATAGCCTGACCTAACCCCCTTTAGCCGGTTCCAGGCGTAATTCGGATAGTGGTGGAGCGACGCTAAAAGGCGCTTTGCGCGTCTTTTCGCGTCGCTCCCCCACTATCCGAACGCCTGGAACAGGCTATGCCCCTTTAAGGTGATTCAGCTAAAAGAAAAGTTGACAGGGAGATTTTCTGAAACATTCCCTGGTTGGTCATTGAAATATGATCAGGTAAAGGTGCTGTTCTTAGTCTATATCAACGACCTCCCTGCATGTTCCCTATACTCTACGCCAAGAATGTATGCCGATGACACTAGTCTTACTCTAAGCACAAGTGATCCAATAGATCTACAATCAAAGTTAAATAGCGATTTAGCTGAAATTCAGACTTGGTTGCAAGCAAATAAACTTAGTATTAATGTAAAAAAACCCAAGTATTCTATTATTGGTAGCCATAACAAGCTAGCAAATTTAAACCACCAGTTTGACTTTAAGATTGACAAACACTCCCTAGAAAGAGCTAAAATCTACAAGTATCTTGGCATTGATTTGGATGAGACCTTATCATGGGACTCCCATATTAACAATATTGTCAAGAAAGTATCCGCGGGCCTCGGGGCCATCAAACGTGTTAGGAACTTGGTTCCTCGCGAGACTATTATGATCTATAACGCTCTAATCCAACCATATTTTGACTATTGCAGCTCCGTATGGGGCAGTATTGGTGTTTGTCAATCTGAAAGACTCCAGAAACTCCAAAATAGAACCGCGCGTCTAATCACTTTTTCTGACCTAAATGTTAGATCTTCCGTTTTACTCGATGACCTAGGCTGGGACTCTCTGGAGCGAAGGCGTTCAAAGCAACTAGCAGTTATTCTGTTTAAGACTCTCCATAATCTTTCTCCGACTCGTCTGAATAGTATTTTTGAAACTACATCCAATGTCCACTCGCACAATCTAAGAAATTCGAAATACAACCTCTTCGTTCCTAGACCTAGTACTGAAGCAGGCAAACGAAGTTTTCAATATCGCGGTTCCGTCCTCTGGAACAGCTTGCCTTTGAGCACTAAGGCACAGCCCACTCTTAGCTCTTTTAAATCATGTATTTAATATCTATCGAATTTAATAAATAGTTAGTAATTTTTATAGATTATACATAATTTTGTAAATAACATATTTAGCTAG
This sequence comes from Desmophyllum pertusum, assembly GCA_029204205.1. Classification (NCBI taxonomy): domain Eukaryota; kingdom Metazoa; phylum Cnidaria; class Anthozoa; order Scleractinia; family Caryophylliidae; genus Desmophyllum; species Desmophyllum pertusum. Next base: position 969,593 of record MU826353.1, read on the forward strand.
GTAATTTAATTTATTATTGTAATCATTTATTATTGTAATTAATTTAATACACGGCTCGATGGAAGAGCATGTATTGTGAATTGACACCGTGTTTAAATATAGTTTTACTACTACTACTACTACTACTATCTTACTGATTGTTCTCCAGGTTGTAGCAGGAGCGGCTGATGCCATCAGTGAGTGTGTAGCCGATGAAGAGGTGAGAGAAAATTGTGTCGTCTTCATGATAAAATTCAACACGGTCACTTAGTCGCAGAAAAGCTTTCACTTATGAACAACCTGAGTAACTCTGTCAACTCAGAACTCAAAGTAGAAGAAGGCTATTAAAATACTGCTAGCTGAAAAGCCAGCACAACTTCGTTAACTATAATCCAAATCGGGGCAGGGCAAAACATTGGAAATCGTTTACAATATACTAAAATGAGTCTAAAGCATAGTTTAATGGCATCAAATAACACATTTTCCTGCTGTAATGAGCGTTTCAACCTCTTTTTCAGCTCTATTTTTGTGTCCACTTCATGTAACATGTACTTATTTTGTCCACCAGGAGTCAGCGGACATGGTGCGCTCATTCGTCGGAGGACTGGAACTCATTACCAATCTTCTTCGGTCGGATGATCAGCAGGTGATTCAATAGTTCTCTTGAAGCAAATCACAATCCGGGGGGGGGGAGACTTCCATATAAAAGTGACGGGGTGATTGTCGTACAATTTACGGCTTGGGTTTTCTTTCAAAAATTTCCCGATGATCACCCTCGTCACTTTTATATGGGAGTACACCTCCCCCCCCCCATCACGATTATTTTTGGTTTTGCACGCAATTGCCTGAAAGCTAGATGCGAATGTAAAGGGAGTTCAAAGCTTAGTGATATCCCGAGGGGGGTGGTAATCCCCTATGTAAGTATTATAGGTATGTGCCGCCCCAAAGGGTATGGGGTTTTTTGCCGTTTTGGTCTGAAAATGGGTCATAGTTGTTTCTGAGATTGGGTATGGTTTTTTAAGAGAAACATTGGGTATGGTTTTTTAAAGAGAGAAAGATAAATCATGCGATATGATAAAGCGTGATCTACCAGGTCTGAAAATGGGTGTTGTTTTTGACCTATTTTGGTCTGAAATTCGGTCAGGATTTGGAGAACCACCGGGCGGTACACCCCACCAAAAATTCCGAGGAGTACCTCCCCCCCCCCCCCCCCCCCCCCCACCCCACTCCTCCTGGAGAGATATTTTGTTTTCTGGTAAAATAAGTTTAATATATTCCTTCCATCAGGTGCTGATAAGCGTAAACAGAGCAATAATCAACATTGGTAAAGACAGAGAGAACCTATCCATCCTGACAGATTATGAAGTGGTACCACTACTTATCCAACTCGTGCACACGGTAAGTACTAAAACACATCAGCAGTCGATCAAAGTCTGTCAGTCATTACAATAATAATAACAACAGGATTGACTCAGTTTTACAGATGCGCCAAACGTGACGTAGCTCCTTTGAGGACACTTAGTTAATTATAAACTTCAAGTTGATAACGGTAAATTAACCCAGGAGGTAGGGGACTCCAATATAAAAGTGACGGGGGTGATCGTCGAAATTTTTGAAAAGAGCTCCTAAAAGGTACCAGAATCTCGTTTTGTGGGTGTGGCTCGAAATAATTTTTGCCCCAAAGAGGTACCAATTCTAAGACAAAACTAGTTATTGTCATATTTTTTCCGGCTTAACACCCTAAAAGGTACCGGAATAACGGTTTGAACACCCTTAAGCGGTACCAAACCATGAATTTTAACCCCTAAAAGGTACGACAATCACCCCCGTCACTTTTATACCAAAAAAGTCCCCCCCCCCCCCCCCCCAGAAACAAGGATGGCTAAGAATGGGGAAGATTGAGACGGATTGCAAACAACAAACTTGAAACAATTGGCCGATTTTTTCGAGATGCGCCATCCGTGACGTAGCTCCTTTAAAACCAATCAGTTATATAAGGATGTGATGGGTTCACGTTTTATGAACTAGAGAAGCTATAAGCATCATTCAAATGCTTTTGGTTTTATAAACATAGGTAGGGAGGTAAAGTCTTCATGAGCCTAGTGGCCCACAACTGTCGGAGCTTATAGCGGTTTCTGTAGCATGAAGCGACTAGGAGTATTGCTACTCCCCTAGATGAGATGCTAGTCCAACACAGGTTATCCCCAAGAACTTTGTGAAGTTACCCTAACAGTTCGCTGGTATCCATTTATATTCCTGGGTGAAGTGAGGCACTGTGAGAGTGAAGTGTCTTGCCCAAGAACACAACACAACGACTCCTGCATGATCCGGAATCCATCGCGCTAACCACTATGCCACCGCGCCTCCCAGTAATAAGCTGTCACAGATCATTTTTTGTTCTTTATTCTTCCAGGAAGATGCGGAGTTAAAGCGATGGGTGGCGGAAGCAATTGCAACGTAAGACAATGATGTATTGAAGGAACTTATAAGGAACACATAATAAAGACATTCCAATGCGTGACCAAGCGTCCGAAAGCATGAATTGCTTGGTTTTACTTTACTACGCTCTATGATTGGTTCAAAAAACTCTCGTCACCTTCTCAACCAATCAGATGCAAAACCAAAACCAATCGCGACTTGGTCACACGCGTTTTCCCGCGCTTAGCGTCGGTTACGTGTATTTGCTTTGAGTTCTCATTGGTTCGTTTTGTTGTTTACGTTTGTGATTAGCCATTGTAATAGGGTCCTTTCGATATATTAATGTTCAGCTTGGTAGCGAGGCTGAGAGGACACAAACAATGGAAATTGAACAAGCATGTTTATTCATTTCTTTTGTTTGTGTCCTCTGGGCCTCGCTATCAAGCTGAATTTTAATATAACGAAAGGACCCTGCTTTTCGGTTTCATGACACTCGATTGAAAACCGCTCTTTATTGAAAGTCATTGCATAAACAGCCTCATCTTCACGTAGAGACTTGGTTCCATTTTACTCAATGCTATCTTGAGCCAAAGTAAATTCTAATTATTCTGATATGACACTCTTGTAGGTGCAGTGGCTTAGACAAGAATGTGAAGTCCTTCTCGTCAGCGGTCGTTCCCCTGGCTGACAGCCTCAAACGCTCCTCTGATGTAGCGGTTAAGAGAGCGATCGCATGCGCGCTGGAAAGACTGTCACGTGACCCGTACAACTGCTATTTGATTCATCAACACGACGCGCTAAAGGTAAATTTTTAACATTAAAATGTGTTCCCCTTATTTTGAAGTTAGAAGACTAAGTAAACAAAGACCGGATGGAGTCCGCGAATTTCGTCCCCGAAGTTGCTAAGCAACATGACGTATCCTTATTGCGCTATGCTGGACGCGATCGCTTTCGGAGTACTCGTGAGTGCTCGCGCTAGTTTTTGATTGGATAATAACAATCGGAAACTCTTCGAGTGCTTCAATGAAGATTTGCCAAAAACGACACTTGTTCACTTCCACCCCCCCCCCCGACTGATTCATCCCTGCTCGACGTAGCACTACAGAGATCCGCGCCCAGCCGCCATCTTGAAAGCGGAGTAGACCCTGGGAACGAGGTTGATCCATGTAGTGTCTCTGATTGCTCATTGGTCCGTTTTGAATTTTCCAGCGCGCGCGAGTATAACATTTTATCAGAGACATTACACCGATCCTGACTCGTCCCCAGTCGTCTCTCTTGTCAGCATCCCCCGCGTCTTGCGACTCCCAACAAAGGAGACAAGAGAGACGACTGGGGACGAGTCAGACACCGATCTCTGTAGAGCTACGTCATCAGTATGGAATTTTTCGGGTCGATTCCTAGAAGTGATAATGTGCGTATTAGTATCTTCGCTGCTAGAATAGTTACGATATTTGACCGCGCTATTGGTAAGTGTTTTGTTTTTTTCGCTCTCTCCTGTTCACAGTTGACTCCCGATAATTCGAACCTTCAAGGAAATTGAAAAACCGGTTCGAGTTATCGAGGGTAAAATAAGTAAGAAAATGACCAGAAGGGAAAAAAATTTACTTCGAGTTAGCGGGAGTCGAGTATCGGGAGTCAAATGTATATAGTGTGCTCTTAGTCCCTAAGGATACAACAGGTCACTCCAGAAAGCGCATTTTTTTTTCTCACTACCATTAAAACGTAAATATGAAGATGAATTACTGACCGTAGTTTGAAGTTCCAAAGAGTCTCATAACCTCGCGAAATTTGCCTTCAAAGTGTCGAAAAATTCGACTCAGGCGGCCGCCATTTTGAAGACTACTCAGCAACCTGGCAGCATAATCGTGACGTCATTCCGTCCAACCTGAATTGGGGGGAAGCGTAAATGGACGGAATGACGTCACGATTATGCTGCCAGGTTGCTGAGTAGTCTTCAAAATGGCGGCCGCCTGAGTCGAATTTTTCGACACTTTGAAGGCAATTTCGCGAGGTTATGAGGCTCTTTGGAATTCGTCAAACTACGGTCAGTAATTCATCTTCATGTTACTTTTTAATGGTAGTGAGAAAAAAAGCGCGTTCTGGAGTGACCTTCTCCTAGCTTTAAAGGGTCCCTCTCAACCAGTGTGCTTTGCGGTCGCGTGTTATTGTTTTCATCCGGGGAACTCGGTCTCTCGTGGGCTAATGTTGCCATACTTTCAAAATTGTGCTAACTTGGGTCGTCTAAGTGCTTTTTGTGGCCAGAACAAGGCTACAATCCTACAAAAAGTAGTTTTAAACTTCAAGCCACCATTTTCGCACCCGAAAATGGCCGCCGAAGAATATCGGCGAGCAAAGCACACTGGTGAGAGGGACCTTTAAGGCCTTGTTTTCGCGATGTTACGCCGTTTGGGACTCAGTGCTGCTTCAATTTTTGCCCCACCCGCCTCCGATTCGGCGACGACTAACCCTCTTGGTTACTAGAATATACACCTCATTGCTCAGGCAAAATTATTTCTACTATAACTTAGCTATACCCGGCAATGGGTGGCTGTTGTGGCAGTGAAGATTGGTTAGTTGCACACACACACCTTCAATTTGTGACGTAGCGCTCTCTCTCTCTCTCTCTCTTTATCTCCAACAGACCTTGCTTACGTTAACAGGCTCGGACGATGAACGAGTCCAGGAGGCAGCGGCAGGCTGTATAAAAAACATGCGCATTAACACCATGAACATGCTTTCAAGATGAACTGTCGACTTAAAGCTTCAATTAAATTATTCATTTATTCACCAGCGTACAAACTCAATGTAGAGAACGCACTGCGATAAATCACTGATAAATCCAGAATAAAATTACGATACATATAGTAATACACAGTTGAAATTTAATCCTTCAGTATACTACTAACTACTATTAAAAGCTACAGACACCGTAGTTCGAATAGTCACGCACTCAAACCCTGTTGAATGCGTCCCGAAAATTCCTTTTTCACCGAGATATTAACATAGCTTCAAAGTCCTGAGGTCTCAACGATCGCAGCGATCGTCGATCGCAAGGATCGCAAGAGTGGTTTCCATATAAAAACTGCACGATCGCAACGATCGCAAAGTTTTATGGTTTCCATATGATCGCAAGGATCGCAGAACACTTTTTTCTGCGATCGTTGCGAATGCAAATTTTGAAAGGAATAGTATATTAGCCCCGCACAACCCTTCAATCCATGTTTATTTTGGACGCAGATCTTGTGATGTGAAGAGGCAAAACTGGAAATACCGTAAAAGCTCTATAAGCCCTCGTGAGATAAGTGGGGGCGACTTATATTTTCCCAATGCGGAACTCACGCTAGTTCACTGACAACATCTGATGCACTATACCTTTGACAATTCAGTCACAATTGTCACAATTATGAAGGATTTTTAATAATCAAACCCGATGTGCTACGTGTGCGATTTGGCTAAGATAACAACCAGTTTACAGCTGCTACGGAATCGATAGACTCCAATACACTTTGGTCCTTGAAATGCACCCATTCCTTTCCTAAACCTTTATTTTTTGTGTTAAAAAGCTGCTTTTCCTTAGTGGTCTTTACTAGCTTTTTGTTTTCCGAGTCAGTTTATTCGTAATCTAACAGCAAAGGAAAAAAAAGCACAATCTCATTTTTTTAATTTATTGGTAAGCTGGTAATATGTTTGCATGAGCAACTGACATATCCGTCACTTTTCAACACGTGTCTTCATACGTTCCAGAGAATGGACAACCAAGCAAAATTTAAAAGTCTGATGCTTTTACCGGTACCTTTACTGGTTAAACAGCGGGACATTAAACATCAATAGACAATCCAGTAAAAACAGTTATGAAGGACAACTTGACTTCTCATGTGATTAGCCCGGCACGTATCATGACATGCATATAAATCATCATCCCACTGATAAAGCTGCAAGCTGATGAGTTTTTCCTCAACTAAAAACACCTCACAGAAAGCTTAATTTTCTGCCCACTCAAGAGCAATGGCGAACGTTCCTGGAGATGGAAACTTTAAAAGCACACTTCTACTATTCAGCACATTACCAGCAGGCATAGCTGTATTTTTTACAGCCTTGAACATTTTTCTTTCCATCACTGCATTTCTGGGCAATGTTTTAGCACTCATTGCTCTTCACAGAGTGTCATCTATTTATCCTCCAACAAAACTGTTCTTTCGATGCCTGGCGGTCACTGATCTTTGTGTTGGACTTATTGCACAACCCTCTTTGCAACTCTCATTATGTCTGGTATAACACAGATGAACGCGAACGTTTTGTACTATGCTGACAAAGTTGCTGTAACGTCAAGCTTTATCTTGTGTGTAGTATCTCTCTTGACGTCGACCGCAATAAGTGTGGACAGACTTCTCGCCCTTTTGTTGGGGCTGAGATATAGACATGTCGTAACATTAAAGCGAGTTCGTGTGGTTATAATTTGTTTATGGTTTAACGGTGCTTTAAGTGGAGCGTTCCGGGCGTGGAGAAGAGATATTGCATTTATGGAAGTCTTTGTTATCATAATACTTTCACTGGTAACTTCGATCTTCTCTTACACGAAGATCCACCTGACACTACGACATCAACAAGCCCATATACAAAACCATGTCCAAGGACAACCGAACGGAGGAGGGATTCCGCTGAACATAGCAAGATACAAAAACACAGTTTCTAGCATTTTGTGGGTTCAAATAGCATTAGTTGTCTGCTATCTTCCCATTAGTATTGCGACTATGCTTTCTTTGAATGGAATAAACAATGGCGTGGCTTCGTTAGCTACAGAAACTCTACTGTACTTCAACTCATCTCTAAACCCGATCCTGTACTGCTGGAAGATCAGAGAAGTAAGGCAACAAGTGAAGAACACGATCAGACAGCTTAGCTGCTTCTAAAACTTAAGCGATATAGATCGAGGTAACGTTGCAAATTGACAAACAGTGTATACAAATCGCGTGCAATTATTATCAGATTCAAAGTAGCTACTGATACCATGATATATTAAGACATTTTACAACATAAAAATTACCTTCAAATCGAAACACAACTCAAAATAACAGATTACTAAGGAAGTAAAACACCAAAAAGGCAATAATCAAAGAGGCAATAATATGGAAAAAGTGAGCAATATTTGTTCAGAATTCGGATTGCCGGGGCAGACGGCAGAGTAGGATTACGGACGAACGTTTAAAATGCGCCATCCGTGACGCATCATCTTTATGCGAGCAGCAAAACAGCAACTTTTCTTGAACTTTAATTGCATTCGACGAATGCGAAAGCATACGAATTTGATCAGGGGAGGCCAGAGCCACAAATGTTCCTGTGCATGGCTGTGTTCGGCTATTTGGCTCCCCGCGTGTATTTTTTCTTCTTTTTTAGGTCCTTATTTCGGCCGGGAAACTGGTACGCACTCCTGTGTTCGCGCAGTTTTCTGTGCATAGCTGGATCGAAACGGGACAAATACCACGACTGCTGTAAAAATGTAATTACTAACTTAGTTGGACATGAAAAGTCTACGTTTGAGATTCATATTTTACTAGGATTAAGCTGGCGCGATGCAAAGCACTGAGAATTTACGCAATGGCATCGCAGAGTCTACCGGCGATTTTCTCTGTCTAAATTGTAAATAATTTACTGATAGAAAACAAAGTGTATTTGGGACGGGGTTTTTTGTTTATACGACCAATTCTTGACTTTAGGTGGTATATTCTGAAGATGACCAATTTTTCATTGTAATGTTTATATGATGAGCATGGATATACAATTTTATTACTTGAGCCATGTCAAACATTTATTTGCTAACAGTTATGATTACAAAGCTTTACTGATGCTAAGCTCCTCTCAGAAGTAGTGAGAGAGATTACTTTAATACCAGTTAACAAATCATTGCGATAATTTGTATGATAGGAGCTATATCACAAAATGTATACACCTATTTCAATTAACGTTGTCGGATAGAAAGCGTAAAGCCTACAAGACAAGACCGATTGGTAGTCTGGGTATTCATTAGAATTTGCATATCGGTGGAAAAGAAATCTAAAAAGTTTTTATTTTCGGACGTGATGTATTTGGTTTGCCCCGAATTAGATCATTTGTTTTCCCATGTTTTTTCACTAGCTGATTCTTCTAAAATTAAGTTTGGCCAAAAGTAGCTTACTTCTACAGGTTTAAAACAAAAAGGAAACGTTAGAAGTAATGTTTTCCATGTTACTTCTCATTAGTATTCGGTGCGTGCAGCAGTTTTCTATTTTTAACCATGCTGCCTTTCGGTCTTGTCTTGCGGGCTTTGCGGGCTTTTAAAACATTTCTATCCGACAACGTTAATTGAAATAGGTGTATACCGTAACAGAAAATTAAAGTAAATAAAATTCAACTAAAAAAACTACATGAACAACGCTGTGTAACCCAAGTTCCTTGCGTTCAGTTTTGTCAAGATAATATTTTCTCTTGGTTGTGTTGATCGATCTGGAAACGAATTTATCCAAATCAAAGTCGTCCAGCCCAGGCTGAACAACAGTTCTAAGTCAGAAATATTTTTCTGATTGAACAGAATGAAAATATCTGTCTTATTCGACTATATTGTGGCTATCTCTGTTAAAACCCAGTTTCAAGAAATGTCAATAGATGACAATAATCGCTCCTGGTTCTATTTGAATTCGTAAAAAAAGTCATTTTAGTCAAAAGGATAAATGCAAAATGGAGTTTCATATCCGAGTTGAAATTTTCCTTTTGTGAATGATTTCTAATGGCCATACTACTCTGAACAATAAAACATAACTTCCATTTTATCAAGTTTACTTCCGTTGCAAGCGTTTTCGTCTAAAATTATTCCTCCAGATGGTGAACAAATGTTACTATGTTGACTGGTTAATGCGTTTGGTGTAATAAATACTGTATTTATATGCAAATTTTGAAAGGAATAGTATATTAGCCCCGCACAACCCTTCCATCTTTGTTTATTTTGAACGCAGATCTTGTGATGTGAATAGGGAAAACTGGAAATACCGTAAAAGCTCTATAAGCCCTCGTGAGATAAGTGGGGGCGACTTATATTTTCCCAATGCGGAACTCACGCTAGTTCACCAACATCTCATGCACTACCTTTGACAATTAAGTCACAATTATGAAGGGTTTTTAATAATCAAACCCGATGTGCTACGTGAACGATTTGAAAAACTAGGTATATTTTAATTTCTATGGTAACAAACTGTTTACAGCTGTTATATGAATCGATAGACGGCCGCCATTTTGAAGACTGCTCAGCAACCTGGCAGCATAATCGTGACGTCATTCCGTCCAACCTGAATTGGCGGGAAGCGTAAATGGACGGAATGACGTCACGATTATGCTGCCAGGTTGCTGAGTAGTCTTCAAAATTGCGGCCGCCTTAGTCGAATTTTTCGACACTTTGAAGGCAAATTTCTCGAGATTATGAGGCTCTTTGGAATTCGTCAAACTACGGTCAGTAATTCATCTTCATGTTTACTTTTTAATGGTAGTGAGAAGAAAAAAGCGATTTCTGGAGTGACCTTCTGCGATGTTATACCGTTTGGGACTGCTGCTTCAATTTTTGCCCCACCCGCCTCCGATTCGGCGACGACTAACCCTCTTGGTTACTAGAATATACACCTCATTGCTCAGGCAAAATTATTTCTCCTATAACTTAGCTATACCCGGCAATGGGTGGCTATTGTGGCAGGGAAGATTGGTTAGTTGCACACACACACACACCTTCAATTTGTGACGTAGCGCTCTCTCTCTCTCTCTCTCTTTATCTCCAACAGACCTTGCTTACGTTAACAGGCTCAGACGATGAACGAGTCCAGGAGGCAGCGGCAGGCTGTATAAAAAACATGCGCATTAACACCATGAACATGCTTTCAAGATGAACTGTCGACTTAAAGCTTCAATTAAATTATTCATTTATTCACCAGCGTACAAACTCAATGTAGAGAACGCACTGCGATAAATCACTGATAAATCCAGAATAAAATTACGATACATATAGTAATACACAGTTGAAATTTAATCCTTCAGTATACTACTAACTACTATTAAAAAGCTACAGACACCGTAGTTCGAATAGTCACGCACTCAAACCCTGTTGAACGCGTCCCGAAAATTCCTTTTTCACCGAGATATTAACATAGCTTCAAAGTCCTGAGGTCTCAACGATCGCAGCGATCGTCGATCGCAAGGATCGCAAGAGTGGTTTCCATATAAAAACTGCACGATCGCAACGATCGCAAAGTTTTATGGTTTCCATATGATCGCAAGGATCGCAGAACACTTTTTTCTGCGATCGTTGCGAATGCAAATTTTGAAAGGAATAGTATATTAGCCCCGCACAACCCTTCAATCCATGTTTATTTTGGACGCAGATCTTGTGATGTGAAGAGGCAAAACTGGAAATACCGTAAAAGCTCTATAAGCCCTCGTGAGATAAGTGAGGGCGACTTATATTTTCCCAATGCGGAACTCACGCTAGTTCACTGACAACATCTGATGCACTATACCTTTGACAATTCAGTCACAATTGTCACAATTATGAAGGATTTTTAATAATCAAACCCGATGTGCTAGGTGTGCGATTTGGCTAAGATAACAACCAGTTTACAGCTGCTACGGAATTGATAGACTCCAATACACTTTGGTCCTTGAAATGCACCCATTCCTTTCCTAACCTTTATTTTTTGTGTTAAAAAGCTGCTATTCCTTAGTGGTCTTTACTAGCTTTTTGTTTTCCGAGTCAGTTTATTCGTAATCTAACAGCAAAGGAATAAAAAAGCACAATCTCATTTTTTTAATTTATTGGTAAGCGAGCTGGGTAATATGCCTGAGCAACTGACATATCCGTCACTTTTCAACACCTGTCTTCATACGTTACAGAGAATGGACAACCAAGCAAAATTTAAAAGTCTGATGCTTTTACCGGTCCCTTTACTTGTTAAACAGCGGGACATTAAACATCAATAGACAATCCAGTAAAAACAGTTATGAAGGACAACTTGACTTCTCATGTGATTAGCCCGGCACGTATCATGACATGCATATAAATCATCATCCCACTGATAAAGCTGCAAGCTGATGGTTTTTTCCTCAACTAAAAACACCTCACAGAAAGCTTAATTTTCTGCCCACCCACAAGAGCAATGGCGAACGTTCCTGGAGATGGAAACGTTAAAAGCACACCTCGACTATTCAGCACATTACCAGCAGGCGTAGCTGAATTTTTTACAGCCTTGAACATTTTTCTTTCCATCACCGCATTTCTGGGCAATGTTCTAGCACTCATTGCTCTTCACAGAGTGTCATCTATTTATCCTCCAACAAAACTGTTCTTTCGATGCCTGGCGGTCACTGATCTTTGTGTTGGACTTATTGTACAACCACTCTTTGCAACTCTCATTATGTCTGGTATAACACAGATGAACGCGAACGCTTTGTACTATGTTGACAAAGTTGCTGGAACGTCAAGCGTTATCTTGTGTGTAGTATCTCTCTTGACGTCGACCGCAATAAGTGTGGACAGACTTCTCGCCCTGTTGTTGGGGATGAGATATAGACATGTCGCAACATTAAGGCGAGTTCGTGTGGTTATAATTTGTTTATGTTTTATTGGTGCTTTAAGTGGAGCGCTCCGTGCGTGGAGAAGAGATATTGCAGTTAAGGGAGGCTTTGTTGTCACAATACTTTCGCTGGTAACTTCTATCTTCTCTTACACGAAGATCCACCTGACACTACGACATCAACAAGCCCATATACAAAACCATGTCCAAGGACAACCGAATGGAGGAGGGATTCCGCTGAACATAGCAAGATACAAAAACACAGTTTCTAGCATTTTGTGGGTTCAAATAGCATTAGTTGTCTGCTATCTTCCCATTAGTATTGTGGCTACACTTTTGGTGAATGGAATAAACAATGGCGTGGCTTCATCAGCTGTAAGAACTCTAGTGTACTTCAACTCATCTCTAAACCCGATCCTGTACTGCTGGAAGATCAGAGAAGTAAGGCAACAAGTGAAGAACACGATCAGACAGCTTAGCTGCTTCTAAAACTTAAGCGACATAGATCGAGGTAACATTACAAATTGACAAACAGTGTATACAAATCGCGTGCAATTATTATCAGATTCAAAGTAGCTACTGATACCATGATATTAAGTCATTTTACAACATAAAAATTACCTTCAAATCGAAACACAACTCAAAATAACAGATTACTAAGGAAGTAAAACACCAAAAAGGCAATAATCAAAGAGGCAATAATATGGAAAAAGTGAGCAATATTTGTTCAGAATTCGGATTGCCGGGGCAGACGGCAGAGTAGGATTACGGACGAACGTTTAAAATGCGCCATCCGTGACGCATCATCTTTATGCGAGCAGCAAAACAGCAACTTTTCCTGAACTTTAATTGCATTCGACGAATGCGAAAGCATACGAATTTGATCAGGGGAGGCCAGAGCCACAAATGTTCCTGTGCATGGTTGTGTTCGGCTATTTGGCTCCCCGCGTGCAGTATTTTTTCTTCTTTTTTAGGTCCTTATTTCGGCCGGGAAACTGGTACGCACTCCTGTGTTCGCGCAGTTTTCTGTGCATAGCGGGACGATCGAAACGGGACAAATACCACGACTGCTGTAAAAATGTAATTACTAACTTAGTTGGACATGAAAAGTCTACGTTTGAGATTCATATTTTACTAGGATTAAGCTGGCGCGATGCAAAACACTGATAATTTACCGCATGGCATCGCTGAGTCTACCGGCGATTTTCTCTGTCAAAATTGTAAATAATTTACTGATAGAAAACAAAGTGTATTTGGGACGGAGTTTTTGTTTATACGACCAATTCTTGACTTTAGGTGGTATATTCTGAAGATGACCAATTTTTCATTGTAATGTTCATATGATGAGTATGGTATACAATTTTATTACTTGAGCCATGTCAAACATTTATTTGCTAACAGTTATGATTACAAAGCTTTACTGATTCTAAGCTCCTCTCAGAAGTAGTGAGAGAGATTACTTTAATACCAGTTAACAAATCTTTGTGATAATTTGTATGATAGGAGCTATATCACAAAATGTATATACCGTAACAGAAAATTAAAGTAAATAAAATTCAACTAAAAAAACTACATGAACAACGCTGTGTAACCCAGGTTCCTTGCGTTCAGTTTGGCAAGAGAAAATTTTCTCTTGGTTGTGTTGATCGATCTGGCAACGAATTTATCCAAATCAAAGTCGTCCCGCCCAGGCTGAACGACAGTTCTAAGTCAGAAATATTTTTCTACTGAACAGAATGAAAATATCTGTCTTATTCGACTATATTGTGGCTATCTCTGTTAAAACCCAATTTCAAGAAATGTCAATAGATGACAATAATCGCTCCTGGTTCTATTTGAATTCGTAAAAAAAATCATTTTAGTCAAAAGGATAAATGCAAAATGGAGTTTTCATATCCGAGTTGAAATTTGCCTTTTGTGAATGATTTCTAATGGCCACACTACTCTGAACAATAAAACGTAACTTCCATTTTATCAAGTTTACTTCCGTTGCAAGCGTTTTCGTCTAAAATTATTCCTCCAGATGGTGAACAAATGTTATTATGTTGACTGGTTAATACGTTTGTTGTAATAAATACTGTATTTATATGCAAATTTTGAAAGGAATAGTATATTAGCCCCGCACAACCCTTCCATCGATGTTCTTTTGAACGCAGATCTTGTGATGTGAATAGGGAAAACTGGAAATACCGTAAAAGCTCTATAAGCCCTCGTGAGATAAGTGGGGGGACTTAGACTTATATTTTTCCAATGCGGAACTCACGCTAGTTCGATAACATCTGATGCACTACCTTTGACATTTAAGTCACAATTATGAAGGGTTTTTAATAATCAAACCTGATGTGCTACGTGAACGATTTGAAAAACTAGGTATATTTTAATTTCTAAGGTAACAAACAGTTTACAGCTGTTATATGAATCCATAGACTCGAATAAACTTTGCTCTCTAATAAGCAAAAACTTGATCGATGATATTCCTTTGGTCTTTACTTGCAATAGTGGCTTTTTATTTTCAGTTAATTCATACTCTATTCAACAAGGAAAAAATAGCGCAATCTTATTTTTTTTTATTGGTAAGCGAGGTAATATTCCTGAGCAACTGACATATCTGTCACTTTTCAACACAAAAGGGCGTAGCAGCTTCTACTGGGCGTTCTAGCCATTGTTCTACTAATGTCACTAGCCAACCAAGTACCTCAAGGCTCAAGCTAAGTCCTTCTCGCGCACATACAAAATTGGTAGAAATACAAAGAGGTTATTCAGCGGAAAGTTGTGTAATACGGCTGGGTATTTTTACGAGTCAGTTTTTATTTTTTCAAGCCTTTAGGCGAGAAAAAAATACAAACTGACGAGTAAAAATGTCCAGCCCTATTACACAACTTTCCGCTGAATAAATTGTTTATTATATGACATAATATCTTTCCTAAAATATAGGCTTTCAACAGTGTTTTCCGTAGCGCGCGGTCAGGGGGACTGAGACCCGTTGAATACGGTCTCATATTTGCTCTCGTCTTTGTGCGTATTCGCACTCTAAAATGCCATGTCGTGTAATAAAAGTACATACAAAGTCCTTCTCGGTGTACATACAAAATTTGCAAAAAAGTATGTACAAGTGTCACGCGCGTACACACAAAATATGTTTTAGAAAAGTATAGAGACTTAGATATACCTGAGGTATAATGAGGTACAGACAACTTTAAGTGGATTGTTATTAGTTCCACAGAACTCTGTGGAAAGAGTTGTTTGCAGAACTACTGTAGAGCCCTTGCTCAACTTCGAAAAGGGGGAGGGACCTGGCCCTGCTCTCTATGTGTCATGGAATAATTTATGCCGCGTGTTCCCGCGTTTCCCATTTTCCCGCGTATTTTTACGTGACGTGTCCGTGACAGCCGTGACGTAGCTGAGAAACTGGGACCGAAAGATTTCAACATGGCCGACGGAAACTTGAAGTTTGGTGGAATTATAAACTATTTTGACGCTAAGCCGTCGACGAAGAAGCGCCCTTTGGCATAAGTTGCCTTTTGAAGCATATGTTCCCTGACTTGGTGATATTTGAACACCAGGATAATGGCTACAGCGGTCGGAAAACACTTAAATGAAGCTAAATGGAGACCACATTTTGGCAGCAGCCTGTCGCGCCGACAAATGCAAGATATGGATCACGCGAGAGGTAAGCTTTAAGCTCAAAAATCGCTGCTTATCAACATTGAATTGGTTACATTTCTTTTTTATTGGCTAAATAAGCATATAACTCGGTTATATTGGACTCTATAAAAGGTGTTTGCGATTTTATAATTTATACAGCGGGAAATTCAAATATTTTACAGCCGCGCTCGACCGCACGTGCGCCGTTGTTTGTTGTTTTGAACAAAAAATATCGGTTTACTGAGCTATGTTTGAGTGTTTAGCTTTACAAAAGGAAATTCCGACCCATAAAAGATCCTTTTAGACAACACGAAAGGTGTTAAAATGTTCTAAAAGGTGTTAAAAGTGACTTCACTCCTCCTACCTTTGACACCTTCTAATTTGCATTATACTTTTGCACATGGCAGCCATTGAAACTGCTGTAGAACTGTTGTATTCCTACTGCTACTGTTTTGTTCCTTTGCAAATTCAAATCGTAAAATTTCAGTAATAAGTCCTGGGCTAATCTTAAACTTTGTTCCGAAGTCTTTTTTGGAGGGCTTCTTGGCTTCGTTTTGTGTGTTTTTGGGGTGGTTATATCGGAAGGGATTTTGTAAAATTGAAACCTCTTAATAAAGGTGTAATGAGAATGTGTGGTTCTAGAAAATATCCATACCCCCACTACAGAGGGAGTTGGAAACTCCCTAGGGCTGGGGGGCAGGGGAGTTCAAAAACCCAGGAAATTCCTTAGGAGATAGGGGCTGGATGGTTTAATTATTTTCCAGATGGCCAAGTTCTGAAAATTACCACATACCGACTTGGTGGATCTTCAAGAAGAGATAAATATTAGTTGAGCTATCTTATACTAAAGTGTATGTATACACCTGGCGTATCAAATTGAATGTTCGGAAATCAAACTCAATCGAACTTAATGGAACGATTGAGTTCGATTTAGTTCTGTCACTGAACGAAATCGAACTCACAAAAAAAATTGTGAATCAAACAAAATTGAATGTTCGATTAAGTTCGGTCATCAAACGAAATTGAACTCGCACAAAAAAATTGCGAATGTGAATGGTGCAAGGAGTGATTCAATGGCCACATTCATCAAGCTTCACGATCGAGAGAACAATTTGAAATTTCATTGTTCTGTACTCAACATTTCATTGGCTCAAATCGAAAATGTTAAAATGTATTGTTCCCATTCTACCCTGTGATTGGTTAACATTGTCTGGGTGTCACCTGGTTACAGTAGTTGGACTGTAATTCTTGATTATGGATTAACACTAATCAGCTTTCAAACAACTGGGGCCAGTTTATCATTTTGAACTTTTCCAGAGGGGCTGGGGGGTGTATGTCATACTTGTGGAAAATCCAGTGGTGGTGTGGTGGGGTTTTCTTCAAAATATGGAAAATCCAGAGAGGCGAGGGGGATGGGGTCCTAGTGATATTCCCTCCATAGTGGGGGTATGGATATGTTCTGGAACCACACAATACATTAATATAATAATTATATTATATTCGGGGGAGGAAGGGAATCGCAGTGCTATCATCATATTAGACACCAAAAATGCTGTTTTTCATACAAATGTACATTTTTTAAATGCAATGTGGCTTCCAAAACTACTCCCCCCCCCCCCCCCTAAAATAAGCTCATCAATTTAAGAGTTTATTGAACAAAAAATATAAGCCTAAAAATGCAAAATCAAAAATACATGTACAGTGTATCTGCCTAAAAATAAAATAATAATTATTTTCAATTCTGATTGGTGATTTTTGTTTTTTTTGTGGGAACTTATTTCTAAGATTTTTGTATTTCTCGGTAAGACAATTTGTTCAAATACATGTATGTTGGCATATTGTTTTAGATACCTACACAATTTTGTTTTAATGGTGATACATAATTAACAAATTCATGAATCAGAATAAGATGTTTACCAAAAATTGTTTCCAGGGAATGATTTTTTGTGGCTCATAAAAAAAATTAGAACCCGCAAAAATGTTATGCCACACGGTAATTGAGGGTAACCGTCAAATAACAAATAAATGGACCCTTTCAAGTGTCCTTTAAACAAGCACTTGATCCCAAGGGTGTTAAATTTACATGTACAATAATATTTTTTTCAGACCAACTAGCGAAGAAGAGGATGGATAGATGTGGCTGAACAAGACGAGGATTTTAAATAAACCAGGAAACAAGGAGACTGAATGGTGATGGAGACTGATTGCCAAAACACCTGAGGATAGTGAATGCAGGTAAATACACTGTAGCCTGAATACTGCATGTAGATTTTCCAATTTTGGCTTTTTGGGGGACCATAGTGGGCCTAAAAAAAATCTCCCCTTGGCATCAGCTTCTTTGCCTGAAAAAACAAAGTTCTTTCTTTGTTCCCGCAGATTTTGGGAGAACTTTCGAGCGACCCGTACTAGTGCCCTTTCAAGCTATTAAATTTGATGAAAATTTGCGAGGGTAGATCGAAAATTTGAGGTATCGAAATTTTGAGCAAGTAAAATTTCATGGTAATTCACTAAATTGAAATGAAACAAAACTTCTATTCATGCTGCACTTCTTCGCATGTGCGGAAATTATTTTCACCCCATATCAAGTATTATCTATGCATATGCCATAGAAGTGCAGCATATCAATGAAAATTTTCCTCTATTTTGAATGTCTTCAGTGGACAAGTCTGGATGAACAGTGGACATGGACAGTGGACAAGCCTAGATGGACATCCAAACCAAACCATTCAGAGCATGATTAACCAGGTAAATACACTGTTACTATCTCTCCAGACATTCCTGATAAAATTTCTGAATAGTGTAACACTTCACCACCTAGAGCGGTTTTCAATTGAGTGTCGAAAGTAATCCGCAATAAATTATTGCTTTGGTTTTGCTTTACTATGCTCTATGATTGGCCACCTACATGTACTCAACCAATCGGGTGCAAAACTAAAATTGGTCACCTGTTTTTCTGTGCTTGGTGCTTGTTACGTGTATTTGCTTCAAGTTCTTATTGGCTCATTTTGTTGCTTACATTATTTTGTTGTGATTGGTTTTGTTTTGGTTTTACGACACCCAGTTGAAAACTGCTCTATGCTACAATGTAATCTGCCCTCTCCATTTGACCAAAAAAGAACACTAAAATTCCAGGAGGGAAAGAAAATGGAACTGAAATTTTTGTTAAAAAATGTTTTCCAAAAAAAATCGGCTACATCATCATGGTACATGTACATACTCCTCTTTATTTGAAATTCCAAAATGCCATACATGTATTTCATTCAAAAGTTTTGCAATTCAACACGTTTTAAGTGCATCTGTCAGACTGCTGACCTGAGAGCCACTGATATCAAGGAATCATGGAAATTTTCACTGAATTTATTTTAGGCACATAAGGCTTGGATGTTCTCCTTCCATCCACTTCGATTTGCTGCTAGAGCTCTTTAAACAGTCGCCCATGACTCCCACCCAGATGTTCGTCTTTTGTCATCAACCATTCGTCTCCATGTTGTTTTTGGTTGTCCTGGCCTTCTCTTCCCCTCTGGTCCCCACTCCAATGCAGTAATGCATTGGAGTGGGGACCAGAGGCGTTCTGTGTCAGACTGACGATAGTGAGGTTGAATGAAATTGACTAAAAAGTCGCTGTGCGGCTAGTTACTATGTATAGGTAATCGCATGATTTTGAGTGCAATTTGGAATAAATAAGCACAAGTAAATTTTTCAAAGACTAACAAAATTGCACGAGCCCGTAGGGCGAGTGCAATTTGTAGTCTTTGAAAAATTTACAAGTGCTTATTTATTCCAAATTGCACGAGAAAAATCATGTGATTACTTGTTAATAACACACTTGAAAAAATATTGTTTACCGATTACTTAGGTTGAGGAGCCCTTGGTCTTCGTAAAAATTCCGGAAGTATTCGCAAACCTTCCGATAAAGTTGGGAAATCCTTTGGATGTCTTCGGGTGATCTTAGGCAACCTTCGGAAATCTTCGGAAATCTTCGGTAAACTTCGGAAGTCTTCGGATGAAGCATGAGCTATGGGAAACATGGATTTCGAGTAAATAAAAGCAAATTACTTACACAGAAGTTGTCTTTTGTCTTTAGTTGTCTTCCTACCCAGAGAATTATTACCGTTAGTCAAAAATGCTAATTAGCATCCGGGCCTCTCAGTTCAATAAAAGCTTGTTTCCAGTTCTCGCGCTTTGCGCAAATATTCTCAAAGGGACTTGGGGATGAGATCGACAGTTGAGTTGCGATCGAACCGAAGCGAAATGATTCAAAATAGCCGGTTTTATGCCTCGAATACCCAATGTATAGGCTGAGATGACAACTAAAGACAAAAGACAACTTCTGTGTAAGTAATTTGCTTTTATTTACTCGAAATCCATGTTTCCCATAGCTCATGGATGAAGTTCGGAAATCTTCGGAATACTTCGGGCAATCTTCGGAAGTCATCGGGTGATCTTCGGAAACTTTTGGAAGGCTTCGGGTCAACTTCGGCCATCTTCGGCATACCTCGTATGACCGTCGGGAGCCGTTAGGGGTCTTCGTACTAACTTCGGAAATCTTTGGAAATTGTAATTTGCACTGGTGTTACACTTTTTGCACTGGTGTTACACTTGAACTGCACTGCTCTTAGCCAATCAGAATGGAGTAATTTTTTCAAGTGTATTATTATAATAGATATGGTTACATAATGAAAAACTAATTTGAAAACAATCACTGCATGCATAAAATAAACGTGATAAAAGTAAATAATCTTTATTATATAATAATCTTATTTTATGAAACGTAAATAACGAAAAACTTGGCACGTTACAAACGTAACATTCCAGCCCCTTTAACCCTTTATAGACCATTGGCCACTTGAGTGGCGCTTGGACCATAACTTGGTCAATATTTGGTAGATTTCTATGATTTTTTGCCACCAAAATCATCTCATAGAGATCTCTTCATTGAAAGCATAAAATTGTGACCCCCTCCTATAATATAGGGTATGGTTGACCACCCTAAAACTTTTGGACTTCTTTTTCCAAATACACACGAGGCCTAAGACATGTCACATTAATCTATGCACTGAGAGCTTCAAATAAGCTATAGTTTAGGGGTGTACCTACTATACCAGAAGATTAGAACGTTTTTTAACCCTTTCACTCCCAGAGTCAAACCTTGAGTCAATAAATGTAGTTGTACTTTTGAGTCTGTGGATGAAACCCTAGTGTGTGACCATTCATATGAAAGCTACTGAGAAGTACTTTCATGTGGTACTGTTTGTGTTTGACAATTTCGCAAAATGAAATTCAATATTTTCCTCAGTTTTGAGCTTAGCACTCTTGGGAGTGAAAGGGTTCAATTTTTTATTTTTACGTTTTAAACCAATTTATAGCAAAACCATTACTTCCTTCATGAAGGTTGATATTATTTTAGAAATACACTCATCATCAGCTTTCAAATGGTATATCATACATGGACATTGAGTTTTTATTTATCAGTTTAGAAAAAGATGGCGTTCGCCTTGGTCTATAAAGGGTTAAAGGCGAGAAAACAGCTAATAAACTATAAAAGAAAAGTTTGAAACAAATTACAGTGGAACCCCGATTTAACAAAGTGCCAGGGACTGGGGAAATTGGTTTGTTAAATCGGGGTTTCGTTAAATCGAGGACCCCGATATATAACGAATTTGCTGAAAACTGACCAAAAACATTGTTAAATCGGGGTATAGTTAATAATTAATTTGCTGTAATGTTAACTGTTAAAGACAAAGAAGATAAAGCCGATTAGATGGCCACGACAGTACTATTTTTAGCAACATGTATGACTCTGAATGGACTGCTGACAACTTTCTTAGAGAATTAAAATATTTTACTGTAGTCGATTATTCATCTTCTGTGGCGTGATGACATTTATTTGTTATATCGGGGTAGATTTTACATTCGGGCTTCTAGATTGTGTTCGTTATATCGGGTATTTCGTTAAATCGGGGTTCGATAAATTGGGGTTCTTTTACATACATTTTATTGTAATTCTGGCCGGGCTGAATAAATTTGTGTGTTAAATTGGGGATTTCGTTAAATCGAGGTTCGTTAAATCAGGATTTCACTGTAGTCTAAAGTACACAGTCGAACCTCTCATAAGCGACCATCCAAAATGTCAAGCCTACATGTACATTGTGTAGGTGGTCGCTTATGGGAGGTGGTCGTTCATTTACGAGAGTTCAGATCACAGGGGGTCTACATTTTGAGTCATAGCCTGCAGTAGTTTCAGAGGCTTAATCCATGCATAAATGCACCTGTAAACCCAGAATGCTGTATTCAAGGACACATCTGGTAGTTTAAAGAGACTTCAGTGCATTGAGTGCAATGCCCAAGTTACAATACTGACAGTGTCATGGTGAACCAACAGCGACTCTCGTAAATAGGGTATCAGATTCTGAAGTAAAAAGTTCTAATATGGGAACAAATTTAACTATCAGGGTTGGACGGCGGCTGCCCGCAGCTCATTACCCAATTTGCACCTGTAGTGAGATCGGATCATGTGAAGTGGTCGCTTACCGGCGGTTAAAAACAATCGAAAATTTCAAAACATGAGCCTCAAAAGAGGCCGCTGTTTCTTTTATATACCTCCAGACTGAAAAGATACCCCTTTCGGGCGGAGCCTCCCCGTATAGTCCATTATACACCCTTCTATACCCTGTATAACCTTGTATACCCTGTAAACCCTTGTATACCCTGTAAAATCTTGTATACCCTGTAAACCCCTTGTATGCCCTGTAAACCCCTTGTATACCCTGTAAACCCTTGTATACCCTTGTATACCCTGTAAAATCTTGTATACCCTGTAAACCCTTGTATACCCTTGTATACCCTGTAAACCCTTATATACCCTGTAAACCCTTATATACCCTGTAAACCCTTGTACACCCTGTAAACCCTTGTACACCCTGTACACCCTTATATACCCTGTAAACCCTTGTACACCCTGTAAACCCCCCAGGGGGGTTACTCAACAAAGTTTTATATGGGGAGGCTCCGCCCCGAGGTCCAAACCCTTACCGAAAAGGTAACCCTTTCATATGTACCTTCAAAAGAAAATGGTACCCCTTTCACATACCTACGGTAGAGACACTGCATCCCTATACCCTTGAAATGAACTTAATGGACGATATCCTCGGAAAATATCACGCATCACCAGTAGAGATGTTTGAATGTGTTTCAACACACGTACCATTTTCAATACCTAAGTGACAGTTTTCCCTACCCTTTTCTATACTTCAACTCAAGAAATCCCTACCCTTTTATATGCCTCCAGACTGAAAAGGAGCCTCCCCGTATAGTCCATTATACACCCTTCTATACCCTGTATAACCTTGTATACCCTGACTGTAAACCCTTGTAATACCCTTGTGTACCCTGTACACCCTGTAAACCCTTGTACACCCTGTAAACCCTTGTATACCCTGTACACCCTGTAAACCCTTGTATACCCTGTAAACCCCTCTATACCCTGTATACCCTTGACGAGTTGTATGCCCTGTATACCCTTGTATACCCTGTAAACCCCTCTATACCCTGTATACCCTGTATACCCTTGACGAGTTGTATGCCCTGTAAACCCCTGTACACCCTGTAAACCCCTGTACACCCTGTAAACCCCTGTACACCCTGTAAACCCTGTAAACCCTTGACGAGTTGTATACCCTGTATACCCTTGTATACTATGTACACCTTGTATACCCTGTAAACCCTTGTACACCCTTGCATACCCTTGTATAACCTGTACACCCTTGTATACCCTGTAAACCTCTGTATACCCTTGTATAACCTGTACACCCTTGTATACTCTGTAAACCCTTGTATACCCTGTATATACCCTGTAAACCCCTGTATACCCTGTACCGCTTATTTGAGGGGGGCGCTTATTTGAGGACTTATGGTATCGCACCCCCACCCCACCCCCACTTCCCGCACAAGATCAAACAAATCAAATATGTACTCTTATCAAATATAAATCTATGAGAAACATAGCAAAACAAAAAGTTATAGAATAAACTTAATTTGATCTGGCTCCTAATTAGAGGGACTAGCAAAATCCTAATTGATAGCTGATAGCGTTCTGTGTCAGACTGACGATAGTGAGGTTGAATGAAACTGACTAAAAAGACACTGTGCGGCAATACTAAAAACTAATTAAGAAAACAATCACTGCACACGTAAAATAAATGTGATAAAAGTAAATAATCCATAATATAAAATAAAAAAACTTGATGTGTTATGAATGTAACAATGCGATCACCAAAATTTTCACTAAATTTCGACAATTCGGGCATCACATAAATTTTCTCTTATCTCAACCACTCTGTCATCACGGAAATTTTCACTGAATTTCGACCTTCCAGCATCACAGAAATTTTCATGAAATCTGGGCCATCCCGCCATTATGGAAATTACTGAAGCAGCGAACTGTTATGGCAACCTAACAAAATGCTTGGGGGTACATAGCCCTACGTTGGACTACATGTAGCATCCCACTCAGGTGGAGTAGCAATACTCCTAGTTTGCTTCATGCTACGGAAACTGGGATAAGCTCTGTTAGTGTGGCCAGCTGTTTGGCCCCAAACGGCTTTTACCTTTTTACCTTTACAGTATAATTTAGGTGGTCAGTTTTTCATGACAGATGCACTTAAACACTATTATTTTATTTATTTTTTTAATCAACGCTGTCTTTTCAAAAAATATGATGAATTCTTAATTATTATCCATAAGTAGCGAAAACCAAGAAAGCTAGTCATGGTGATCGAGTTACTTCAATCTACATGAAATTTCATTTATGGATGTTGAATGATCAAAAATAAACCCACATGGTGATGTAAAATCTATCTTTGCAGCTGTTTGTATGGGTACACATAACTAACAGTTCAAATGTTTGTTACATCACAGGATATTGAACTTGATAGAGAGCATCACAAGACAGAATGGGCCTTGCAATGGAGCTGGAGAGACCAGAGGAAGGACAGTAGAGGCCTGGGACAATCGACAGAGAAAGATGATTTATTATCATTAAGTATGGTAGTTAAGTAGTAATTACAACTTTCTATTTTTCTGGCCCAGCCCGGGAGGCCTTTGAACGTGGGGTACAGCTGGCCCGGGGTTTTCCTCCTAGGGGCAAGTGGACGTACGGGGAGGTTTTTCACCCAGCTGTTGTTCCACAACCCCCGTTCAAGTTAGTTCTTTGCTTAGGTTTTTTTGTTTTGTTACTTCCCCATTAATGTTATGCTGCGATCTGGCTAATTTTTCTGCATTCTTATAAGAGAATAAGAGCGCAGAAAAGTCAATCTGATTGTAGGTTACATTAATGTTGACAATGAGCATCAAGTCTCAGATAATTATTTTTACATTAATGTGGGTGTGTGTGCCACCATTGTTCAAACAAGTGGGTTTTTTTGAATTTTTTATTTTCCTGCATCACTAATTAAATTATCAGAGGAAGTACGTGTATGTGATTAATTAGGTCATTGGTTGGAGTCAGAGATCTTAGTTGCTGCATGTAGTTCTCACTGCAGTATTCATTTAATTTAAATAAATTATTAATAAAATGTATTATTGTTTGTCTCATGATGTAGTCACTTAGGATGTAGATCACAACATTTTAACTGCTTACTGCTAGTCTTTATAGTCTTTATTGGGCAATGAAGACCAGCAGTAAGCAGTTGAACTGTCATGATCTACATCTTTAGCGACTACATCATGAGACAAACAATAATACCTTTTATACCTTTTTTGTAACAAATTCATAATTATTTTGCTAATTAAATGCATATTGCTCTGAGCATTACATGTAGCAGCATAGACCTCTGACTCCAATCAGTGATCCAGTTAATTGCATACTAGATTCAGATTGAACCATTCCATTTGGCTGATATTGAATCCACTCATATTTTTTTAGCACTTGTTTGTTCAATTTGAGTAAGCTGGGTTTGAGGGTCCCAACACAAGTGTCCTTTTGAGCAGTGATTCTCTTTTTCCATTACATGGATGCATGCTGTACTGTTGACACTGAACAAAGTCTTTGATTAATTTTGATTTATAATAATTAACTAGAAAGTTCTCCAAAATTTGTTTACAAAAAATATGTTCACTTTCAACAGTTTGGATGAGAATTATTTCATCCACAAAATGTGGCCTCAACAAACAGATTTCATTTTGCGCTCCACTTCTAGTCGCCAGGATTTTGCCAGCTTTTTCTCATTTTAATGTTTAATGCTTCCTTTGTTTAAATTTGCTTACTTTGTACATGTATAAGTAGATCAGCAAGCTCATTAGCACAATAATATTTCAAGCTTTTCCTTTCTGTTGCCACTCCATTATATTTACCATCTTGAGTTGCATTTTATTGCTTTCAAGATGAATCAACATTTCAAATGATGCAAAAAAAATATTGGCCTTAATCCACAAATTTCTACATAGCAAAGTTTTTGAGTGGCAATTTTACAAAAAAGAAAACATTCTAACAATCACTTACGTGATGGTTACTAAGGACCTTTTATTTATCAGGCTTTTTTCAGTGCCCATTGGACTTATTTTATTTTCATTTTCTTTCTGGATTATTTTAATCCATGTTTTCCTTTTTGTTCATTTTAGCATAAATTTAAGGTATCATTATTAATATATTATTAAGTAGAATTAATTATCAACAGTCTGCATTTTAACTTACTGCTACATGTAGGTTTTTTTTTCATTAGGTACATGATGAAACCTTTTTGCAATTTTATTGACATGATCAAGGCACTTAGGACTAATAAGTCTAATAATGCAGACTGTTGATGACAAACATATTTGTTTTTCATTCATGGTTACTTCTTGGTGTTACAAAAGTCACGATATTTTGAATTTCCTCATCGATTTGCTCCACAAATTTTAGGGATTTATTTAAGCCGGCATGTTTAAGCTGGCATTTTACTGTTCAGTAACCTGAGCACGGCAGCCTACTCGCAGGCTAGATCGGTTAAGGTTGCAATCTTTTTCTTTGGGGACTTGTATCGCCAAGAAAAGCCATGTTTTCTTTCTATTAGTCTATTTATGGTGCTAATGAGCTTGTATATCTATAGCCTGCGTAGCAAGCATTCCTGTACAAACGAAGAGCACGGAAAAAGCTCTTCGTTCATATAGGAACGCTTGCTACGCAGGCTAGTATATCTACTAATAAGTTTTAAGGCTATTATTTAATTCCAGGACTGCAGGTGGCACACACACAAAAATTTAGCCAATCACGTCCCTGCTGGGTTGTGGAAGCTCTGAAGCTCTGAGAAGGTGTGTTTCTGATGTCCTCTGAAATATTCCAACTGAGAAATCCTGGGAAACTTTATCTGATCCTAAAATTCAAGCTGGGGGCAGTTGGACACTTGGAAGAGTTGGCCGTTTGCTCTCATGTGGGGAGGACAGCGTGGAGGAAGGTGAGAGTTTGCTCTTCATGTCTTTAGGGTTTCACTTAATTTGTCACAATACCACACCATCAATTTCGCACATTTCGGCGCGCGCGGCAAGGTGCTTCTTTGCAGTTGGTGTATCCGGGAACATTTCACGACCACGGACATAAAACAGGAGTGCTGAATTGTTGGGGCTCAAGGAAGGTGTATCTCTGGAGAAATTGAGGACAGAGGTGAGCACGAATTTCATCAGTCTGACTTGATTGGATTTTCATAAATGACATCAAATTTAGCTGTTGGTCACTGGGTCTCTCAGATTGGGTTGCACTGGTTACGGTTTTCTCTCTTTTAAGTTTTTCATGTAATTTAAAAATTAAAACTAAACATTAATATATCATAGGTCCAATAATTATTACAAACAAATCATCTTTTTTTTTTTTTTTAAATAGCATTTTCATACTAAGAATAAAATAATTTATATTTTTTTGATTTTCCTTTAAACCTTATTTTCGTAAAAAAATTATTATAAATCATAGACCTGTCCAAATAATTTTTTTTAATTAGCATTTTCTTACTAAGAATAAAATAATGAATTATTTTATTCTTGGTGAATTTTTCTTTAAGTCTCATTTTCCTAAATAATTTTGTTGTACAATTGGATTATTTTCATCATCAATTTTCATTTTCGTCCAATTTATAACTTCAAATATTCTTCAAAATAACACCAGTTGGCCACTCCAGCAACTTTGGGGAGACTGAGCACCAGCTTTCAGCACTAGGATTTCTGGGATTGTTTGGTAACCAATGTTTGTTATGATTGATTGATGGTTGCCATTGGAAACCATAGACTAATCATAGCTCACACTGTTATCCAAACAATCCCAGAAATCCTAGTGTCGAAAGTTGGTGCTCAGCCTGCCTGATGTTTCTGGAGTGGCAAATAGCATCATTCTCAATGCAATTTATTACAAACTATGTCAGATGTTTGAGGAATAATCCCTCATTAGTAGACTGATTAACTGTTAAATAAAACAGCGGCGTTTTATTCAACAGTTTATACTCAGTCTATTGATGAAGGGTTATCCTGAAACATCTGGCATTGATTATTTTAAGCACTTTCATTATAAACTCAGTTTTCAATAAAAAAGAAAATTATCGACAAACTAATCAAAAAGATCTCACCACCAATTTTATTTAAAAAATATATAATATATTTTTTATTTTTGCTTTTCTTAAGCCAGATTCACACTTACGACGCAAGCATAGGCGCAAGCAACATACGCAGACGCAGTAACGTGTTGATCATTGGTGCCTTTTGTTAGAACAAATGCTGCTAATGATCAACACGTCACTGCGTCTGCGTATGTTGCTTGCACTTATGCTTGCGTCGTAAGTGTGAACCAGGCTTTTAAACTAATCTTCAAATACTTTATTTTGAAATTGATTAAAATAAACTTCTTTAATAGCCTTAAATAAATACGATTTAGCTCTAACTGCTTCCACAAATTCCTGGCTCATTTCCAAATTTTTAAAACTCTAAGCAAAAATTTGGATTATTTACTTAGCTTATTTTCAAATAATTTCCGGACTCATTCAGCTTCGTATGTTTGTTGCTCGGTTCAAATCACGGACGTTCTCTGGAGATTTATTCTTTTGTTTCTCCAGAGAACTTCACGTGATTTGAAATGGGGCAACAAACAAACAGAGCTGAATGCGCTATTAACCGAAACCTCTCGCATTTTTTTTGCAAACAGCTCTTAACCTTTTCCAATTTGATTTCCAAATCAAATCAAATTCGGCAGAATTCTATTTTCTGTCTAGCTTTTAAAAAAAATTATCGGGCGTCACAAACATTTCATAAAAACTAAACATTAAATAAATACGATTTAGCTTAGCAGCTCCCGCAAATTCCTGGCTCATAACTCTAAGCAATAAATTCGGATTATTTATTTAGCTTACTTTATTTTCAAACAATTTTCGGACTCATTCAGCTTCGTATGTTTGTTGCTCGGTTCGAATCACGGTCGTTCTCTGGAGATTTGTTGTTTTGTTTTCCTAAAAATTATTTATTCACGCGCGCGCCAAACTATTCTCCTGAGAACATCACGTGATTTGAAATGGGACAACAAACAAACTGAGCTGAATGTGCTATTAAACTTCAACCATTTTGTTCAACGCTAAACCTTTTCCTATTTACTTTTTTTACGCAAATATCGGCTATTTTCTTTCATTTAAATTAAAGAGAAACTTAGAGAGAGTAACCTGACATCGGTAGCTTCACAAAATGAGAGATGTTTAGTGACTTGTGCTTTATTTGGTGAAGTTTGTGGGATGACGATCGGCTGGATCGGCAGTGAAGTCAGACTGGGGAATTCGTGTTCAAATCTTTCCTTTGATTTCAAAAGTGATGCACTGAAATTGAGTGCCACAGTTTAGCACTTCGGTTTTTCTTGTCCAGGTTGCGTACGTTTTGCGTGACATTGGCTTGTGAATTAGCATTCTTTGCATTAAATTTTAAATTTATTCGGTAGTGGCATTGTGACAAATTAAGAACGAGACCCTGGAGGCATGGGGAGCAAACTCTCACTTTCCTTTACGCTGTCCTCTCCACTTGGGAGCAAACGGTCAACTCTTCCAAGTGTTCAACTGTCCCTGGCTTGGATCAAGGGATCGGGTAAAACAGACCAGGATTTTAAAGTTGGAATATTAAATGAGGACTGAAGAAACAACACTGACTTGGAGCAACAGAGTGGAAGCAACCCGATAGCAGGGACAAAGATTGGCTAGATTATTTTTTTTATTTCTTTTTTCATCAATAAAATAGTTATCTTCCTAACCTGTGTTGTTTATTTTGCAATCCAACCACTTGAGTGAACCAGATAAACTCCCCAATATAAGCCAAGTTCTGCCACGAAGTCTCAAGAAAACTTTGTGACACTATAAAGACTTAGTTTTAGTTAACAGTTCGTTTCTGTGACGAAGTACGCCACAGATACGTGTTGTTAACATTGCAAAACGCGTAAAATAAATTTAATTTGGTTCGGAAGCATGCAGACAGCCACAATGTTGAGTACAATTTGTTATCTTCACAGCCTTTCTTGGGGTCGTCACGCAAAGGGACAAGCGTGACATGATGTGACGCCCGGTTGCGTGACGATCCTAAGAAAGGTTGTGGAGATTATAAACTCTACTGAACATTGTGGCTGTCTGCATGCTTCGAAACCAAATTAAATTAAATTTACGCGTTCTGCAATGTTAACAACACGTATCTGTGGCGTACTTCGTCACAGAAACGAACTGTTTACTAAAACTAAGTCTCTATAGTGTTACAAAGTTTTCTTGAGACTTCGCAATTACTGTAAACATAAACCTTTCAGTTCCAAGCTGGAAATATTAATTCTCCTCACAATACTGAGATTGCCGTGAATGTTAGTTTTGAGAAATCATCCCGAGTTGATCATTTTCCTTATTCTCATCAGCAGTCTGCTTGACAATGTATTGATATTGTAAGGAGAAATAATATGTTCATCACTAGGCACTGAATGGCTCAGAGCACGTTTTCCAAAACCTCTCCATTGTGCTTCCTCTGTAAGACTGGTTTAGAAATGATTGCGCATTATTTTATTCTGTGAAAAATTCATTCAAGATTGCAGCAAAATTGTAGTTGTTCACTTCTAAATCTATGAGAAAACAACCTTGGCATAAAAGCAAGAAAACAAAACTATGGTAATTTCTCCTTTCCATTTGCACGCATCGTATATATAATTTTTGTAGTTCAATAGATTAAAACAATATTTTGAACTTCTGTTGCAATAAATTGTTGTGGAAATCGCTGTTTTTTTTTTCAAGGGTGCAAAACAATTCTCAATCCACTGAAAAATGAAGATAGCTCTGCTTTGTACAGTGTTTTTTAACTACCAAAAAACAAACTATAATGAATTTAAGTCTTTGTCAAAGTGCAAACAGAGATAGTTTCTTTCCAAAATAATCGTAACTGAGAGAATTAAAATACTAGCCCTAATATAGCCGAGTTTTAAAATGTATTCCAATGTGCTTCTTGTCTTGCATGACATTTATTTTTGGTAACACAAAGCAATTCAGTCACGCAATGCAAAACCACCCATGTAATAATTTGTTATTTTCAAGTCTTGGAATTTTCAAATGTATTCCAGTGTACTTCTTGTCTTACGCGACACTTATTTTTGGTAACACACAGCAATTCAGTCACGCAATGCAAAACCACATGTAACTTGTTATTTTCAAGTATTCCAATTTCATAACATTGAAGATGACACTTACAGCGCGGACACTCGAACCGTGAACGCTTTGGCTTTATTTTGGCTTTATTTTGGCTTTATTTTGACTTTATTTTGACTTTATTTTCACTTATTTTGTATTTTTTTCAGAAAAAAATACAAAATAAGTACAAAATAAGAGAACATAAAGTCAAAATAAAGTCAAAATAAAGTCAAAATAAAGCCAAAATAAAGCCAAAATAAAGCCAAAGCGTTCACGGTTCGAGTGTCCGCGCTGTAATATTTCTTTTCAAAAACGTGTTGCAAAAGGAAACTTTTTGGACAAAACGAAACAATTCTGCTGCAATCTTGAATAAGAGTACTATAAAATTTACCACGAAAAAAAAAATGAAAATCAAATCCGAAAGTAGAGGATAAGCAAGAGAGGTTTTAAAAAACATACCCATCAAGTTTACAGTAATCAAGGATACAGTTGAACCAGCCATAGGCGACAACCCATTTTGCCAAACCAATGTAGTCGCCTACAATAGGTTTTGTCTATAGTAATTTGAGTTTCCGACCCTACTCCGCACTGGGAGGAAGAGAAGCATGTAGATGGTAATTTGGCTGCACTAGACAATTTTTTGCACTCAACATGTATTCACATAGGATTTGTCACTTTACGCAAGGTGGTCACTCAGGGAGGTTCAACTGTATTAAATACCCCAGACATGCAATCTACCAAGACCAATCAATGTAGATTGTTACAATCTCTCTATTTTCTAACAAGATCATGAAAGGTGCACAAGACTGAAGAATCGCAAGCAAAGCAAGTGTCCACAGGAGCCCTGAGAGCAAGTGCTCTTGGCCACTTGCCTCACTTGTGATTCCTTGGTTCCATGCCTCTTCCAAGATCTTCTGCGAAAATGGAGAAGCTGTAAACAGTCTACACTACGAACACATGAATATATAGAGCCTCTATAAAGTGAAGTTATTGGTCAGTTGCAGGGTGGACCCATGTCAATCAGTTGGTCCGTTTTTTAGTCAATCGGCCAGTCAATGAGTATGATAAGCTCTGTCAATCAATCAGCAGATGTCAGTCGAACAATTGACAAGGCACATGGAGTTTGGCAATGTACATTTGTAATCTATCAATCAGTTTGTTAATTTCTCAGTCAGTCAATCATTCATTGGTCAGTGCCTCAACCAATCATTCAGTCAATCAATCAATCAGTTGAAGTCCATACATCCATCCATCTGATCATCAGTCAGTCAGTCAGTCAGTCGGTTCATTGGTCAGTCAGTCAGATAGTCAGTCAGTTCATCAGTCAGACAGACAGACAGACAGACAGACAGTCAGTCTGTGCATCTGTTCATCAGTCAGTCAGTCAGCCAATCAACCAATCAGCCAGTACATTGTAGTTTATTAGTAGGTTGTCAATTAGTCCATCGATTACATTCATGGTTGCCACCCATGGAGAAATAGGAACTGATCAAATGGAAAGTAGCCAAATTTTTTTGGTGAAAACCATTTTCACTGACCAAAGTAAGACTGTCATTATCAAAACCTGAGCCAACCTTAAAATAAAATTCCCCAACTTTGACAAGAAATTTAGAATACCTCACTGACCAGATACTAAATTCTCTGACATTGACAAAAAAATTAGAAATATTATTTCCCTCATGACCAGATACTAAATTCTCCGTCCTTGACAAGAAATTTGGAATTTCCCTGACCAGACACTAAATTCTCCGACTTTGACAATAAATTTAGAATTTCCCTGACCAGACACTAAATTCTCCGACTTTGACAATAAATTTAGAATTTCCCTGACCAGACACTAAATTCTCCGACTTTGACAATAAATTTAGAATTTCCCTGACCAGATACTAATTCTCGGACTTTGACAAGAAATTTAGAATTTCCCTGACCAGATACTAAATTCTCGGACTTTGACAAGAAATTTAGAATTTCCCTGACCAGATACTAAATTCTCGGGCTTTGACAAGAAATTTAAAATTTCCCAGACGAGATACCAAATTCTCTGACTTTGATAAGAAATTTAGAATTTCCTGACCAGACACTAAATTCTCCGACTTTGACAATAAATTTAGAATTTCCCTGACCAGACACTAAATTCTCCGACTTTGACAATAAATTTAGAATTTCCCTGACCAGACACTAAATTCTCCGACTTTGACAATAAATTTAGAATTTCCCTGACCAGATACTAAATTCTCGGACTTTGACAAGAAATTTAGAATTTCCCTGACCAGATATACTAAATTCTCGGGCTTTGACAAGAAATTTAGAATTTCCCAGACGAGATACCAAATTCTCCGACTTTGATAAGAAATTTAGAATTTCCCTGACCAGACACTAAATTCTCCGACTTTGACAATAAATTTAGAATTTCCCTGACCAGATACTAAATTCTCCGACTTTGACAATAAATTTAGAATTTCCCTAACCAGATACTAAATTCTCCGACTTTGACAAGAAATTTAGAATTTCCCTGACCAGATACTAAATTCTCAGCCTTTGACAAGAAATTTAGAATTTCATAGACCAGATACCAAATTCTCCGACTTTGATAAGAAATTTAGAATTTCCCTGACCAGATACTAAATTTCCTTCACGCTTTTAGCCAGAATTTGAAAAGTGGGTGTCCTAGAGGCATGTCCTGGTATAAATTTGTTAAAGCTTTGGTACGTTTTCATAATTATCTTTTCTCCTAGGATTGGGCATCCACAGGGCACCTTGATGCCCTTCTAGCTAAAAGCTTGATTCCCTGACTTTTCTCTTGCCTTTTTTCCCTGACTTTTTCCTGACCTGTGACAACCATGAGTTACATGTATGTCTGTCCATCTGTCCATGACTCAGTCAGAAAATCAGTCAGTCATTTAGTCTGTCATTCTGTCAGACAATCAATCACTCAGTCCTTTAGTTTGCAAATTAATCAGTCTGTCTGTCAGCCAGTCAGCCAGAGAGTCCGTCAGTCAGTCAGCAATCTCAATAAGCCGATCATTCAATCAGTAAAGTACTGTAGTAGTTCTATCAGTCTGTTAATCTGTAAATATTATTAGTCCACCAATCAGTTTTATTATTAACACCCTGTCAGTGAGTCCATCAGGCAGCCAGTTAGTCAGTCATTTAGTCGGTCACTTACATGTAATCAGTCAGTCAGTCAGTCAAGACCTGTAGTCAGTCAGACACAGTCAGACAGTCTATCCGTTACTCAGTCAGTCAGTCAGTCAGTCAGTCAGTCAGTCAGTCAGTCAGTCAGTCAGTCAGCAATTTAGTACTCAATCACACCAATCAGTAAGTAAATGAACAGTAGTTCAATTAGTTAGTTTGTCAATGTTATTAGTCTGTCAATCAGTTTTATTAATTAACACCCTGCAGTGAGTCCATCAGGCAGGCAGCCAGTCAGTCAGTCAAGACAGTCAGTCAGTCAAGACAGTCCGTCGGTCAGTCAAGACAGTCTATCCATTACTCAGTCAGTCAGTCAGTCATCAATTTAGTCTCCATCTCAATAAGTTTGTCACTCAATCTGT
This sequence comes from Desmophyllum pertusum, assembly GCA_029204205.1. Lineage (NCBI taxonomy): Eukaryota > Metazoa > Cnidaria > Anthozoa > Scleractinia > Caryophylliidae > Desmophyllum > Desmophyllum pertusum. Next base: position 1,004,414 of record MU826353.1, read on the forward strand.
AAATGTAGTTCAGTACAGTACAGTAATCCAATCAGTATGTCAGTTACACAGTCCATTTATTATTAACTTTTGAGAGCTCCACTTATCCACTGTGCAAATTAACCATGGCAAGGTAGTTAGCATGTCTGAAGTCACGAGCAGAACTTGGCTTATATAAGAGTTTTGTTTACCTGGTTCACTCAAGAGCTGGATTGCAAAGAAAAACATGCAGCACTACTAAAGATAAAGTCTTGAAGCTTTGATCCAATGGCATCTGATCTGGAAAAAAAAGATTAAAACCTGTTTCAGTGTAATTCAAAATACAACTTTGCTTTACCAGTTACATGTACAAGATGTATTGTTTATGTTTGTAAAAACTGCCGACAAATTTATTAGTGTCACATTTTAAATGTGTCCATGTTCTGTACATGTAAAGTGTATCAATGGACTTGTCGATCAATCAGGCAGTCTGGGGCCCAGTTAGTCAGTCAATAATTTTGTCTGTAAATTAGTGTGCCAATTGTTTAGCATGTTAGTAACTGTACATGTATACATCCAACTCTCTTTAAAGCGGACGCCCTCAGGATCAGCTCTAGTTGTCTGCCTTAGAGAGGTGTCCGGCTTTCGCTCACAAAGACATTCGTCAGATTATACAATACACAACTGGTACATTTTCTTGTAATCAGATCACTATGAGTTCATTATTGCTGTGGTATATGTAGGTCAATTGGAAATTAATATCCGGCCTATAATCTATTGATTATGCAAAAATGCACTTCTAGTGTCCGCCTTGAGAGGTATTTTTCTCCAGAATTTTGCTTAAAAATTAGAGCCTTAGCTTAGAGAAGTGTCCGCCTTAAGGTGGCTCGATGTAGTTTTTTTAGCGCTGGAGTGAGAGTTTTGAAAACAAAAATTCGATCAGAAGGCAATCTTCGATTTTTGTCATACTACACCATGATGATGACAAATGATTATAGATTTATTTTACACTGGTTTCCAAGCAACAGAGGTTACCATAGAAACGATTTCGGCATCCTATTGGTTTTAAACAAGGCCGATTTTCTCGAAATCTAGTCGAAAACATTGCATTCATTTTTTCATATTTTAAAGTATGCTAGTTTGACCACCTGTTGACGAAATTTCAAGAAATTCTGTAAGGCCGTTTTTGATTAAAACTGCACTGAACTTTTTGCGGTCGTGTTTGTGTATGTCCCAGAATTTACTTCAAAATCTTTCATTAAATTAAAGCTATATGTACCTCCCCTCTGTTGAAGGATTTTTAATGATATTAAAGACTTTGTAAGGTAAATGGATCACCTCGGATGGTTACGATTTCAAAATATTCAATTTGAAGAACTGCGCTTAGGCACCTCAGAACACGATCGAAGCGCCTAATTTACATTTAGCGGGATATTGCTAAAATGCTCTTACAGATTTTTTTAAAAATTGTTAGGTGTTAGCGTGATGGTTGAACTTGATATTCCAATCGAAAATGCCATCAAAAAATCGTTGCAAGCGTTAGAAAATAACACCGAATTATGGGTACGTTTCGCTCGCTACTGTCTTTCTTCGAACAGGGATTTTGTTTATCTTGTTTCTGGTCAGTTTCTCTCTTGATGCACGTGCAATGAATATTTATTCCAAATGCCGCGTGTGGCCAGTCGTGCGTTTATGACAAATAAATGAATTTTTAAGCAGGATAGACATCAATTCTGTTCATCTTACTAATCTAATTTAAACATCATTTTGGTTAGATTAGTAAGATGAACAGAATTGATGTCTATCCTGCTTAAAAATTCATTTATTTGTCATAAACGCACGACTGGCCACACGCGGCATTTGGAATAAATATTCATTGCACGTGCATCAAGAGAGAAACTGACCAGAAACAAGATAAACAAAATCCCTGTTCGGAGAAAGACAGTAGCGAGCGAAACGTACCCATAATTCGGTGTTATTTTCTAACGCTTGCAACGATTTTTTAATGGCATTTTCGATTGGAATATCAAGTTCAACTATCACGCTAACACCTAACAATTTTTAAAAAAAATCTGTAAGAGCATTTTAGCAATATCCCGCTAAATGTAAATTAGGCGCTTCGATCGTGTTCTGAGGTGCCTAAGCGCAGTTCTTCAAAATTGAATATTTTGAAATCGTAACCATCCGAGGTGATCCATTTACCTTACAAAGTCTTTAATATCATTAAAAATCCTTCAACAGAGGGGAGGTACATATAGCTTTAATTAATGAAAGATTTTGAAGTAAATTCTGGGACATACACAAACACGACCGCAAAAAGTTCAGTGCAGTTTTAATCAAAAACGGCCTTACAGAATTTCTTGAAATTTCGTCTACAGGTGGTCAAACTAGCATACTTTAAAATATGAAAAAATGAATGCAATGTTTTCGACTAGATTTCGAGAAAATCAGCCTTGTTTAAAACCAATAGGATGCCGAAATCGTTGCTATGGTAACCTCTGTTGCTTGGAAACCAGTGTAAAATAAATCTATCATCATTTGTCATCATCATGGTGTAGTATGACAAAAATCGAAGATTACCTTCTGATCGAATTTTTGTTTTCAAAACTCTCACCCCAGCGCTAAAAAAACTACATCGAGCCACCTTAAAGAGAGTTTAGTTACAAACAAACAAGTGAAATTTGGCCGGGACCAGCCATTCATGTCTGCCATAGGGAGGTGTCCGCTTTACAGTGGTGTCCACTTTGAGAGAGTTGACTGTATAACCATACACAAATGAAGGGCTAACCATCTGGACATTTAACAATTTTCTGGCACTCTGATCTCATTTTATTGTAAACTTAGTCAATGATATAGTTGGTCAGTCGATAAGCCTATCATTCAGCCAATCATTAGATCTTTCTTCGCATCACTGCATTTCCCTTGAATTTAAAAACTTCCCGGGCTAAAATAATTCCAGGACATTCCAGGACTTTTCAGGATTTCAAGGACCTGTACGAACCCTGTTCTCTGATTTATTGTTTTACTCACCTGGATTTATAACTGTTACATGCTGATTGCTGAAGCTTTGTTTCATTGGGTTCTTCTGTTTGCATCTCTTCTGGAAAACAAGATTACTCTGTTTAGTTTCAAGCTCACAATACTACCGAGTTCTCTTTACCATATTCCCTAACATTTCTGTTGACCATCGCCATAGTTTTGAGAATTGGTACAACAAGACAATATCTCCTTGATACAATAATTGTAGAATTCTATTGTTAATTATGCCCTTATTCCAGCATGTCCTTCAATTTATCTTCGTAATAATGTGTAGTTCCAGAAAATATCCATTACCCCCCCCCCCCCCCCCCCCATGGAAGGGATTGGAAATTCCAGGTGAACAGACGGATATATCAAAGTTCGTGTTTGTCCCATTCATACATTTTATTTTTATGTATCTGCGGCTATAACCTGTGATTGTTTATATTGTAATTCATGAAAATCAAATGGATATCGTTGCTGACTGCCGAATTACTTTCCATCTGTTGCAATGATTAGAATCTTGTGGAATGTAAACAAACAAACCTTTCACGTGTTTGCCCTTGTAAAATGACTACCGGGATCCCGCCGGGATCCCGACCGGGATCCCGTTTCCCGCCGGGAAATTATTTTCCCGGCAGAATCTTGCCGGGATCCCGGCAAGATAAAATTCCCGGCGGGAGTCTCGACGGGAACCCCGGCAAGATTTTCGTTTCCCGGCAAGAATCCCGGCGAGATTTCTGTTTCCCGGCGGGATCTCGGCGGGAAATGTTTTTCCCGTCGAGATCCCGGCCTCACTCACTCACTGTGGACTATTAATAATTTGTTTTATTTTTAATGAAATTGCTTTTCGAAAGAAGAAAATTTATTACATAAGTACTGAGATTTACTCACGATAAAACGATTGCGTATAAATGATACATAAAATCCATTAGCCAATAGGAAACGCGAACGATGAAAACTCACTAGTGAAAAAACGTCGTTCGTCCAATCACAAACGCGAACGGCGAAAACTCACTGGTGAAAAAAAATCGTATTGGATTTTCCCGCCATTAGTTGACAGTTGTTTGTCGCTGTAAATTTAAACAAGGTTTCAAGATTCGTTCCGAACTTTTTAAATGTCAAGAAAATAATTCAAGCGGATACAATGAAAAACTCCCAACAGGGAATGTAAGTAATGGACCAAATATCAAGAACCGAAGCAGCCGAAAGCCTGACATCGACAGTTGAGAAACAAACACAACATTCGTCCGACTGCCGTTTATTGAAGTATCGTCTCAAAAACTTTCGTGGCGGATTGAGCTCGCTTCTGGAAAGCGGCGAAGGTAAATTTGCCGTCAACTAACTTCAGGTATTAATTAATTGATTATGGATCGATTTTATATTGAAATCCACGGAAAGTCGACAAAACTTCAACTTTGATTCATTCATTCAGCTACGAGCTCGGCTGCATGCAAAGCATAGCTGACTGGTCAGAAAGTGATTTTTGTGCCGTGGATGTAAACAAAATCATGTTCATTCCTCGTTTACTGACTGGAGTACATTTTAATTGCATTTCTTGAATTGATCAGCTGACTATTTGCTCTGTAGAATATTTTTGATGTCGAATTAAACTTGCCGAATTATTTGCAGTTGAGCTGAGTTAAGATTATGTGAAACTTTGCTTTCGCCTCGGCGACGGCGATTTTGAAAAAAAATATTTTTTCACTCAACATTCGTCATTGTAATATCTCAGTACTCATGTAATAAACAAATTACTTCATGGTTAGTTCGCTTGTACGATTTTTATTCACTCGTTGTGAAGAATAACAAACTCACTCGCTCGCTGCGCTCGCTCGTTCGTTTGTTATTCTTCACAACTCGTGAATAAAAATCGTACGCGCTCACCAACCATGAAGTAATCTCTATATTCTTTTCTTTTAATCTGTCAGTTTCTATAAGTGAAATAGACTCTTTATTGAAAATTATTTTCGAAGGAAATGCGCTTTGACAGGCTTCACACGCATGTAATTTTAAAATACAGGTGTGCAGACATTCAGAAACTACAAATTTTCACAGCATTTTCGATCATCTGGTGGGTATCGTAAATCTTTCTTTGCTTTGGCCATGACAGAAAAATGTCTAAGCAAAATAACAAATGTATAAAAACATGGGTTGGAAGTAACCATTTATTTTTACATGAAAGCGAAAGTTTTCAATAATAAGACTTTGGCTATTACATTCCTAAAACAAACATTCTGTCACACATTGAACAATACAAGTTTCGCTTTCAGTGAATTAAGTATACTTCCCACCTTTGCGGGTGTTCTTCGGAAAAAAAATTGTACACGCACCAGTTTTAAGAGAATGTTACCAAACTATATGTCAATAGAAAGCTTAATAACTGTAGTTTTCGATAAAAATATAACTTAAGTGATTTTTTCTTTTACGAAGTGTCAGGAGCCGGTAAGCCCCCAAATGTCCAAGGGTTGTGTAATTGAATTAATCAGGTATGTGAAATGCCACGGCATTTCACAAGGCATCAATCAACAAAACCGTGTCAGGCTTTTTAGAAATTCTGATTGGTTATTTAATTAAGTGTAGAAAATTGAATTGAATTAAATGAAGTGTAGAAGACAGTGGATGCGCGTATTTGGAAAACAATCTGCCATTTTTATATCAAACAAAGCAAGAAAATAATTTTATACCCTTCCTTTTATTCAATGGCGCTCTGCCGTTTTCTCCCGATCGTGCATTGAAGAATGACTAGTTTAACCGGTTTAATCTGAGTTTAACCGAGGGATAGTTAATCGAGGGCTAACTCTGCTTTCAGGAACACTTTTTTATCCTTCGATTAGTTATCCCGGGAATAAGAAATTTAACTGCGGAATAACCGCTAATCACAGGTTAGTTTAATCGGCTTTCGAACAACCGGGTCCAGGGCTTTTATAATATTATTCCTCTTTATGGGAAAAACATGAAAATGGACGCAGTTTGTTATTACATTCAAACCGGAGTTTTCTTGTACTTCCGCTAGTAAATGGAGTTGAAATATCATGATTACAGATCAAGACGTGTTTTTATTTGGTTTTAAGATAATAAAAAAAGCACATGTTTTCTCCTACATTAGTATTTTCAGAGATGTCGCATATATAACTGGTCTAAATCATCCAAGATATCGAGAATTCTTACACCGCACATCTAACATTGTGAGGTCCCGTGAGTACCGCATTTTTCTTGTTTATTTACAATTCTCCTTGATTATACATGTAGATCTAACAACGTGAACTATAACTTAGATCTAACTGATAACCGAGAAAATTATAGTTGGGTTTTTCAAAGTAACATTGAAATCTTGCCTCGCTGTATTGTTTTTATATTTGTTCTTATTCAGAAAGAAGGAACTGTTTAGTTTTCCTCTGTCTCTTTACATAGCAACTGCTTCGCTGTCTTTATAACTGCTGTGCGAAGCTCGCGAAGACGCCAACAATACAAAAATGGATTGATGGACGAGTTCATAAATGCTACAGTGGCAGTAAAGTTCCACTCTGTTTTCCAGTCCTTGTTTGAGATATTTCCAGGGAGAGTCAATAAAATACACAATGGAAAATAACATATAATTAAAGCGATATAGAAAACAAAAGTGTTCATGGCACTTTTTTTCAACCGCAGCATATTTGTGTTATTTCCAGTATTGAAACTTTGCACAGTCTGCTGTTGAGCTTGAATCTGTAACTGATGCCGACGAACAATACGATAAATTCTGATATAACAAAATGTTGAAATTACAAGACAAATAATCAAAATAACACCTAGCAGAAAGTGGATAATTACACGCTTATTCCAAGAGTGAAAACCACAAACAAAGAAGCTAATCAACCATATCATAACTAAAGTATATGTAACGCGGGATTTAGTCACTAACGTAGCATATCTCATGTGATAGTGAAGAGCCATAAATCGATCCACAGTTATGGCTGTCATTGTTAACAGAGTCACTAGATCAACAGAAAAGCCCATTATTGGAAATAGAGTATATAAAATTGTTTCCTTCGTAAGTTCCCGAGCAATAAAAAGCGGCTGAGTAACGAAGCCGACAAGGAAGTCTGAAACAGCGAGACTGCAAAGCAGGATCATTGAAGTTGAACGAATGGAAGGAGTTCTTATTATGGCGGCCAATACCAAAGCGTTGCCGAGAATGGAGATGATCATCAATGGAGCATTAAGAACACAGTTTATGATGACAATAGTTTCAGGAGGAGCGAGGTCTTCATTGTTTGAATGATGCTCCACTGATCCATTGTTGTCTTTGTCGGTGTCGTTCATCTTCAATGTAAATATGAACCCTGAGCGTTTTCTACCAAAAAGACCAAAATGCTGCTTCGCTGTTCGAGCCAAAAGCAAACAATAAAGCAACGGACACACCAACACAGAAAAACACAGCAACGTGCACCTTTAAAAACAGGATGTGATCTATTAATGACCATCTTCTTCTGACGTATTTTGATGAAATTACTTAATCAACTATTCACATTTTCCTAAAAACCAAACGACAGTTTGAGGTAAGCCAACTGTAATTAGAATTGCTAAATAAATGATTGACTCATCTACTGGCAACTTGACTAAAATTCTCAAATAATTTACCAGTTGAGCCATTTTAGATGAAAATTGGCAAACATTAGTGAAGGTGCAGTTGTTTAGAGGTCAGTTTAATCAACAAATATCCTGAAGATGGATTTTCTAAATATCTAACCGTTAACAATAGTTGCACTGAAACAAACCAGCTGTAAACATATTGGGCCGATTATTCCATGGCTGAATTAAGGTTTACACGGAGATTGAGCGGAGGCTAAATTGTGTTATTACAACTGGATGAGCCTCAGTTCTCCTAGACCGCGTTTACACGTGATACAATAAGTGTGGATATTGGTTAAATTTAGAACACAGCTTTTTAGCGTTAAGTCGACTTTTATGCATAGTGTTGAGCTGATGAAATTTTGATGATATAATGCCCGCTCTGATTGGTTGTACATGTGTACCTATTTTGATCATATAACGCGTGCGCTCTGATTGGTTGTGTAGCTATTTTTATCATATAACGCGCGCTCTGATTGGTTGTAAAGTCGTTTTGCACGGTGCTATGTAAATACGGTTATTATCATTGTATTTTGTTAACGTGTACTAGGATACATCTTCATATTAATCCGCGAATCGATTCAATAGGTATTATGCCTGATTACGTCAATTGCTCAACATTCATTCTCAAACATCTGGCACCTTCATTGTGTTTACACGTGGGCATTCTTTTCATCTTTGCTGCTTGGGGAATTTGTTCATGATAAGCTAGTCCGACGTTAATATGCATCAGGGCTATTCCTTCGGGGGTGTCGGGGGATTCCCGGTCTAAAAACACCAAACACTTTGTATTAATACATTAACCAGATAAATTTGCGGCAGATAGCAGTGAATTTCACTATATTTTCACCTTTCTTATAGATACTTACTGCATCCCGATAACTTAACCAACAACCAATACAGTACAACATAATATTTATTAGCTCATTGCCGACGGCTTACCAGGATTTCGTAACTCCAGTTACGATGACGAAAAAATTTGCCAAAAATTTGTCCCTTGATCGCTTTGCGTGATTTTTGAGACTGGCGTGACTAGGCTCTAGCCCAGTCCCCTAGCAAGTTTGAACAGGTACATTCTATTGTAAGTTACACAACGTATTTTCCCGTAAAGTGATTTTTCAATTTTAAAATGGCGCCTCGTGCAAACGGAACTGGCGATCTTTGGGAAATTTTAGCAAGAGTTTTGGACAAGGAAAGTGATCCAGAAGGGATGCCAAGCAGTGAGGAAATTGAATTGCATCTGGAGCTCGAAAATCGAGCGAAAAACCAAGATAAGTGTTACGAAATATTGCATCGATCGAATGAACACAAATGCAACTGAAATGATATTTTGATTCGCTTTTTACATTTGAAAACCTTGTTTGATGCTTTGAATACATGTTAGGATTCATATTTCAGTATAGGGAGAGAGAAAACGTTCTTATGGAACGACAGAGATAAATTTCGAGTGGATTGTTGACTCAATGTTTGGGGTCAAATTCCTGCATAAATTAAAATTTGACACCAAATTAAAACATACTAATTTATTCTATACTTACCATTTTCAGCCAAATTTGCAGGATATGTTTCCAATATAACAAGGAACATTTTTGCTCTTAACTTTTCCTTATAACAAGTCATCATTTGAAATAAGTTGCTTTTTTGAACAAATTTTGCGGCTATTAATATTAATTTATGCTAGTTAATAATTAACTAATTAACATATTATGGGTTTCTTTGGGAAATAATTTTTTTTTCCTGAAAGTTTATTTACTACCCTTTCAAAAGAGATATAGCTTTCCACACAATTGTAAATGACTGTTGAGAAAATAAATAAACAAACAATAGTATCAAATTTCACATTTTGAGGCAGGTGGCAAAGAGTTAATGGTTCTCAGGAGTCAGTAATATCTAAAAAATAATTTAAAATTTTCCTTTATTATCAAAGTAGAGTTGTATAGGTATACTTTGGTTCAACCAATAATTCAAAATTCATTTAGGATCGAGAGACACCATTCTGATTGCAAGGCTGCCGAAGGCTGAATACAAAACAAGCACATGAAGTTTTTAATAAAACTTAAAAGAAAGTTGGAGTGGCTAAAAATATGCGAGATGTGTTGCGTAAATGGTCGCCACAGGAAAAATATTTGAAATATCAAAATTTCCCGACACAGTTTTGTTCGTCATTACCGGCCCTGTAATGTTTTGGCCAAATTTGAAAATTTGTTCAAAGTCGATATATTCTTCCCAATTTCAGCTCAAAAGATTCATAAACAAACCGCGCCTCCACAGGAGATTATATCGCCTCATGACACCACGAGCCAATCAAGAAACAGGATCCTGTGGCGTCAAACACAATGGAACAGAATTTTCCATGAAAAGTATTGCACTGCAGTCACGTTTCTATTTGCTGTGGCATACGTTCAAGTGAAAGAGAATTTATCCGCGAAATGAGGAAAGTAGCCAAAGGCAAAGGAAAAAACCGCGGCAAAAATAGTCAGGCCTAATAACAGAAATGAGATACCTCGGGTAGGTTTATCGTGATTTGTAAATTACGAGATGAGGCGATCGTTCGTGTTTTATATCAAGACAAATACACAAGACTTTAAAATGAAAGGAAACTACGTTTTTAATCTTATGTCTGATAAATTTTGGTTGACTTGCATTGGCCAGCGAGCTGTCGTTAATTAGATCGACAATGCTCCAGTATTTGGCGTCGCTTGTTTCGAATTGTTGGCCAAACCAAGATCCTTTGTCGCTTTCAATTTTCCTTTCTTGAGTAAAGCGTTCTTATTTTTTCATCCTGGCTTTTTCTCAAGGACTATTTTTCAGTTTTTAAGACTTTTCCATTTGAGCACATAACACAACTTCTACATGAGATAAATACAAGCTCTCGAATAAAGCCCTTTGCCACGAAAATTCCCCTGAGGATGTCCACGCATTTTAGAGATTATGACACCTTTGTGAATTATTAATTTTTATTTGAAAATACTTTTTCCTAAATAAATCGCACGCTTTCAAGATTTTTAAAAAAAGTTTCTGTAAATGTTAGGAAAAATACTTTCATGTAACTTCGATTTAGTCAAATAAAAAGAAAATTGATTTTTTGCATTCTCAAAGGTGGGAAGTATCCTTAAAACTCTTTTATCAGTTTATAATGCTATGAACTGATAAAGAGAGAAATAATTTCCTTGTATTTTGTCCAAAGAACTAAGTAGCTAAAGTTTGTTTTCTGACGGTGAGACATCCAGATGAGATGAGAGTGAGCGGCATGAAGTCTTTGTGGTATAAAGAACAGGACACTGTCGCAAATTTATCTCCGAGCTTCACATTCGCGAGACATCAACATGAACAAAGATCATTGCACGAGAATAATATTTGCCAACTGTGAAAAGAACCGTGATTATACACATTGAAAACAGCGAAATGTTCAAAAGAAAGAAAGATTTTGATTCTCAGATTTAAAATAAAGCAAGTCTGCAAAACGGAATGTAATCGGAGACAAAATGCTATTACAAACAGGAAAATGCAACATGCAAATTTGGTGTACTGAAAATAATTATTGATACACACAATTATTATTTTGTAAGTTTTAAAGACTGTCGGTGGAAAACGTTTCTTTCTCAATAGTGTTGGAATGTCTCCGTTAGTTCTTTATTTTGTCAGGATAATGAAGCAGAAACTGTGCAGTGGAGATCTGGCTTTTAGCAGAATTTGAAAAGTGGGTGTCCTGGAGGCATGTTCCCCGTAAATTTGTTAAAGCTTTGGTGCATTTTTCATCATTTCATCCCTGGATTGGGCATCCACAGGACACCTGGACGCTCTTCTGGCTAAAAGCTTGTGGCGATTACTTAAAAAACATTTTCCGATGCAACGTGATGCTAATCTATTAATTTATATGTGCTTTCTTGCTCATTTGTATGTCACAGTATTACAGTGAAGATGACGTTACCATTGCCACTCGACAAAGTTTTTGATTAATTTTTGACATCTTTTTGACAACTATGATGAGTTCAGTTTTGTGGCGCCACATTTAAACTAGACTAGAAACTAAAACCATTCAAATGTCACAACTCTGCCTCCAACATTCCTTGGATTTTGATTGGTCAAGTCAAACGGAACCCATCCGAAAGTCATCAAAAAGTTGTCAAAAGATGTCAAAAATTAATCAAAAACTTTGTCGAGTGGCAACGGTGCCATCATCTTCACCGTAAGATAATTTACCAGAAAATTGCAAAATGGACAACACATTAGCTTATTTTTCGTTTCAATCAGAGATAGAAATGTTTCCAAGGGGTTGTGCGAAAAATTTGGAAATTCCGAAGGGGATGGGGGGGGGGGGGGGGGGGGGGGGTATATTTTGGGGCCAATTTTGGAAAAGGGGGGGGGGGGGGGTCATAGGCCAAATCCCTTCCGTGGGGGGTATGGATATTTTCTGGAACTACACAATAAACACAATAGCCTCCATTTGGCTGCAAAAACATGCATGGATACAATGTATGTCCTTGGACATTATCTGTTCCTTATCTGTTCCTGTTCACAGTTTTCCTCAAGCTTTGCTCTTGGAAAGCTGTTTGGCTGCTCAAATCAGATAATGTCCACGGACAAATATCCATGCATATTTTAGCACCAACTGGAGGTCATTTTATCACCTTATTTTTAGCATTTTAGTATATATCTTTTTTATTTATTTTAGGGTCCCCACTGCTATTTAACACTTGAATAAAGGCTTCATTCATTCAGAGATACAGTGGAATCCCGATTTCTCAAACCCTCGATTTCTCAAAAACCCTGACAACTCTAACCAAAAGTTGTTTCCCTTGGATTTGTTTTACCCGCGATATTTCAAACTCCGGATTTCTCAAACCAATTTTTGTTTCCCTTGGAGCAAGGGATTAAAGGGACTGTGTCACCTGGTGCCCATGCGCGGTAGGGTCCACTAAAGCTAATTTGCATACGAGTTTTCAGCTTCAATTTGAAAGCGTTCGCCAACGTTTTCAAATTCGGCGGGAGATTCAAGGAGATGAAACAGTCGTGAACAAATCTACGCTAATCTTGGCAATCCGTTGCATCTGGCTCACTCTTGATGTTGACCAAATACCGGCCTCCGTGATTGACCAGGCCTCTATAGGGACCTTCAAAGCAGCTCTTAAAGCGCATTTTATTAATCTAGAGTAATTATATGATTTTTAATGTTTGAGCACTTGCACCAGAGCACGCTTAAGTTATATGATCATCTTACCATATTTTATTCAGCATTTGTATTAGCACGATTAATTTAACATGTATATTGCACTCGCACTAGCACCGCACATCTGCAGTGATGGGCTAGCCCCTTTGTAGATTAACAATTTAGATTTAGATTAGATGTTAACTTATCCTTAAGAGATATCAAACTACAGTTCTATTTAGTTATTTCGGTGTTAGCTTGCTCGATTTGCGAAAAATATCCGATAGAAAGTATTACAGTGGACTTGTACTTCAAAGAAAGAATCAAGGGCAAGAACTAGTACCATCGAAGGAACAGGCTAGAAGTTTATGGCTTTATATTCATCGCGGTTTGGAGCAACATTAAGCGCTAGTTTCTTATCACATTCAACTTTCGCTGCCCATCTCCTTTCGCTGGAGGCGAGAAAGAAATCAATCGAGTCTTTAGAAGAAAAACAACAGCTTCAATGGCGGGCCGCTTCAGTTTACTGAATGAATTTTGCCACAGCAGTAGCGGTATTATTGAGCCTTTCCTAGAATTCTGAGAGCAAAATGGTGAAGAATATTATTTATAGTATACTCAACAAAATATGCAGCTTCTGATTGGTCAATGACGAATGCATAAATAGGTTATAGAGTGCAATACGGAATTGTGATAAACGGTACCGGACAAGTAGAGACGTTTTTGCCGCTTAATGGCATTGAAATAAGTTTTCAAGTTAATAGTTAAATGTTTTCTAAACTATAGTACTGCAATTCTTTCAAGAAGTTCACGCTTGGTTTGCCTGCGCGTTCAAATAAAACTTGTGAGCACTTTGGAAACTAGTGAAGCGTTTCGTGTGCAGAGTTTAGCGTGATGGCCGCAGCAAAATTTTGTTGAGAATATTATAAACAAAAAATCGTATGAACTCCTCATGCAATTAGTGATTTATGGTCACTCGTGATGTTTTGAAAGTTCTCAAATTGCACTCGCCTAAAGGCTCGTGCAATTTTGAGAACTTTCAAAACATCACTCGTGCCCATAAATCACGAATTGCACTCGCGTTCATACGATTTCCTATACTTATTTGATAATGAATGGATATTACAATGATGTGTTGGTCCTTTGCAAAAACCACAGCGGATTCAAATTCGCTTCACATTCTATTTTTTCGCAGGGAAGCTCACTACAATACTGGCCGTACCGGCGCTTGTCACGCTGCACGGTACTTGAACGTTATTTTACTTTTCAAATTATGAAATTTCCATCTGTTTGCATAAAATAGTCGCCTCTAATACAACTTTTCATTTCTAAAGCAGCTTTTATGTTTTGAATCATAGTTTTCTAAGCGAAATAAAATGTAAACGCGATTAGCATAATTTTGTTTTGACATTTTGGCTGCCAGCGAAGGCGTACATTCTTCAATGATTTTTGTCAAACTTATGTTAACAGGATTCAGACCATGAATAAACTGCTATCGAAAATAAATGGCAGAAATTTTATTTCTCAATATCAAAGTAAAAAAAACGGCCTTTTTTCTTTGGGGGAATGGAAAAATTTGATAATTTCGGAGAGGGTATTGTGTCGGCACTTTAATGATCTTTGTATTCTTGGAGGGTAAATGTTGACTGACCTCATCAAAGAGAGGGGGGGTAGGGGGGGGAAGATATAACATGGAATGGCCCTATGTTTGCAGGTCTAATTATGTACAGTACATGTACATGTACATCTTGGATTCTGTCAGCTTATTTATATGTGCCTCTACTGACGCAGAAGAAACACTGATGGCTGTACATGTACATGCGGCGTTGATGTAAATACCGTCGAAGCTCTCTGAGCGGACACTCTCGTATTAAAGCGGACAGCTCTACTAATAAAACTCTGTTTGAACTCTACCTCATTTACACATTACCGTTAGCGGCCAGCTCCAGTTGCGGAGACTTTTCTGCTTCCCGAGGGTGTCCGCTTACAGGAGCTTCGACTGTATCTAGTTCAATGTATAAAGCTTAGTTGTGAAATTAAAATCTTACCTTCATGCATCAACTCATGCTGAGGTAAACAAAGCTTTCTGTAATTCCTCCATATTGTGTCTCCTGGCTCCGAGCTGCAAGCAAAAGTAAAGCAAGTTAGCTGATGTTTCATATAAAGTATAATATCACTAGTTCAAGCGGTTTTAAATAATAAAGAACAAACCTGCTGCACTATCAATTTTTCGCCATGTTTTTTTTAACACGTGCAACATGGCTGAACTACACTCGCAAAGATTAGTGGGAAATATTATGATAAGAAGGGAGGGGAGGGGAGCTAGGAATCGGAGGGGAGGGAAAATATAAAAATAGGTCCGCAAGGCGAACTTGTGTGGCTTACTGCTGTGAAAATAGTTGTGAAACTATACTACAGTACTAATTTATTGCTTGATAAGTCTTTTGCACAGATTTCCGCTTTCCAGGCCTTCTAATTTGCGACAAGCAATATCCCTAATCGATTTTAAAACTAAATTGCGTCACCACAGCTTTTGAAAGAATTTTATACACGGCACGGCTCAAAAAGCAGCTTTTTATTGTATTCCTTTATAATTATAGTTTGGCTAGTTAGTTAGTTAGTACATAATGTAATTGTAACGGCTGAAGGAATTTTATAGTGTCTAAATAAAGTTGTATATTCTATTCTATTTTAATTTCAGATCAGCTTCTATCTATCCTGGACGTCCGAGGCAAATTTATTGACGGCTGTGGTGATATAATGTGAGGCTTATATGTGTTTCATGACTCTCCTAACAGCTACTAAAGGAACGTTTGCAGACCTGTGGAGCGAGTATAAAGACAACCTCGTTCCCAGGGTCTCTCTTCTTCCCGCCAAGAAGAAGAGAGACCCTGGGAACGAGGTTGGTATAAAGATGACGAAGACGTGGTGGATCGAAAAATTAGCTGTCAAAGAGAAGATGCGAAAGGAAAACTTTATTTATTGTCAAAGGAGAAATACTTGACATTTCTTGGAAGACTACCGTGTGTGGATGGAAAACTGACAAAGATCGTCGTTTCAAGCCACAGAAACATGCGAGCAGTCGGGGCAGCAAGTACCGGTTTTTGCAAATTTTCGTAGAAGCACTCGAAGAGTTTCCGATTCTTATTATCCAATCAGAAACTAGCGCGAGCACTCTCGAGTACTCCGAAATCAATCGCGCCAGCAAATCCGTCATGTTATATGAAGAATAATTTCGAAGCCAGGAAAGTCTCGCAACAAATAAATGAAAATAAACCCACAGATTTAACTGTGTAATGACTTCCGACACATGTCCCAAAAGAAAGAAAAAACATGTTGTCCCTAGCGGGTATCGAACACACATCTCCCTGGTTACATGTCGGGCGTGATGTGATGACCACTACACTATCGAGGCAACCACGCTGGCAACGTGCCCACTAACGTAGTGAGTAGTGTCTTCCCCGGAACGTTTTTCTTTCGAGGCTATACGTGCGTTTCATGGCCTCTAAAAGGTAATACATGATCACGTGTCTATTGTGTCACACCTTTTAATCGCCTGTTGGCTCATGAATATTCAATATTCACGTGTTAATATCTCCGTGTAAAAGGGGATTACCTGGAAAATTGTGTGCATGTTAGAAAGGGTGTGATCACGTGTCTATTGTGTCCAAGTGTCAAAGTCACACCTCGTTTAGATCGGCTGTCATTTCCATATGAACATCTTAATATTGAAACAATAGAGATTCATCTCGAAAATGGCCAGTTTTTTTTAGGTAGACCTCTGTTGTTTCAACATTCATGTAAAAATAACTTCTTTTTTTACAAAAATAACTTGGAATAAAGGGAGATATTTCCCGGGAGGGCTGACCCGTCAAGTAATAAGTAATGAAATGTAGGGATAAATATTTCCAAGAACTAAAACACACAGAAGAAAGGTCAATAAACTTCTTGATAATTTTAGACATTTATTTATGATTCCCACTAATGAAAGCAGTGTAATTAAATTACAACATCTATTACTATGCGTGGAAGGTAACTATGGTAAATTTTATGCTTGGTAGAAACACCACTGACTGAATAGTATCTTCCTCATCTATTATCTATTTGTTCCTTAAATTAGAGCTAGTATCTCAAAGATCAGAGTATTTAGTGGAACACTGTTAATTTTAAAGGGGCTATGTCACGCTATTTTCGGCAAAACTGTTACACACAAACTAGTCTTAATCGATTGAAACCACTAAATAATGGTTTCAAATCATAGGAAAACATAAAACAAATACAGTTGAACCTCGAACCTCTCCTCACGGACACCTCTCTCAGTAATACGGAAGAAAACCTCTATAATACGGACACCTCTCTATTACGGACAGTTCCCTTGGTCCCGGCAAAATGCCCATATATTCTTTATAAAGAAAACCTCTATAATACGAACCTCTCTAATACGGACAACGGACTCTAATTAAGTCACGGCCCCAGAGAACAAATTCATATAAACTTAACCTCTCTATTACGGACACTCCACTGATAACGGTTCGTATTCAATACAATTTCCTGTTTGTGGTGACAGATCAAAATTAATCACTTGTACCATTGCCCATACAATAAAAGTAAGAGGCTTTAAAGTGACGTCAAATTCATGACCTCTATAATACGGACACCTCTCTAATACGGACACTTTGCTCCGTCCCTTCGGTGTCCGTATTAGAGAGGTTCAACTGTACTAGGAAGCCGCAATGTAGTGTGGGTGGTCAAAAGTAAACAAGATTGAAACGGATTGCAAAAAGGTTAACGTCCATTTGTATGAAAAAGTGGTAAATAATGCTTAAAATCATCTGTGTTTGTTATGTAAGTGAGATTTCCATTTTGAATTAATATTTCATTCAAATGTTTGAGTTTAGAGCTTGTAAAAAATAATACAGGGAAGAATAGCAAAAAATAGCGTGACAGAGCCCCTTTAACTAATTGAAGTTGATAACGGTAAATTAACAGTCAGCGAATTTGGAAATCTAAAGGCTCGATCAAACGGTCACAACATTTGTTGTGACATGTTGTGACCATGCCCGGTCAAACGGCCACAACAACCTCTCAACATTTCAAGAACAAAAGAAATGTTGTCACAACATTGTTGTGAGGGGTGGTTCAACGGTCTCAACATCGGCTCACAAAAATGTTGTGAGAATGTTGTGACAAATGTTGTGACCGTTTGATCGGGCCTGAACGTTTAGAATTTTCACTACTTCAATACAGCTATTAAAAGTGATTTTTGCGATATACAATATTGCCTTCAAATCGAAGGAAACCTTAAAATAATAATTTACTTACCGGTAGGTATTAAAACACCAAAGAGGTAATACTACAGTCAACTCTCTCAAAGCGGACACCACTGTAAAGCGGACATGAATGGCTGGTCCCGGCCGAATTTCACTTGTTTGTCTGTAACTAAACTCTCTTTAAGGCGGACACCTCTCTAAGGCGGACAGCGGACACTTTTTTAGCAAAATTCTGGTGAAAAATACCTCTCAAGGCGGACACTAGAAGTGCATTTTTGCATAATCAATCATTTTTCCAATTGCATGACCTACCACAGCAATAATGATCTCATAGTGAATCTGATTACAAGAAAAGGTATTGTTTATTGTATAATCTGACGAATGTCTTTGTGAGCGGAAGCCGAGAAAGAGACTGACATCACGGGTTTCTATAGTGTCAAGTCACATTAACTCTTTATAAGATGGACACCTCTCTAAGGCGGACAGCTAGAGCTGGTCCCGAGGGTGTCCTCTTTAGAGAGAGTTGACGGTAAACCGAAAAGGAACTTAAGATTGGGGAAGATTGAGACACATAATGAAGTACAGACCTGAAAAATTCATGACACTTAATTTACTTAAATCTTTTCAAATATAATCAGCTAAATATTTATCCTGCTTTTGACTAAAAAACAGCGTAAATTATGACTCCAAACCCACAACGAACTCCAACTAAATACATGTATAATATTTTCATTTTAGTTTATAATTTTGATCAGTATTTAATACTGATCAAAATTTTTCATAATAATAATAATAATAATAATACTAACTTTTATAGCGCTTATTCATCGCTGTTCTAAGTGCTTTACAAATTAATGGCTAAAAACTAATTACAACAATGGTTTAAAAAGTAAAAAATATAAAACATTTACCCATTCACAAATTTATTCCATCAAGCCTGTGTTTAATAAACGCCGGGTTCAAATAAATGCCGGGTCTACCAGGCCAAGTTTTAAATAAACTCCCCCAGCATTTAATCGAAAAAATATGGTACTTATGACACTGAATCCTTTAGAGTGACAGTGACATCTAAAGAACAATCGTCCTCACTGTCGATCGGCTGGCTGAATAGCTGGGCGTGTTGCCATGCGGCATTTCCATTTCCACCACTGAGTGAAGCTGTGAGTTTGAGGGACTTGCAACCACTGAGAGATGAGGTTGTTATTGATACTTGATCTGGAAATAACAACAAATCGATAGAATCAAGATTAACCCTTTCACTCCCAAGAGCTAAGTTCAAAACTGAGGAAAAATCTTGAATTTCAATTTGAAAAATTGTCAAAAACAGTACCACATGAAAGTACTGCTCAATAGCTTTCATTTGAATGGTCACACACTAGGGTTTCATCCACAGACTTAAAAGTTAGAACCACCTTGTACAGCATAATAAACAGTACCACATGAAAGTACTGCTCAATAGCTTTCATTTGAATGGTTACACACTAGGGTTTCATCCACAGACTTAAAAGGTAGAACCACGTTTATTGATTGACTCAAGGTTTGACTCTGGGAGTGAAAGGGTTAACAATATTCAGTAGACTTAGCTGTTCCAATAAAAGGGATTGGAGGAGCTTATCCTGGTTTCTGTAACATGAAGCAACTAGGAGTATTGCTACTCCCCCTGGATGGGATACTAGTCCATTGCAGGTTACCCCCAGTATTTTGTTAGGTTTCCCCAACAATTCACCAAAACCCATTTATACTCAGACTGGGTGGAGAGAGGCACTGTGAGAGTTAAGTGTCTTGCCCAAGAACACAACACACTGACCCTGGCTGGCACTCAAACCCAGACCACTCAATACAGAGTCCAATGTGCTACTAACCATTACAACACTGTGCTTCCACACTTGTTGTAAAGTTAAGAAGCTGTTAATCCGGCCACCAACATACATGTACCACAAAAATCAGGCCATATTTATTAACAGGGTGACTGTATTAATTATTAGGTTGGCCTAACTGACTGAGCATTTGCTTGGGCCAAAATAAAGTTGCCATGATAACAAGATGGCCATAAGGATTGGTTCCACTGTAATAAAGGTACAGTGGAATCCTGATTTCTCGAACCTCCAAGGAAAACAAGAATAAATACTAGTTTGAGAAATCGGGAGTTTGAAATATTGGGGTAAAATTACAGTGAAACAAATCCAAGCAAAACAACTTTTTGGTCGAGTTATTAGGATGTTTGAAAAAAATCGAAGATTTGAGAAATCGAGATTCCACCGTACTGGGTAAGCTGCCGCTTGAACCCAGACTTCTCAATCCAAAGTTCAATGTGCTAACCATTAGGCCACAGTGCCCCCCCCCCCCTCCCTCCCCCTCCCTCCCCCTCCCCCTCCCCCCTCCCCCCTGCAATCTGCAATAAGAGCACTGCTGCATTACTTTAAATAATGTTAAACACATACCACTGTTGAGAGCCAGATCCTGCACAATATCTTCACCTCCTTCTAGTTTCCAGTCCACCTGCCCATTCTCGGTTGTAATACTCTCAGTTACTATGGTGACGGTGTCAATCACTAAACCAGAGGCAGTGAAATCCATCTGCCATGTAACCAGGCCTGATGGCGAGCCCTGAAGTCGCGCTAGGTAAGCCTGGTGAAATAAATATCAATTCTCGTTACTGATTCCCATACATTCCTTTTAATGTTACTTATGAGAATTTGGTGACACATCAAGTTATATCCCCTAGTTGATGATGTTCTTTATTCTCATCACCTGTCTGCTTGAAAATATTGTATAATAAAGGAGAAAATAGAACTAGATCACTCTTGGGGATATCATCTTGATGTTCATGTAGCACAAATTCTCCCAACTATCAACATATTGAGCAAGGATCAGAAAGAAATCTAGCTTGAACTGCTCCTAATCACTTTCAAAATCGAAACGCCTGTTTGAAATGTATTAAACGTAAAGGGCGTCACATGTAGGTCAGGCTAAAAATAAGTAATTCTGTCATATACAAACTACAGGTCTCAAAAAATTAACTTGGGCTGACCTAACTCATGTTTAGGTTAATCTGTATGCCAAAGGGCTGATTTATAATAAAATGGTACAACTTTTACGGGGTCCAAAAATGCCTTCACACCTTCCCGTCCCTGATATACGTGAGTCCCCCCCCCCCTGGGCATGCCTCCCACAAGCATGAGACATAAAACAAGCATCAACGTCCCAAACTGTTGCTTGGCTGGTAAACTTGCTATGTTTATACAGTCAACTCTCATTATAGCGGACACCCTCAGGACGTAGTTTGGAGTCTGTAATAGCGAGAGTCCACAATAGCAGGAGTCATTTTCAGTCAAACCTCTATAGCTTTCACTGGGTGAGGGCTGAATTTTGTCCATAATAGCGGGTATCCGCAAGGCGAGAGTTGACTGTATTTACTTACCAGAAAGCAAAGAATAAAACACAAAATAATATTAAAATATTAAATAATTATTACACTAACTACATGTACATCAGCAGAGGTTTACATACATTTCCTTTCCGCAATGTTGTAAGATCAGCCTCTTTTAATCCACGCCAACGTTGAAGATAGTCACAGACCTAGCCAGGAGTAAATTACATAAAATATACAATATTCTGTCAGAGCTCTACAAGAGGGGGCATTGGGGGTCTCCAAAACCGTAAAACCGCAATATTTCAGCCTCAAATACCGAAAACTGCACTGTCTAATACTAATGTTGTAAGGAAACTTCCCTCACCAAAACAATGCACAAAATTAGAATTTTTACCAAACACCGCTGCTTAAAATGCTAGAAAACCATGTACTGATGTACTGGATGAAACCGCAATACCACAGTTTTCAATAGACCAATTTCGATATATTAATATTCTAACTTGGCTCCGAGGCTTAGGGGAATAAACAAAAGAAATCGACAATAAATCACATCGAGGTTGAGGGATGAATAAATCATTTCTTTTGTTTTATTCCCCTAAGCCTCGGAGCCAAGTTAGAATATTAATATATCGAAATTGGTCTATTGAAAATACCATAAAACCGTAAGAAAAATGGCTCAGAACCGCAATACTGCAAACCCCAATGTCCTCCTACTACAATGTCAGCAAAAAAATTATCTTAGAAAGTTCAGTGGCCAAGTGGCTCATTAGTGCTGGTGCTCAACTCTGGTTTCTGTAGTATGAAGTGACTAGGAGTATCGCTACTCCCCCTAGATGGAATGCTAGTCCATCGTACATGTAGGTAAACACCCAGCATTTTTTGTCAGGTTGCCCTAACAGTTCACCGGTAGCCATTTACTCCAGGGTGGAGAGAGGCACTGTGAGAGTAAAGTGTCTTGCCCAAGAACACAACACAGTGACCCCAGCCACGGCGCAGTCGAACCCGGACCGCTCGATCCAGAGTCCATTGTGCTAGCCATTTGGCCACCGTGCCTCCCCCCCATGTTTAATAATGGCCATGTTAACATAGAAGTAATATATAGCAACTTTTTCTCAATATGCTCTTTAGACCTGTGTGGTGACAATACTGCACTCAGTGCATGTAGATTCTACCTTGCATTTGCATACATTCAGAGATCACATGAGATAGCAAGTCACGTGACTTCGAGCTCAGTGCGAGTTTAGATTTCTAGCAAGTCGCTTCGCATCTGTCTCTTCATTACTGCAAATGCTATGGTATAATCTCAATCAAAGTACTTCAACTTACAGGTAAGTCTCGTTTAATTATTCAATTTTTTCATACATGTACATAAGGTAGAGATCACACTTAGCTACGTTTTTAATGTAACTGCAGTAGGACTACATTTCCAGGGTTACGACGAGAACATGCGACAGCCAACTTGGTGGCAGAGCCAGAGACACAGTGCACCCCACTGAGACCCTGTATCACCCTTACACCCTAAAAATAATTATTACACTTTTTATTTTTAATATAATTATATATTTTTTAATTTTATTTTTTTACACTTACTATTCTCCAGTCATATTCACATTTCCTGAATACAGACTTCACAGTGGCTGCTCCAGATTTCCAACCTCCCAAGAATGCCTCCATTTTGGAGCCTCTTGTGTATTTATCACTTGCACAACAATACTGCATCCTTAACCTTCACAAACAGACACAAGAATCAAAATCTAAAGGTCAACTTGAACATACATGTATACATCATATGTATACTATGATGGATTCAAGAAGGAAGTTAAATTTTTCCAACTGAATTTGCCTAAAGTATATATTGTTTACATCTCAAATTTAGAAATTTACCTGATCGAAAAACTAGAAAGAGCATGCAAAATGGAGTTACAGTGCCGAGTTTGAAAGGAAACCATTCAAAATCTGCTTCAAACGATGTATTTAAAAGTTGTCAAATTTACAGACGTTTGCATGGCTGCATGGGTGGCACTCTTGCCACCCATGCAGCCATACAAACGTCTGTAAATTTGATGTTTTTCAACAGGAAATATCACATTCAATACCTAACGTATCCCTCTCATGTTTGCAACAGTTACTAATATCTTTAAATTCGCCAGAGTAAATTTAATTTCCTTTAATTTATGCTAATAAGGAGATAAAAAAAATACCGGTCGACATAAACAAATATTGCCCTTTTTGTGTCTAAAGTATTTAGTTTACTTGCCAATTTGCACATTCTACTTCAGTGCACAATGATCACCCACAAGAGTTTACACCTTAGCGATTTAGTGCTTTAGTGTTTTAGTGCCTTACCAGATGGCAGCTGTTGCACTATTAGTGTCTTTAGACCGTGTTGCATGGGAGGAGAGGACACGCAGAAGCCCCTTACACCATTACAATAGTGCAGAATTTCTTCAAAATTCTACACTAAAAAGCTGTTAGTGCATGTAACATGTAGGTCATTTAAAATCTTAACTGCACCTTCAATAATCACAGAAAAGTCTGAAGTTCAAACTGAAAGCCCAACTAACACTTTTTTTTCACTGCCATCAATCACAATCACAACGACAACCAACAGAGTCAATGGACTCTGAATAATATTTAAGAAACAAAAAAGATAGAAATCTACCAATCACAACATAAGGATGTGACCATATTGAAACTAATTGTAGTGAACTAAGAATAGATGATTGACGGCAACGATAAATGCAACTGTTGATTGAGCATGTTATTGAAAAGCGTAATAAGGACACATGTCCTGACTTAAATCAAGTGATTTTGAGCTCAGAAACATATCTAGATCATAGGAAGTTGATCAATAATGGTTTGATTCTGTAGAATAACACCGCAAGTAAGAACCCATTAGGAAGTGAGGATGACGAACGACAGCGAGGCTAAATGGATTGAAACAGGTTCTTATTTTTGAAATCTATATAAAAAATGTGTACACTGTGTCAGTTTTTCAAGTTTCAAATTTGTCTCGGAAATACTTGTATGCAGATTTTGCAAAAAATAGTGTTGCAGTATGGAATTTCTTGAAGAAATTGCTTTTTATCATTTAGTTAGTGTTTATGAAGTTCTTATTTCATAGATTTAGGGACCTATTTAAGACCTAATAACAGTTTTGAGCAAATTACGCCGGGACAGTGTCCCTTTATGTAAGACATGGCCTGACTTAATCAAAGGTGCCAATTTGAGCTCACTTGTGAATGCAGGTTCTTAATATGTATAAATTAATAGCGCGATTAAAGTTTACATCCCATCATCTGAGCAAGTGAAATTTGTCCATCAAATGCTATAATCTGTTCATTGCTTTCACATTCACAAGTTAAAAAGTACCCAACGTTTACAATATTACCTTTTGTCGTTAATTTCTTCATCGGTAGGTATAAAAGTATACGGCTCATGCTGCAAGACCAAAACAAAACAACAGTTGAGACCAAGAATGAATGTTGTTTTACTAAATTGAAAGAGGATTAAG
Organism: Desmophyllum pertusum; assembly: GCA_029204205.1. Taxonomy (NCBI): domain Eukaryota; kingdom Metazoa; phylum Cnidaria; class Anthozoa; order Scleractinia; family Caryophylliidae; genus Desmophyllum; species Desmophyllum pertusum. The sequence goes on from MU826353.1 coordinate 1,029,310, forward strand.
TCTGCTGAAACTTTTGTTACGAGTTTTTGATGCAGAAACAGAAAATATATAAAGTAACCCATTACAGTATCCATGTATGTAAAGGTGTTAATTGATAGGTGTAAATGCTGTATTTTGAACTTATATTAATTTTATTTAATAAGTGGAAATTAAAAAAAATGTAGAAAAAATGACTATTTTTGTTAGTTAACCAAAGACACATGGGGATAGAACCTGGGGGGCAGCCTGGGGCAGGAAGGCTATACAGTATAGGCAGCATGACAGTTGAGGAAGGGAAGCAGGATAATAATGAGAGACAAGGGTATGGAAATAAGAGGGGCGTTGCGGCCACCACAGCCATGGGAGACAATTAAGCGCATGGAAATAAGAAGAACATTGCAACCACCACGACCACACCCTAACCCTAACCCCACCCTCCTCAGCTAGACTTCCCTTATATTTCTTTCTTTCCTTAGAACTGCTTCCTTCATTGTGGTACAACATAACACAAAATTCTTAATATACACTACATTGTGCAAATGACATGACTAGTTTTCAAAACATTTACCTGTGATTCAGATTTTCCAGTCATACGTCTCCATGCAGCAGTCCCCAACAACTTTCCTTCATAAACCGAAAAGAACTCAGCTAGTTCCTTAGCTGAACGCTCTAATAGTGTTTGACGTCGCTCACGAGAAAGTGTCTCTAATTGCCTCTTTAGTAAACACACAAAAATAAAAACATGTGAATATTGCATTACAGTGGAACCTCGATATACAGTGCTGTAACGATACTCGATATAACGATGTTCCCGGTATAACGATCAACATTTGACAGCCCGGCAAATGTTACAGTAAATGTATGGAGAAAACTCCCGATATAACGATTCTCGATATAACGATATTCCCGATATAACGATCACAATCTGGCACCCCAAACGTAAAATTTACCCCGATATAATGATAAAATCAATCATCGCGCGATGAAAAAGGAGGCTTAACACTTGAAAAGATATGACAATACTCCCGGGCAATACTTTTCCTTTATAATTTAGTTCTCATTGCATAAGGACTGTAACGTGTCTGTCAACAGCTTGTTACGATAGGGATTTATACAGTTAATAATGAAAATTAGCGAAATAAGATTACGACGTTTCGAAACCATCATGACTCCATTATCAAGTAAAAAATGACAGTTATAGTTTTCGAGTTTAAATACAAAGAAAGTTGACAGAGTATATTAGAATATATACAGTACATGACAAATCAATTATTAACAATAACCCGATATAACGATATTTTTGGCTCTTTTCCCGAAAAATCATTCTATCGGGAATTCGTTATTACGATTTCCCGATATAACGATCTAATTTGGTCAGTCCCTTCGCACATCGTTATATCGAGGTTCCACTGTATGTAAAAATAAAAATAAAAATTTATATTTTTTTTTTTTATTTTTTATTTTTTTTATTTTTTATTTTTTTAGTAGTATAGTATTATGTAAAATACAATAATGTAACATTACTGTATTTAGGCCAAACTGGACCACACTGCCAGAGCTTATCCCGGTTTCTGTAGAATGAAGCCGACTAGGAGTATTGCTACTCCCCTGGATGGGATGCCAGTACAATGCCAGGTTACCCAATGGCATTTTCTTAGGTTGCCCTAACAGTTCACTGGTACCCTATATTTATACTCCTGAGTGGTGAGAGACACTGCGAAGGTAAAGTGTCTTGCCAAAGAACACAACACAACGACCCCGGCCAGCACTAGAACCAGACCACTCGATCCAGAGAGTCCAATGCATTAACCATTACAAGGTCACCGCATTGCCCACAGGTAAAGCCTTGGGCCAAACTGGCCCACACTGCCGGAGCTTATCCATGAAGCCGACTAGGAGTATTGCTACTCTCCCTGGATGGGATGCTAGTCCATCGCAGGTTGCCCCCCAGCATTTTGTCGCCGGTACCCATTTATACCCCTGGGTGGAGAGAGGCAATGTGAGAGTAAAGTGTCTTGCCCAAGAACACAACACAGTCACCCCGGCCAGGGCTCGAAACCCGGACAGCTTGGTCGGATTTCAATGCACTAACCATTACGCCACTGTGTCTCTCATAGCCTAAGGATAAAAAGGTTAAAGGATTGTTTGCTAACCTCGTTATTAAGTGTTCTCAATGTTTGTATCAGCCAGTCCTCACTAACCAGTAACCTTCGCCGACATACTTCATCCTGTTTTGCAGAATATCTCCATGTTACATCCACAACCTAATAAAATTGAATTTCAAGGAACCCTTTAAATTATTCATCACCAATAGCAATCAACGTTTAATTTCTCGTTACAATATCAATACATTGCCAAGCAAACAAGTGATGAGAATAAAGAAAATCATCAACTTAATTGGCGAACGCATGTTAGCTGAGAATGGATGCATTAATTTATCAGCAATTTTTTAAAAAGCTCCATTATAATAAAAACTTTATTGACTACCGTTAGGTAGCTTGTTCGGTCCGTATTGGGAAATATTGGTCTCGTTCTTTTTTTGCAAGTTTATCCATAAGCTTGCAAAAAAAAACTCGACCAATATTTTCCCAATTATACGGACCTCACGCTAGTTCAATAACATCTATATATGATTCAATCAGCACCAAACAGACCTATAAACTGACTGAACTTGTCAATGACGTCATAAAGACGTTAGATTTTTTTGCTAATTTTCATTTCAAAAATTCTAGATTGCAGTCAAAAATTATTTACCTCTTCATTAGAGAATGCAATGACATAATTCAATTTCTTCCCCACCATCGTTCATACAGCAGGTTTTCATCACACTTTCCTCCATCACAGTGAATCCATCGTTGTTGTGCATTGGAATAAACCTCAACCCACACATGATCAGTCCAATCTGTGACATGCCGCACCTCAAAACCCATTGAACGAAGCACCAAGGCCTTGCAGTTTGCAAATTCACCACATCTGCCACAACGTGTCTCTGTTATAAGAAGGTGAAAAGGGTGATTGCATGTACATGTACTTTATGCAAGTAAATTTCTTTCTTTCTTTTATTTTTTTTGGGGGGCCCTGCAGTTTTAGCACTAAAACAGTGTGGTCCCAAAAATTTAGCACTCCTTGCTTTTGATTCCGCCTGTTTCGTAGATGCAAAAACCATGTGGTTTGCTTCCTATATGCATGACCAATATTTCTCTAATACGGACCTCACCGTGGCTCACGCTAGTTCAATAACATCTATTTTTAGACTAGTTTTTAAATTTTGTACATTATATTTTAGTCCATTTTAATTTTAATAGCCACACAAGTCACCAGTCTAGTTTTAAAATAAATGTTTAAAATAATAATTATTATTGTTCAAAAAAGCCCAATTAATCAATCAATCAATCACAAGGAAACCTGACTGTCACATTTCCAGGTGCCTGGTATATGAAGTCTTGCATGAAAATTAATATCTAATCAAAATTCAATATAGATTGGTGGGAGTGGTGGTCATGGGGGGCGTGGTTGAAGCGGTGGTAGAAGAGATTGCGGTCAACCTGCACCATTTGCAAGCTTGTTGGTGATTGGCTGATATTATAGGTATTAAATGAATCAAATTCTAAAAATACAATGTACATGTGTCTGTTTAACCTTTTCACTCCCGGAGTCAATAAAATTGTGGCTGTGTACCTTTTGAGTACTTTGAAGTGGTGCTGTTTGTTTTTGCCAATTTTACAACATGAAATTCAAAATTTTCTCCTCAGTTTTGAACTTAGCACTCTTGGGATTGAAAGGGTCAATTAACGAGGTGTAGATGTGTTAAGCAGTTTTGTTTAATAAAAATGTATGAGCTACATGATTGGGCTCAAAACTACAGTCTGTAATAACAAGGTGTCTGTATTAAGTGTGTCTGTAAAGCAACTGCCAACTCTCATGCCTTGGGTGTGAGTCTCACGCCTGTGGGTCGAAAACTTCGATCTCATGCCAGCTCACGCCTACGGAACAATTTCTTACGCCTGGCTGAAAAATTGGAGCTATTACAGCCTGAAACTGACACACTTTCGAAAAATATGTAAACTTGAACCAATACGTGGAAACATAGTCCTATAAATAATGCTATATGTTGTGTTTGAATCCTCCAAACTGTATCCGAACATATCGTGAGACTGTACACAAACTCTTCGGCAACGTTCGGAAATTGTCGAATTATCTTCAGAAATCTTTGGCAACGTCCAGAAATTGTCGGAACATCTTCGGAAATCCAGGTACTCTGAAGACAAAAATCTCACGCATTTGACTGGGGAAAAGTTGGCAGGTATAATCTTACCTAGCAACTTCTCTGGATGGTTGTATCTTGGGAATCTCTCGTCTTTCCCACACTTTGGACATTTGTAACCTTCCACTCTGCCGGCTAGCCATTTCTGATCCTCAACTGTTGGTGGCACCGGTCCTCTAGGTTCTGTCGTTGTGCCGCAATCTGAACAAATTGGTTTGTCCATCCAGTGAAAGAATGAAGCTGAAACCAATGAATGATGAATTTTGACCAATTAGAATTACTGGTATTTCGCAGGGAACAGTGGCCTAATGGTTGATGTGTCACACGACAATAAATATTACATATATATGAAAGAAAACATTTATTGTGATACTTAAAGGGACACTGTCCTCATTTTAGCATGATTTTGGGAAGCGAAGAAACATATCTAGATCATAGGAAGTTGAACAATAATGGTTTGATTCTGTAGAATAGCACTCGACAAATGATAGGAACCCATTAGGAAGTGAGGATGACTAACGACAGCGAGGATGGAAATGGATTACAATATGGATTTTTGAAAAACGTCAGGATGTCAGTTTTTCAAAGTTTCAAGTTTGGCTCGGAAATCTTTGAAATTTTGCAAAAATTGTGTTGCAGTATGGAATTTCTTGAAGAAATTGCTTTTTATCATTTAGTTATAGTTTATTAAGTCCTTATTTCATAGATTTAGGGACCATTTTGTGCATTTATAGCAGTTTTGAGCAAATACGTCGGGACATGTCCCTTTAAATTTTGCGATTTGGGAAACTGCGTACTTTGCAAGTGTTTTAATTTTGCGATTTTTCAAAGATTTTGCTGAGGCATTAATACAGATTACAGTGCTTAAGAAAAAAATATTCCCCAAAAAAGAACAAGTGAGAAACAAGACGAGAATTTTTTCTGAACCATTTGGCACAATGAATTTTTTTTCATTCAACGATAGTTTCGTTAAGGTAACACAAAAAGTAATGTACTAATTAACTCAATAAGAACACTTTGTCAAAAGGGGAAAAAAACGTCAAAAAACATCCTTTTTTTCTTGCTTAAACTGCAAAACAGGGTAAATTTCACGAGTAGAACTATTTTGCGATTTGCCAAAAATTGCACAAATCGTAAAGATTAGTTGCCGCAATAAATAGTAGTCTTAAGGTATACATTCATACCAAACCATGAGAGAACCTCCAACAACAAACAGTCCCTTTCATCCACTCCATCATGTCCATCCTCTCTGCTTTTTTCACTAGCCTCCTTTGCTTTCTGCTTCAATTCAGATACTGGTATAATACTGAGTGCTTGTTGCTGTAAGTATGGCAGTTCATAGAGATGCACACCACGATCCAATGATTGAAGTCTTGCCAAAAATTCCCTTTCATTCTGGATTTAAAATTAGAAATGAAAAATTTGAGAAAGAGATTAAGGTTACTGTAAACCTTCAAGGGACAATTTTTTGAAAAATTTGTTTTTCAAGCCGAATTAAAGACTACTATTTTATCTTCATTTTCCAAAAAGAATAATTTGAAAAACTTGAAATTCGCGCGAGTTATCGACAAAAACGTGTTTTCAAATAAAGTAAAAATTCGCTTAAGTGTTATAAGGCAATTAGAATGTGTCAACCCAGAGCTCCCCTAGCCTGCGTGCAGACGTCTCCTTTTCCTTGCGCGCAGGCTAGAGCTCCCCTTGACGTTTTTTCGCATCACTCCCCGCCAAGTATTTCACGTCGCTTTGATTCTTGTGTTTATACTTGTGTCTTGTAATTTATGACACCAAAATCTACGCTTCCGTATGCCGTTTATGGAGAAAAGAGAGGAAGGGCTGTTATCAAGGAAAGCTTTAATACCCGCGTGCATTTATAGCCGCAAACAACGCTTGCTTTGGATGAATTCCAGTTCCGTCGCCACTTTCGCCAGCCTTTTTTTTCCTTTGTTCTTCCAGTGCATTCCGCTGCGGTTGTTTTCTTTTCCACTGATTCGGTTTCGCCGATGAATTTTGTGCTCCAGACTTCGCTTCCCCCAATATTCTCCTGTCGCTAAGCATGGAAATGTCGTTCCCCGCGAATTTCAATAAACTGCCTTGTCATAAGGCTCTCTGGGGGATTCCTATGTTGTGTTCTATTGGTCGGCGGCATGACCGCATTCACACCCACTTTGATTAAGTGTGAAAACTACGAAAATCTTTTCAGTCCGAAAACTCCGGATTTGTTTTTGTGTGAGTTCACTCTCCTCAAATGAATTAACAGGGTATGTAGATTTGTTGGATTTTATTGAAATTTGGCCAAAATGTTTGTTAGACATTAATGAACCAAAGTGTGTGAGGCTTTCACGAAATTCGACATATTTTTCGCGTGGCATCCCAGCGCGTGACACGCATCGAAAATATATCCATTGTCTAACTTTAAAATAGATTTTTTCGGGAACCAATGAGAGTATTGGAAAAGCCTCACACACTTAGTTAGCCCATTATCTCCTGAATGATATAGTCCAGATTGTTTTTATGTCCGCTTTAACGCGAAGGCCTGTAACTCAGTTAAGCAGACACTGTCAGTTTTGCGTTCGAAGGCTTGCGCGCGCCTAACAGAACAAAAACGGACAAAAGTAGTGCTTTTATCGGATTCTTCATTCTATTACCTTTACAGTGATATATAGTTTTCTAGGGTTTCTTCTAAAACAACGCGCATAGGAAAGATTTCCCGGAAGGCACCCTCGAAGGTTTACAGTAACCTTAATTGGTCAGTGACACAAGCTATGTGTATTTGGGAAAAAAATTGAGTTCTCCCAACAGGAGTCAAACCTATGACCTTCCGCAAGCCGCTCAGATGCTCTAGCATTGAGCTACAGGAGAGTGAGACTTTTGGAATCTTTGGCCATATTAACTAGATTCAAATGACAAACTTTCTGCATGAAGAGCAACAAAACCTTTGGACTTTCTTTGTGCAAAATTATTTTCTATACATGTACTTGTTGTTATTATAATTTCAACCCGTGAGGTATTTTTGAGCATCTGATGTCATTTTCTAATTCGCAACCAAGCCTTGTTGCTTGGTCATACTGTACACGGAAATGTAAACAAATTAATATCAACAATTTGATCGTAGGGACACTTTAATGAGAGAAAAACACGTAACAGTCAGTGGCTGACAAACCTGTGGCCCTCCTAAAATAATTATAATTACAATATTGTAATTATTATTACAATAAATTACAATAAACTAATTACAAGAATTATTATGGTTACAATAATACAATAATAATAATAATCTACAAGGTGATAATTTCTAGAATATAAAATTAACTATATTGAAACTAAGATACAGTAAAATGGTCCAAGTCATCATATTGATTCCTTAAAAATTTAGTAAATGAGGCTATAAAAGAATGAACATTATAGGTATTGGAAGAGATGCTTGATGGCGCTGACAACAAAAGTGGGCCCACCCTCCGTTTTCTCTGACATATCGAGGGCAGCATAAGTTAAGATTTGTCAATGAGTGAGAATGTGTGGAAAAAATGATGATATATTTTTAAGCTTGGTAGAAATATGAAAAGCAGCTTGAGTCACTGACTGACCATCTTTCTCATATTTCTACCAAGCTTTAAAAAATTTATATCATTTCTTTCCAAAGAAAAAATTTGTACACATTGGAAGTAAGTACTGTCACTGATAAAGTCTACATGTCTAGTTTGTCTTCAAGTCTACAACCCAAGACAAGGGGTGGTGAATGGTAAATTCAAGACTTTGCAAGACGGCGAGACTAGAGCATTTTTCTCCGCGAGCCCGAGAGTTTTTTACTTTTTAAATTGCAAGATCGAGAATCGAGACTCAGAGAATTTAGCTTCGCAAAGAAATTGAGACTGAGACTTATACAATTCAATAAAATTTTGCGAGACCCATATACATTATTGCCATTATTACTAATTTTTTAGCGCCTAATTAATTTCGCGAAAATGACAGACATTTTTCGCGAGTATTAATTTTTGCAATTTCACAGGGAAAATTGACTCTAAGTGTATTAAATATTGTGAAAATGTCACCAAATTTTAATCACCATTTAAAAAATCCGTCATTCATAATCGCCAGTAAAGCGTTCAGTTGATGAGTTGAAGGAAAAACAGTACTGTGAATGGCAATAATTTTGACGACATTTTGCAGGAATTGCAAGAAAACAACGAATCTGAGGAGGAATGTGGGGATGCATAAATCACGGACAGAATTGTGAAAATGTTTACCCTTTTGTATTCTACCAATAATTGAAATTACAGTGTCAATTTTTTTTGTGTCAATTTTCTTTGTGTAATGGGGTATTAAATTTCTCGTGTTTGACATTTTCGCAGCACCTTTTTCCGCGACTAATTAATTTCGCGAAATTTTTCAATCGCGAAAATTAGTAATAATAATAAAGGTATTTCACAAAGACCATTCGCCACCCATAAGACAGAACCAGTAACAAGGATTAAAGAGATCATACCTCAAGTTGGTAGGTCTCCATTAATACAGAAGCCATCACACCTAGTAGGCCATGTAAAAATAATATACAATTCAGTTACAATTATTGCAGCCAAAAGCAATCTTCTGAGGTTTGCTATTTCCATCACTACTTTTTTCTGATCATAACCTTTCAGTTTCTAACTTTCAACTTCTTATTTTTGTTATCAATGTCAGTTTTTTTTTTTTTTTGTAACACCACCTTTTTAACCCTTTCACTCTCAGAGTCAAACCTTGAGTCAATAAATGTGGTTCTAACTTTTAAGTCTGTGGATGAAACCCTAGTGTGTGACCATTCAAATGAATGCTATTGAGCAGTACTTTCAAGTGGTACTGCTTGTTTTTGATAATTTTGCAAAATGAAATTCTTGATTTTTTCTTCAGTTAAATTTGAGAGTGAAAGGGTTAAAAACTCTAATTCTAAACTTAACACAATGATACAAATAATTTCTAAAATTAACCTAAACAATAAAACGGCGGACTGATGTCATCGTTATCATCATTTGCGGTTTGCATCGTTGTTGTTGTAAAAGAAAACTGGAAAAATGACTGCTAATTTCTATTAATAAAATCTTCTGCGTGACACATTTAATATTTTCTATCTGCATGACTATGATAATTTGTAAATCGTCAATTTCTTAGATAGTCGTTTCTTTAATGGCAATCGTCACGACTTCGATTTAGTCGGAAATACCCATAGAGAGTCTGAACAATGTGTACACTAACACCCTAAAACCAACAACAGGCCTTAATAACTGACGCTGACTTGTGCATGATTATGCTCAAAATTCACCCCCAAGTCTCTGTTATACCAAAATTCATTCTCAAACTTCTGGCACCTTCATAGTGTTTTCACGTGGGTATTCTTTTCATTTTTGCTAATTTGAGAAATTGTTCATGATAAAATTTACAAGTTTGCACTTGAAAGCGAGGCTTGGGGATGGAATTTAGCTAGTAAGGGCCATTATTTCTCAGAGGTTGAACCAAAACAATCAAACTTTTCCAGACAACAACTTTGGGCATTCCATACTTTGTATAGCTCGTTTATGTGAAAATCATCCAAAACTTTTGGCCCTACACGAAAACTAAACGGTCTGTTTTGGTACACCGAGCAGTCATGTATAAAAGCTTATATAAAACAAAAATACGAGGGGAAAAGCTACAATAAGGTTAACAGTGAACGTCTGAAGTGTTAAATAATACTCACAAACAAAAGATTAAGATTGTCATCTACCAAAAGTCCAACAATCGTACCATTCTGCACACAACATGAAAACCACTTCCCTGTAGCTTCCCTGTTGATTTTGTGAAGTCAACCGCATACATGAAGTACGAAATCATTCCTATTCGCCGCTGGTCGGGATAGCTAAATGTGGGCGCAGACGATCGCGCTTTGACCCCGGGGGCACCCCGGGGACTAAAAGGGCGAGAGTCGTGGGAGACTGGGGGAAAACGGCGACACGAAGGGGTTGATAGAAAAGAGAGAGACTGAGAGAAGTACCAAACCCACCCCCCCCCCCCCCCCACCACCCTTTATAGTCGAGCAAAAAAGGCCCATCTTCATCTTCACTTTTGAAGCAAGAAAATGCCATGCATCTTCAAATGGCTATGCCTTAAATGGATAGACCAAAATAAGATCTGCCTACTTTAGCACCCCAGTTGGCCTATAATAGCACTGATTAGCCCCGAGAATAGCGCCCCGGTTAGCCTACTATAGCCCCGAGAATTGTTAGCTTTCTTCTGTGGGTTAGGGTAACGTCTGATCTGACTTTGGCCTATCCATTCTAGTCACGACCATCTTCAAACTCTGAACGTCACTTCAAACTTCAGTGAATTTTTGACATTAATTTTTTTGCAGTAGTCTCAGTGGACATTTTATCTTCATTATTTTGGGGATTTTTCTTATTAAAACCAACAAACAAACTTATCTCGTTGCATAAGTTTGCAAGGAAAACATATAAACGTTTGCAAGAAAAAAAATATGTTGTTGCATATGGTTTTCTAGAAAAACGAAAGTAATATCTAGTTACAAACGTTTGCAAAAATATCATATTACATACATCTGCACGAAAATCAAAAGTATGAAGTTATAACGTTAGCAGGAAAAACGAAATCATGCTACGGACGTTTTGAAAGAAAGACAAAAGTATCGTGTTACTATTATTACATAGGTTGAACCTGCAATTAAAACCAAAATATCATATTACATACATTTGCATGAAAATCAAAAATATCAAGCAGGAAAAACAAAATTATCATGTTACGGACGTTTTGAAGGAGAGACAAAAGTATCATGTTACATAGCTTCGCAAGAAAAACCAAAATATCATATTACATATACGTTTGCATGAAAATAAAAAAATATTGACACGTTTGCAAGAATGTTACCTCGATGATGAGTTGCTTTATTCGCATCACCTGAATGCTTGTTTCTGTATCGATATTGTAAGGAGAAATTAGATTTTGAACACTGTTACGCTGGGCTTGAAGACTTCTCAAATTCATTGCTAGTAATTTAGAATCCTTTCTCCAAAATGACCGCCGCAAATTCAAAATTATTGAAATTACATGTAAACTGAGCGGAGAATCAATACCAGCACCTGAAAGACCACCTCTTGTTTGGTAATCGTACGAAGTTTCGTTAGGTTAGGTTCTACCTGAGTCAAGAAAACGGAAGTTGAAAACTGGAAAATTTAGAGACGTTTGTATGACTGGGGGTATTTTCCAGTTTTCAACTTCTGTTTTCTCGACTCAGGTAGAACCCAACCTAACAAAACTTCGTACAATTACCAAACAAGAGGTGGTCTTTCAGGTGCCGGTATTGATTTTCCGCTCAGTTTAATATGAATTTGCGGCGGCCATTTTGGAGAAAGGCCTATTCATCAGGTTATAACAAAGGAAATCATAACCGTGACGGTGGTTTGGATACCTGGTCTTAATTAGCATAGATTTTTTACGATCTTATTTTCTCAGTTTACTCCTTAGTTTTTGTTTCGATTGAGAAGATACATCAAACACTCGAGACAGTGTTTCATCACATTTCCAAACACTTCGAATTTCATCAAAAATACTCCGCTACGCGTCGTATTTTCAACTCTCTTCTCGGTGTTTGGAAACGTGATGAAACACTGTCTCGTGTTTGATATATTACATGAATGACGACACACTGAACATGAATGAATTAAAATCATTTTTAATGATTCCCCAACTAGACTCTTGAAATATATATTTTACTACTATGAACATGGTTTAATATTATTAATATTATTGTTCGGCACAACTAAAACTCTTCCAATTGATATATTTCATAAAACTACCTAGGAAAATGCTATAAGAAATTAAAATGTATCTAACTTTTAGATATATCTGCTAGTGCAATTGCATTTACTTGTTCTACTGATTTTCTAACTATTTCTTTCCTACATTTAATATCTTAATTGAACTTCAAAATTAGAGAATTGATCATTTAGACGACTGGATTTTTTGCTTGTAACTGTCGCATGTAACATGCTTGCATGCCTACAAGTCGTGTCGTACGTATGTCGCATAAGACAGTCGTAGGCAAAAATCGTACCGTCTAAATCGGCCCTTACACTAAGACTTTTACCGTTTTGCAGACCAGCGAATTGTTGGATCAACCCCGGGATCAACCTGACAAAAATACTGGGGGGAAGGGGGGGGGGGGGGGGGAGACGTTTCCTGTCTAATTTAAAGGGACACTGTCCTCATTTTAGCATGATTTTGGGAAGCGCAGAAACATATCTAGATCATAGGAAGCTGAACAATAATGGTTTGATTCTGTAGAATAGCACTCGAGAAATGACAGGAACCCATTAGGAAGTGAGGATGACTAACGACAGCGAGGATGGAAATGGATTGCAATATGGATTTTTGAAAAAACGACAGGATGTCAGTTTTTCAAAGTTTCCAGTTTGGCTCGGAAATCTTTGAAATTTTGCAAAAATTGTGTTGCAAGTTGGAATTTCTTGAAGAAATTGCTTTTTAACACTTAGTTATAGTTTATTAAGTCCTTATTTCATAGATTTAGGGACCATTTCGTGCATTTAGAACAGTTTTGAGCAAATACGTCTGGACAGTGTCCCTTTAAGCACCGGCGCTGATGAGCAATCAGGTTCTTCCCATTCCTAGGATTGGGATGTACTTACCGCTAGAAACGAACGGAGCGCACACAGTCTAGTTCAAGGTATGGTATTAGAGCGGTTTTGAATTGAGTGTCGTACTGTCATACAGCAGCAATCTTTATCTAATGATGGGATTTAGCGTCCTTAGCAACGACTCTTTATCTGTGATTAAGGTTCACCCCCTTAAAATTATCCTAATTGTCCCTGGAAGAACTTGACAAGTCAAGACTTGTTTTCTGATTAAACCTTATATTCTCATGACCTGCTAACTTACATTTGCATTTACATAATATGTTAAGGAGAATTTACGAATAAATCCCTGCTAGTGACTTAAGGGTGGATTCAAAGAAAGAATAATTGATATTTTAACTACACTATATTTTTACGGACATCCACAGTCACTACAGTGGAGTATAACCCCGGTTTAACCACCTCCCTCGGTTTCGTTATATCGGATGTATTTACTGATCAAAAGGACGTTTCCAAAAGGTTTATTCGCTACATCCGGACGTTCGCAATATTCGGGAGGTTCGCTATATCCGAGTTTGTTTTAACGGGGTTACACTGTAGCAAGGTGCTTTGTGTTTATAAACTCTAGAGATGAGTATCGCGCGTGGGTTCTCGCACCCTAGAGATGAGTATCGCGCGTGGGTTCTCGAAGGAAGACTAATATGTCAAGTGGATGATGACACTCGCTGCCAAATGGCTGACGGAAGATCTGCGCGTGTTGCCAGGCAACGTCTCCTTTCCCGCCACTGAGTGTGACCGTGAGTTTGAGAGACTTGGAACCACTGAGAGAAGATGTAATGGTAGATTCTTGTCCTAGGAAAGAATGAATTAAACCTTTGTCAATGTTAATCTTTCGGTTAAGATTACGACATGAAAATACCCTAGCTGCCGATTCAGAATTTTCCCGCCACTGTAGGGCGCATCTCATGAATTTCCCACCATTGCAAAACGCGTCATGAATTTCCCGCCACTGCAACGCGCGTCGTGAATTTCCCGCCACTGCAACGCGCGTCGTGAGTCTTCTTGAGTGCACTTCCAAATATGGCAAACTATATATACCGCACCGCAGGATATCTGTCATGTACGGATAACAATGCATTCTTGACAGTGCATTGATATTTTAAAAGAGCTATGTCAGTCATTTTTGCGAAGTGCAAAATCACCTTCAAATAATAGTTTACTAAGGTAGAAAAACACCAAAGAGGTGATAATAAACCAAACAGGAACAAGGATGGTTGAGGATGGAGAAGATTAATTAAGACGGATTGCGAACGGCGAACTTGAAAAAATTGGCAATTTTTTTCAAGATGCGCCACCTGTGATGTAGCTCCTTTGAGAAGAAATAAGATGTTCATCACTACTTACCCCCTGACAATGTTTCACTTTGACTCTCTTCATCCCCACTTAGTTTCCAGTCCACACGTCCAGTCTGAAATGTGGTGCTTATTGCTACTATGGTAACGGTGTCAATCACTAGATGACAAGAATTTAAATCTATCTGCCACGTTATTGAGCCAGTTGAAGCGGTATCTGTCCTCGACAAGTACACCTGTCGAAAAGATTAAACGAATTGAGTGAAAGAACGAAAGATGGTTAGCGCATTGGATTCCAGATTGAGTGGTCTGGGTTCGAGCCCTGGCCTTGGTCATTGTGTTGTGTTCTTGGGCAAGACACTTTACTCTGCACAGTGCCTCTCTCCACCCGGGAGTATAAATGGGTACCGGCGACAAAATGCCGGGGGGGGGGGGGTAACCTGCGATAGACTAGCATCCCATCCAGGGGGAGTAGCAATACTTCTAGTCAGATTCATGCTAAGGAAACCGGGATAAGCTCCGGCAGTGTGGGCCAGTTTGGCCCGAGTGCGGCTTTACCTTTTACTGACTAAAAATAAACACTGCGGCCTCAAACGATTTTTAAGGAATTGGATTAGCCTGCGAGCAAGCTCTCTTGGCGTTTTTCCCCACCCCCCACCCCCCAAAAAACCCCAGAGAGCTTGCTCGCAGGCTAGAATTGGATTGGCTTGAAGTTCTTTCAAATAGTGCAGTGCAGTGCAGTGCAATATAAATTTATGATCATAACACAACCTACTTCACTATATAAACATACACGCGACCCACGATCTTCCGTTTTGCTCCAACGAAGGGCTAACGCTCGAAACGTCAGGTTTCAAATTCGCTACGGCGGTAAATTTTCCTTTAACATTTTTAAGCTTTAGAAGTTTTTACTAATCGCTTTAGATAGACGGACGGATGGATGGACAGACGGATTGACTCACCGACAGACAGACAGACAGACAGACAGACAGACAGACAGACAGACAGACAGAAAGATGGCAGGGCAGACAGACCGACCGACCGACAGACACTCTTGTTTTAAGGTAACCCACTCACCATTTTCCAATCCTGCTCAACTTTCCGACTGATAGAGCTGTATGCAGCCACTCGGGATTGCCAGCCAGACAGATCTAACTTCCTATCATAGCCTCTAAGATACTTGTTCATAATACAATTGAAACAAATACGTAATCTGCAAGAAAAGTAAAGTTGACAGGGTTAGGAGTACTGTGGTGAACTTGTTCTTTCTTGTTTCCCTTTCTGGAATAGAGTACTAAAGTTATGACGTCACAAAAAATAAATTTGCGAAATTATGAAATTTGATCAGCTATTCAGAGGAAGCATGCCAAAAAACGTCCACTTGCCAAAAATTAGCTCTCCATTACAATTTGTGGCCGAGATATGGGCACTTCAGGTTTTAATTTCTCCATACAAACCCTTCTAATTTTGCGCCTGTTCCTTCAGTTTAGAACAGACGCAAAATTAGAGAGGTTTGTATGGGACGGTACCAAACTTTGAACCTCTATATCTTCTGTTCTATTCGAGCTAACAAGTTAAAATTTTGTGGCTGATCATACAGCAGCAATCTTTATCTAATGATGGTATTTTGAGGCTTGATAAAAATAATTTGAAAATGAGTGACGTAACACTTTACCACTCTATTTGCTTGGCTATATTGGGAGATGCGGTGGCCTAATGGTTAGCGCGTTGGACTCTGGATCCAGCGGTCTGCGTTAAAGCACTGGCAGGGTCAGTGTGTTGTGTTGTTGGGAAAGTCACTTTACTCTCACAGTGCCCCTCTCCACCCAGGAGTATAAATGGGTACCGGTAACTGTTAGGGCAACCTGACAAAAAGCTGGGGCTACCCTGGCGTTGGACTAGCAATACTCCTAGTCGGCTTCATGCTACAGAAACTGGGATAAGCTGCGGCAGTGTGGGCCAGTATTTGTCCCACATAATGGGCCAAATACAGTATATATACTGTACAGAATACAATCATTTCCGGTGGGAAAACGCTTCATACTGTGAGGGGGAGATGTGACATCGCTGAAACAAATGGCGCATGATACAGGCTAAATTTTTGGCCATTTCTAAGACTACGTTTACACTAGAGGAGATTTTTCCCGGGACGTTTTGGCACCGGATTCGTTTTGCGTTTACACATAAGTAGACGAATCCGGGATAAAACTGTTCCGGTTTGGTCGCGTGTGCGGAGATTTTGAATCCGGAAATCAAAGTGAATACTTTGTATCCGAATACTTTTACAATCCGGAATTTTTGTAGTGTAAACGGTTATTCGAATGAATCCGGATATTCATCCGCCTGAGATCATATGAATTTCCCCGGATTCATCAATGTATGTTAATGTAAACAGCTGAGAATCCGAATAACCCTCTAGCGTAAACGCCGACGAATCCAAATACCCCAAATGTGATGAATCCGGAATCTTTTTCTCTAGTGTAAACGTCGTGTAAACGTAGTCTGAGATTTCTAGTCTCGGATGATGAATATATGAAATATCATATATTTGAACTGCGGGTGAAATATTTAATTTATGAAAGATCATCGCAGACAGTTACGTACGCAGCTTTCTTTTCGCTCTAGTCTCAATAGTAACAAAGCCTTATTTGTACTTACCTTTTTTCTTTGATTTCTTCGTCGGTAGGTTTATAAATATAAGGTTCATGCTACAATGATTAAGAGAGAAACATAATTTTAGCACAGATGAGTTTTAACAGAACGTGATCAATTTATTCACCAAAACGTTTAACCGTTTAAAGTTTTTCCTCGAATTTTGTTATAGTTATGATTAATTGGTAACAGGACTTCGTGTCATCCATTTCGGTCTGTAATCGTACTCGTGATTAACAAATCGGACTCCCGCTACACGGTCATCCGATTTTGTTAAATCACTTGTATGATTACAGACCGAATTGGACTCCACTCAGTCCTATTACCATTACTTATAAATTGTTACCCCTGTGTGTGTGGGTAGTATAGTGGTCCCCAACTCAGTGCAATAGACTGTCTACATGTACCTTAAATGAGCTACGTCACGGATGGCGCATCTTAAAAATATCGGCCAATTTTTTCAAGTTCGTCATTCGCAATCCGTCTTAATCTTCTCCATCCTCAACCATCCTTGTTCCTGTTTGGTTTATTATCACCTCTTTGGTGTTTTTCTACCTTAGTAAACTATTATTTTGAGGCGTTCTTCAATTTGAAGGTGATTTTGCACTTCGCAAAGATGACTCATAGCTTCTTACTCCAGTCTCTTCTCACCTTCTCCTCTTCTGCTTGTTGTTTTGTTTCGCCTCGTAGCAGCCTCCAAGCCAAAGAACCCGAGGTCCTTCCCTGAAGTTCGCCATCATGAACAGACTTGATGGTAAAGAATTCCACCAGTTCCTTCACTTGGCGGTCTAGCAACACTTTTCGCCGTGCTTCGCTTAAGTGTCTTTGACGCTATAAAAATAACAATGGTTTCATAAGTTTCAGACTGAGAGCAGTTTTAATTGAGTGTCGAAAGTAAACTGGAATTGCTTTGGTTTTGCTTTACTACGCTCTTTGATTGGTTAAAAAAATCTCACGCCATCTTCTCAACCAATCAGAAGCAAAACTAAAACCAATCGTGACTTGGTCGCACGCGTTTTCCCGCGCTTAGCACCGGTTACGTGTATTTGCTTCAAGTTCTCATTGGTTCATACGTTTGTTGTGATCTACTACTGTAATTGCTTTGGTTTTGGTTTTACTATACGCAATTGAAAACCGTTCCAATCCATTTTAATCCTCCTTGAGTTACACGTTTTCCTGCGCTTGGCACTGGTTACATGTTCCCGCGTTTTTTCTCATGCAGCCAAATTGTTTTAAATGAAGCTGCTCGGAAGTGACTACCTCCCATGAGCGACCACTATACGTTGGCTTGACAAAATGAATGGTCGCCTACAGGAGGTTCGACTGCAGCCAATAGAAATCTGCTCTGTAGTAAAATTATCTCACCTCTTCAGTCATTCGGTTAAGTGTTTGTGATAACCATTCTTCAGAGACTAACTGTCTTGCTTGTCTAACGTCATCGTGCTTAGCAGAGTAGCGCCATGTCACATCCAACACCTTAACACACAACACAAATAAGCAAAGATCAAAATAAAATCATCAAAGATTGGTGTATGTTATATACATGTTCAGACTCGGTTTACACTAGAGCATTGTCACGCAATGCTTCTGTGGAAAAACATTGTGTGACGAACCAAATAAACAACAACAACAACTTTATTAATGTATCATAATATTCTAGGTGCTTAATAAGGCCCACTAATCGGGGACACCTAAGAACCTAGGAACCTAAGAACCGAGTTTAACAGATTTACACTGTAACAGTCTTATGACTGACAACCCTGTGGTTGATCTCGGATTCCAGATCAAATTGGAATTTAGGAATTTTGGTTTGTGTAGAGAGAGGAAAACCAGCGTAACCAGAGAAAAACCCTTGGAACAAGGATGAGAACCAACAAAAAAACTCAAAGGAGACTAGGGTATGACCCACACCGACCCAATCACTTGTACCTAACTGGTCCTTGCAAAAAAGGAAAATGGTCGCATCATTTCCTAGATCTGCACTGGAACTGAGCATTCTATAGGGAGCAGGGATGGTGCAGTGGTGAGAGCACCACCACAATGTAGCCCGGGTTCAATTCCGGCCGTGAGTCATAATTATGTGGGTTGAGTTTTTGTTGTTGTTGGTTCTCATCCTTGCTCAAGGGGTTTTTCTCTGGGTACTCTGATTTTCCTCCCTCTACACAAACCAAAATTCCTAAATTCCAATTCGATCTGGAATCCGAGGTCAACCATAGGGTTGTCAGTCGTAAGACTGTTACAGTGTAAGTGTCAACTTGTTAAACAAAGTCAATGTTGTTCAGTTAGACTATGAGCAGTCCCTCATTTTTCTCAGCGATAGTCGAGTGGGAGAGCATGCGAGCACACGCAAAAATCACCTCGAGGAGATGCGACGCACGGCGGTGAGGTAACCGATTGTTGACAAATCTCCGAGAAATAACCAATCAGAATTCTGCACTGTGAGAACAACGCATAATTCAAACCCTCTGGCTTGTCTGTAGTCCCCTATTTTTTCTCGCCGCCGTGCATCATGTCTCCTCGAGGTGCTTTTCGCGTGCACTCATGTGCTCTCCCACTCAACTATTGCTGAGAAAATGAGAGAACTGCTCGTAGTCTATTTTTTAATTTTAATTTTTTTGTTGCTGTTTTATTTTTCAACGGTGCGTTAACTATGTTTGTGTTTATGAATAAAATTATATTATACTAACCTGCTCATGAGAGAATGCCATGATGTAATTGAGTTTCTTTCCCCAACCAGCTTCATAAATCAGTGGTTTATCACAAGTGTTCTCACATGAGTC
Source organism: Desmophyllum pertusum (assembly GCA_029204205.1). Lineage (NCBI taxonomy): Eukaryota > Metazoa > Cnidaria > Anthozoa > Scleractinia > Caryophylliidae > Desmophyllum > Desmophyllum pertusum. The sequence goes on from MU826353.1 coordinate 1,048,949, forward strand.
ACAATGAGCCATCTCTGTTGGGAATCTGAGTACACTTCTGTCCACACGTGATCTGTCCAATCCAGTACATGCCGCGACTCAAATCCTACAGCTCGGCAGCATAATGTGAAACAGTTGGCCCACTCGCCACACCTTCCCATGCGGGTTTCTGCAAAAGGAAATCAAAATAATTTTGCTGCCAGGAACATGCTACTGTATAACAGCAATCCTGGTCAATAAATTTGGGACACTTAATAAATTTGGGTTGAAAATCAATTTTAAATGTAATTTCCCTTGGGGGGGGGGGGGGGGGGACTCCCATATAAAAGTGACGGGGGTGATCATCTGAAATTTTTAAAAGAACCCCTAAAAGGTACCACAGGCCTGCCCTACTCTTTTCGAACAGTGTCATGGGTTTTTACTTCCCCTTCGAAATGACATGTAGGATGAAGGAGACTAGGCCAATGGATTAATGTCACTGCCTAATGATCGACGCGATCATCTGAACTGAGACAAGGTATTCAACACAGCCAATAGGCAGATTTAGCAATGACGACGGGGACGTCACTTGAGGACGTGAGAGCGCGCGGAATAGTCTGGACCCAACTTTATTTCGACTTCCGGTGCTTCCGTTGCCATCTTGTGGCCAAGTTCACGACGCCATTTTGGTGGTTTTCACGTTGCGACCAGAACGCCACATATTTGCTGTCATTTTGCTGACATTTTGCGGCATTTTGCGCTGAACACAACGTCGTAGAGAAGTCCCCTTCGTCATTTCTAAATCTGCCTAATTATTTTAAGACCCTGCTTTTAGGTCCAGCCAGGACTCAAAACTGTGATCTTCTGCTCTCCAGTCCGGTGCACTACCATCTGAGCTAACCAAGCAGCAGTTGAACTACAGTGTAATTGAAAAGAAAAATTGAACTAATCCTCCTCAATGCATCTCCTACCTAAGAGTTTTGCAGGGTGATTGTATCTTGGAAATCTTGTAACCTTTCCACAGTTTTGGCATTTATAACTTTCCACGTTTCCAGCACCCCAACTCATCTCCTCAGGTGTTGGCGGGACGACACCCACTGGGAATGTCAGAGAACCACATGACGGACATGAGGGTTTGTCCACCCACTTGAAAAAAGTTCCTGAAATGAGTTTGACGCAAAACACAAAATTTGATGAGCTACTGTTATTTCGAACAATACATGTAACAATATTACATGTAAACAGAGAGCCTTTCACTCCCAAGAGTGCTAAATTCAAAACTGTGGAAAAAATCTTGAATGTCATTTTGCAAAATTGTCAAAAATAAACAGCATGACTTGAAATTATTGCCCAATACCTTTCATTTGAATGGTCACACACTAGGGTTTCATCCACAGACTTAAAAGTTAGAACCACCTTGTACAGCATAAGAAACAGTACCACATGGAAGTACTGCTCAACAGCTTTCATTTGAATGGTCACACACTAGGGTTTCATCAACAGACTCAAAAGGTACAACCACATATTAATTTTAAATCCAAAATAGAGTCCACAAATATTTATCAGTGGTACAGTGGAACCCGGTTAATACAGACAACAAAGGGACATGGAAAAGTGTCCATATTATCAGGGTGTCCGTATTAAGCGGGCTGATATAAGAGAAAATATGTGTTGTCGGGACAAACAAAATTGTCAGTAATAAGCGGGTGTCCGTATTAACGAGTGTCCGTGAAGTGGGGTTCCACTGTAATACACATTGTGATGTCACAGGGTCGACTCGTGAAAGATAGCTAAGAAAATAATTCAGTGTTTTACTGTTGACATCAAGAAATATGATATCACTCAAGAAACATATTTACCTTTAAACCAATAAAGAAGTTCTAAGATAAGGCAGTCTCGTTCATCCACCCCACCCTCTCCTCCCTGCCTTGTTTTTTGACTGGCCTCCTGGGCTTTTCTTTCAACTCAGCTACCGGGATCATGTTGTACGCTCTCCGTTGTAAATCTGGATCTTCGTAGAGGAGAACATGCTGTAGTGAGCTCTGAAGTCTCAGAAGAAAATCTTTCTCCTTGTCCTTCAACATAAAAAGAAACAAAAGCCGTCTACTATAAAAATTCAGAAAATACACACTCAAACCCTACTTTGCAAACCTGGGGCGGATCTAGGGGGTTAAACTCCAAAAAAAGTAGAAACTATGGAAAGCTTGCAATTGAGACAAAAACTCCTAAAAGGCGCCTTGCCGTTGAAGTCGAATACCCCCCCCCCCCCCCGCAAAAAAAACCTTTACCTAAAATTGTTCCTTTTTACCCCCTTCGTTAAATCCTAGATCCGCCCCAGCAAACACCCCTTTTATTTTAATAAAACAGAAGCCTTATTATTATGGAGGGGGGGGGGGGGGGGGGGGGGGGGGGGGGGGGGGGGGGGGGGGGGTCTGAACCTCCCACTTCCTGTACCTTGTACTCCCAGTCCCCCCCCCCCCTCCCTCCCCCTTCCACTGTGGTTCCCACTGTGGCTCATCACGCAATCTTTCCTCCCGAGAGATTGCGTGACGAGCCCAAAGAAAGTCTGCATAGGAGGCTAGCCACCTTGGGAATCCTGCTTCCCACCCTCTCTTCGGCTTCTTCCGCCTCCCATATACTTCCCGCCCCCTTTACTCCTGGGTTCCCATGCCCCTGTTCCCCACCCCCACCATTACGTACAATTTTTTGGGCCTGGACTTTAGTCTCACATCAGAAAAACGTTTGGGAGATATTCTCCTACAATTCTCGTCATAAGTCTTGGGACACTTCTTATTTTCGACGACAAATGGTCATTGTCTTCACCTCCCCTCCCCACCCCCATGCAATGTTGACTTTTATTTCTCCAATCTTGCGACCATATTTCAACATTGTTTTGGGGGGCAGGGGGGTTGAAAAATTGAATACTGACTTCTCACTTCAAACAACATTGCCACTGGGTAGTGTCCCAAGGACTTTTGATGAGAATTGTAGTACAACCCTTGCATTGTTAATATTAGGAAGATGAGAAACTGTTAGTAGAAGTCCTCATTACCGACGAACTTGAAGCTGGCTTGGAAACAATAGAAGGTTGTGAACATCCAGGGACAATGCCTGGAGGTTGGTTATCCCGTGTCGTGGTTGGTTTTGCAGTTGGTCCAGGTGCCTGTGCACCACTGCGGCGGCTTTGCTCATCATTTAACGTGTCCTGAAGAATCAACATGTTCTCTAACAATTCTCCTGGTGGGCAAACCAGTTGATCACCTCTCTGTAAAGTTTAAAACAAACTTGGTTCAATATCTCCACTAGGAATAGTGAATGTAAGGGTTTAGTAGTCCAGTGGTTAATAAATAAAATTCGAAACATCTTTATTTGACTTTAAAGGGGCACTATCATGGGGATTTTACTGCTTTTTGGGTCAAAATGGTGCTAATTATGAGGTAATACCTTCATGAAGGTATTACCAATTATGACCAAGTACATGTACCTTCACTCAATGACATACACAAAATGCACCCAGAACATCAAGGGGAAGATATATCGAGTGAATACAATATTGTTGAAGGAAGATCAAACCTTAATTACTTTTTAGCGATTTTTCAAGACTTAAAAAAGTGATCTGCCCAACTGTTTCAAGTTGAGATCAAAAGTTCCTGTATGGTTTACCATATATACTCATGATACATAGCACTCCTTTTATAGCTTCAATACACTAGTATTAGTACAGTAGTTTTTAACAAAACTGGACCATTATTTTTTAGGTTTCCATTGATGTAAATATGTCTTGACTTTTGGCTTCCGACTTTTCGAAGTGATGCGCATGATAGTGCCCCTTTAATATCAGGAGTTGGTACTTCTGAGTTGGTCGTTAATTACGGAAACTTACTGTAATAATAATTTTATTGATAAATACAAAGATGGTATTTTTTAAGCTTGGTCATACTGTAGTAAGTAACTGTATTCCGTTTGTGACGAGCATGGGTCAAAGCTCGTGATAAACTGAATACATTAAAATAATTATATATATACTTACTACATTTACTTTACTGAATACAGTTACTACTACTTACTACTATTTATCACCACACTTAAAGGGACACTGTCATGATTTTAGCATGATTTTGGGAAGCTCAGAAACATATCTAGATCATAGGAAGTTGATCAATAATGGTTTGATTCTGTAGAATAACACTCGACAAATGACAGGAACCCATTAGGAAGTGAGGATGATGAACGACAGCGAGGATGGAAATGGATTGCAATATGGATTTTTGAAAAAACGTCAGGATGTCAGTTTTTCAAAGTTTCAAATTTGGCTCGGAAATCTTTGAAATTTTGCAAAGATTTTGTTGCAGTATGGAATTTCTTGAAGAAATTGCTTTTTATCATTTAGTTAGAGTTTATTAAGTTCTTATTTCATAGATTTAGGGACCATTTCGTGCTTTTATAACAGTTCTGAGCAAATACGTCGGGACAGTGTCCCTTTAACGCTTTTGACATTACTGATCCTAGCAGTATGCAGGGCGTGTCACATATGAACCCAGTAAATGACTTTGCTCGCCACGAGTCTCCTGTAGCTCAGTGGTTAGAGCATCCAAATAGTGTGTGGTAGGTCATTGGTTACTCGTTAGACTCCCGTCGGGACTCAGATTTTTTTCTTTGTCCCACGCTCGTGACAAATAATTTTATTGTTTAGACCACTATACCTCTTGGAATCCCACGGCAAAGAGACATTCCACTGCTCCATTCACTGGCAGAAGGCGAGACTGGAAGATCTTGTTGCCAACTCGTATTGTTCGGTACTTGGGGTTGTCAGGATTGTTAATAATGTTGAATGCAAACTTGAGGAGAAGCTGTGAAGCATCCATGAACACTTCTGCAGGATTGTCCAGTAGCTGTTCAAAACAATCCCAGCTGCGGCCTGTTGCAACTCTCTTGGGATCCACAGTCTTGGATTACAAAATGAAAAGTAACAATTAAGTAATAGTTAAGAGTACTAAAGTTATGACGTCACAAAAATTAAATTTGCGAAATTATGAAATTTGATCAGCTATTCGGAGGAAGCATGTCAAAAAACGTCCGCTTGCCGAAAATTACCTCTCCATTGCAATTTGCGGCCGAGATATGGGCACTTCAGGTTTTAATTTCTCCATACAAACCCTTCTAATTTTGTGTCTGTTCCTAACAGGCGCAAAATTAGAGAGGTTTGTATGGAACGGTACCAAACTTTGAACCTCTATATCTTCTGTTCTATTCGTGCTAACAAGTTGAAATGTTGTGGCTGATCATACAACAGCAATCTTTATCTAATGATGGAAATTTGAGGCTTGATAAAACTAATTTGAAAATTTGTGACGTCACAATCCCCACATTTTTAAACTTTACCACTTTATTACATGTAGGTCACGGATAGTTTCTTTCATCACTTGCTCAGTTCTTTCCCGACGAGAAAGATTTCTGAGATTCCAACCGAAAAATTCCACACTAATACCCTGCTAGCAGAGCTGTTTGACAATCTTTCCTAAAAAAATTAGGAAATAGGAAGGAAACTCGCAACTTTTTAGGGGAAAATTGAAGTGGTTCTGCTAGCAGGGTACATGTACCATGGATACTGCTTATGATTGTAATGTAGCATTACAGAGATCCATGTAGCATCTCTTATTGGTTGTTACTCATGCATAGAAAATAATAACTGAAAAGTAACACATTTTGGGTAGAGCTTTGTGACATACATGTATATGTTGTGGTTCAAATTTTTTTTGGTTTAAAATTTTCAAAACCAGTTTGATTTTTATTTCCCTTTGTCTAATATTCATTACCATAATCTGAAACAAAGGAAAATAAAAATCAAACCGGTTTGAAAAATTTTAAATCAAAAATAAATTTAAACCACAACATATACAAACAGAGAAATGGTCAAAAATAGACGAACATGGAACAGGAGTGCGCCTCACCAATGAAAACAAGTTGAAAAGTAAAAGAAAAAAAGAAAAATAATAATTAACCATAAATACAGTATGTGTACAGTGATAGATACAATATGAGCAGCAGATCTTTGAGAACCATTGTAAATCCCATACAGATCTGACACAAATATTGTATCAAGCTAATGACAGGAATACATCGAGTAAAATGTTCATGTTTATCGACTATCTTGGCTATACAAATCATTTTAGGCAAGTAAATCGAAGGAAAAGTTTATGTAAATCAGGACGAAATCTGTATCCAATTTACAGATATTCATTAAACATTCATTTCTTTTGTACTTTCTTTATGAATTATTACAGTGAAGATGACGCTACCATTGCCACTTGACAAAGTTTTTGATTAATTTTTGACATCTTTTTGACAACTTTGATGGGTTCCGTTTTGTGGCGCCACATTTGAACTAGACTAGAAACTAAAATTTCACGACTCCGCCTCCAACACTCCTTGGATTTTGATTGGTCAAGTCAAATGGAACCCATCCGAAAGTCAAAAACTTTAATCAATAACATTGTCGAGTGGCAACGGTAGCGTCATCTTCATTGTAATGAGTGTTGTATTTGTAACAATAAAAAGAAAACAAGTTGATGATTACCACATTGTCTGGCTCCACAGCTCCTCCGATCCATTGATTAATTCTATCTTCCAAGCCAGTAGGGTTCGCCCCTTGCATTTCATCCACCTTCTTTCTGTTCTTGTAGAAAAAAAAAGTTGGCATGGCTCGAATTCCTTGTGTTGCAGCTGTCCTCTGTTCAAAGAAAGCATGCAAAATAATTAAAACCTGAGGTGTGCTGTGCCGGTACTGTTGCATGAAGCGACTAGGCCCAGGGGGGTACTCAGGTATAATAGTGACGGGGAGGCTCGAATGAGGCCAAATTGTTAGACCCAAAAAAGTCCTATTAGGCTAAAACCAGACCTAAGAAAAGTCCAACGGCCCAGAGCGTAACCCCAAACAAGTCCTTTTTCTCTGCATTAAAATGAGAACGCTGTGTTACACTTTTTCAACCCCCAAAAAAGTCCTTACCAAAATCTTCCACCAAAAAAAGTCACCACAAAATTTCTAACCCAAAAAAAGTCCTCAGATCACAAATTTCAAACCCCAAAAAGGTCTTTGAGCCTCCCCGTCACTATTATACCTGAGTACCCCCGCCTGGGTGACTAGGAGTATATGTTAGCAAGGAAAAGACATGTGAGCAAATGAAACTAGACCATAAAATAAAGTTATGGGCGCAAAAGCAAGCGATGTGTTTACCATTTTAAGCAATGGAGATTCTTCTCTCCAAGATTGACCCCTGGCTTTTTCACGCCAAAAACCAATCGTTTTCAAATCTACATGGTTACTTCCATTTTCATCCATGCACTCCTACATGTAACTGTATCATTTTGAAAATGCTCCACTTTTGACAGGATATTCAAAACGACACGGTTACACAAGTAGCGCAAACAGAAGGCGTAACCCTATAGAAAATGATACAGTTACAAATGAAACAGTGTCCGTGTAAACAGGGCATGAGATGAAAACATTTTTGTAAGCAATGCAGCTGCATGTTATTTGTACCATGCATATTTCTTACCTTGCATTTATCAACATCAACTGTCAGAAAGACAGCTGCTGAATATTTGACGCTCAAATTAGCAAATATAGGGGCCATCATGCGACACGGACCACACCTAAAAGAATAAGAACAAATTATGACCAATAACGGCTTTCGGATGTAACGTGTCTGATGGCTATGCCATGCTGATGAGGCCTAACAATACCGAAACAGCTGTCCAAGGCTGCCACTTCCCGGGTGATATGGCTGTGCGCATGCCTAAGGTACTGGCCATACCATGGAGCTGGTGTAGTGTGTCTCTTGCAGTTTATGTCTGGTGATCAACCTCTTGTTTGTCCTTATAATATTTTATCCTTACATGTACAAAAGTGCTGGTTGTGTAAACTCCCTATTTAGAAGTAAGTGACTTGGGGTTTCATTTGTTCACAATTTTGAAAAGAGGATTTACACTGGGATGCTTTAAACTTTCAGTAGCAATACATTCATCAGTCCCGTACATTTTGATGTGACATTTGTTTGTCTGCAGTTTTTGACGTTGCCATGGCAACTACATAATGACATGCAGGTTTACCCAAATTTTGAATTTTCAGATAATGCCATATTATTTTCTTATTAAGTGGGGGGGGGGACAGGGGGGTCAGAACCTCCCGCTTCCCGTACCCTGCTCTCCCGCCTCCCGTACCTTTGTTTCCCGACTCCCGCCCTTTTTCGCGTTGCTCCCGCCCCCAGGTAAATTAGAAGGCTTCAAAACCATGTTAGTCATAAAACTGTGCACTGGCACAACCATTCATAGGCCTTTCATGATTTTCATTTGTTTTTTTGATAATTTGCTCAAGATTTACATTATTATAGGCCTGTACTCTGATTTTAATGAAGTTACCACCGTGACAGGGTTTACAATTTCACCGGAAGTAAGCCTGTTTTTTTAGCCCAAGAGCAAATTTCCGTCTGCTCGGATGTAAAATTTTGTCTAAAGTACTCTAAAGCCTCGGAGGATGCTACATGCAAGTCAAATGACATTTTCGGGTTCTTGTTTTTGATAGTATTCTAATGCATTAATAAATAAAGAAAGTTAGCGTTTTGCATTTCTCTCCCGCTTCCCGCCCTCTTAGAACTCCCGCCTCCCGCCCTTTCCTCTCCCGCCTCCCGTACCCCTCCCGCCTCCTATTCTCCCGGGCTCCCGCCCCCCTGTCCCCCCCTCCACTATTAACTGAGCGGGAGGTCTGTATGAGGGAATCTTGACTGAGGTTGTGCGTTGTTGCAGCAAGTTGCGGTATAGATACTGATATAGATGGGAGAATATTAACCACGGTCAATATCTGTTTTACCCAATAAAATTGACAGATTCGGCAGCGTCCAGTCCCCAAGGAGTCTTGGCCATACAGTAGAACCCCGCTAACTCAAAACTCGGTTAACTCAAACTCCTCGCTACATGTATCTCGAACTCAAACCCATTCCCCTTGCCCTTGTTTTTCAGTCATTTACTATCAGCTAACTCGAACCCCCGCTATCTCGAACTGATTTTTGCTTCCCTTGGGAGTTCGAGTTAGTGAGGTTATACTGTGTAATAAAAAAAAAATGTCATAATCATCAAATAACCAACTAATCTTGTAGAGCAATCTCTGGGCTATCTATTAAAGGGACACTGTCCTGATTTTAGGATGATTTGGGAAGCTCAGAAACATATCTAGATCATAGGAAGTTGATCAATAATGGTTTGATTCTGTAGAATAACACTCGACAATGACAGGAACCCATTAGGAAGTGAGGATGACGAACGACAGCGAGGATGGAAATGGATTGCAATATGGATTTTTGAAAAAACGTCAGGATGTCAGTTTCAAAGTTCAAATTTGGCTCGGAAATCTTTGAAATTTTGCAAACATTTTGTTGCAGTATGGGATTCTTGAAGAATTGCTTTTTATCATTTAGTTAGAGTTTATTAAGTTCTTATTTCATAGATTTCGGAACATTTCATGCATTTATAACAGTTTTGAGCAATACGCGGGACAGTGTCCCTTTAAAGGCATAATGATTTTTGATCTGTCTTATAATAACAAAAAACCCATCAGCCCCTCTCATCTCCCCTTGTACAGTCACGGGGTAATATGACTTTGGATGTACATCTGAGGATTAATTAATCAAATCACCAAATAGATTATAACAAAAATGCCCATGAGAAAGTATAAACATTGCGCGACATTATTATTTACATTGCATAAACAGAAATGATAATGATATATTATAAATTTTTAATTATATTTCACAACGGAAGTTTGAAAATAAATTGATAAGGAGAAAACATCAAGCTTGAGCTTTCAATTTGTTACAGCCGGCTAGCCTTGAGAACAACTAAATAAATGGTAGCTTTGTATTGAAAGTTGCGAATCGATCGTGCGAGAACCACTTAGCTTGTATAAAACTTTATAGTTTTCGTCCAATACAGTTATTCGGAGTTATCGTTAACATACAACATTTAAAGCAAAATCTTACCACGAGGCGTTAAAATCCACCACAACCAGTCTGTTCCCAGCTTGATCGATCTGTTGTTGAAATTGGCTGTCTTTTTCGATAACTATCGCATTTCCGTGACTTGGGGAAGCCATATTGTTTGAATCTTGTTGACACGAAAATCTTGAGAGTTCGATGGACTACAGCAGAAAATTTATAGAAACCGAAAATAAGGGAAGTTATTGAGAAAAGGAACTAGTTTTCTAAGTCTGGCATGGCGTCAAGAATTAGCAAATAGAAACAAAAGCGAATTTTCCGCCTCCAAAAGAAAGAAATGTCGGAAGAGCCAGCGGTTCCAGATGAGTCAACAGCGGCTTCATAACTAAATTTAGGTTATTACTTCATGTTGGCAACATGAATAGTAAACAAATAAAGTATCGTAAAAACACTGAGGGAGGTAAAACCACAGCAACAAACTGATGAATTGTGCCGGATCTGTTGTAAATCTGGATCAGTAAATTGTACTCGAGAAAATAAACATTGAACGGCAAACTGAGTCACCACATGGACCAAAAAGATCTATCAAATTAATCATTACAATAGGGAAAGCGTTAGTTTTCTTTATTTTTACGGAGCCGCGTCACGTAACGCTAGAAGAGCGTTGCGTGACGACCACAAGAGACTGATTTATCCATATCCCTGGGGGGGGGCATAGTTTTATACGGGGAGGCTCCGCCCCGAGGTACATACCTTTACCTTTCATATACCATTTTTGACAGAAAAGGTAACCCTTATACAAACCATAGAAAATGGTACACCTTTCACATACCTACATAATTAATAACAGTTGAAACACTGCATCCCTTTTACGACTTTTTCACTTGAAATATTGGATGAATCAGCCGTTAGGTGCGTCAGTTCGAGAATTTTGAAAGGCCCTTTTAAACACCTAAATGACAGTTTTCCTACCCTTTTCTATACTTCAACTCGTGAAATCCCTACCCTTTTGTATACCTCCAGCTGAAAAGCTACCCCTTTAGGCGGATCTTCCCGTATAGTCCATTATAGGGAGTAACCCCCCCCCCCCGATCCATATTTGGTTACATGTACGTTATCGTGATTTATGTCGCTTGCGTTTTCATTTGGGTTTGCGACGTTTATGCTCGTACATGAAGAGCTTGCATTTTCTATAATACACGTGACAGGAGCCATCACTAGGAGCGAGCAACTCCGACACTACGCCTATGTCACAGCGTTTTTACAGACTGGTTATTTTTAGATTCCTTTTCCCGAGAAAATGTGTTTCTGGTCCATGTGTAATATGAAATGAAATAAAAGACAATTAAAAAGATGGCGACCTAATTGCGGCCTTTGTTTCGCGGTAACGCCAATTAATGATTACAAAGGGAAAACGTTTGATTGTCTGGCGGGAATACGAATTCGCGGGAAAAGCGAATCTAAATGGTCTGTAAAAACGCTGTGACACGAATCCAGTCCAGTTGCTCGCTCCTAGTGATGGGCTCCTGACGTGAGAACCACGCCCTGTTCACTCCAAGTGCTCGTAACGGTCAAACGCACTGCTCGCATGCAGTTCCCGCCAAAACTGATGCCGTTAGCCTGCGTTGCAGAAGAGCGCGAGTTTTTAGGGGCGCGCGCGAAGGAGGAGACGCGCCACTGTGTGAGCTTAGTAGTCTTAGAAGTTTTAGAATCCTGGCGCGCGTTTGGGTTTAGACGCATGCGCGCACAATTTTCTGCAACAGTTCATTCTCGTATCTAGAGTCCGCGATCCTTTTGGTCAGCACCAAGAAATTACGACCTCTTGGCTGGTACAGATTTTCTGAGCTTGCGCAGTGTACTCGTTTTCTCTTGTCTTTTCTTTGTTTTACCATCCAATCAGATTTGAGGAAAACTCAAGGCTGGCGAGAGCCCGTGCATGATTCGCGGACTTGGAAACGAGAATGTCCCGAAATGTTCTTACTTACTAAGGCCCGTCGCTCCAAGAGGAGCATGGGCCATCTACAACACCCCGATGCATGTCGATGTCCTTCCAGGTGGAACCTATCAATTATATATCAGCGACAGCGTCCCGTCGCCAGCTGTTTCGGGGACGCTCTCTCTTCTTCTTCCCCTGGGGGTTCCAAGTCAGGGACTGGCTATCTATAGGGTCCCGAACTGTTCAGTGCACGCTTTTTCAGCGAGGGAGGCATCAAGGCCGATCTATATTAGGGGAAGTGTTCTATTCCCTGGCGATTTTGGTGCATGGGGCGTTGTTAGGCACAAAGTATTCCACTCTGTCATAGCCTGTTCCAGGCGTTCGGATAGTGGAGGAGCGACGCGAAAAGACGCGCGAAGCGCGAGGAGAGGGCGCCTATTATTCACTCGCCACTCTTCGCGCTTTGTGCGTCTTTTCGCGTCGTTCCTCCACTATCCGAACGCCTGGAACACGTTAACTCTGTCTACGTTATACTACACTGGGATCCCGTGCAATCGCCTAAAAATACACCCACACATGCCCTCATAACAAAAACAAACAATTTAAGATCCAGGTCGAAGTCACGACTTTTAACCGTAATAACGTCAGTTGTTACTCATCTTTGTTTTTATTACGATTATCGAGATTCTTATTTATAGCCTGCGAGAGCAGACGTCTGCCCTCGCAGGCTAGATTTTTATATGCGCTGTTTATATTTTGTTATCCTGTTACGCTGATATTGCATAACACCGATACGCCGGCCACCTTTTGTTCTCTTCTCAGCAAAGTGTCAAACTAAAATATTGTTAGAATAAATTAATTGCATTGTCACCAGTTAAAATTTAATTTGAATATATTCTAGAGCCGTTCAGTTATAAAAGCAGTGTATTTCAAACGGAAAACACCAAAGTTACATCTTATGTACGTGCGCTTAGAAACGTCAATCAAAGCAAGTGACAAACATTACTGCATTTGGATGGCTTGTTTAAATATCTTCGCGCCTGTTTACGTTGATTTATTATCTTGAGATTCATTCAAATCTTTGTTGATCCACGTATGTGTAAAGATGCATTATCGATCTACATAAATACGGTCGACGGCAAGACAAAAATCAGTTTAGTCGTCGGATTTTTATGCAATTTATGCAAGAATATCGGCATTCAATGCTAACACTTGGCATTCCACTCGAAATCGACTGCGTTTTTAAGTGAATTCCGTAATGATATTTATATGAATCACGTCAAGAAACCGCGGGACGAAGATCTTTGAATCCAAACATCGTGTTCGCTAGCTGAACGAGGTTTTCCTAGCAGTGAAAGATCATCGAACTCCTGAAATGACGGCACATATAGAGGAACAGGATCAAACTCCACAACAGATGCTAGTCGCATTGAAGAAGGGAATGGTAAGTGTATAAAATTATACGTTGCACAGAATGAAATCGAAATCAAAAGAATACAACCGCGAGAATGAATTGATATAAATTCGACATTGAGCAAGGTGCATAAGATCAGACATTACCTCGCGATTGAAAGTATCAAATTACTTCTTTATATAGTTGCGATAACTATGTTATTATAACCATTTAAAACGATTATAGTCAGCTGGTTAATTTGGTTGTAGAAAATGAAATTTGTCTGTAACGAATTCACAATATCGATGATGTTAATTATGCAACAGCTATAAAACTTCGTCATCGCTGAGAAATAAGAGCTAGGAAATTTAATAAGACGTAAAATTGTTTTAACTCGACACTAAACCTTCTGGAGCTATCATTAAGCACAGTAGTATGTCAAAATAAAACTTAGCTTGTCTAAGAAGTTCTGCCATCTCTTGTTCAAATTCTGCTCAAAACAAACGAAATTTGCATTCTCGTGTAAACATACGGCGCAAGTTTATACCGTTTCTGCAACTGAAAATTTGAACTTTTCAAGAGATGATCGGTATAATTTCCAATAAAATCGACAAGTTTCTCGCCAAGGAACTTTGATCGTTCTTCAATATTTTGACACTTCCAAAATTTACTTTATTATGCTAATTATTTGTGTTCTTGTAAAAGAGAAAGAGAGAGAAAGGTCCCCAGGAATGAAGCAATTTATTTGCTTTGGCTAAATTTCGTCTTGTAAATTCACTCAAGTTTGATTGAGGCAGGAAGAAGCTTATCACCTCTCCAGGTGATAAGCTTCTGAGGCAGGAAATTCGTAGAAAAATTTTTGAGCATATAAGTCATATTTTTAAAAGTATACAATTGATTGTGGTTTCACTTTTTGCGTAAAAGCAGTCATGTGATCCGCTAATGTCTTTCAGCTAATAAAGGTTCGGCAATGTGATAGGCTCGACCGAGAGAGCAGCGGAAATCCGGAGCCTACAATGGGGCAACCTGGTTCTCAGGGTCTCTCATCTTCTCTCGTTCCAGGGGGGCGGGAAGATGAGAGACCCTGGGAACGAGGTTGACAATGGGGTATCTCGATTTGAAAAAGTCTAATTTACGCAATCTGATAGGTCGAAAATTGTAAAGCATTAATGAAATACCACGAATTTTAATTTTAATTTTATTTGAAAATACCATACATTTATTGTTCTGTTTCGATTGAGTTCCATGATCAAAAACGCATATATATTTTTGGACATAAACGAGAAGAGAATTGCTAATTTTTCTTCTTGTCGCATCAATACATGATGACGCATAAGAAATAATCACTAAAGAGAAACTGCCTGATGAATTAAACAAATTCTTCTAACTATTACTATTAGCAATGCTTAGCGACCAGTAAGGAGAATTTCAAAGTTGATGTTAGCGTTGTAAGACGCTTTTACATTGCAATGCAAAGTTGAGAACGTAGCCTCCTCCGCAGGCAACTCCGGGGTCTGGGGCAAAAAAGGGGCAAAAGAGCGGGCACTGGGGCCGAGGCGAGCGAGAACTTCCTTCTTTTTCCTCTCTTCCCGTCCCCTACCCGACTCAGTCATTTTTGTCCTCTGTCCCAGTCTCTCACTCGTGCCTTTATATAAGAGTTGCCTGCGGAGGAGGCTACTGAGAAGGTAATGTTTTATTTATTTCCAAATAGAATTCCCTCAAAGACGAAGAAAATTCTCTGAAAGCGCAGGTTCTTTCACTCAACGAACAATTTCAATTACTTGTGAAATCTGCCTCGGAAATATACCCAGAAATACTGGACGAAGAATTCCCGAAAAAGGCGGCTGCACGACAACGCAACGTAAGTCTCTACAGACCACTTATTAGAAGTCCTGACGGTGCCACAGGTATACCAAGCCCTGGCACAAGGTCACCAAGCTTTACCAGGAGTAGCTATAGATCACAAGAATCGCCGCATAGAAGACCGACGCTTGATTTTAAGCGCTATCCACGACGATTTGCGAGGTTGACTAGCGAAGAAGCGGCCGCGAAGATTCAAGAACAGTTTGAGAATAACACTAACGCAAGTTCAGGGATTGATGCGAGAAAAATACGAAGCTCTTTGCCAAATTCTCCCACCACAGATGAAACAGTACTGGATCCTGTTAATCTTGGTAATCAGGACACACCGGACGAACCTGATGGACCTGACGATGAACGGAGAAAGAGACTGAAGAAAAAGATAATAGAGTCAAGAAAAGTTGATGTTGTACACTTGGGTTCGTTTTGATATAACCGGAAAATCCCGTTTATAAGCCCCTCCCCCTCCCCGGTTGTAGAACCATTAGTCTGTATAAACACATAATGCTTCTTGTCATAACCCCAAACCCTGCATCCCTTCCCGCCCCTCCCGACTAAAAAACGCTTACCATATCGTAAAAGGGAAAAAATAAAAATATAACTACGAAGCAGCCTTTTGCAAATTTGCTAAGATGCGAGTTTCTGAATCTAATATTTTGGCGAGCTTGAGCTCAGGAGTAAACAGTAAAGCAGTACCAAGCTATCAGTGACGTCATATAATTTTAAGAAAGCCAAGTTACTGTAGCTCGAAATACATGTTTATAAGTATTGTATGCGCGTATATTTGTTGTTTTGTTCGTAAACCTCTTCGCCCACTTCAGGGAATGCTGTAAAAGCCTTGGTATGGCTTCCATATGTCTCAGTTGAGTGGTTCTGTTGCGTAAATATTGATACAAATGGCTAATGTATCATCAGTAAAAATTAAGCTGCAACATAATGTTTCTAAATTTATTGCTTTTCTGTAAATTGATTTCAGAGTCCACTACGATATGATTTTTTTACAAAGTTCAGTACTTAATTAACTATATTGACTCTTTATTCTCGTAGCAGTCAAATTAAACGAATCAGAAATTTATGATAACCGAGCTTATAGCTAACTACTAGTGCGACCACTCCAACCAAGACCACCCAAGCAAATTCTTTGCATATTGACCAACAGCGTAAAAAAATTACCAATTGACCAAATTGACATCCAAGGTTTTCAATCGCTAATTTGCACATCATTTTTTCGGGTGGCCTTAGTTGGAATAGTAGCACTGTAGTTGTTGAACAAATTGAAATAAAGGCTGAAAAGTTTGTTATTTAATATGCAAAGCGTGGTTTCATTTTCTTTTTAGAGTTAACTTTAAATTAAAAAGCAAATATTAGGATAATGACTAAATACCGCGAAAAGCTGTTCTTAGTTTTAAACAATCGAAAATTGATCAAGGTAAATTAACCGCCGTAGCGGATTTGGAAAGCTGACGTTTCGAGCGATAGCGCTTCGCGCCGGAAAAAAATATTGTTCTTAAAACTTCGCAACGTGGAAATTTTAAAAAGCCTGCTGGTCTTTGATACCACCATCGAATGAAGAGTAAAAGGTCGCTTAATTTGTAAACCTTTGACGTTCCGTCGAACTCATTCATAGGTCGCCTTCAATTGATTGATCAAAGGTACGAGGCACCTTTGAAGTCAATCAAATGTTGCGCCATAGTTAATATGGTTGCGCAAAGGTGCTGTTTGATTGCATCAAAGAGGCTTTGATACGAGTCAAAGGGTTCTCAAAGCCGGTCAAAGACACTATAAAAAGTATCTACACCATTCAACCGCTCCCGGCTCCAATTCTCATCTTGCGCGGTTTTCTAGCTTGCGTAGCTGGCGGTACTGTTCGCGCGAGGTAAAGTTTTACAAAATGAGCGGCGAAGCCGCGACAACGAGCGGCGCAAGTCGCAGTCCTCCCAGCCCCAGACTCTCGCGGCGCCGCTGTTCGCTTTCGCGGCTTCACCGCGCCAACAAGACCTTCACGCGCGCCAACAAGACCGCCAGCTACGCAGGCTGGCGGTTTTCTTGCGCGGTTGCGCGCAACGCTCTTTCCCATCGCGTCAAAAATCCTCGCTTAAAAATTTTAAATTAATCCTTAGATGTTTCTGGTCCTAGCAATAGGAAATTTTGCAAACTGATATAACAAAAGAAAGAGTTATGTTTGTTCCATCATATCGGAGGGCGTTCATAATCCAAGATGGCGCCTATAGCTGTGTGTATTGCGCTCGCAAGCTGAAATCTGCGGATTAGTTTCCGTGATCGCTTCGTGAAATTTAAAAAAGCTTCATCCCTAAACAAACGGACGGATAAAAGGCTTATAATCAAACCAAGTAATGTCTAATCATTAATTGAGTTATTTTTGCGAGAAAAAGTCGCTGTAAACTTGGTTGACAGGAATTTCCTTTTCCCGGATAAAAGACGATAAAAATAGATCATTCTGGTAAAATATCTGTTTTTAATATTAGCTGAAGTAATTTTTAAATCATGGAGTATCTAATACGCATTTACCAAGTGATTTGTCATTAGCCCAATATAATTGTTTTTGATATTAACATACCTGTTAAAAACGGCCATGTGAATCTAAAAACGTTTTCTTTCGTTACGTATCGATAAGTGCGTATTTTAATATTAAGTCTGTATCAAGAATGATCTATTTCAAATTTCTCATTACAATATCAATACAATGTCAAGCAGACAGGTGATGAGAATAAAGATAATCATCAATAAGGGAGATATTGTCTTATTAATCCAATCATCGTTGTAAGAACTATCCATGATTAAAATAAATTTATGACGAAAGTGAAATGCTAAAGGATGAAAATATTTTTCTCAATATCTGATTCAGGGATAAACATCCTATAAAACTGTTTCTAGGCAACTTAATAAAATTACAAATAGAAGATCTACTCTGCGTAGCTGGCAGTTTGGCGGAGCCACGCGCCATTGCGCGCCAACAAAAGACAAGAGATGTTTGAATATGACGCTGCAAGCAGAATTTAATTATTTAGGTCATGAAGCGACAAAGCCTGCGAGCAAGCTCTCTTAGGGTTTTGGGGGGTGGGGGTGGTCCTACTCTCCCAAAAAACCCAAGAGAGCTTGTTCGCAGGCTAGAAGCGACATTGCCGAGAGCACATTCTAGAAATCCCGCGAAAAGTATTAAAAATTCCAATGTGGTCTGTCCATTGTCTGACATATGGCGAACAACACGCGAACTCCAATATCACGCGATGAAAACGATAAACCCATGAAATGACAGGGAAACCATTTCCGATTTCTAAAACACACTCAATAAAATTTGACAGGCTTTTAATCCAGGTTTGAATTTCCATTGCACGTTCACTTGAAAGAATTCTCCGAGTATCTACTCTGTTTACTGTTTGACTGAGAAAGATGTTTATACAAAATCGCACTTTCTAGAACGAAAGGCCTGTTTTATATTTTAATTGAAATCATTTATGTTGAGAACATGTCGCATCTATTTTTACTTTAACCGAATACATTTCTTGTTTTCCATCGCGTGTGAAATCGAGTCTTCGATTTTGCGTCTCGGAAAAACAACTAATATTTGCTTAAATTTTGCCAATTATTTCAGTAATGGTTACTCGGACGCTATTAACACTGTTTATTTTCAGGAAATACAGCTACATGGAATATTAATGTTTTTGTTGTAGGGCACGCGGATGTCATACGGTCAACAAAGGTGCGGATATAAGCGGCGAAAATGACGAAAATGACGCCTTCTTCCTTCTTAATCTGTGTATTTTTAAAATACTTCAAAGTAAGAGCGAAAGTTTTAGTCAGTACGTATTTTTAAAATGACAATTTCTGTTTTTGGGGGTGGTTAAAATACACACCAAAATAGGAAATCGATAATGACACTCGAATTTAAATACTGCTGATGTCATGCAACGTAAGACGTAAAAACAGGTTGTGTATCAATGTGCGTCGTAAAGAAATTATACCAGTTGTACGTAACCGCTGTTTTGCATCACAAAGAGTTAGCAACGATTTGAGACAATAAGGGCATTAACCAGCTTGTCAAGTGAAAGGGAAAATTATTTTGGTTCGCAAACGTTGTCGTGAGAACTAACAAACGCTTCAAAAGCCTTGCAATTGCAAGTCCCCGCAGCGAGAGCGCCGAAACTGATCGTTTTAATAAGGCGAATTAAACGTGCGCTTATAAACGGTTTGTAAGTCCAAGATCGCGGTGCTAACGAGTGGAACGGATTTATAGATGTCATCGGCAGTAGTGCCAGAAACTACGACAACGAAAGCTATCATGGAGTCATCAGTTGAGTCAGCTCCACCGAATCCTGAACCTTTGCCCGACTGGGATTTAGCAATGAAGGATTGGAGATTTCTGTGGGAGCTTCATTACATTGGTTTTTGGATTACTGTTCTTTGGGATAGCCTTGTTTTCTTGTATCTGCGTGGTTCGTATCAAACACAGAGCTAAAGGGATGATGCTAGGGCATTATTTCCTCGCCGTATGCTTATTACTGATGGTGTTTAGTTTTACAAGAACACTCTTCTTGATTCTCGATCCGTACGAATCGCACACGTTTCTACGTTTGCCGGTGCTACTTGTCAGAATTCTGTTCGCTTTTGGTTACCCTTGCCTAACATCAGCTTTATCGCTCATTCATTTCGCTTTCCTTGAGGTAAACAAACTTAGACTCATCTCTCGTCGACTCCAGAACATCAAGTTCCTTGTCTCGGTGATAGCCACGCATTTTGTGGCGGTTTTAGTCATATATATTCTGATAACATTGACGCCGAAACTGGCACGCTTGCTCATTTTGTGTCAAACAATTTTAATCTCCTGGTGGCTTGTGCTCGCGTTGTGCTTCCTCTACAGTGGTTGGAAAGTGAACTGGGAGTCGCAAATCACCGCGAAATTTTTCAAGGCTACAATCATAAAAGAGCGAACTGCTTCGACGCTTTCCACTCCATCTCTGGATCCAAGCGTAACGATTGACCGAACAAGAAACGTTGATCAAAGCCAGCCATCGAAGGGAGCGCAGAAAATCGCGCGAATTTCTGGACTAGTCTCAATTCTCGCTCTGTTTTACGTAGCGGCAGAACTATATTCACTGTTCTCGCTATACAATCTTTATAACCTTGAAGGAGAAGGCGGTGTGGATCATTGGGCATGGTGGGGTTACCAGACAAGCAGTCGGGTATTGGATTTTCTGTTGTGCTTGGTGATTGCGTATGTAATTTATCCTTCCACACAGACCGTGAGAAAGCAGAAACATTCAGCCACTCGATCTATGACAGGAGCAGACAGTATTTCAGTACGAATGAATAGAAACGTTGTGATTAAATCCTTTGAAAGACTGGATGTGGTGTAAAATAATCAAGGATAAAATACGAGGATAGAATCTTTAAAAGAGGAAAATAATTGATGACCTGCGCCCGGACCTGCGTCACGATCAACATATGTTCCGCGATCAAAAAACATGGAAATACCCAAAGTTCATGATCAAGCAAGGAAGTCAATAAACAGTTAAGTTTCAAGGCAAAAGAAATAACAGTTCAATTAAGATGAGTCAAACTGTTTAAGGTTTCACTTGAAAATTAGCATTACGAACCATTTACAATCGGATGGCGCGCGTTTCGCAGATATAATGGAGCAAAATTTTACGAAACGCCCGGCGTTTTCAACAGTTGTACAAACAAGCTGGCTTGTTCAAGCTGATTCATTCAAGATAATTCATGGAGTGTATTTTTGACACCGTTTCGACATCTTTCAGATGATCTTTTAGCCTAACACGCATTAAAAAGGTAAATATGTCAGCGACACGAAATATGACAATTATTTCACGACACGGCAGGTGGATTAAAATATGTTATGCACGTTATAAGCAAAGAAACATGCTCGCGACTATCGATTTCATTTCGTAGCTTGTTTCGAGTTTCTTAATAAAAGTTCAATTTATTTCAATTTTAAAACAAGTGGCAGCGAGGGTTGTTAATTAAAGCCAATGTTTTGTTAATTTTTCTGTGTTATTAGCATTTCAAAACAACAAAAAGGAATTTAAAGAAGATTAAACAGTCTTATACAATCAACTTGAACAACAAAGCCCGAAAAACGACCGGAATGCGAGAGCAATTGTACCCTTGTGTTATGATTGTTTGGAGACATAGTTTAGAGAGAATGGTTGTCAATTTAGTATTATAATTGCTTTGGTTTTGCTTTTCTACGCTCTACGATTGCTTTAAAAAATTCGCGCCACCTTCTCAACCAATCAGATGCAAAACCCGACTCGGTCACACGCATTTTCCCGCGCTTGACGCCGGTTACACGCGTGTATTTGCTCCGAGTTCTGATTGGTTCTTTGCCGTGTGATTGGCCATTACAATAATTTGCTCTGCTTTTGGTTTTTACCGATACGACACTCAATTGAAACTGAACTGCTCTATTAACTTATTTTCACTAATTTTCGCGCGTACTCATTTCGCGAAAATGGCAGTGCCATATGTCGCGAGAATTAATTTTCGCGAATTCACTTAAAAAATTGACTCAAATGGTATTATATTTCGCGAGAATGTCACCACATTTTATTCATCATTTAAAAAACATCTGTCATTCATGATCAACAATAAAGTATTTTTAACATATGACGATTGTTTGTTTTAGGAAAACTGTTCTAAAAGGTATTTATAAAATATATTTCTCGATGTCTTCAAACGGATCTTCTGGAGGAAGTTGTGTGTTAAATTTCGCGTTTTCAATTTTCGCAGCACCTATTTAATTTCGCGAACTTTTTTCAATCGCGAAAATAAGTGAGAATTAGGTATTAAACGAGAAACAAACAGCGGATTTGTATGAAGACTAGTGAAAAGGCGAACAATTCGAGTGAACATGAATGCAAAATCTTTTGAAGTGAAAAGAAACAGGTTGGAAGTTTAAAGATGATTTACAGTCCGTACTGCGCAATCTCCGCCTGCAATGCTTACATGAGTCTCATACGAAGGAATGTTTACTAGCCAAAATAAACATTGCGGGACAAACTGACCTTTTTCTTCATTATTGATGCCAGATATCTTTGCCAAACAATAATAACGAGTAGAAGAACCTCGACGTAAGCCCAAACCGACGTTTCAGCTCATCGAGCATTCCAGAATATAACGACCCGTAATGGCGGACTCAAAACCTTAATGTACGCCGAAGTGTAACGTATCAACGAATTCAACAAACCCCGAGACTGTGCAGTACGGACTGGAAATCATCTTTAAGATTAACAAAGAGGAAAGAGTGAGCTACATTTTTAATAAGGAGTATAATCTAATGACTGACAGCGAATTAAAACACACCAGAACATAACTTCAATAACATTCTTCATGTTTTATTGTCTCAACCAATCTCTGAATGCTATGCATGAATTCTGTCATTAACTTCGTCGTTTTAAGTTAATAAATAAGCCAGCAATTGAACAAATGCTGGAAAATACTATCTTTTTCGTAAAACAAAGGGCATTCAGCAAGAAAACCAACGAATGTGTTTATATCTAAAGAAACTGAAACAAGGAAACTGTTGTATTCTGAAGAGGATGACACTTTAAAAAAATGAAAAAAAAAACTATTGATAACAAACTCCATTTCAATACAAACTACTACAAATTAAATTATCAGTAAACAAGTAAAATATCTAAGAAGCAACCTCGTTCCCAGGGTCTCCCTTCTTCCCACCAAAAGCGATTGGTGACCAGCCTGAACCAGGGTCTCTTTTCAATCGCTTTTGGCGGGAAGAAGAGAGACCCTGGGAACAAAGTTGTCTAAGAAGTAGATTGTGATGATTAATTAATATTACTCAACACATTAAAACAACCTTTCTAAGTGAGACGGTTTGATGTTGGTCACATCAATAAAAGGAAGGCAACCGTTTTCTTTGCCTTCGATGCATTACACATTTACCATGGTTTAGGTAAAATGCGTTTATAGCAATGTGCTGTATAATAGAAAGTAAATCTACGACATGTCACGGACTCAGTAGTCTGTGTCACACAACGCTTCTCGTGTGTGACAACCAATAATTCCTAAGCAAGGGAACAAAGGGTCACGCAACACTTGTCTTGGGTGACGACCAAGAATTTTCTCAAGCAAGAGAAACAAATGTTAAATAATATCTATTTTGTTTTAAAACGAGAAATAAAACATGTTTATGAAAATAAAAACTCCATAGAAAAACGAGATCTCTAACGAAAATGCAATGTCTGTCTTTTTCATTAGGTATTTAAAAAAAATCTGCTTTGAATTGGCAATATCTAATCGAATTTATAAATTTATCTTTTCTTTAAAGCATTTACGCCAAAGCTGACCCCAATGGCGTCATTTTAGCTGGCAAGTTTTGAATCTACAATTTACAATTTGTTTTGAACTGGTTCATAAATTTGAATCGAAAAATAACCTATCCTTTGACATACAAGATTTCAGGCCAATATATCTTACAACTGTACAACTCGAAAATGTGCACAATACCTCGGTATAACAATGTATAAATTTTACAAAAAAAAAACACGTTAATTTCTATCTTCATAAGTAAAATTCTTGAAACTGCAAAAGAAAGAAAGAAAGAAAAACATCAATGAGTATGTTTGTCTGGAGTGCTGAAAGCTTTCATCGTTTTATTTGAGTGCAACGCGGCAAAAACAAATTGTGCTATTTACTTTAGGGATTTATTATCATACAGCCCTTTGGCATGTCGTGAAAAAAACTATTTAAACAAAGACGGGAAATTTGGTTCGTTTGTTTACAGTGCGACTTTTCTAGTGGCTTCCCAGAGTGATTTGTTTTTGCTGTTGTCATGCTTATGATTGGTTCAAAAAGATACGTGCTGCATGTTCTGACCAATCAGGACACGGAGATGTCCATAACACGACCAATCAGGTGAAACTCAAAACCACGGCCGCCACTTTTCCCGCGCTTTTCACGGATGACATGGCGAGTTCCGATTGGCTTATTCTACTTTTTGCGGTCCAATGATTAGCTCTTTCATTGGAAAACCTGTCTCACGAGACGTTTGTCTGGTATGCGATACTCAAAATAGGAAAAAAAGTTTAAATATGAGTGCGTTTGAATGTTTGAATCTTGGCCTTGTTTTAATTTTATTCCGTCAAACATTATTTCTTATGTATGGAAAGAAAAGATGGTAAATTTTAAGCTTGGTAGATGCACAATGCGAAAAATATTTAGTCTGCGACACAAGCTGCTCGGAATAAATTTTCCGAGTTCTTCGTTTTTCCGAGTAGCTTGTGTCACTGACTGAATGATATATTTCTTATTATTTCTTACCTTAGCTAGTGCTATACAGTTGTAACATTCTTGTTGTTTTTGCTTGATGGTAGAGGTGTGATATCGTGCTAAAAGAGAAGAAAAACAAACAATAAGACAACAGTAACAATGCTTCACGACCGTGCACAATCTTATTAATTGTTTTGCACTCACACACAACAATATGGTTGAATTACGTAGCTGTAACGTTTATATTGCTAAGCTGCTTGAAAACACGTCAAAATCAAATATCCAAGTTGCCTTTTGCCTCTGTTTCAAAACGAGTCCTGGTGTACAACCTTTCATATGGAAATGAGTTTGATTTGCAAGACAATTAACGTGCAAGTCAAACTCATTTCAGCATGAAAGGTTGTGCACCAGGACTCGTTTAGAAACAGAGGCAAAAGGCAACTCGGAAATGGCCTATAGTATTTCGTGCACGATCAAGGCCAAAAAAACTTTTTCTGGACTTCATAAACCACTTCCTTTGATCATAGTTAAGGTAATTCCTCAGAAATAAAAGCAGTCGAACGATTTTTTTGAAACTTTCCCTGAATGTTCCCTACCAAGCACTGTTTCGAAAAATACAATAAAAAAGATAGGTCACCGTGCTCGCAAAAGAGATATGATGGACCAATGTTACCCCATTTATGCCTGTACTGGTACTAATCACGCGCGTAGTTATTTCATCGGTTCACGTAACATTTCGCGGTAGCTAGAAGCAAAGTTTAAAGTAATACTTGAAAAAAAACTTGATAAGTTCAAAGTCTCGACCATACGGAACAATTTAATATATAATTTGTGGAAAAAATCACACAAATTCAAACGATATCGACTCAAAACGTTCCTCGCATCGATGTTTTCAAGGTCATAACTTGCACCCACGAGTAACGGTTTTGTGCACGCTTTTAGCGATATCTTTTTTTTTCTTCCGAAAATGTTTTTATTTTATTTGTTTAACTAAAGAGGATAATTTGAACATCAAAATTATGCAATAAAAAATATAGGTCACCGTGCTCGTTTACGAGAAAACTTTTATTTACCTCCTTGGCGAGTATAGCCACAAAGGAAAAGCCGCCATGTTTTAAATGTGCGCGCGCTAATTACGCGCGAAATTATGCGCAGTAAGGATGCGCAGTGCAATACTGAGGAATCACCTTAATAGAGGGAAATGGTTATGAAGCCCGGCAAACTTCAAAGGAGCAAACAAAGAGGCCAAGATTTATGCAACCTCGATTCCAGGCTGTCTCTCCTTTTCCTCCCTTGTCGTTGAGTAGAGAGACCCTGGTTGCGGCTGGTCACGTGACTATGCGGTTACAACAATACCGCAGGGAGGGTGGGTCTTTTGAGGCCGTTTTGTCAAGGTGAACAATAACTAACCAAGGGATCGAAGGGGCAAATCGAGTTTGGTTCAAAATGGAACAGCATTTTATAGGAGTGTTCACTGTTTATCAACATTTGTTTTGTTATTCAAATTTTCCAACCATTAAACAAAAGAACTCTTTGTTTCAACAGCCAATAGTTCTCTGGTTGGCACATTAATAACAATAGGTGACGTAACGAGAAACATCGCTATACGGCAAGATTATGTTAAAAGTGAAACAGGCTATTTGTATCGAACGTTTGTTTTTATTCTTTACAACTTCATGACATGAAAATGTATACGTGACGGATATTTCGAGCCACAAAAGCAGCGGCGCGAAAATTACGAGAATGGAAAATTCGCCTTGCGAACACAAAATTTATAAGCTACCGGCTCATTTAATATAACGATGAACCATCGAGTTCATTCACTTTTACACTAAGTAGACAGGTTCATGATCGTAAAGCTAAACGAGGTTGTAAACCAGACACCTTGGTCTCAAACCAACTTTGAAAACAACAATAAGCTTGGCGAGCTCGTTCACAGCTGACACTGCGAACTCACTAAATTAAAACACAACGGCATTCATTTACAAATTCATTTGGAGCGAAATAGTCCAGATTTTAGGATAAAAGAGTAGCTTACTATTTTCTCTAACTGATTCTGTGTTAGTTTGACCATAATATAGTTTTCTTGTGTCAAAAAATCTACAACAACAACCGCTCGAAGCGGTTCCTTGAAAATCAACAAACTTGTACGGCACGAAATATGTCAAACGGACTGTACGAAGGAATTCTTTTCCATCGGCAGTTTTTGCAGTGAATACAATTTAACGATCACTTAAACTCGTTACCTTAAAGCTGTTCACATACCAAGCTTACATGTAAACTTAATTCTTGAAATGATCGGCTCTCTTCCGTGGACAAAATTCCGTTGTAAAACGTCCGATCGATCGTCGTAGTTGTGCAGTTCTGAGAATTACGCAAGCAGTTTCCGAGAAAAGATTATCGCAGTGATCTTCGGCCTGGCAAAGCCTGAAGAAGCTTGAATAACCACATGTAAGCATATGTACAAACTTTTTGGTGCTTTCTTTTCTTGCGAGTTGTTTGAAGACCTGCTGCGTCTGCGAGTTGCGACAGAGTCAACGCTCTCACCCTCTCATGGTAGATTTGTCACAGCAACAACTCTAACACTCTACCACCCCTCCCTCCGAATATATTTTTTTACCACCCAGAATTTGGGTGGTCACGTGACCAGCCGCAACCAGGGTCTCTCTACTCAACGACAAGGGAGGAAAAGGAGAGAGAGCCTGGAATCGAGGTTGAGATTTATGTTGGAAGGTCCATGACCGTGCACATCTTTTGTTTTGCGCTCATACACTATGCATGAATTACGTAATCGAAACGTTTCTATTGGTTAGTAGCTTGAACACACGTAACCACCTATTGTATTTCGTCAGGTTTTGTGCACGGTCAACCCCCAAAATAGCGAACAAAAACATATAACAAAGAACTTTGCCGGGCTTCATAACCATTTCCCTCTATTAACTATGCTTTGATCAACTAATCTATGGATGAATACACGAGATAGACAAGGAAAGATGGTTCTGGCCGATCGGTAGCAAAGTATCAAGAACACTAGTAACCGCTTTAAAGAAAGATGAATTTTAATTCACAATATTTCGATCTCTCACCTGATTTCTTCTCCTTGCGTTGAAGGCCGCTAACCGTGTTGTGTTGAGTTTAACTGTTTTGACAGGACTAGGGGGCCTGGGACTGATCATCTGTCAAACAAAATGACATAACGTTTATATTTAAAACCGGTGTTTGCGGCTATGGAATGCCAGCAATGAGTAAAGGAGGATTAACCCTTTCACTCCCAAGAGTGCTAAGTTCAAATCTGAGGAAAAAGTCTTGAATTTCGTTTTGCAAAATTATCAAAAATAAACAGTACCACATGAAAGTACTGCTCAATAGCTTTCATTTGAATGGTCACACACTGGGGTTTCATCCACAGACTCAAAAGTTACAACCACATTTAGTGACTCAAGGCCGGTTTGACTCTGGGAGTGAAAGGGTTAAGGGTTTTCTAATGACCGTGGTAAAGCAAAACCCAAGTTATCAAGCCAATCAGAACTCGAGGCAAAGACATGCGCGGGAAAACGTGTAGCCGGTGGAAAGCGCGGGAAAAGGTGTAGCCGGTGATATGCGCTCGGGGAAACGCGTAACTGGAGAAAAGCGCGGGAAAAGTCACGTGATGGAGAGTATTCAAATGGATGGGTATTTGGAGTTTAGCCTTAGTTTCAATTGTAGACTAAGCAATTTGGAAAACATCAGCTTAAAACAAGAATAAGTCTCGTTGTCTTACCTTTATCCACTGCGAATTTAAACAGTTCTGGCAGTCAGCTCTTTTTCTACAATGAAACAACAACGTTCAAGGTTAATTATTATAACGATTATAATAAATTGAAATAATTATAAAATAATGTTAAAATGACGTAGAATTTCAGCAAGGGAGACTCGGGGAGAAGCCGGTTCCTCCGATTGTTTCCTCTTTAGTCGAGTTCCGACAATTAACGAACCATGTCGAACGCAATTCTCTCCAGCTGCGTTTCTGATAACTCGGAAGGGAAGGGTCAATTTGCGGGATAGCACTCGCCACGCGCAAAGAATCCCATAAAAATACCCACGCTGTATATCACGCAAAATAAAAGAATAAACAAGTCTAGTTACACTTATTATAACAATGCTAAGTTCAATACACTTCTACTTGTAGCCGGTTGCAAGCGCGGGAAAAAATGTAGCCGATGGCAAGCGCGGGAAAAAGTGTCGCCGGTGGTAAGCGCGGGAAAAATTCACTATCATTTTTTCCACTTCTACTTACTTTGGATTTTGAACGAGTAACGAGGAGATGAAATCCTTGCCCTGCTGTGAGATAGGTTCGAAGTGCTTTGGATTAAATTCGTATTTGACCTCTGTTATGTTACGACATGTTTCTTCGACTGTTTCCCCTTGAAATGGTGAAACTCCGCTTAATCTGCAAGCAAATAAAAGTCACTGTTAGAAATGAGCCATGACCTTTTGTGTAGTTTGCGAAACAGATGGCGCATCTTGAAAAAAAATGATCCTAATTTTTTCAAGTTTCGTAATCCGTCTTAATCTTCTCCATCCTCGACCATCCTTGTTCCTGTTTGGTTTATTATTACTTCTTTGGTGTTTTTCTACCTTAGTAAACTATTATTTTGAGGTTTCATTCAATTCGAAAGCAGTAATTTTGTTCTCCAGAAAAATAACTTAAAATATTATGACATAGCTCCTTTAACCAGCAAACTACTAACAGTACAATCCCGCTATTACACACTCGTGGGGAACGAAAAGTGATACTTACATGACGTAGGTGATAACTCCTATACTCCTGTAATCAAAGAAAAGAAAACAAATTGCATAAATCATCTGAACAGATGACAAAAAGTAACAAATAACAAGTCAAACCTGTATATGTTAACTCACAGGAGGTGTGCAATAGTGTATACTTACCACGTGTCTGTTGTAAAATCCACAGGTTTTCTGTTCACTAGCTCTGGTGCTAAAAGGAAATAAAGACAGTTTGTTAAAGCTTGCCGAGTTATCAGATTAAACACAGACATTTCTAGTTAAATATGGTTCAGTGTAACTGTTAAGTCTGAAGATGAAACCCTAGTGTGTGACCATTCAAATGAAAGCTATTGAGCAGTACTTTCATGTGGTGCTGTTTATTATGCTGTACAAGGTGGTTCTAACGTTTAAGTCTGTGGATGAAACCCTAGTGTGTGACCATTCAAATGAAAGCTACTGAGCATTACTTTCATGTGGTGCTGTTTATTACGCTGTACAAGGTGGTTCTAACTTTTAAGTCTGTGGATGAAACCCTTGTGTGTGACCATTCAAATGAAAGCTATTGAACAGTACTTTCATGTGGTGCTGTCTGTTTCGCCATTATTGATGAAAACAGCTGGTCTCTCTTTCGGTTGGATTTTGAATGGGTCCTGAAGAAGTCTTTATTTGCGCTATATAACAGCACAACTTACCTGAACACTCGGGATTTCCAAACACTTGTTTAACAACAGATTCTGAATCGGAAATTTCCGTCGCACAACCAAAGTCAATAATCTTGACTTTTGGCAACGGCCCGCTATCAAGAAGAAGGTTCTGAGGCTAAACGGGACAAAGAAAGAAAAGAACAAAGATCATACAACGGCTTCTCAAAAGCTCGTATTTAACCCTTTAACTCCCAGAGTCAAACCTTGAGTCGATAAATGTGGTTGTGCATTTTAAGGCTGTGGATGAAACCCTAGTGTGTGACCATTCAAATGAAAGCTATTGAGCAGTATTTTCAAGTGGTGCTGTTTGTTATGCTGTACAAGGTGGTTCTAACTTTTAAGTCTGTGGATGAAACCCTAGTGTGTGACCATTCAAATGAAAGCTATTGAGTAGCACTTTCAAGTGGTGCTGTTTTTTTGACAATTTCGCAAAATGAAATTCAGGATTTTTTCCTCAGTTTTGAACATAGCACTCTTGGGAGTGAATTAATTCATAGCCTCACCTTCAAGTCGAGGTGCACAATAGAGAGATCTCTTAGATGCTGAACGCCTTCAAGCATTTCCCTCACGTGACCAATAGCGACTTTTTCCGTTAAATTGTCCATAACAACCAGATGATCGAACAACCGACCACCAGCTAAAAATTCAATGATTACTACATAGTTCTTGGGAGTGTCATAAGCGTCGATAAAGCTGCTCAAATGAGGATGTTTTAGTCTTCTGAGAAGTTGAATTTCATCCTCGACTTCCTCTTTGCCAACCATTCGCTTCTTGACCAGTTTAGCGGCGTATTCGTTGCCTGTTACTTTCTCGACGCTTTTCTTTACAACAGAAAATCGGCCCCTAAAGGAAAAAAAAAACATAGAAGCTTATCAGGACACATGCCAATCAAAGTCATCATGGAACCAATCACAGAGCTGGAAATAGTGCAATAAACCCATCAAGAACAGGAAGCATGTAACACATTGCAAACGCGGGAAAAAATATAACCCGTGGCAAACGCGGGGAAAAAATGTAACCCGTGGTAAACGCGGGAAAACATGTAACCCGTGGCAAACGCGGGAAATAAAAAAAGAAACCGTGGTAAGCGCGGGAAAAAATGGCGGGAAACATGAAAGCTGCGACGGACGCGGCAAATTACGGCAGAAAAACAAATGAAGCTGTGACATTATGGCGGGAAAATAACTGGAAGCTGTGAGTGACGCGGCGTATTATCGCAGGAAAACAACTGGAAAATGAGGCACTCGCGACAAATTATGGCGGGGAAAAACACCGATGCCCACAAGTCGTTAGCTACCATCTTGCAGCCTCGCTTACCTTCCCAGTTCAGCGTAGATGTTGTAACATGTATCAATGTCTTTTTTCCAAAGAATAGGTTCCGTTCGCGAGTTGGCGCGCTGTTTCCTCTTGGGCTTCTTCTTCTTCTCGTCATCTGAGAGCAAGGAACAGTGAAAACAAACTTTACGCACAGTCAAGGCAATGAAAGGATGGAAAGCGAGTTCATCAGTGAATAAAAAAATAGGCACGCAAGGCGTGCAAGTGTATTTTTTTTTGTTCCTGTTGAGTATTGGGAGTTGGAATTACTGAATTAAAAAAGCCGTCAATAGGACAGTTGTCTCTTGCCTCTGTTTCAAAACGAGTCCTGGTGGAAAACCATTCAAATGAAAACGAGTTTGATTTGCAAGAAAATGAACTTGTGAGTAAAATTCATTTTCATATGGAAGGTTTTGCAGCAGGACTCGTTTTGAAACAGAGGTAAAAGGAACTCGAAACTGGCCCCTTCCAGGTGTGGGTCGGGGAAAGAGGAGGGGTGGGTGGAGAGTTGAAATTGAGAATGGCCACTCTGAGCAAGAGATAGTCAACGAACATGGAGTTCACATGCTTGCAACAAGCATTAACCCAGTTGAACCATAGCGTCGTGTTTCATACGGAGAGCAACGGGAAAACTATTTTCAGAAGTGAGAAGACCAGCTCAAAATTAGTATAAACGTAGAGTTACAGGACACTAGGTTTAATATTGAGAAAGTGGCAACATTTTTATATAGCTGAATCTGAGAGGAAAAGTTCGACCGTAGCCCAGTGGACTTTTGTCAACGGAGAACACGTGGTTTGAAAAAAGAAAGATACTGGATAACATCGACTAAAAGAAGTTATGCAGAGAATAGAGAGATTAAGCACCACGTTCTACGGCAAACTGCAAATGTTAGCTTGCATTTGCTTCCGTCTAATATTTCACGAATCGTTAAATAAATACATCAGAAATGACAAACGCTAAACTACAAACGTCAAACGTGATTTTTGCCATTTTCGGGAAAAACAAACGTGATGCGTGATCTCTCTATTAAATAGCGGGGACTAAGCACCGTCTACAGAACAGTCGAAGCTCCCGTAAGCGGACACCCTCGGGAAGCGGGAAGAAGAAAACAGTGTCCGCAATTGGAGCTGGCCGCTTACGGGAATGTGTAAATACAGAGTTTGTATGAGCTAGAGTTCAAACGGGGTTTTGTTAAGGCAGCCGTAAGTAGAGCTGTCCGCTTACGAGAGTGTCCGCTCAGAGAGCTTCGACAGTATTTAGGGTTACGCAGAAACGCTTAGTATTCATTTGTTGTTTGGGGTAAACTTGCTTACGTTGATGTGATGTTTGCCTTCCTGTTAATTTCGTAGTGCGGGTGGAAACGCGAGACGCGTATCACACAAAGTTTTTTTTTTTTTTTTTTTTTTTTTTTTTTGCGCGGGTAATGGTTTCGAAATTAAACGTATGGTCAAAGAGTAGAAGAGAAAAGTTAAGGTTTTTAAGGTATAGAAGGTTGTGTTACAAAACTCCCGAGGAGAAATTCAGTTATTCTCTCAAATATACCACTCGCTCTAACGAACTTTCCCTATTTCTAACTTCGTTATTTCAAACTACAGTGGAACCCCGATATAACGATACCCTTTATAACGAAGTCACCGCTATAACGAACTATATTCTTCAGCCCGGCCAAAGTTACAGGAAAATGTATGGAACAGAACCCAAATATAACGAACCCCTGAACACATTTTCCCGGTCCCTTGGCACTTCGTTATTTCCAACTTCAACTTATTCGACAACAGGGAGTTCGATACAAGAAGAGTGTCATGATAACATCCCTAAGTTGAGGTTAACCCTTTCACTCCCAGAGTCAAACCTTGAGTCAATAAATGTGGTGGTAACTTTTGAGTCTGTGGATGAAACCCTAGTGTGTGACCATTCAAATGAAAGCTATTGAGCAGTACTTTCATGTGGTACTGTTTATTATGTTGTACAAGGTGGTTCTAACTTTGAGTCTGTGGATGAAACCCTAATGTGTGACCATTCAAATGAAAGCTATTGAGCAGTACTTTCAAGTGGTACTGTTTGTTTTTGACAATTTTGCAAATGAAATTCAAGATTTTTTCCTCCTTTTTGAACTTAGCACTCTTGGGAGTGAAAGGGTTAATCAATGAACAAATATGACAAGATATCACTCGCTTTGAACACCAGATTGTGTTTATTTCTAATTTGAAGCTACTCAAGATTATTAGTAAATCAATTTAAGTATCATTAATTAGAACTGTTTTGTCTCAATGTAACAGAGGTTTAAAAAGTCAGGATTTCATCTTGTAATACATTAACCCGGCACAGAAGAGCTATTGCACATTTCTTTGGCAAGTGGATTGCAATTCAGTAAATAAATTAAAATAAATAATTATCAAAATAATTTCCTCGATTAATTTCGTTATGCCAAGCGTTATATGAATAGCTCATTCTGTAACGGAGGCTGGTTTTAAATTAACATTTCCTTTTACACTCAGATATTTATTGATTGAACCGAGGGAAAATATTCCCTCGTTGGATATGCGAGTTGATTTTAAATTAACATTTTTAACAATCAAAAGTTTATTGAGGGAAGATATTAGTCTTATTCAATACGAAGTCCCTCAGTTTACCAAAGGTTAGAAAATAATTAACGATTCCACCTTTTAATATTTTAACACAATTGATTGGTTCAATCATTTTGACAACTTTTGACATCTTTCTGTTGGTTTTTCCAAACTTCTCAGCCAATCAAAGAACAATCAACCGCACGTAAAACGTTTTGACATCTTTTTGTTGGTTTTCCAAACTTCTCAGCCAATCAAACAGCAAACAACCGCACGTGCAACTTTGTAACATCTTTCTGTTGGTTTTCCTAACTTCTCAGCCAATCAAATAGCAAACAACCGCACGTGTAATTCATCGCACGTGGCAACGCTGACGTCTTCGCCTCCCGAACTAATCTGTTTTTTGATTGGTCAAGCAATGGGAAAACCCAACATAAAACTGTCAAAACGTTGCCAAGGAGATGTCAAAAATTAATCAAAACTTTTATCAAGTGGCAACAGTTCGGCAAGTTTCGCTGTATTAATTTAAGCAATTACATTTTAAAGCCAGCAGACCCTATACTGAATAAAAGCGCTTAACTTTAACTCTGTTAGGAATTAAAAGCCATTTTCCAGGACAAAAAGCCAATTAAATAAGATCTTAAAGCTGAATAACAGGAGGTGCCCGCACGCCCTGTCATTCGATGTTCACACGTGATAAACCATTACAACGAGGTCTGTGATTGGTAAGGTTTCTGACAACACGTGATTTATAGCTGACCAGCAGATCACGTGAGTAACGTGCGTTTTGTTTTATTCCAGGAAAACAACTGTTCTTCCGACGTTGTATTTATTCATTATTGCATAATATTTCAAGCCCTATTGACAAAGCTATTCCTCTAAAACTGTGGTTAACGGCTGCCATAACAGCACTATTGACATTCGGGTTTTTAAATTTTCAACTACCTAACATTTAATATTTTATTCTAGTAAAGCGTACGATCTATGGAACTTTTACAAGTTTATACAACAATATAGCAATTTAGAGTACAAATTAGTTTATTTTACAACGTGTGTCATCATCTTTACACGGGTTGGGGATATTTGGAAGCGAGCACTAAAGTGGCTTATAATCTAACTCTAATTCTGTGGAAGTACGTAGGAAGCTGGCGTTGGTTTAGCTGGACGTTTTAAGCGGATTCTTCTGAAAAAGCAACACAGAGCATAACAGAGAACTGAGTTAGGATTATATATATTTTTATTTATTTTTATCTTTAAAAAATTAGATTTATTTTATAATTAAAACATGATAGATCTTGGAAAGAAATGATGGTAGATACACCATGAGAAAGATATTATTCAGTCACTGAGTCAGTGACACAAGATACTCGAAAAAAGAATTTCGAGTTCTCCCAACAGGAGTCGAACCTATGACCTTCCGCACACGGGTCGGACGCTCTACCACTGAGCTACAGGAGACTCGTGTGAGCTTAGGCCATATAACTAGGTTCAAATGTGACAAGCTTCCAACATACTAACTTCTGGGATTAGTATTGATAGACCTTCTAAGCTAAAAGTTAAGTGTAATTTAATTATTATTGGGGAGTTTTCTTGGCCATGTTTTTATCGTTTTCGGTTGCTTTTACGTTGAACAATCTTTTCAACAGGCGTCAGTTGAAACGGTTGATTTAGTTGAAGTTTTTCATAGAACACTTTGAGACAGACATTTGTCGGCAGCGGCAGTTTTGGCGGGAAATGTGCGAGCGCAGTGCGTTTGTTACAGATCATAGAGCATGCGCAGTAAAACTTACCGCTTTCAACATCCAGTGTTATAGAGTCCGAGATAGGACTGGGCCGACTGATACCGATCTCGTTATTAGCACTGACTCTGAACTGGTACGTGGCACCGGGCGTCAAGTCGTCAATCAACGTACTGTTTCCCGCCACAAATGGCACGGCCGCCTGCCACACGCTCACCCCAGTCTCCTTGTACTCCACCGTGTAAGCCAGGATTGGTTTTCCACCGTCTAGCTGCGGTGGTTCCCAGTGTAGTACGAGTGATGACGAGGTCATTTCTTTGACGAAAGGTTTCGAAGGAGGTTCTGGGACACCTGTAGATAAAAAAAACCACAATTATTTCCAGCTCAAAATACAAATCAGAACACACGTAAAGGCCTTGATTACGAGACACTATTTCGGCCATTCTCGACCACAGAGCTCTTCTCTTTTGCGCGGTAAAAAAGTCAAAAAACGCGATCTGGGGTCGAGAAAGTATTTCGGCTTTCTCAGTCGGGAAATCGTTTTCGGTTGGAAAATTCACGTTTTCCAGAAATGACTGAGCCCGCAGTCAATTTCCAGCGAGGTTGTTCCTAAGTAACATGACGTATCCTCACGTGAGTGCTCGCGCCATTTCTAATTGTACAATAAAAATCGAAAACTCTCCGCGTGCTTCAACAAAGAGTTGCCAAAGATGGCGTTTGTTTTCCCGACGTTTCTCGTTTGTAATCGCTAAGAGAAAGCTTCCTCGACATTTCTCCTCAAATAAAGGCCTCGGAGATAAGTTGGACATCAAAATTTTAATCGCAGTTCAAACTCAAGTACTTTATCTGGGATTGAAAAGCGAAATTCGGACGTAGACTTAAGAAACAACTATACTCCAACAAAAAAAAAAATTGCCACTATCTACATGCACTCATTTTCATGTACAACTTTGTTTCGCATCCGAGTGTCTACTCTTGTTATGAAACTAAGCCCTTCACAAACAGTACATTAAGAGAAAAGGCTGAATTTGTGGAGTGTTACATACAACAACAAGAATCTAAGTCCCTTTGCAACTGTAGGTCATGTGACCTACTTCCCTCCAAAATTATGGGCTACGAGAGAAATTGACGACCTAAGCAAGAAAACCGAGTTACCTTTTGCCTCGGTTTCAAAACGAGTCCTGGTGCACAACCTTTCATATGGAAATGAGTTTACGCAAATCAAATCAAACTCCAACCTCGTTCCCAGGGTCTCTCTTCTTTCCACCAAAAGTGCTTTTGCCGGAAGAAGAGAGACCCTGGGAATGAGGTTGATCAAACTCATTTTCATTTGAATAGTCCACACCTGGCCTCGTTTTGAAACCGAGGCAAAAGACAACTCGGAAACGGCCTATTTTGACGTCACTGACGTTCAAGGGTAAAATTATATGAGTTAGCTAAAACAATTATAAAATCTCACACAAAACGTTAATAGTACTCTCAAAATTGATAGTCATTTTTTTGTCGAGAATATTTCAATGAATGGTAGTCCTGACATTTTCATCACAATCTTTCAATTTCTGGTCATTTTAAGTCGCTGATCATAATTTTAGTGCGAGGTAGATCACGTGACCCCCAGCTGCAAAGGGCCTAAGTCAAAGTCAATTCATTTTACCTAAAACGGCCACATAAGCTGAGCACGTGATGCGGCGTGACCCGCACGTGACATAACACTTGTAGTGACCTGTATCAGCCGTCTCTGTTGGCGTGACGTCCAACGCAAGTGTGCGTCCGTCGTTAACTAGCGTGACATTGTCGTAATTTTCTATGAAATGCTGGTTCTTAGTCCAGGTCACCGTGAGGGGGTGGGTGGGGAGCGATGATAATTTGCACTGGAGCCGCAAATGCTGGCCACTTACAACAGTGACGTCATGAAGGACTTCGTTGAATGCTGGCGGCGTGAAAGTAAGGACGTTGTGCATTGTTAGTTGGATTAGCCAAAGAATAATAAAATTAATAAAACAAATTGTTAGTAAATTAGCTTTAACAAAGGAATATTAAGCGAATACGTTTACAGACTTTGCCTTAATTCACAAACTATATTTCCATCGGCATAAAACGTATTACAATGAAACGCACCTATCGCTGCCAATCGTTAAAGATTTTGAAATAACATATCAAACACTCGAGACAGTGTTTCATCCGATTTCCAAACACCGAGAAGAGAGTTGAAAATATGACGCGTAGCGGAGTATTTTTGACGAAATTCGAGGTGTTTGGAAATCGGATGAAACACTGTCTCGAGTGTTTGATATATCTTCTCAATGGAAACAAAAACTAAGGAGTAAACTGAGAAATAAGATCGTAAAAATCTATGCTAATCAAGACCAGGTCTCCAAACCTCCGACACGGTTATGATTTTCTTTGTTACAACTTGATGAAGTTTTTGATAACATTTTTGACACCTTATATTGGTTTCCAAACTTCTCAGCCAATCAAAGAGACAATACTCCACATTGCCACATGGTGGTAGCGATGGGTTAACAAACAAAGTGCGTTACGTTAAATTGCGTTAAGGTGTTTCTACGTGCTCTGTGCTAAGTGTGGATCTTATTTTAAAACTAAAAGGATAGAAATAAACAGATATATAAATAACAAGTTTAAAGTGAATAGTGAACGAAGAACGTAGTAGCGCTGAGAAGCTAACAGCATTTGACCCTAAATTAAGCATGTGCGTATGTATATTTATGCCAGCGAAGAAACATTCTACAGTTAAGCTCTATGACAGTAAAATATTTAATTGATACGTACTGATTTCGGTAGAGTTTTCTTTTTTATTCTGAAAGGAAAAATAACGAAATATATTAGTTTGAGGATATAATACTAACAGGGGAAGGTTAAAGCTTAACTTCGGTTTCCATAACAGGGAGCGACTAGGAGTATCGCTACTCCCCTGGATGGGATGCTAGTCCATCGCAGGGTAACTCCCCAGCATTTTTGACAGGTTGCCCTAACAGTTTGTCGGTACCCAATTACTCCTGGGTGGAGAGAGGCACTGTGAGAGTAAAGTGTCTTGCCAAAGAACACAACGCAGTGATCCCGTTCAAACCCTCGATCCAAAGTCAAACTAACAGGAGAAACTGAACCTAAAATGAAAGAAAGAACCGAATAGGAAATAAAAATGTGAACGCGTACCGTTGATGATGCAGGAATATCATCGTTTTCATGGTCGTTCTCAACACTCAATTCAGTGCGGTATTTATCTATATTCTGTTTTATTTTGTTGGAGAACGCATTCAGATAAGAGTCTTTCTGTTTCTTCTGCGTCCGTCGAGCTTTGTCGTCGCTCCTGTAAAACGGAACAGAAATATGAGTTATCCTTAGTTTACGAAAACACTAGCATCCTACGCAGGGCTCGACGTGCAAACTTGGTCGTCGCACAATCTTTTTTGGAGAAAATAAGGTCTGTGTAGGAAGCTAACAGAAAGCCTCGTTACGTTTAACATGTAATGCCATATCATATAAGACTGCGTCGCGTTATTGATGAGTGTTTATATACCTTCACCTGAGTAATGTCAGTACGTTTCTTTTAACGCCAATTTCTGGCCTCCGCCGACCGACTTCCTCTGTCGAGTACTAGACACTAGAACGATGATGATGATGATGATGATGATGATGGTGATGGTGATGATGATGATGACGACGATACAATGAATACAGGATTAATAGTCAGAGTTATAAAACTGCACGTACGTTTAAATATGATGTAACACAGTTGGATTCAGCGTATGGATGACTGACAAGGTTATTATATAAAAGCGCGTTAATAATTAATGCAGACACCGCCGGGATCCTTGATCGAAACTAAAATGAAAGCTATTTATCCTGTCAAAAAAAAACCTAAACAGCCTGATTTCTCACTAGACATCTCAGACAGAACAGCGGGTAACTCCTTAAAATACATCCGAACTTTTGTTTCGTGAAATCAAAGCCGTTTTCTCTTTACAAAGAGGACATTTACGCAGAACAACAACGTTGTGACTTGACTAGCGGATAAAAACAGCGGTTTGATTATACTCAAAGGATTTGGGAGAATCTGTTATTCAATACAAATGAATTTCGTTGAATTTTAAAACAACAACAACAACAACAC
The DNA here is from genome assembly GCA_029204205.1 of Desmophyllum pertusum. Lineage (NCBI taxonomy): Eukaryota > Metazoa > Cnidaria > Anthozoa > Scleractinia > Caryophylliidae > Desmophyllum > Desmophyllum pertusum. Next base: position 1,088,573 of record MU826353.1, read on the forward strand.
AAAACCATCAAAAAATTATTCCAAACACTCTGATTGTCATTAAAATTTCGAAGCTTGCTCATTATAGTCTTGAATCTGTGTTCAATAGGCGGCATCAAGTGTTTCTGTTTGCGTTTGTGACCTCTGTGATTGGTTCAATAAACTGGTACATTGTACTCTGACCAATCAGAGCACACACACAGGCATTGTCTTCTCAGCCAATCAGATGCAAAACCCGCGCTTGCAACCGGTTCCATGTTTTCCCGCGCTTGCAACCGGTTTCACGTTTTCCCGCGTTTGCAACCGGTTTCACGTTTTCCCGCGCTTACAACCGGTTTCACGTTTTCCCGCGTTGCAACCGGTTTCAAGTTTTCCCGCGCTTTCTACCCGGCTACACATCTATGCTTTGAGTTGTGATTGGTTATTACATTTTCCGCCGACGTGATTGGCTAAAAAAATCCCCCAGCGATTACCAGGTGGATTTGGATAGGATACCAGCGGTGTCAGTGGTTAATGCAGGATTAGAGCTGAGGAGCGTACGTTAAACATGCAACAGCACACTTACGTATTAAAGCTCCGATGCCGTGTAATAGAAGGAAGAATCTTCTCTTTACTCTTTTAGCCAATCTGGTCGAAAACAACAAGCCACAGTTACACATGCACTGCAGCTAGTCTTCCACGTGTACCAGTCTTTTGCACAGCTTATAAACTAGAAACGGCTTTTTAAAATCCATTTGCGTTGAATTACAGCAGCAAAACTCTTGCCACAACCTCTTTCCCAGCTCCTTTCTTCACTCCGCCACCCGGAAACGAGGTTAACATCGTTCTGATATCGACGCTAACCTCGTTGTGCTTAATCTCGTTTTGAGAACGAGGTTAACCTCGTTCCCGGGGGCGCGGGTTGAAAGAAAGACTTTGACCTTTGTTTCAATCTATATTTCATGCTTTAACCATTGCAATTTATGCCCAAAGCTAATTTAATTTATTCGCATTACTTTAAAGCAGGTATGTGTCTTATTTAAGCCATGCATGCAACTCACACACATATCATCTGAAATCATTTATTTTTTAACACACTCGACTCTCGACTCGTTCCGGCCATAAAACAGCAGTCAAATACTGTTTACCCAACACCACAAGCTGCATTCAAAAGCACATAGCACATATTTCACACTGACAGTGCAATAACTTGAAATGGCAAATCACCAAGCCCCTTACATCGCCCTTATAAACATTATCTCAGCTCGCTTGCGAACTCAACCTACGTAAAAAATACTCCGTTAACGTCGTATTTTCAGCTCTCTTCTCGGTGTTTGGAAATCGGATGAAACACATATATTACGTAACACTAATCTACGTGTCGAGAGAGATGAGGAATTTTCAGCGTACACAAACTTCATATAAAGAGTAAAGATGGAGGACAGTGCAAGTTTCCTAATCTTCTTCTCTTTCTGCCCCTGTAATATTGATCAACTCACGTTGTTGGTCATCAGCTCAAAATATCAATTCTCCTACTGATTGTCATACATTCCTTTTAATATCAGTTGTGAGAATTTGGTGGTACATCAAGACATATCCACTAGTTGATGATTTTCTTTACTCTCATCACCTGTCTGCTTGACAATGTGTTGATATTGTAATGTAGGAGAAATTAGATGTGGATCACTCTTGGCCCTCGTATGAGACTTTTGGTGGTTGTGTTTGAAAAGCAAAAATAAAATAAACGACAAATTAAATAACAAAAAAGAACTTACGTAAAACTCTCGTGCCTTGAAACCTTCTTCCTTGAAAACGTTCTGAATAAGAACCAAAATAAACAAAAGTCAAATATTCATTCGAAACCATACAATAACAAAAAAAATTTTTTTTTTACACAAAACACCAGTGAACTACGCAACGGAGATTAACTTACGTTTTCTTGGGAGAGAGCAAAGCATCTGACTCTGGAAACAAAAACAAAATATTATCAAAGCAGCCCTTGTATTTTATTTCCAGAGCATGTTAAAATTGGAGCTACGCATTTACTCAAGACTGCAGTGTTCAAACATAGGCACGCAAGGCGTGCAAGAGCTATTTGTTTTGTGGGTGACAAAAATGACGTACTAAGACTATCTACTGAGTATTTGTTCGAGACAGAAAACATGAACCTGACGTTTTCAGGTTAGTCCATATTGCAATCCATATCCATCCTCGCCATCGTTAGTTATCCTCACTTCCTAATGGGTTCCTGTCATTTGTCGAGTACTGTTCTACAAATTCAAACCAGTATTGTTGGGTGTCCTATGATCTTATGTTTACGAGCTTGTACTTTTGTCTTCCGTAAAAACAAGACAAACAAAGACAACAAACCTTCGACGTTGTTGTTAGCTTCTTTTCTGAGAATCTTCGCGGGGACGAGTCCAAGTTTATCGGCGGTGAAATTACAAACATATCTCCAGTTCTTGTCGTGTTTCTTGTTGGATACTAAATACACCACTTCACCCTTCTTCACAGAAAGATGATCCTTGTCTTTAGATTTGAAATCCTCCAGTACCACGAAACGTTCTTTGTTACGCTGTGAACAGCACAAATGCAATGACATGTTAGTCACACAACGGACAGTCACGCATCACGCGCAATACATCACCACGCGTCACGCAACACAGTCACGCGTCACACGCCACAGTCACGCGTCACGCAACACAGTGTAGGTACTACGAGGTTTTATGAAAGTGAAGAGTATGAAGAAATGTGAATTAAGCAGTACAGCAATGACAAACGTATCGCTCACCGAAGCAGTTGAGAAAGGTGACGTAAGATCTTCCAGTGATTGAGCTGTTTCAAGGGCGATGAGATTCATGTGTTTTAGACGATTAGTCGGACTGGAAGCGACTGGTATCTACAGAAAAACGAACATGAACAAGATATGACTTTGATTAGGAAATAGTGAAATGAAGTTGACCCTTCCACAACCTCGCACCGATTTTGTTCGAAAAAGTTTTACATATAGCGGTGCTACTTTGTGGAATAGCCTTCCTTCTGACATAAGATTATCTAAGACCTTGGGTGAATTTAAGAACAGGCAAAGTCACTTCAGTTTTGAGTAACTCTAGATAAACACACGGCATCCATGAAAAGCAGGACTTTTTTGTTATTTCGGGCAATCGTATAATGACTTCTCACTCCAAACGTCTTTGTGACTGGATATTACTTTACAAAGTGTCCCGAGGACTTTTGGACAGGATTGTAGTCAGGGTAAAATAAACACTGCATGGTTAACATGTGTATGAAATGATTGTTTTAAGATAATTGTGTTCGTACTGTGTCAGGGGGGTCAGTTGTTACCTGTGATGGTTTCTTGAGAGAGCCAGTGTCAGGAAGACTAAGGCTGTGCCCGCGACTAGCTGCAGTCGTCATCGGTAGAGTAGTGCTGCTTGATGGGGTCACCTGACCTTGTGTCGTCACAGGTCCACCGGGTGTCAAGGCTGGGGGACTAAGGAGAGAGAAATAACTTTCTAATCAATAATCGGTGAGAGTAAGGGACGGTCCGACCTGTTTTACATGTATTCATGAGCTGGGTGAGGAGGGTGGGGGGAGAAAATACGCTATATAAATGCTTTATCATTGTCATTTGGTCTTATATCGGACATATTTCTTTTTGGGGGGTGGGGGGAGAAGGGATCTCTGAAAATATTAAAAAGATGCAAACGTGAAAACTAAATGCATTGGCTAATTTTCTGGAAGTTTGTTTTTGATGTTGAACACTTTTGCGAGTGAAAGTGTGGAAACGGAAATTGTTGTAAACCTAGTCAAGATTATTTTCTTGTTACGTACGAAGAGTATAACTTCACTTACCCGTTAGCTTGTTGTTTTTGATATTCGATTGGTCTTTCTAAAGCTGTAAGTAAATTAATGAAACAAAAATAAGGATGACTATTTGAGCGAGAGACGTGTCCCTTTAACAGTTAACGCCATTGTTTAAGAGGTTTAAAACGGAACATTTTTTCACGTTAGCGTCTTTTTAAACATATAGTCGAAGCTCCCGTAAGCGGACACCCTCAGGAAGCAGAAAAAGTGTCCGCAACTGGAGCCGGCCGCTTGCGGGAATGTGTAAATACAGAGTTTGTATGAGCTAGAGTTCAAACGGGGTTTTGCCAAGGCGGCTGTAAGTAGAGCTGTCCGCTCAGAGAGCTTCGACTGTATGCAATTATGGTGTGATCTTGAAATATCAGTTATTTTTGTATTAAAAGAGATGCGATTCAAATTGCTTTAAGCTTCTTAGGAAGCCACGGATGACTGCAACATTTTTTTTAGAAGTTTAGAACTTTTTTATCGGATCATTTCGGGTGATTAACATTTTAAGTAATTTCAAGGGCATATTTAAGGATTTATTCTCTCCTCACAAATCAAATCTATTTAGATATTCATATAAAACTCGTGAGATATCCAGCTTCGTTTGATGAAGGAAGAAAAGGGGTTACAGTTATGTTTAAGGCTCAAACTCTACAAAGAAATTTAATTTTAAGTTGATTGAATCAACGAATTTTGATCTGAATTATTTAACATCTACAGACTTCAATGGTTCAACAGTCGGTTTAAACTTTATCTTATTTCTTTCTTTTATCTCAATTTAAACGTTTAGTTTTAATTTCAAACCTCTGTGTCCTTGGTTTAACATTTGACCAGCGTCAGTTGATTCTGTGTTAAACAGTTAAATGAAAGTTAAATACAAAGTTATCAACAGCTCGAGTAAGTTCCACTTTGTACATTATGCATCTGTAAGAGCGCGTAAAAACGTAGAACGTCTTCGTACTTTGCAGGCTTCAGACATTAAAACCATATATAATCTTGTTCCCTTCCTTACTTGTAACAATCAGAAATTGTACCAAACTCACACTTCTTAACCCTTTCACTCCCGGAATCAAGCATCAAGTGAATTGTTGTGTTTCTAACTTTTAATTCTGTGGGTGAAACCCTAGTGTGTGACCATTCAAATGAAAGCTATTGAGCAGTACTTTCATGTGGTACTGTTTATTATGCTGTACATGGTGGTTCTAACTTTTCAGTCTGTGGATAAAACCCTAGTGTGTGACCATTCAAATGAAAGCTATTGAGCAGTACTTTCATGTGGTACTGTTTGTTTTTCCATATCTTGAAAATGCAATTTAGGATTTTTTTTAATTTTGAGCTTTGACACTCCTGGGAGTGAAAGGGTTAAAGGAGCTGCGTCACGTTTAGCGCATCTTGAAAAATTTGTCGTTTGTAATCCGTCTTAATCTTCTCCATCCTTAACCATCCTTGTTCTTTTTTGGTTGCTTGTTACCTCTTTGGTAATTCTCTACGTTAGCTAACTATTATTTTAAGGTTTCCTTAAATTTAAAAACAATTTTGTACATCGAAAAAATGACTTAAAATATCGTATCCTTTAAGTCTGGTTTCCATACGATCCCAAGGAAATTCAAAAACTGGAAAAACTAGTTTATTTTGCAACCATTCCTGTTCAATCCCCAAGTTCTCCTTACCTATAGCGAAAGCGTGCTGCGATTCTCGAAGCCTCTTCAGCGCTAGTAACCAGTCCTTCTTCTTGTCTGCTGAGCTCGCGGTCATGGTAAAGATCTCCGCATCGGGATCTGAGCCGGTCCAGATGGCAAACGTCAACTGATCATCGCCTACTCCTTCCATGTAATGCATGTGATTCACCTGTTAAAAAAATCCAATTGTTTGTAACCTCATTTAGAGCTGGTTCAGCGAACACGAGCTAGAGGCGAACACCGTTCGTCGCAAATGTTCTCTTGACTTTCACTGGTTTTGATTGGTTCATCGAACTAAACTGTACAGTCATTCTCCAAATTTTGGGCAGCAAAAGAAAAAAATCGAACAGGTAAACGAACTTATCCGCTCAACTATAGACCTTTCTCCAAAATGGCCGCCGCAAATTCAAAATGATTCAAATTAAACTGAGCGGAAAGTCAATACCAGCACCTGAAAGACCACCTCTTGCTTGGTAATCGTACAAAGTTTCGTTAGGTTAGGTTCTTCCCGAGTCGAGAAAACGGAAGTTGAAAACTGTAAAATTTAGAGACGTTTGTATGACTGGAGACGCCATACAAGCGTCTCTAAATTTTCCAGTTTTCAACGTCTGTTTTCTCGACTCAGGTAGAACCTAACCTAACGAAACTTTGTACGATTACCAAACAAGAGGTGGTCTTTCAGGTGCTGGTATTGATTTTCCGCTCAGTTTAATATGAATTTGCGGCGGCCATTTTGGAGAAAGGTCTATTGGAAAGTCAAACTCTAACGAAAACACATTTTCAAGGTCAAACGAAAATCGCTCAACTCTTTTCAACAAGGATTGCTCTGTTGGATAGGACTAATGTGATTTCCAAGCACAAACTGGACGAATGTTACCTTGATGCTGTGTCTGTAGATGTACACCGTCCAATCCAACTTCCTCTCAAAAGGTTCGCTAAAGATCATGAGCTGCTCGAACAGGAACACTTGTCGCTTGCACGGCTTGCGAGTCTCGGGGTCGGCCACAATCAAGGTGTCCTGAAAACAGAAGAACCGTAGAATTTAACACGAGGGAGGAGACGGATGGTAAGAGTTTAGCACGAGGAAGGAGAGGGATGGTAAAAGTTTAGCACCGGGGAGGAGAGGAATGGTAAAAGGGAGATGGTAAAAGCTTTGTACGCTAGCAACGTTTGAGTGAGACCTCTCAAATTGTTTACGGAAATCTTCGGTTGATATTCGGGAAATCTGGTCGGTACAAGAGCTCATCGTTACGGCAATTTCGTAACAAACAAAAGAGACGGTTTCTGATGCTTCGAAAGAAAAAAATAGTAGCTGTATAGAGTTAGCTACTTGTCAACGCAAATGTTAAGTCCGTTGTTTTTCGGCATTTGTCGTAACACGGGGTTTGTAATACGATGAATAAACGCTTGAAAACTGAGACGACATCCAAGCATTCGGAATGAAATTACCTGCATAATTAGTTGACCCTGAGCCGCAATCTTGCCCTGGAGAAGAGATTTACATCGTTGTTAGAACAAACTAAAGTCAATTTATTTGAAGAAGAAAAAAATGCTTGTGTCATTGATGAATAGGCCATTTCTGAGTTGCCTTTTGCCTCTGTTTCAAAACGAGTCCTGGTGCACAACCTTTGTTATGGAAATAGGTTTACTCACTAGTTCATTGTCTTGCAAATCAAACTCGTTTTCATTTGAAAGGTTGTGCACCAGGACTCGTTTTGAAACAGAGGCTAAAGGCAGCTCGGAAATGGCCTATTATAAAAAGTTTCCAAATGTCTTTTACCGTGTAGCCCTCCAGCATTCCAACGTTCATCATATCATTTGCTTTCTTTGGTACAACGTACATGATATCCAAAGCTTTCTGCAAATATTAATAACAAATAAAAACATTACTTCCTCAGATTTGTAAAATTTCGAAGATGGCGGCATAACGGTGGTAGTTGTAAAAGGACTGGGGCCCACCTTGAGTTCAGTAGTCTCCAGTCCCGCTTTGGCGGTGTATTTCACGAAGTCTTTGAGGAGGAGCTGGTACTTCATGATACGCTGAACCGGTTTAATCAGGTAATCCTCGATACTAAGCCGGTAACCAAGACGCTCTGTGACTTCCTGTGGAATCGATCAAAACGGTATTTTCACAAGACTGCAATGACTAATCTGTACATTCTCCTTAGTTTTATAACCCTTTCGCTCTCAAAAGTGAAAGTACTGCTCAACAGCTCTCATTTGAATGGTCACACACTAGGGTTTCATACACAGACTTAAAAGTTAGAACCACCTTGTACAGCATAATAAACAGCACCACATGAAAGTACTGCTCAGTAGCTTTCATTTGAATGGTCTCATCCACAGACTTAAAAGTTAGAACCACCTTGTACAGCATAATAACAGTACCACATGAAAGTACTGCTCAGTAGCTTTCATTTGAATGGTCACACACTAGGGTTTCATCCACAGACTTGAAAGTTTAGAACCACATTTATTGACTCAAGGTTCGACTCCGGGAGTGAAAGGGTTAAAGTACAAAAGTACACATGCACAGATACATGTGCGCAGGTTGTGAAAATGAAGTACCTGATAACTGATTTCCGGGAAAACGTCTCATGGACAATAAATAACAAATGCAACTCACCGCAAAATATGTGTCTCGAAATTCGTGGACAAGAGTCATGGATTTGGGCTTATTTTGGCAGTAGAAAATGTAAAACTTGAGGTTCCGCTCCTGTCAGAAATAAAACAAACAAACAATCGGTGACAGTTACAACAACAACGAGGACAACAAACAACCGCGAACTTAGCGTGCACTGAAATGGCTTTTTACGAAATTGCTTTAAACTGGGTTTCTTTTCGTGATTTTGTCCATACGCGAGACGCGAGCCTCGTGTGCACCGACATGGTTTCTTATAACTAAAAACTGGGTTCCCTTTCTGTATTGCATTTCAATGCGTTGCCTTAATAGGGTTTCCTTTCGTGGTTTTATCTATGCGTTCATGTGCACTGAAATGGTTTCTAAGTACATAATTGGTTGCTCTAAACTGGGTTCCCTTCCTGTATTGCACTTTAATAGGGTTTCCTTTCGTGATTTTAAGAATGCGTGAGCTTTATGTGCACTGACATGGTTTCTAATACATAATTAATTGTTATAGACTGGGTTCCCTTCCTGGGCCGGGTTGTTCAAAGGACGATTAAGCTAATCCAGGATTAGCGTGTATTTTGATTTCTATTTTGTAACTTTCTAATTAGGATTTCTGTTTATATTTTTGTCATTCTGTTTTGACTTTGACTAGTCTCAAACTTTACAAAATATTAGCGTTAATCGGCTTTCAATTTCATTATTTGTTCCCGCGCTTTAACAACTCCTCATTCCACTTTTGTTCTGACAAGGTGTTTGTTATGGCGAGAACTTAAGGCCCAGTTCAGACGCCTTACTTCACATGAGCCGAATCGAATTCGATGAATTAAGTTCATGTGTAGTACGGCGTCTGAATCAATTCGAAACGGCTGATTGAATTCGGATCGGCTCAGCCGTTCTTCCCGCCTGGCTCAGCCGGGAAAAACGGCTGTGGACCGGCTTTGATTCAGACGCCGAACTTCACATGAGCCGAAACAAGTGCATGAATTATTATAATGTATTTTTCAATATAACAGCAATTTTCCCTATTAAAATAAGTTCGGCTGAATTAAGCTCGCGTCTGAATCAATTCAGCCGGACTAAATTAATTTGGGTCGGCCTAAATTCGAATTCGATTCGGCTCATGTGGAGTACGGCGTCTGAACTGGGCCTAAGTTAAACTGAGAAAGCAATTTTTTTTCCAAACTCCAACGAACAAAACACAAACTTCGCTGGAGACAACGACAGTTCGAGAAAACTTGAAACCAAAATCTAACAATTACAGTAAATAATACACTGGGGAAAAATCGAAATAATTAGCACAAAACAGTGGGAACTTACAGAGCTTAAGAAACAAGAAGCCAGCTTCTCGGGAGCATCTTCGCACTTCTCGAGTTCCTTACAAAATTTACTGTGGAGAGAATCAAGAAAACGTCAAACTACTTAAAAACAACAGGGAAAACTTTGAATCAACTGATTTTAAACACACACTGGCACTGAAAAAATATAAAGATATTCGTTCGTTCGTTCGTTCATCGGTTGGTTGGTTGGTTGGTTTGCTGGCTGGCTGGCTGGTTCGTCCGTCCGTCCGATCGCACGCTCGCTCAAGCTTACCTCCTGTGCCACTCGTAAATTTGTTGTATATTGCCAAACAGCACTCGAGTTTTTCCCTTTAATTCATCAGGTGTCTCTGGTTTGGCGAGCTCTGCAATAAATCCCTGTTTAAAAAAAACAAAAACAATTTCAAAATATTTTATTTAACAAATTGTCGCGAAATGTGAGTCAAAATCACACCTTTGTAAGGAATAAACCAGAGCTTCATACCTCTACTACTTCACCAAGACTTTTGACGTAATCTCTTTCTGTTTGAATAAGTTCCTTTAAAACAAATCTAACGGGACAAGAAACGACTTCATATAAGAATTCACCGAATAAATATCGTAGAAAATAGTAACAGCAACAAAACCAAAACATTCAGACAAAGTAACGCGGCTAATAAACAAGACTTGACTACGACTAGTCCCTCTTTCCCTCACTCCGTCGAGTGATTAACGGCAAAAAATGACCGCACGAAATCTGGGGAGAGACGCGCGTCTCGTCTCCAGATTACACGCGGCCACTTTTTCCCTCTTACTCTTTATTTCGCTTCTCGCTCGATGAACTAATGGAAAGATTCAATCGTCTACATCGTTTTAAAATCCGCTTACGTTCTTTTCTTGAGCGCGACAGCTTCAGGGTCCTCCTGCTCAGGGACTCCCGTGGCTTGCGTCGTATCGCCCTCAGGTTCCTGCTCCCCAGTCTCCTCTCCTTGGGTCTGTTCTTGTTCTTCGTCCACTTCCGGTTGTGTCTCATCTTGCTCTGCAGGATCTTGCCCTTCTTCTGCTGCTTCTGCTTCTGCTTCTTCGGCTTCCTCTTCTTCCGGTGTCTTCTCGTAGTCATGATCAAACTCCTCCTCATCATCATCATCATCGTCATCGTCATCTTCATCATCGCTCAGGTGTAATTTCAGCTCTCCTTCGCTTGTCGATGGCTGCACTGGCAGAAAAGCTGTTCCTTCCGTGTCACCGGGATTATGCGAATCTGCAAGCTCCTCTGGAATACTCTGAAGAACAATGAATAGACAAAAATTATTTCAAATACTAAATGGTTTACTTTAAGGAACTACGTCACGGATGGCGCAACTTGAAATAAATGGCAATTTTTTTTCAAGTTCGCCATTCGCAATCCGTCTCAATCTTCTCCATCCTAAACCATCCTTGTTCCTGTTTGGTTTGTTATCACCTCTTTGGTGTTTTTCTACCTTAGTAAACTATTATTTCGAGGCTTTCTTCAATTTGAAGGTGATTTTCCACTTCGCAAAAAGTAGCTATATCACGATATTTTAAGTCATTTTTTCGATGTACAAAATTGCTTTCAAATTAAAGGAAACCTTAAAATAATAGTTTACCAAAGTAGAGAAATACCAAAGATGTAATAATAAACCAAACAGGAACAAGGATGGTTAAGGATGGAGAAGATTGAGACGGATTACGAACGACGAATTTCACAAATTCTAAGCCACCCAAATGATAAAACCCACAAACCCAGTAACACTCACTCTGTGGGTTTGTGTTGACAAAATCTCTGCAGGTCTTAAGAGAAGATCTATGTCGCTCTCACTGGCCCCCAGGAGTTGTTGGAGCTTCTTAGACCCACCCCCTGAGGCCTTCTTTGCTATCCGTGTGGGTGTGCCGGGGGACTGGTCAGGAGCTGGCTTGTTGGTCATCTTCATTTTACTCCATGATCGCTTCCTGCTTACAAAAAAATAATTTGAAAATGAATACAAATATCAATATTTTCGCGCTATTTTTAAAGTTTAGATAGGATAGAACAACCTCTATCAATTATTGTGCTTCTAACTTTTAAATGAAAGCTATTGAGCAGTACTTTCATGTGGTACTGTTTATTATGCTGTACAAGGTGGTTCTAACTTTTAAGTCTGTGGATGAAACCCTAGTGTGTGACCATTCAAATGAAAGCTATTGAGCAGTACTTTCATGTGGTACTGTTTACTATGCTGTACAAGGTGGTTCTAACTTTTAAATCTCTGGATGAAACCCTAGTGTGTGACCATTCAAATGAAAGCTATTGAGCAGTACTTTCACGTGGTGCTGTTTATTAGGCTGTGCAAATGATAATGATATTGATGGTAAAATCTTATTTACGTCAGTTGTACTTTTTTTGGCCGCCATATTGGATATACCAAGATAGTACACCAATATGGCAGACGCATTTAAAGTGCTGTTATCTTCCAAATATTATTTCCCAAATAACTTGATTCTCCAGAACAATATAGAGGTACAATTTGGGCAAACTATTTCTCTTTACCTACTCTATAATCTCTAACTTTTTCGACTCAATAATCTCTAAGTTTTTCGCTGTTCTTCAAACAAATTTCTTCATCACAAATGTCACTTACCGAAGAGAAAGTTGGGGACCTGATCTGGACCGCCGGCGGACTGAGGGTGGGCTGTCATTATTGGCCGGTTGTCCCTGGTACCAAGAAGCTGTGGGGCTGTCAGATGAGGACAGTGACACTGAATCTGCAAGAGAACCCGTCAAAAAGGAGCCTCAGTCATAAAGCTGACAGAAAAACGAAACGAATACTTCACAATAGTGTGGTTCGAAACCTTCTGTTGGGTCCACAAATGGAATAATTAAAAACACGATTTTCGAACAAAAAATGTTCTGATTTTTTAAAGAACCTACGTCAAGGAAGGCTCAAATAATCACGTGTGTACTTTTTGGCCAATCACGATCGAGTATTCATCGTTGTCTCCTCATCTGGAAAAATTTAGCCTGAATTTTTGAAGTTCGTAATTCGTAATCCGTCTTAATCTTCTCCATCCTCAACCATCCTTGTTCCTGTTTGGTTTATTATTACCACTTTGGTGTTTTTCTACCTTAGTAAACTATAACTTTCATTTGAAGATAATTATATTCATCGCAAAAAGGACTTAAAATATCTTGACGTAGCTTCTATTTATAGAGTCTGTAAACTAAAAGACATTGATATTGTTAAAGAAGATTCTTTCTTATCGAAAAAGACACTTTAGAAGCCACACAAAATGTTCTAATATAACATAAGACTGGATTAATATGAGAAAATGCGATAAAGGTCGCATAAGGTCTTTCTTCAGTTGTTCCCTGTGAATTGGTCTCCGAGCTTCTCATCAAAAAATAACTACATCTTACTACTATAGTTTCAAGCAATTTCGTTGGAAAAATATATCAATCCTACAACTTATTTTTCTTCTCAGGAGACAAACTGACAGGCAATTTACGACAACGAACGAATATAAACTTGACGCGATCGCTTAAGAGGTCCTCAAGATTTTCACTCAATTTCCGGTTTGTGCACAAAAAATTTTAATAAGAAAGTGCTTCCTTCCTTTTAGAATCGTTAGTGGTTTTCACTTATTTTCGCAAAACAGATCATAACAAATCTACAAAACGTTTACCTCCATGTTTGAGCCAAGGAGAAAATCAAAAACATTTTAAGATTTGTGTAATGTGTAACACATCGGGTATGTCCAATTTATATTGTAATTCTTATTAATATTACCCTAATGGCACAGATGTCAAAAGTGATAGACAAATAGTTTAATGTCTCTAAATCCGACAATAGCAAAAGAACCGACAAAAAAACTGATTGTTCATTTTTTTTTTTGAGTAACTTTAGTTTTTAATTGAAAAAAAGGCGCAAATATTCAAGAAATTATCCTAAGATTACATATGAATAGTGCGGTTGATAAGAAATACTAATCTAACACTGACAAAATGGAGACAATTAATAACATTTCGTTCGTTTCAGACACAATTAAGGAAGGAAACGAAACCTGATGATTCAATTCCCGTCAAAGGAAGTTCACTTAGTTAAATTTGATTACACCAAGTTCTCCGGCGAAGAACATTTGTTATCATTTAGTAATTGCTAAAGCAAATCACTGCTCGCCGATTAAATGTAATTAACCGTGAAAAAATAATCTAATAAGCAGATATCAACCTGCAAACGGCGAAAATAGAACTCTTAAAGCTTAGCAAAAGTATTCTACAATGGATAAAAACACTGGGTTTGAAAAGCTTTGCTATGGAGTGATGAAAGACAACACAGACTTTTTATTTCAAGGTCTGACATAATCTTGACATTAAAATGGCAGCCATTAATCTCGAAAACGTCCTAGAGTAGATAGAAAACGTTGTGTACAATAATAGTTTCGACACCTAACCACAAGAAATCTTAAAGCACTGGCAATATTAATTGGAGAAAGTATTGAAGCAGGAGAGAAACCTTAAATACAAAATGTAACCGCAAGCAGAATAAGAGCATTGTACGACCCTTGTATAACATGACACATTCCGAAGGCTCCGGTATTTATGAATAGCGCGGTACATACATCTCCCTTGTTACGACTAAAAACATGGTTGGAAAAAATGGTTAATGAAAGCAAGGCGAGTTAAAACAATGAATAGGGACACAAGAACGTCTACAAACAAAAAACACTTGTTGGTAAGATTTCACGCTTGTCTAGTTCAAACATTGCTTTCGCGTGGGTTATGTTGTTGTTCGGGGGCAGGATAAAAGTTAAAATCAACAAAGAACAAAGAGAAAACCGATGCAAAGCTGTCAGCTTGTGCAACAATCGAAAATCAAACTCCTTCGCTTTTGAAACGAGCTATTCGTCTAATTGTCCAAATAAAATTGTATTGTACAGCAAATCCTAAAGTCAAATACGCAATTTACAGACACGCAACGCAACGAACAATGAACTGGCGAGAGATGCACGGTACGATAGCTAAGTCACACGACGCAATTTTTATAGCACACTTCGTATTCATTCGACTTACCTTCGCTGCTCGAGTGCGATATGTCCGAATGTCGTTTCTTCTTCGAGTCGCGATCGTCAGAACGTTTAAGCGCGTTGTGAGGAGCCCATCCTTCCGCGGGATTCAAGCCTTCGTTCAGCAGCAAGCGAAACTCTCCAACGCGAGCTTCCATGTGGCTTAACAAGCACCTCGACGAGCTGACCTTTCTTGAGCGAGATCTCCTCGTCGTTAGCTGCCTTGTAGCTCTCTGTCACCGACCACACGTTGTCGCTAATTCAAGTACCTTACGAGAGAACGACAGCAGTTTAATCGGCGATGTAGGATAAATAACCCAAGGCACTTTTGGCTGCAACATGATTTATATGCTAATGCGCGACCCCAATGTTGTGTACATACATGCAACAGTGGGTATGCGATCACAACCCGTTACACTCCAATGCGTTGGAATGGGAAAAACGTGATGTTATCACGAGATCCAATTGCTCCTTATAAAACATCTTACAGTTACTTTGTACAAAGTTTAATATCCCTTTCACTCCCAAGACGAGCGAACAAGTTCAAAACGGACGAGAAAAAAATCCCACATTTTGGAAACTAGTGAAAAACAGCATCACATGAAAGTAGTGCTCAATAGCTTCAATGGTCACACACGAGGTTTTGATTTTCATCCACAGACTTGGTTAGAAACACAATAATCGAGGTTACAACCGGCACTTGCATTTTACAACGGGAATTATCTGTTATCTCTCGCTCCAAAACGTTTTTTTTTCTTCGACTTACATCATAATAGTTTCGTACCTTTTAACAGTACCGCTTACGAAAGGAAACAGCGCATCAATTATTTTCACCCACGCTTACGCGTGGTTAGAGACAAGATTAAAACATTAATTTTACTATTAAAAAATACTTGACAAAAAGTCAACTTTTGAGAGCATTGGCGAGGCGAATGCCTGCAATGTAACAAGGAATATACAATTCGACCTCAGATGTAGTTTATCAGCAGTATTTGACTTCCAAGTTAACCTTTTTCCTCTAGACTGAATCAAACCTGAAGTCGTGTATAAACATTTTGTGCATGGTTCTGGCTTTCAAGTCTGTGGATGAAACCCTAGTGTGTGACCATTCAAATGAAAGCTATTGAGCAATACTTTCATGTGGTACTGTTTATTATGCTGTACAAGGTGGTTCTAACTTTTGAGTCTGTGGATGAAACCCTAGTGTGTGACCATTCAAATGAAAGCTATTGAGCAGTACTTTCATGTGGTACTGTTTATTATGATGTACAAGGTGGTTCTAACTTTTAAGTCTGTGGATGAAACTCTAGTGTGTGACCATTCAAATGAAAGCTATTGAGCGGTACTTTCATGTGGTACTGTTTATTATGCTGTACAAGGTGGTTCTAACTTTTAAGTCTGTGGATGAAACCCTAGTGTGTGACCATTCAAATGAAAGCTATTGAGCAGTATTTCCATGTAGTGTACTTTCGAAAGTCAAAAGTTTAGAAACTTTGTTAGTCAAGAAACGAAACGAAACGAAATGTCGAGGTACGTTTGCAACAAGTAAGTAACCGACGAGTAACCGCTTAAACACATTGTTGAAGTCGAAATAGCGAGAGTAATACTTATTTTCAGACTAAACAATGGGAACATAGACAAACAAAGTCATGCAGGCTGAAGATTCCATTAGATGATGCGAGTCTATTAATAAACTTAAATAAACTCGACCATCGTTCACTTGATTAATCTTTCATCTTTAACGAGACTCTAAAACAACTTCATTTCTAAGGTGCCCTTGTCCTCTTTCTATACACACACAAGGAGATCCAAAAAATACCAATTGGATGGAGTACAAGTAGCCAGAACATTTTTGTGTAAATACGTCCGAGTTATTTGCGGAGATCCAACGGAAGTCATCTCTATTGATCGCTATTTGGTCTGTACACCAAACGAATCCCGCAAACTACGTGATCATACAATAAACACCTACACAGGAAACCAAACTGCTTATTTCTTTTGCAGAAGAGAACACGAAAAACGTGCGCTTTTGAAAAATTACCCGCGTGGAATAATTTAAAGCGAATGTTAAATTGACCTCTAAAACACAACGGGATCTATTTTTTTTATCTATATCAATTTCAGAGAACGTGAAAAAATTCTGCCAGACTATTAAAAAACACCAACCACGAGTCCAATTTTTTAAAACAAAACACGAACGAAATATGAGAACACGCAGCCATATTGTAAAAATGCAAGACACGAGAATGCAACGCTAAGTCAATATTAAAACTCTCAAGGAGAGAACTTCGACTGCGAGGAATTTTTTCCTCCACTTCAATTCAATCGAATTAAAGTCTGTACGAAACTCGACCATCATAAAATATCTAAGTGTTCATTCATTTAAAAGTTTCGATCTCGCTCCATTGATCTGAAAGTTTAGTTTCGTCTGAACACGCGCGCAGATCTGACACACGCGAACATACGGACCTAAGAAATAGCCCTAATAAAAAACCTAATGAAAACAATTAAGCGACAAGGAAGCAAGTTCTCTTGAACATTTCTTGTACTGTTGTAAACGCGTAAAACGAAGATAAAACAGGGGGAAGGAAGACACTCTAACAGCACATGACCTGTATCAGTAGTCGACGAGAAAACCGCGATAACAAAGTACCACAGGGATCGACAAGGGCTCTGAACGTTCACAGCGATTTTATACAAAAACTCAATAACATAAATGCATCGTGAATATTGCGTCGCCAAAATGTCTGATCGTTTTATGGCAAAGAAGCATCAAACCACGACAGCGTGTCCGCATAAAATATTTCTCCAACTGTTTACAAATAAAAGACTGGGGAATAAGCGTAAAAGAAAGCTTACACGTTACCTTAGGGTCCAGTGTTAAGATCTGACGCTCAAATATGAGAGGAAGGCTTGAGAAGCGATGCTTAATTCGGCGAGCGAATCGCGGACTATCCATGAAAGCGAAACCAAACAATCAAGATGGCGACAACACCTGGAATATTTCATCAACGCGGCACAAAAAATAATAAACCTCGCATTGCAATGTCGTCATCAAGCGGACAGGGACCGTGACGTTTGGTGCCATCGAAGAAAACCAAGAAATCTGTGTTGCGCTAGATTAAGACTAAGTGTACAGTACAGATTATTACGATCAAGAAACACTTCTGTCGTCTTAGGAAACTATTTTAACTGCGCTCAACTCTTCTTAAAAACACAACCAATCAGAGCCAGAGAGGTTAGTCAAAAGCGTGACGGGTTTGTAAAGCGGTCACGTTATTAAATTAAGGCGTTGGATCATGTCCTGGAATGATAATTATGAATGGTGTGTAACACCGCCTTGATAAGTATCTAAAGAAGTTTAAACGCCTTGTGACGGTTAAGTACATTTAAAAGTAAGAGCCTTAGCACAGGCCACTTAATTAGAGATAGCAAAATTCTCTCAGAATAGAACAAAGTTGCATGTTTAGTTCCGGGGTTTAGTTTCACGATTTTATAGAGCGCTTGAGTAGTGTTGCAACGAGGTACAATCTGGTGACCTACAATAGCTCAGTTCCGGCGCTTCGTGTCTCTAAACCCCGTAAAAATCATCGTGCACATTAAGTTTTTGAGAAAGATACTAATCAGTCAGTGACACAAGCTTCTCGGAAAAATAATTCCGAGTTCTCCCAACAGGAGTCCAACCTACGACCTTCCGCACACCGGTCGGACGCTCTACCACTGAGCTACAGGGGACTTTGGGAGCTTAGGCCATTTACTGGGTGAAAATGTGACAAACTGCCAGGATTTTTGTTTGAACCAAAACAAAATGCAACCATGTGAGAGAATTGCAAGACTAGCTGGCAAACCATGATTTTAAAAAAATTCCAAGAGTCGTGAGATCACGAAGGAAGGTTACAAGAATAAACATCAAGTGCATAGCCGATCCAAGGTAATCCGGCCTTGATTGTGATCCACATATAATTTCTCCTTACAATCTCAATACATTGTCAAGCAGACAGGTGATGAGAATAAAGATAATCATCATCTAGGAGATATTGTGTTGATGTAACACCAAATTCTCATAAGTAACATTAAAAGGAATGTGTGGCGCTCAAGGAGGAGAATTGATATTTCGATCGAAAGAACGTGGAAAGATAACAAAAGGATGACAAGGATCACAAGAGGTTTTTAAGGATTTTTGATCTCTTTCCAACAATTGTTCTCGGATACCCAAGAGGGTGGATTGTTTGAGTTGTCCAAGAAAAGCAGAAAGGATTACAAATTGTTTCTCATTTCCTGTTCGAACCATTGTTCTCTGATAGCGGAACTCGGAAAACGGGAAAACACGGAAATTGCTAACAATATGCCCTCTTCGACTTCCTGTCATGTACCGCGGTTTTCTAATAGTTGACGTCATAATTAATGATAACCACAGCTGTAATTTCGGAACTCGAGCCATAATGAGCAACAGGCGGCAAGCGCGGGAAAAAATGTAACTGCCGGTAAGCGCGGCCGGTAAGCGCTGAAAAAACATGCAACCGGTCTCAAGCGCGGGAAAACTTGCAACTACAAGCGCGGGAAAAAATTGTAACAAGTGACAAGCGCGGAAAAACAAGCAACTGGCAGAAAGCGCGGGAAACTCGCTTATACCTGATTGGCCAAGAAGACAACAACTTTGCTGTGATTGGTTAGAGTATGCTCGTTTTACTAAACCCATTATAGAGATCAGAGCACGAAAAAACTGACGAAAGTGTCAAGAAAGACCCTTCATAAACTGGCTTTCACGTCTCACTAAGCAATCAATAAAACAACAGCTCTAATCCTCTCTCCTGTTTTTAAAAGCAGTTCGAAACCATTTTTCTCGGGTTGTAGGGCCAAAGAGCTTAGCAAAAGCTAAACAAGTAAACGCACGAAATGTTCGCGAGCTTCCATGGTTCTGCTGTAGTTAACCCCGCCGTGCGGACACTTGCTAGTACATAGATACACTACTACCGGTAGTAGAAGTCCCAGAACAATTTACAGAAGATTTACTGAAAATAACTCTCGCTCTTTCTTACGAACAACAGATTGCCATCCCAAGAGTGTCCGCTACAGTGGGAGTTCACTATGTTAGGATTTTACGTTCCCTTTTCTGTTTATAATTCGTGTGTGTGTTTTATTTAGCTGGCCTTACCTTTCCTTCAGGGAAGTTATCGAAGTCACCATTGTCATCTTCAATGACACCGCTTTCCCTACAAACAAGCAGAAACCACATTACTTTCTACAAAACTACCTTGAAATACGGGGAAACAACAAAATAATTATTTACTAAGGTAGAAAAACACAAAGACGTAATAATATACCAAACAGAAACAAGGATGGTTAAGATTCGGGAAGATTAAGAAAGATTACGATCGACGAACTTGAGAGTTTAAGGCTAAATTTTTCAAGATGCGCGTTCTTACCGGTCAGCGGCTTTCTCCTCGCGACTCTTGATCGAGGCTGTAGTGGTCACAGAACTTGTTGAGCTCGTCATAGAAGTGGCTGCAACATGATGAGAATACGTTAGATTTAGTTCTCTTTCAACCCACCAAAAAGCTCAAATAGGATATATAAAGCCCAGGGACAGGGGCGTATAATTAGAATTTTACGGATATAATCTTACTTCTTTCTCTGAGGGTTCCAAACTGGAACTGTTGAATGACTTCTCTTAATTCTTTGACCCACAGCTGTTTACTCTCCAGAGATCTTGCCTGGAAAAAAACCCAAACAAGTCAGTCAAAACAGGTGAATGACAAAAAGGGAGTCACATCGTAAAAACACGCTAATATCTCTGTGGGTACTCCCATATATAAGCTATACAGGTATGTGTCGCTGTGAAGGGTATAGTTTTTAAGCAGTTTAGTCTGGGATAAGGTATAGAAATCAGAGAGTTATGGTCTAGAAAAGGGCAGCATTTAGCGGAAACTGATCAGTGGTATGAACTTTAGTCTAGAATAGAAATTGACACTCGGAATTGAGATAGTCTTACATACATGGAAAATGGCGAGTCTGGGATAGGGTAGGGATTTTTGGTGTCTAGTCTAGAATATGGTTGCAAAATGCATGCAGCTGAACATGGTCCGGTACACACAGCGGTCAAACGCAAAATTTGCGCGCCACTTCCGGTTTTCGCGGCCTTGATTTTGCAAGAGATTGAAGCGTAATGGCCGCGAAGTTTGTAAGGAAACGTTATAGAACATGCAGTGGTAAACCAAAATACGAGCTGAGACACTTTTTGGATAACAATTATTACATTATCTATGCATACTCCGAGTATAAAGCTTAAGTTTTCAGTAAATTTCTTAAGTTTGAGCTTTAAAGCGGATGACTTCGCAATTTTAAGACATTTGACTGCAAAGTTTTGGCGGGAACTGCGCGCGCGCAGTACGTTTGACCGCTATGTGGGTCCGGTATAGGGTAAGGGTTTCACAGTCCAGCGGCACACCCCACCCAAAAAAATCACAGAGTACCCCACCACCACCACCCCGGGGAGCAAATATCTCTACTCACTTTGATGATACGTTTGTCCTCTGATTGTGGTGGTTTTCCAGTCCACACCGCAAACTTGCAAGAGTCCTCTGCAACATGCTCTGTAACTCCTAGCTCAGGAGTCTGCAACGAAAAATAAGACACGTAAATGACAAGATTAATTTTCGGCTGAGTGGTTTCCCAAACAGAGCTTGCTCGCGGGGATGTTGCCAAGTTACGTGACTTCATCTAGTGACAAGCTTATCCGATGAATTGCCGAAAGCGGTCCACTCCTAAGGATTGTAGCAGCCAGGTGGCTATCGGTTTCTGTTACTGTAGCATGTAGTGACTAGGAATTTTTTTTTTCTTTTTTCTTTATTTGTGACTAGGAATATTGCTATTTGCTACTGCCCCTGGATGGGGTGCTAGTCCATCACTAGGTTACCCCCCCCCCCCCCTTTCTTTTTCGCAGGTACCCATTTATACTCTGGCCGGGTGGAGAGAGGCACTTTTAAGTGTCTTGCCCAAGAACACAACACAATGAGCGCAGCCAGCGTTCAAACCCGGACCGCTAGATCCGGAGTCCAACGCACCAACCACAGGGCCACAACTCCTCTAAATTGTTTACAGCACGGAGCCCAAAAATGTGACCACTTTTAATTAATTCACATTCTTTCGTGCGCGTATATTATCCAATCAGAAGTCAAGGATATCTATTCTTCGGCTTCTGATTGGGTAGTCTTCACGCACGAAAGAATGTGAATTAATTAAAAGAGGTCACACTTTTGGGCGCCTTGCTGTAAGGGAAGTACTTTAGCCAAGGCTCTCTGAGGTCCTCTCTGTAACGTGCTGTTGTGTTTGATTCGTTCATATAACGAAGAAGCAAAGCCATTTACCTTGATTTTGCTCTTGTATAGATACTTGATTTTACCATCCGTATCTTTTGTCTCCTTGCTAAAGACAAGCGCTTGCTCGAACAGGAAAATATGGCGTTCTTTTCCTTTCCTTCTCAGCAGCTTTGGATCGAACACAGTGAACGCGTCCTGAAATAAATGGAAACCGACAATAAGTTAGGAAAATAGAGCTTGCTGAACCCTTCGTAATAACAACAGTGCGTGACATAACGGTAAGTTCGTGACAGAACGGTAAAGTTCGTGAATGAAAGGCAAGTTCGTGACAGAATACCTGTAAAACAACTTTTCCAAGTGAATCGAGGTTTTCCTGAGAAGAGAAAACACAATTAAGTTATATTAGCAAAAGCGATCATTTAATTGTCGTAAAGTAACTCCTTTTGTCCAGTTTCATAACCTTCCTAGCGCAGTGACTCTTGTGCGAGGTTGTATAACTTACAAGCACCTAACTGGCTTTATTACAGTATTAACCAATCACCTTCAAGAACAAAGGAATCCATTCAAATTCCTCACGCAAGCCTCCCACGAACACGCTCTGCGCAGAGGCTAAAAAGCACGCGACTTAACAGTACACAACGAACTAGGGTCAGCCGGATTATGCTCGTAAAATCGTCTCGAGCATTATGCTTTTGGGCGTCACCCTTGAAAACGGAGCATTATGCTCAAAATTATGCTCGGATGGTTGTATTATGCTCAAAATTATGCCGGTTAAATTTCACAATTTTTCCCTTTCAAAAAAGTTCCCACCTCCCGCACCCCTATAAAATAAACACCCTATAGCTAAAAGACACAACTTATAATTATCAGTCAAACATTTAATAAACCAAACTGGTCAAAATGCGGTAGCACACAAAGTACTGATCATTACCAGGTCTCCAACTATGTAAAGATGTACTGCAAACGAATCTAGACTCTAGATATTGTTTCTATTTTAATCCAAAGGCTTTCTAAACTGGAATATAACACTATTATGCTGCAAAATATCATCATTATGCCGGCATTATGCCCGATGCTCTAGATATAGCATTATGTCCGAAATTATGCCGGCATAATCCGGCTAACCCTACAACGAACAGGCAGAAATGTTAAAGCTGTAAAGCATGAGAAAAAATTAAAGAAAATTGCGCTAGATTGCGAGCAGTCCATGGTGGTACCTAACGCTTTGTACATGAAACAAAGCAATGAGCGTGTCTAGCTTAAAAGCGAGACGAAGTTATCAACAAAGAGACGGTTTCTTCACCTCGAAAATGTTAGCCTAAATTTTTCAAGCTCGTCGTAATCTTCTCCATCCTGAACCATCCTTGTTTCTGTTTGGTTTATTATCACCTCTTTGGTGTTTTTCTACCTTAGTAAACAATTATTTTGGGGGGTCTTTCAATTTGAAGGTAATTTTGAACATCACAAAATTGTTTTAAAATATCGCGACACGTCCAAATGGCTGCCTGCATTGCCAGTATACTTCCGCACCACAGCAAGATTATTCAAGCGCAATATTTCAATAAAACAAGGCAGTCAACTTACATCATATCCATGAAGCATATTGACGTACATGGCGTCGTTAGCTCGTCGAGGTACACTAAGCATAACATCCAAACCGGCCTAAAATAAAGAATATAACATTGAGCATCAATAAAACACACCGCGCTAATCAATTTAGTTTTTGTAATTCCTGTATAATTTGGCGCCCCGTGGATCCACTGTGTTCGAAGAAGGCAATTGTTAATTTTTTAATTCTCCAAGTGGTTTTGTACGAGAAGTATTCTGTAGTAACTTTAGCACAAGAATCTCTGTGTATTTCACTTCCAAGAGTGCTCAGTCCAAAAATGGGTTAAAAAAATCTTGAATTTCAGTTTGCAAAATTGTCAAAACAAACAGCACCACTTGAAAGTACTGCTCCATAGCTTTCATTTGAATGGTCACACACTAGGGTTTCATCCACAGACTCATAAGGTACAACCATATTTATCGACTCAAGGTTTGACTCTGGGAGTGAAAGGGTCAATTCCGTCTTTCGCTGTGTAAGGCCTCAGTTAAAAACAAAATGGCGTTTATGAATGTGCAACGGAGTTGATTATCATTCTCGCCGGTAGGGCAAAAGTAAAACAATTCATCATTTCATTCAAAACGAGGAATAAATTAACAAACAAATTGTTCAATTAGCATTTCAAATTGACTGGCACTACAACGGAAACAGCTCAATTAGAATAAACCATCTTGTACATGTTTAACTATAACATAACGTTTACTTTAACAGTCGAAAGCTCAAACACGCTATATAAGAGCAAATTAAGGACTAATTCTTGCCGTAAAATGCTTAAGTAAACAAATGATGCTAAAGATTTACATACCTGGAGACTATTTTCGGATCCTTCTTCGCAGCATGTTAAAAGATCCTGCGAATGTGCAACACGGGTAGTTAGTGGAATGCTTTTCATTGCCAGTACAAAGAGGCAGCTTGAAGTCATAGTTTGAACACGGTTTAAGCCATTACAACGTTGCAGATATCAACAGGTGATACTAAGTCGGCTTAGCTCGGAACAACGACCTCAAATAAACTTACAAAATTACTAAACCACTTCACTTGATGGCCAAAGAATCTATTTCTAATTAATCGACTTCAAATCCAAACTCTGGTACATCCGCAACCGAATTTCATTCTACAACACTTTAGCGAAGCCCCGAGCCCGGCAAAAGAATGTTTAGAAGAGCGAAAAGCATAAACATGTTTTCAAATACCAGCAGCAAATCAAAATAATTATATCTGCGCCGCACAAAGACATGTTTCGCCATCTCTCACTCACCTTCAAAAGCAACTGATATTTTGTGATTCGTTGCACGGGTTTAATAAGATACGCAGAGATCGATAAACCATGGCCATAGCTAACTTGAAGGTCCTACAAACACAAACAAACTTGTTGTAAAGACTCTGTAAATACTGGATGGTCAGTGCACGAATCGATACATAATTACGTCTGGTAAAAATAAACACAGTTGATCTTGAGTTTATGACCAACAACAATGCGTACATTTGCATGTGAAAAGAAACTGCCCGTCAAAACAATTTGAAATTATGAATTGCTCACTTACAGCAAAGAAGCTCCCTCCATGCTCGATAAGAAGCGAGTTTGAGAAAGGCTTGTTTTTGCAGTACGCCACGTACATACCAACAAACGTTTCCCCCTGCAAAGCAGAAACGGCAGACATTTTTAACGGTCACTAATGAAGCATCTTCACTCCTTAACAACCAGAGATTGCACACTAAGTCTCACAATAGCCACTTCAAAAAGGTGTCGCATCAGTCGAAAATAGAAACAGAAACAGTTTATAATAAAAATAAAAATGTGCGTGCTACTGCTTGAAAAGACATCGCAGTGAAGTCAGCCACTTTATGTAATTAGTTCCAGTTGCTGTGTAAAAACAGTTATTTAGCCCTTTCACTCCCAAGAGTGCTAAGTTCAAAACTGAGGGAAAAAATCTACAATTTCATTTTGCAGAATTGTCAAAAACAAACAGCACCACGTGAAAGTACTGCTCAATAGCTTTCATTTGAATGGTCACACATTAGGGTTTCATCCACAGACTCAAAAGGTACAACCACACTGATTTATTGACTCAAGGTTTGACTCTGGGAGTGAAATGGTTAGGCCGCCAGCTTACCCATTCCTGAAATGTTTCACCAACGTCTTCCGGGTTCGTTTTCATACTTCTCTAGAGCCTGAAGGAAAGTGCTGCAAAATAAGATTTGGAGACAAATATTTAAGTTATACAGTGAAACCTCCATTAATGGGACACCATTAGGACAAGAAGAAGTGTCCCCTTAAAGGAGCTACGTCACGGATGGCGCATCTTGAAAAAATTGGCCAATTTTTTCAAGTTCGCCATTCGCAATCCGTCTTAATCTTCTCCATCCTCAACCATCCTTGTTCCTGTTTGGTTTATTATTACCTCTTTGGTGTTTCTCTACCTTAGTAAACTATAATTTTGAGGCTTTCTTCGATTTACATGTAAAGGTGATTTTGCACTTCGCAAAAATGACTTAAAATATCGTGACATAGCTCCTTTATAGACGTGTCCCTTTAATCGAGGTACAGTGATACAAAGATTATATGAGCGTGTCCCCTTCAAGGTGGTGTCCCCTTAATGGAGGTGTCCCAAAGTAGAGGTTCCACTGTAATAGTCTTTGGTCACACATACGACATGCACAATTTACTATTTTCTCAAATACATCTTGGTGCTATTTTCGCGCAAAACAACTGACTACACAACCAATCAGAACGCGCGTTATATGATCAAAACGACTACACAACCAATCAGAGCGTGCGTTATATGATCAAAACGACTACACAACCAATCAGAGCGCGTGTTATATGATCAAAACGACTACACAACCAATCAGAGCGTGCGTTATATGATCAAAATTTTAAAACAGAGAAATTTATTCCATTCCTGATACATACTCGTTATGGAAGTTGAAAATATCCTCAATGTTGCCGAAAATTATGTTATCTTTTCCTGCGAGACCTGGAGGAACTTCAGAGGTGTTACCCATCGCGCTCACGTAGTCCTGCAGAGAATAAAAAATAAACGGATAGAAAATAAACCCGTTAATATTGACGAAAATTGTACAGAAGATATTTATTTACTAACAAATTATGAGTAGTTGTTTTTTTCTACTCTCGGCATTGTATATTTGTGAGTTTTCGCCAAGTAAGTTACATGTTTTCCCGCTCATGGCATCGGTTACATGTTTTCCCGCGCTTAGCACCGGTTACATGGTTTCCTACGCTAAGCTTGGACCAGTTGCCTGTTTTTTTCGTGCTTGCAACCGGTTACATGATTTCCCGCGCTTGTACTGGTTACATGTTTTCCCGTGCTTGCCACTGGTTACATGTTTTCCCGTGCTTGCCACTGGTTACATGTTTTCCCGCGCTTGCGACCAGTTGCATGTTTTCCCGCGCTTGCAACCGGTTACACGTTTTCCCGCGCTTGTGATTGGTTTTGTGACTCTTGGTTTTAGCTTATCGACAGTCATTAAAAACTCCGCTAAAATCACGATGGAATAAACCAATCAGAACTGTGAATAGCAAACGGTGGTAAGCGCGGGGAAATTTGCGTAAGCCGCCAAATTACGACTGATTTTTTGCTCTCGCCATTTTCACTGATTTCCAAATTAGATAGAAATATTTTACCAGCAGAATAAACAGGAAAAATAATATTCTCACCTCCATAACACATTTCAAATCCGCCACGTATGTTCTTTCAGTTTGTAGCAGCTCATTCATGATAAATCTGATATTAAAAAAAAAAGACAAAATAAGATGTTGCATGGCGGCAGAAGCCTGATTTACCGACTGATTACGAAAAGGGAGATCACTACAAAATTAACCCTTTCAGAGTCAAACCTTGAGTCAATAATTTTTTTCTAACTTTTAAGTCTGTGGATGAAACCCTAGTGTGTGACCATTCAAATGAAAACTATTGAGCAGTACTTTCATGCGGTACTGTTTTATTATGGTGTACAAGGTGGTTCTAACTTTTAAGTCTGTGGATCAAACCCTAGTGTGTGACCATTCAAATGAAAACTATTGAGTAGTACTTTCATGTGGTACTGTTTATTATGGTGTACAAGGTGGTTCTAACTTTTGAGTCTGTGGATCAAACCCTAGTGTGTGACCATTCAAATGAAAGCTATTGAGCAGTGCTTTCATGTGGTACTGTTTATTATGCTGTACAAGGTGGTTCTAACTTTTAACAGCTTTTAAGTCTGTGGATGAAACTCTAGTGTGTGGCCATTCAAATGAAAGCTATTGAGCAGTATTTCCATGTAGTGTTGTTTGTTTTTCAAACTTTCGAAAGTCAAAAGTTTAGAAACTTTGTTCGTCAAGAAACGAAACGAAACGAAATGTCGAGGTACGTTTGTAACAAGGTCGTGAAGTGCACCTCGTTTCTATAAGAAGACTTCAACGCTCAGAGTAACCGCTTAAAGGGACACTGTCCTCATTTTTAGCATGATTTTGTGAAGCTCAGAAACATATCTAGATCATAGGAAGTTGAACAATAATGGTTTGATTCTGTAGAATAACACTCGACAAATGACAGGAACCCATTAGGAAGTGAGGATGACAAACGACAGTACAAGGTGGTTCTAACTTTTAAGTCTGTGGATCAAACCCTAGTGTGTGACCATTCAAATGAAAGCTATTGAGCAGTACTTTCATGTGGTATTATTGGTTTTGAAAATTTTGCAAAGTGAAATTGAAGATTTTTTACTCAGTTTTCAACTTAGCACTCTTGGGAGTGGAAAGGGATATTTGACGATGTTCTTTATTCTTATTACTTATCTGTTTTACAAGGTAAAGATATTGTAAGGATAAATTTCATGCTGATTACGTTTAACAATTAAAGGATTAACTCGAAAAGAAGTACGTATGTATACCAATGTTATGAGTTAGCATTGACAAAACTTAATTCACATTTTGACATTGTAGATGTAAGCCTCATTAACAAATGATCAATAGGAAATTGGAGAAATAATTTCAACGACCGCTATCATCTGATAAAACACAAAATTCAAATACAAAACAAAACCGCTACATGTATTTTCAGTCAGTAATACAGTCGCCTTGCACATCTTTGGAAAAAATACGCTTTCTTTAAACTGCCAAAACGGATTAAAACCGTGATTCATTTGTTATAATTGTTCAAAATCCGGAAACGAGTTTTACCGACAAGAAATTAAGCCTTTGTTCTGCCATTCACCCACAAAACCAACGTCCACCATATTGTCTACAAACGGTAAACTCAAATGTTTTCAAGACACCTCTGTCTAGATTTTTTTTTTCTACGAGTAATTTCTGACAATAAAAAATTTACAAGATAGTTACAAAACACAAGTTGGCCCTGTCTACAAACGGTAAAATCAGAAGTTTTCAAGGTAACTGCCTTTTGTTCCTTTTTACGAGTAACTTCTGACAATAACATTTGACAAGGTTGTTACAAATCCCAGCCTAAGCCCTCCCCCGTAAGTACATTTTAAGACTTACTCTTTTCTCTTAGCAGAGCGCCTTTTCTCCTCAGTCATTTCATGGATACCGCTGTCCTTTGAAGTCTCCCTGAGAGCGAATGCTTGCTGCTGCTGTTGTCCTTGAGTGTGAAGCGACTGCAGGCTCGGCCATTCCACCTCATCCTGGCATTCAATACAAAGCAATGAAGAAAAAAGAGTCAGAGACCTGTAGCTTGAAAAATCCGAATCCTCATCGGAGAAATCTTCGGCGGGGAAATCGTCGGTAAATTCGTCCGCCATTGCTCGGTTCAACCTGCTTCCACTATAAACTAAACTGTATAAAACCTCCTCCTTTACTGTCTGTTATTAACACGGCCGCACAGCGAAGGATGAGCACACACAGGAAATATCATCACGGCTTTGTTCGCAATCCTTTTATCGCGTAAATCCACATTTTCGGTGTAAAAATAAAACGGACTTTACTCCTCGAATTTCTTGTACTAAAATTGTACTTCTGTGTTCCTGACACTCCTGTTTGTGCAAACACAACTCGTGCAATTAAATCGCTATTTTCACATGCTTATTAGCAGCCTGGTTCCTGTTGAACGGTCCACAAATGAGTCTCAAGTTTCACTCCGTTTGAACAATCACAATCTGTCGCTTTCGGAAACGAACGAGTCAAATTCCCAACGTCAGAATCCTTGCGATTTGATTCGACATGACTCCTTGCCAAGCCCGCGTCTCACAAAGGCGTCGTCACAATTCTCTCGAGCTGAGAAGCTTTCGCGCAAATCGCCTTAAATCTAAACGACTCAATTTTGTGAGCGTGTCCGTCGAAAGACCGGCAAAATGGCGTCTGGTCTAGATTCTTCTCTCGCGCATCACAACACGGCGATTACAAGTACAAAGCACAGAAACAGAGTTCGGATATTAATTAGTAATGGCATGACCGGTGGTTCTTTTCGATTTATGTATTCATCCGCGAGAGGGGGTTTCGGCAAGACCAAATACAATGACAGTTAAAAGAGCCACACGCGGTTTTTCTCAATATTATACACCTGCAACCACTGTTCATTCAAAACAACGCTGCGGTATTTAGAATCAGAGAAACACAGTTTTATCAAAAAGCAAATAAAACCATCGAAATAATTTCACTAATATTCAATATTCTATCGGCGGATTCACCACTGTCAAATGATTTGAAATTTTAATTCTTGCCTTTGTTCAAAACTTCCAATGTGTTGAAAGCCTTTGTGAGGTAAGCGAGTATCTGTTTCACTAATGGTGAACAACTAAGCCCTCGTTACCAGTTAACAGCAAACATCTGGATTGGTTTCAAGTTGCGACAAAATACAACTCAATCATGTTTCTATTTTCACAATTTTACGCCTTTTTGGACGCGCTCGGAAGTAGTTTCGGTAAGTCCCGCAGAGAGAATAATTGAGCTGAGCCACTAAACGTACAGTTCTATTAGCATGAGATTATTTTTGTACATAATCAAAATTCTATAACCGCACTTTGTGTAAAACACGGCATAAAATAAAGAATATCTATTAAATCAAGCTGTTGATATTCCACAATACAGAGTAAATGCATTTTCAGTATGAATGAAGAGTTAGTTGTAATAACCACAAACCACAAGCTATTAGCAAAGTGAATTAAATAGACATCTTGAAACGAGGTTTTGTACTGTGTAAAGATGAACAATGATAAGTTGCTAGGAAGGCTTTTATGGACAGTGTATCTAAGCTCACTTTCTATCGCTCTGAGTAAAACTTCCGTGAGCCGTTATAATACAGTTTCCAAAAAAAATACAGCCAACCCTCTCGTTATAGCGGACACCCTCGGGACGTAGTTTGGAGTCCATAATAGCGAGGGTCCATAATAGAGGGAGTCATTTTCAGTCAAACCTCTATAGCTTTTGCCGGAGAGAGGGCAGAATTTTGTCTGTAATAGCGGGTGTCCGTTATAACGGGGTGTCCGCAAGGCGAGAGTTGACTGTACACAATTTCAGTTCAATCGAGCGAAACCATTGAAAACTATGAAAGAGATTTGGCGCGAAAATAAAAACGCGCCAAGCGCCTAAAGAAGAGAAGGATTGGGGAGAGCTTTCCTGAATTTTGCCTTTTCCAGATCTCTCATGTCCAATCAGAATGGGTGGGGAGGGTGGGACGAGAAGTTGAGATCACGACACACAGGGGATGGATAGGGGAAAGTAAAAAGAACATACGAAGGCGGTCGAGCGGGCAAATGCTAACAATGTATCAGGGGGGATAGGATGGTCGAGTTGTAAACAATCCTGGGGGGGGGATGATAATTATCACAATGACAGAAAGCAAAAGAGGATGACCTAAGAGAAGGATTCCCCGTGCCCCATTATATTTTTTGAAATCTATTAATAGTTTTGCGCCATCTGTGAAAGTTGTTTTTATTTCCTTCTGATCGAGGCTCCGACATCACGTTACTCGAACTGAACTATCATGTAGCGCTCTTAAAATAGCTCAGCTATGTACTGAAAATTAAAAATAGATTTCAAACAATTATCATTGGAAGAGACCCATGTATGGGGGAGGGAATGTTTCTCTTAGATCATCCTCTCTTGTAGAAAATAAGGCGGGTACTTCTTCTTAACAATCATACACAAAAAAAGCATTCCATACCTCGTGTTCGGAGGCAGTATATCCCAGCTTGTTCTCGAGTTTAGCGCGATATTTCTGCATCCGTCGCGAGAAATCTTTGTATCTCTTCTCCACTGCTGTGGCCCACTGTCTGATGCCATCACCATGGAAACAAGACTTAGCCATCAGAGTTTCTGCTTGCTGCAGCATGGTCTTCACCCTTTCCCTGATTTGCTGTAAAAAGACGAAGGATTCTGAAGGTAAATACACTAGACAGACAATGTATATGGAGGTAGATGCACTTTACAGAGAGAGGATTGTGAAGTTGCAGTTAAGGTCCACACACTTGACCGGAGACAAACACACTTTAACGCCACAAAACCATCAACCCAACACGCTACCTAACTTTAACATTATCCAGTGGATAAGTGTTAACAAAACAAACTACGCTATCCAATGGATAGTGATTAGTTTGTGAACAAGCTCTAGGTTCGATAATGATTTATCCGGTGGATAGCGTTATCCATCTGGCCCCAGTTGTTCAAAGGATGGATAACGCTATCCACCGGATAAATCGCTATCCAGTGGATAAGCGTTAACACAACAAACTATGCTATCCAGTGGATAGTGATTTATCCGGTGGATACCGTTATCCACCCTTTGAACAACCAGGCCCTGTTAAACAATCGAAGCCTGTCGAAGTACAGTGGAACCCACCCTACGGAACCTCGTAGATACGGCCACTTTCTTTTGGCCCAAACAAAAGCTGTCTGCCATTTTCTTATTTAGGAAATACAGACAGATTTTGGCGGCCCGTTGGTGCCTTCGGTATTCATTTGTTTTTAACCTAGCTTTTTCTTTACACTTTTCTTACAAATTTATTAAAGTAGGCTAATCATCTCAGAAAAACAAAAGAAAAAGACAGTCAAAGCAGCAGAAAGTGAACCAAAAAGTTTCACACACCACTTCATATACCTCTGAAGCTTCCTTGAACTCGTGATGTTCATCTAAAAGCTCTTTGGTTTGAGCGTCCGTATCTCCCTCGCCCGTCCGTGACGACAGATAAAACTCGCCATTCTCGTGAATCCAGTCCAGCGCCTAAAACGAAACAGAAATTGTCACCAACACGGGTGGCCACAAGAAGAATATGGTTTTGGCGGGAAAACGAGTCCAAACGCACCAATAGACAGCTTCGTGGTTGAATTGCTCACCTGTGATTGGTTCATTCGTGTACACGCGGATTCTTACGTTCGCGCCAAACGAGCACTTCGCTGAATTCGTGACACAGAACTGAACAACACACGCGCGCCCTACCCGACTTTCCCGCCAAACGCTCACTCATTGCGTCCTGATTTTCCCGCGCAAACGCTCACGCGTAACGTACTGATTCTCCCGCGCTATGCCACGGCAAGAGTGAAGCGTTTTTCTGATTGGCGAAAATAACACACTTCACTGGGTTTCTCGCCAACGCTTGTATCCTTTTTCAAAATATAAGTACGTTTGTTAAAAAGAAATGCAATTTATTTTGTGACCAGCCTACCTCTTTAGCACACTGTTCCAGCTCAAGAAACTGTAAGCAGTACTCTGCTAATGTCCGTCTGACGTTCCACACATCTAAGACTTGTTGTTCCTGTGTTCGGAGCTGTTCTTGAACTTCTTTCACTTGGCATTCTACTCGCTCTATCGTGACGTCAGCACGCTCGCTGCTTGAAGGTGCAATCGTGGACAGGAATGAGTCAGCGTTCCGCTTCACTTGTAGCAGGCCCGTGGTGATGGAGTCTTTGTCTTCGTCGTAGCTTTGCACAATGGCTTTCATGGCATCCAGGCGTTTTACTGACTCGGTTTCGATGAGTTTTACTACACGGGTCGCCTTCTTCGAGTTTGTAGTCACGGGTCAGGCGTTCCATTAGTAAGTAAACCTGTTTGGATTAGAAAAAATTGCTCGCTTGATTGAAAATCGAATGATGGATCGACTGATTGAAATCTACTGCCAGCCAAGAGAACTTACGTTAAATCTTTCTGACTTAACGTCTGACTGACCAACTGACGACGACCGACCGACCGACCGAACCGACCGACCGACCGACTGACACTGTCTGACACTGTCTGACTGACTGACCGACTTACCAACCGACAACTGACTGATAGACTGACCAACTGACTGACTGACCAACCGACCAACCAACTGACAGACTAACCAACTGACTGACCGACCGACAGATTGACCAACTGACCAGCCAACTGACTGACCAACCGACCGACTGCCACTGTCTGACACTGTCTGACTGACTGACCGACTTACCAACCGACCAACTGACTGATAGACTGACCAACTGACTGACTGACCAACCGACCACCCAACTGACAGACTAACCAACTGACTGACCGACCGACAGATTGACCAACTGACCAGCCAACTGACTGACCAACCGACTGACTGACCAACCAACCAACCAACTGACTGACCGACCAACCGACCTTGATTGACCAACTAGCCACCGACCAACTGAATGCAACCATTACCTGATCAGCAGATTTGAAGAAGCTGTACGAGGCAGTGACCACTTTCCTTCTCTCCTCAGACTTGCTCATCAGCTGCTGCCATCGCCGGCTCATGTTATCCGCGCAGTTCCAGATGGCTTCAGGATCAAAGTGTCCATCTTTCATCAATTTGTCCGCGCGTTGCCGCACTTCATTCGCACTTTGACACGTTTTCTGCAAACGAAACATAAGCCAATTATAAGTACTTAGATTACGCTATTTTGTGTGACTTGTAAACTACAAACCGGCCTTAAAATCGAGCAAAACCTTACAATAATCGTTGATAATTGTAGAAAAATACAAATAAAATACTAGCAAGCCAAAAAGTAGAACGGATGGTCAAAACTGGACAAGATTAAAACGGATTGCGTTGAGCGAAATTTGATTCTTGTCAGACCAAGCTCGCGCTATTTAGGGTGATTCTGTGAACTACCGTAGAGTTCCGATAGTAACGACCCCCCGAAAGTAGCGACCCCCCGAAAGTAACGTCAATTTTTTGTGGCCGCTAGTAAATCCCGAAAGTAGCGACCCCTTGAAAGTAGCGACCCCCCCCGAAAGTAGCGACCCCCCGAAAGTAGCGACCTCCCGAAAGTAGAGACCCCCCCCCCCGAAAGTAGCGAGACCAAGTTTTTTAAATTGTATATACCTTTAATTTGTCAATCAATAGTCAAAATTTTAATGTACAATATTATGTTCGTGCAGTGTCACAAATTGTTCACGATAAGGCACTTTAATTTACAACAAGGGGAAGCTTTATGCCACCATTCGTCCTTGACATCAGTTCACTGATGTAGCGATGTAAACTAAACCGGTATACCGTAATTTCGTATTAACACAGGAACGTTTCTTCAAATTGAAATTGAAAACTCTATATAGTTTTCGTCGATTAACATGAAACGTGTTTTCTTCCAATTAAATGACACTGAGATACCGGTACGGGTACAGACTAAAACGCAGCGGTGCGTCATGCAGTACAATCGAAGCAGTTTAGCTTTCTCCTCTGAGTCAGTGAAGAACTCGATCTCCTCTATATCGGCTGATTCACCCATGCGGTAGTCCGGTAAACTCGCTCGCGCCAGCTTTATTTGTAAACGATTTTTGTTCCCCGAAAGTAACGACCCCCCGAAAGTAGCGACCCCAAGCTGCTAATCCCGAAAGTAACGAGGGTCGCTACTATCGGAACTCTACGGTATAATACGCAGAAATCATTTTTGTTCGTTATGTAGCTGAGATTTCATCAGCAACTAAATATTTCATTGGCATTTTCAAGTTTGCAACTTATAATAGAATAAGAATAAGATAGGTAAAAGTCAAATAACGCCTACTCTTTTCATTCGAGCAAAAGCTGCCTGAATAGCGTATACCCACTCGAGATTCGCCCTTACATCCGCGCGCCATGCAGCTTGCACTTTATCGAGAGGTTTTGTCTTGTATTTGCTATTTCACAGAATTAAAAACAAACAAAAAATATCTAATGGAAGCATTACGAAGCATTCAATACCTCAATAGCCCTCTGGAACTCCTCGTGTTCTCTCAAAAGAGCTTCGGCTTCAACCAGTGATGTCCCCAGTTCGGTGCTGGCATAGAGCATAGCCTCGCCATTCCGAACCCAGCCGACAACCTACCGAAGAAGACCGAGTTAATAACGAACATATACGAGAACGAATGAACTAGCGATGTTCCCAGTCAGTGCTGGTGGCCATTCCGAAACAAGCCGACACCTACCGAAGAAGACCGAGTTAATAACGAATACATACGAGGACGAATAAGGCCCCGTCAAGCAGTCAAGACAACGACGATACAAAATAATAGTCGTACTCTAGAAAGTCAGCTAGCAAATTCTCAGCACCTTGTTGCTCTCTCTTGGTTGTTAACGTAAGGAGAAGTTATGCATTGAACAGTAGAACAATAAGCTTTTTACCCACCTGTTTAGCATCACTTTCCAGTTGCCGCAACAACAAATTCTGTTCTAGTTTAATTTTCCTCTCCTCAGCTAAATCACGAAGATCTCTCCTCTTTCGATGTAAAACTTCTAGTAAATTATGAATATGCGTTTGAGCATCAATATTCTCTAAAGTTAATGGATCCTTGACCCGCAATTCAATCTCGGATTGTTTTAAATAGTCTATAAGTTCTTCGCCTCGGCAGAAAGTTCTCATTGCGGCGTTTTCAATGTCTTTCATTTGATCTTCATGATACGCCAGAGATTGCTTAGCTCTGGGAAGATCCAGGGCTAAAACTCCTTTCTCCAAATGCTCCTCGCAAATTTCCAGGCGATCCTTGAGCTGTAACAAAACAAGAAAACAATGCTGTTATTTTAGATGATGCCAGAAAAAAACGAGCAGTTCCACAGAGAAGCCCGTTTTTTTAACAGGTTAAATATTTATACAGATGATACGAAATTGGATATAATTTACGTTTAAGTAGTTTTTTTTTTAATTCTGTTGAACCTATCAAAATGCCTTCACGTTAACTGCTACTGGGGTGGTCGCATACGAGAGGCTTCAAATATGATTAATAGGGTGTTTAACCCTTTGACTCCCAAAATCAAGCATCACGTCAATTATTGTGTTTCTAACTTTTAAGTCTGTAGATGAAACTCTAGTGTGTGACCATTCAAATGAAAGCTATTGAGCAGTACTTTCATGTCGCACTGTTTATTATGCTGTACAAGGTGGTTCTAACTTTTAAGTCTGTGGATGAAACCCTTGTGTGTGACCATTCAAATGAAAGCTATTGAGCAGTACTTTCACGTGGTACTGTTGACTATGCTGTACAAGGTGGTTCTAACTTTTAAGTCTGTAGATGAAACCCTGGTGTGTGACCATTCAAATGAAAGCTATTGAGCAGTACTTTCATGTGGTACTGTTTTGTTTATCAATATCTTGCAGAATGGAATTTTCAATTTGGAGCTTTGACATTCTTGGGAGTGAGAGCGTTAAGAACGAAGATAAACACGTCTTTTAAAATAATTTAACTGACACGTCTCGCGATTATCTAGATTATGTCAATTCTTCTACCGGTACCATTTAGTCAACAACTTAAAGTCCAAAAGAAACATGGAAAATTCACGTTCTCTCCTCCATAAAACGCAGAATTTGGTCATTTCACGTTGTTATTTTGCAGAGGACGGCTAAGAAATGTACCAAACAGTATAACGCACGTGCAGAGCCATTCTACTGCTCAATATAACATTTTGGTTTAACGACGTTCTCGCTGGCATCGTCGTTACAGCTTAGCCACACACACACATACCATGGTTACTACGCCGCGTGCAAAGTTCTAAGGCTCACATCTTTGCCTACAATGCCACGTGGAATAGAAGTAGAACTCAGCTCTGGTCATGGATTTTCTAATCTTAAAGGAGCTACGTCACGGATGGTTCATCTTGAAAAAAATGGCCAAGTTTTCCATTTTCAATCCGTATTAATCTTCTCCATCCTCAACCATCCTTGTTCCTGTTTGGTTTATTATCACCTCTTTGGTGTTTTTCTACCTTAGTAAACAATTATTTTGAAGCTTTCTGCAATTTGAAGGATATTTTGCACTTCGCAAAAATGACTTAAAATATCGTGACATAGCTCCTTAAGAACATCGTTAATCTGGCCACTAACAAGATAGATTTTAAGAGGCTCCTTGTTGGTGGTCGAATTAACCTCTCCAGTCTCAACGACCGTTTACATTCTTCGTCTTTGCAGTCAAATAAAACCTGTTGTTGAGTACATTCTTGTAGTATTTGTACAAAGTGTTCTAACGATTGTATCCGTGCATGAAAACATAAGTGCAGTACTGTTTTATATTAAGCTGAACGAGGTGGTTCTAACTTTTGAGTCTGCGGATGAAGCCCTAGTGTGTGACCATTCAAATGAAAGCTATTGTGCAGTACTTTCATGTCGCACTGTTTATTATGCTGTGCGACGCGCCTTCGGATACCGGCTCCTCGGTACAAGGTGGTTGTAACTTTTGAGTCTGTGGATGAAACCCTTGTGTGTGACCATTCAAATGAAAGCTATTGAGCAGTACTTTCATGTGGTGCTGTTTATTATGCTGTACAAGGTGGTTCTAACTTTTAAGTCTGTGGATGAAACCCTAGTGTGTGACCATTCAAATGAAAGCTATTGAGCAGTACTTTCATGTGGTACTGTTTACTATGCTGTACAAGGTGGTTCTAACTTTTAAGTCTGTGGATGAAACCCTAGTGTGTGACCATTCATATGAAAGCTATTGAGCAGTACTTTCATGTGATACTGTTTATTATGCTGTACAAGGTGGTTCTAACTTTTAAGTCTGTGGAAGAAACCCTAGTGTGTGACCATTCAAATGAAAGCTATTGAGCAGTAATTTCATGTCGCACTGTTTATTATGCTGTACAAGGTGGTTCTAACTTTTAGTCTGTGGATGAAACCCTAGTGTGTGACCATTCAAATGAAAGCTATTGTGCAGTACTTTCATGTCGCACTGTTTATTATGCTGTACAAGGTGGTTCTAACTTTTAAGTCTGTGGATAAATCCCTAGTGTGTGACCATTCAAATGAAAGCTATTGAGCAGTACGTTCATGTGGTACTGTTTACTATGCTGTACAAGGTGGTTCTAACTTTTGAGTCTGCGGGTGAAACCTTGTGTGGTCCTGTGTGATCATTTTTTTTTTAAAGCAAAATGGTCAGTTCTAACTTTCGAGTCTGTTGACAGAAGCTGTCGAAAAATGCATTCATGTGGCACAGTTTACGCCACACAACTAGAACTAGAACAATCTTGATCCTCTTAAATCTATGATGTGTAGTTCATCCTTTCACTTCTTGGACGCAATCAGTGACAGTTCTCGTTGATAAAGGATCAATTTAGTCACGGATGCTGAATTAAAGTCTGTGCAAATAAAGACTTATTAATTTCAAGTGCGCGAATATAAACACGCCATTTTTGACAATGTCAGACAGGGTGGCACATGACTGACCTGCAGTTGAATGAGAACAACAAGATATCCACAATCGGTATTTTTCAAGCTACACTTTGGTAAATAGTTGACGATTGATAAGAGTGAAATATATGTTTCGGTTTTTAAATAGATTAGAGGTTACGAATTGTTGTTTAAAGATAGGGGTCAGATAGCTTAACAAAATTTGTGTGAAGTGAACAAGCCTCAAATTATATTGTTTAAAACTACTAAGTACACTGGCAGATAACCGTTTAGTTTGTAATGTATTTTGAAAGCTAATGAGCGGTACTTCCATGTGGTACTGTTTTTACAAGGTGGTTCCAACTTTTAAGTCTGTGGATGAAACCCTAGTGTGTGACCATTCAAATGAAAGCTATTGAGCAGTACTTTCATGTGGTACTGTTTATTATGCTGTACAAGGTGGTTCTAATTTTTGAGTCTGTGGATGAAACCCTAGTGTGTGACCATTCAAATGAAAGTTATTGAGCAGTACTTTCATGTGGTACTGTTTATTATGCTGTACAAGGTGGTTCTAACTTTTAAGTCTGTGGATGAAACCCTAGTGTGTTACCATTCAAATGAAAGCTATTGAGCAGTACTTTCATGTGGTACTGTTTATTATGTTGTAAAAAGTTCTTCTAACTTTTTTTGTCTGTCAACAAAACATGAAGTGTGACCATTCACTCAGTGAAATGAAAGCTGTTGACGAGTACACTGAATCTTGTGGTATTGTCAAGTTGTTCAAAGTTGTTCTAACTTTTAATTCTTTCAAAATCAAAGCTATTGATCTGAGCATTCTTGTGGTAAAGTTTATAATACTGTACAAAATTGGTCCAACACTTGATTCCCAGTGGATCGCAACAGTTCAAACGAGACCCTCTCTTCCGAGAGCGTAGCGTTGCGTGACAGAGAGAGGGCCAGAACTGGACTATTGATGAGCAGACTCGTTTGCAACTGATATGCAGACTAGAAAAAACAACACTGATCTTTATAAAACTTTCAAAACAAGGACAAAACAGTGGTAGTGAAACAATCTAGTTAGCGCGCCCCTTGTGTTTATTCCTATTAGCGTGTTCTGCCAACTTGAATTAAAAGAAAGGTCAAACTGACACCCTCTTCTCCTAATGGCTCTAAACAATGACAATTTCCACTCGACAAAGGACAGCTAAGATGAAAATAAACCGCGTTGGAGCATAACAACTCCATTTCAATGAACAGTGGATTTTCTAAATTAAAAGACCTTTGTGTATGTACTTGCGAAGTGAAGCCTTTAAATCATTCTTTGGCAACTCCGAGCAAGCTAAGAGATTGTTTATTGTGTCAACCAACAAACCAACAAAACAGAATGAACAATAAGGCTTTTAAATAAGACACGAACTACTAAACGTGACTACTCTTGCAAAGATCCTGTATAAAATCCACGCAGAACTGCGAGAAAAGAAAATCAAAAAAATTAACCCGCCAAAACACAGATGAGTTTTGAGATAACCTACAACCCTACAGACAGGAAATTATGCCACAACAGGACATGTGATACGGATCATATTTCAAAGTACAGTATATAATATCACTATAGCCCAGCACCAATATTGCCGACATCAATGTTTATTTACTTTGGTGCTTTTGGGACAAAGATAAGAATTTAATGCATAATGGATGCTTGAGTTCGATATTTTCCGCAGCGCAAATTCCGAGAGAGAATTTCGCAATTCAGTGACTATCGCGCCATAAAACCGCGCAAATTATTTCACAAATGACAGGAGTGCCGTCCGGTGCCATTTACGTGAAGTTTGCTTGTGTATTCGAGCTAATAAACCGCGAAAACGCTTCGCAAAAGAAAACATGGTGTGAAGAACAAAGGCACACAAGAGAAATATTCGAACACGCAATTTCATTAATGTGACCCTTGACAGGGTTTATAATCTTACCCGATACCCAGCGAGAATTCCACTTAGAAAAATCCTATTTGCTCTGTATATACACCAAGCTCGTGCATGGTTTTGCAATCTACTGATACGCAAACGCGTTGCGAGTTAACTTCTCGAATCTGTTTCCCGTCTGAACCACGCAGAATGAGAAACAAACCCGACATATTTTCACACAGA
This sequence comes from Desmophyllum pertusum, assembly GCA_029204205.1. Lineage (NCBI taxonomy): Eukaryota > Metazoa > Cnidaria > Anthozoa > Scleractinia > Caryophylliidae > Desmophyllum > Desmophyllum pertusum. The sequence goes on from MU826353.1 coordinate 1,129,630, forward strand.
GCATTTCAAGTGCTATTTGTACCGTAATAAAGTGCCGTGTTTAGCTGTTTTGTTTAACGATCGCGCCAGAATTTCCCAAGGAATTTCTGCTGTGATCGATTCAACAGACACATACATCCGATTTCGTTGCGTTCATTTAACACGTACTACAACGTATCAAGTTATAAATACCAGTTTTGCTGATCTTTCGAATTCCCGCAGTTGTAGCCAGCACTCTAACTGCTGCCGTCTTCTCGTCCAAGAATGTTCAATTGCTCGGCGCACACGATCGAGCTCCTTGATAACTTTTTCCACATGTTGTAGCGAGCTTGAATCCACTCCATCGGAACTTGCAAGCTTTAGCTCTTCAATAATAGTTTCGCCTTCATCAATAGCGGTGTGGATAGAATCTAGCGTTGCTTCACCTTGATGTTTTAAATTCGTAAGCACGGTCGCGATGTTGTCTGGATTGTCGGATACCTCTTCTAGCTCAAGCTGCGCCTTCAGTTGCTCCACGAGCTCAGACAACTGAAAAAACAGGGACGATAGAGTTATGACAAAAACCACCGTCGAATCGTCCTCTGTTTCAAGCTCGACTACACTCATGTTTTACACGGTTGAAGCGGCCGCGCGCGCGAGTTGGCAAATTGTACAAATGTCACTTTTGCAACAGCGCAGACGTGTGTGTGTCCCTCTGAGTGAAAAGGGGGCCTGGCCTGCAGTCCTTGCAATCACGTCGCGGCACATACACACATCATAAATGAATTGTATATCAGTGCATATGATCAACCATGTCAATTAAATTCTAGAATCTTCATGACTGACATATCGGAGATGAACGTAAAATAATAGGTCAATAAAACAGCAAAGAAAAACAAGACAGTGATGTCACAAGAGCAAAGTCTTCCTGTTTCGAACACAGAGAGCTCTTCTGCGCTGAAGTTTGTTCCAAAGTGCTGCGGATTTTAACTGAAAGGCTTCTTCAAAAGCCATAATGGATAAGAACTTCGCGGTTGCGAAGACGATTTGGAGAAGATCGCATAACGTATGTTAACATTGACGTTTACAACCACAAACATACAAGGAAAATACGGTGACAAACATTTATAACTCGCCTGGAGTATGCACGAGTTGCATACTGTTAAAGGTCTGACCAAAATGGAGGGAAACATGTTTATAAGCAACTCAAATACGAGCCTTTTCACAGACGGACTCACAGCGCGCGTAAAACGTTACGTTGAAAGAACCAACCAGTATGAAGAATCCGAGTGAAATCCGAGCGCGGAGTTAACCACGTATGAAAAAACATGACCCCCTGCTAAAACGTTTGATAATTAACTCCGAATTTAATATGCGCAATTATGTCGCTTACCTTTTGTGTCCTTGAGTAGAAGTTGACAGCTAAATTCAGCAGGGTTTTCCGTCTGTTTACACGGTTTATAAACTCTTGGACGCGCTGTTCAAAGTAATCCACTCGCTTTTGGATCTCGTCGTTGTTACATTCACCCGAGCTGGCCAAATGACGCGCTGCCTCGAGAAGCTTAGCCGCGTTTGTGTAGGTATTCTGAAACATAAAACCAAACAACACGGCTTACTGTAATAACCCACAGTGCAGACACTATATATCTGTCTAAATCCGATCAAAAACACTTCAGATTACACGGAAATATTTCCCTCCCGACAATTTTTCGAAGGATTTCTTTCGCAAATAGTTCTCTAAATAAAATGTGGTCGGATCCAGAGATTCGTGACCAGGCTAAATGCAGAATAATTTAATAGAATAATTGTTAATTATCTTCTGCAATCATTATATTTATCGGAGCGATAATAACGTGTAATTAAATTTGTTGCTGTTTTGCGTCAGATCGAACAACTACTATGACAAGAAAGCCTTTTGTAAAAGTTAAAAAAGAAAATGCATGAACAGTATAAATGCAATCTTAAGTTTTTTGTCCTAACTGAAGCATGACAACAAATTTGTTGAAGTGGGGCGAATGTTTACATAACGTGACTGAATCTACAAAATGTACATGCGAAGGACAATAAAATAATATTAAATTTAATTCCTCTTGCACATTTCACATTAACGACAAGCGTAGCCTAAGTCGAAAAACGGATGAACTCACTATCTCACTTTAACACGCACTAAACTCCACTAAAAATACAAGCTGTCTCTAAGAAATAGAATTAACATAATTAGACAACACTTAATGTAGGGTTAACAGTCGCAAAGTTTAAATACTAGTGGAAAGCAGCAACACGCAAGTAAAGAATGAAGTTAAAGGATTAACGTTAAAAATCAATTCATTTTAACCCTAGTATCCAAAAGCGGTCAAGTGAAAAATTTACAAAAAAATCCAAAATTTCATTTTGTACAATATTGAGAGACAAACAGTACCATATGAAAGTACTGTTCGATAGCTTTCATTTGAATGGTCACACACTAGGGTTTCATCCACAGACTGAAAAGTTAGAAACACAATAATTTGGCAGAAGGTTTGAAAGGGTTAAACCGGTCATAACCGCGAAAAATGGAGAACATTAACAAGTCTCGCCCCAGAGGCTCGCCCAGAGTTTTAGAACATCCAAAATCTGCGCCACAATTAGTTGGCACACTTCATTCCGCACCTCAAAGTTGAATAAAACACTTTGTTGTTCTTATCAACATTGAAGGAGGGAAGGGGGGAAAGTGTCCCACCAATTTTGACAGGGATTGCAGTTCCGTAAATTGGAGGGAATAGATAACGAAAATTTAAAAAAATCTCGCTCTTCAAAATCGATTATCTTAGTAAGAACATAAGCCAATTATCTCGGACAAAGGCTTGTAACCATTCCGGATCGGAAAAAGTAATTTTTTTTTAAATTAATGACACACGAAAAATTCATCAACGACTATTGAGGTAACAATATGGATAAAGGGAAGTATTTCAATAAGCTGATTAGCCCAGACATTTGACGCGATGTCAGTAGAAACTGTACCTATTCCGGACGGAAAAAGTGGTCAACAAAATTGACAAAAAATATAGGATGAAAATGTCCAACTGATAGACAACAGGGGTTCAGAAAAAAATAAAAATGGAAATTTTATGAATTTAAAAAATTATTACAACCATTAGGAGGACAAAAATAATTATAAAGGAAGTAAACAACATAAGGGAATGATATTAATTTGCGAAATTTAACCAGGGCAAATTACCTTCATTAAAATAGACAAATTAGAAATAATGTATCAGTTGGTAGTAATTTCCCCCAATTTACTCACGATAATCAAATTAGTGTTTCAAAGGGAAATGCCTTAATAAGTCTTAATTACAAATGTAATATGCATTTACACTCAAGTCTAACTCGTATATCTGGGGATGAAACACTAGTGTGTACTTTCATGTGGTACTGTTTATTGTGCTGTACAAGGTGTTCTAACTTTTCAGTCTGTGGATGAAACCCTAGTGTGACCATTCAAATGAAAGCTATTGAGCAGTACTTTCATGTGGTACTGTTTACTATGCTGTACAAGGTGGTTCTAACTTTTGAGTCTGTGGATGAAACCCTAGTGTGTGACCATTCAAATGAAAGCTATTGAGCAGCACTTTCATGTGGTACTGTTTGTTTTTTCAGCATTTTGCAAAATGAAATTTGGGATTTTGGGGGTAAATTTTGTTCTAACTTTAAAGTCGTGACAAAGCAAATTAAAGCTGTTGATAAGTATATTTAGCAGGCAGTTTTAATTTTAGCCCTATAATTGAAAAGGTCATTGAGTTATCAGCTTTTAAAAATGCAAAATGTTTTAAACATTTTCACATTTTTAAAAAGTTTTAACAAATTCAGACAAACCTTGGCCAAACATGTTTTAAAATCGCAATTCTAATACTGTATGTTACGTTAAATCGTCTTTATGTGGAATTTATCCGCATGCAGGGCAAATCTGATTGGCTCCGAGCCATACAGATTAATTAAAGTAATTAATTAATTAATGATGTAGTAAGCCGGAGTGTTGCCAATACCATGTACTAGAAGGAATTTGAAGAACTTTGTAATATGTGTGAACCGGGACCCAGGCAAGGATTTTAATCAAGTGCTTTGCCTCATTACTGTGCGAATCAGAAAAGCGTGAACACTTTCATTTAACACTTGGATTTTCTAGCCTGCGTGCAGACGACTCCTATTTTCTTGCTAGCAAGGAAACCTGTATTTATTTTATTGCTATTTTCACAAAGCTTTTCTGCAAAAACAAAGTGTAAATTTGAGTTTAAGTTAAATCAAAGTGTTCACGCTTTTTTATTCGCACAGTAATTATGACAAATTTGTAAAATATAATAAAAATAATGGAAAGTGTTGTCTTGTTGACCAATCACAGTCCTTAGTTGGGTTGTCACGTAATGCCTTCTAATGGAAGGAAGTATTGCATTATTACCAAATAAAGGCTGCAAAGAAGACTGTTAGCTTTAATACTTTAAACTCTGATATCAATCAACAAATTCTCCTTACTTTTCTCCATACATTTCACATAGTATTAGTTGGAAGAATTTGGTTACATATCAAGACAACTTGCCCCAGGGTGATCAGTTCCTTAAATTCGCATGACCGGTATGCTAGATTTTGTATTGATATTTTGAGGAGAAATTATGCGTGGTCTGGACTGCAAGCCTGCGAATACAGCTGCCTTCCACCCATAGCAGTGGGGAGCAATGAGAGGCGGCTGTATTCGCAGGCTTCTAGACTGCAAGTGGTCCCTCTTGTGGGTAGTTGGAGCGAGCACAAAGCATGAGCAAGCGGAAATGGAGCTGAGTGGAAGTGAGCGAACAAGTATTGAGACAACTACTTGCTCTCTTCTTCTCCACTCATTTCTGATCGCTCGTGCTTTGCGCTCGCTCCAACTAACCAAAAGAAGGACTGCCTGTAGTCTACACATGCTCACTTCACCCACTGCAAGATACATGTCTGAGATTCTAGCCAAACAATTCCATATTGATGACGTAGATCTACAGAGATCTGTGTAGTGTCTTTAATTGGTTGTTACTCACACACCAAAAAATCATGACCGAGCACACTAGAAGAGATATATCAGTCACTTTGAGCTCATGATTGTCCTTCCAACAGTATGACAGTGAGACTATAAAAACAACTATGGACTGTTGACCCAACAGTGATCCACATTGAATTTCTCCTTACAATATCATAACACTGTCAAGCAGACAGGTGATGAGAATAAAGAAAATCATCAACAAGGAGGTATTGTCTTGATGTAAAACCAAATTCTCACAACTCGCATTGAAGAAATTTATGGAAATCAGTTAGGAGAATTGATATTCCAAACCTGTTGAAACTAACCTGAGCAATGCTTTCAAATTCTTCATGTCTCTTGAGCAGAGCTTCTGCCTTCACTAGCGACTTTCCAACACCTGTGTGTTTCAACAGAAATGTTTCACCATGCTCTTCAATCCACTTTATCACCTGAAAAATAATAAGTACCATTTATAACTCGAGTTTTGAACGGATTTATAGACTGAAATATTAATTTTATTATATAGACACAAGTGTTTACTGGAAAATAGGCCACTCGTAAAATTAATATGAAACTACATCCGGGACCCTAGAGGTGTATTTTCCATATCCTGTTTAGTGAGGATATTGATGACGTCATTTCCCATTTTTGCACAGTTGTTTTTTAGCTTTGAATTAATTTGTGTTTTTTTAAAAATTACACGCCGGCTTGAAGATATGAATTTTATTTTCTTGTGTTAAAAAAAATATTTTAACACTTGAAAATAAAATTCATATCTTCTCGCCGCCGTGTAATATATAGTGCTAATCACATATTATTTGTGGGTGGCAAGTGCATTGGATGAGTTCCGTATGATGTGTTCTTGGGAAAGGCACTTTACTCTCACAGTCCCTCTCTCCACCATGGAGTTTAAATGGGTACCGGCAACAAAATGCTGGGGGTAACCAGTAACGGACTAGCATCCCATCCAGTAGGAATAGCAATACTCTTAGCCGGTTCATTCATCCAGGCTCTCTTGTTTGGGTTTTGCAAGCCAGCGAGAGGAATCCTCTCAAACGAAACCCAAACAAGAGAGTCTGGAGCAGGCTAGGTCATGTTAAGCAGGGGTGTTGCACTTGAAATATCAATACAATGTCATGAGAATATATGCAATGATCATCAAGGGAAATGAACTGGATATTTAAACAAATTCTCCCAACCAGAACAATAAGCAATGTATGGAGACCAGTAAGGATAATTTGGATGTTGACATCTGGGCTGAAAGTGTTAAGACGATTTCCACTGGACGTTCGAGCAAAAAGTGCAAAAAATTAAGTTACCAAAAAAATACTCATAGCACGGTAACATTTTGAATACAGTTAAGAAGAAATTATCGATAAATTAGCTCCCAAGCTGACCCCGCGAGAGAAGTCATTACATATTTTAATTAAAAAGACGCTTCATGTCAGTTCAAAACAAAATGGCGTGCGTTTTTATCATTTTTTTACAAGGTTTGACATTAATTTTCTCGAGAATGCTTGAGAATTTAATTGCGGGGTCACTTGGAGAAGTGAATTAAAGTGATATGTTTCAAATAGTATTCAAAATGTTACCGTGCTATGAGTAGTTTTTAGTAATTAATTTTTGCACTTATTGCTCGAACGTTGAGCGGAATCCGTCTTAATACTATTACATCAGCAAATACACGCAAATAGTAGTATAAGAAATGTATGGAGAATTTGTATGTTGATATCATGGCTTAAAGGGTTTGTGCCAATGTGCGTGACATTATGTTGTTTGAAAATGATGAAGTTACATTCCATTTCCCTTGCATGACCTTAGCAGACTTTGTTTGAAAAATGGCCCACCGAGAGACCACCAAATTGTTTTATTGTCAACAGACAACTTTCAACCCAAAGGCAACCCCCAGCCACTTCCAAACAATCAAAACTACTGGTAACTCAAAACAACTACCGGCATAATGGACCACAAGCAAGAGTTTACACGCTGTTAAGATAATTATTCCAACTAAGACGACAAAGTGTAATATTAATTTCCACTAATACACATATAATATTTTTTTTCTCTAAATTTTTTATGCAGATAAAATGTAATTTTAACAGAGTTAACAACAAGAGTGCCAGTGATCACCTGGAGGTCAGCGGTATTTGGCATGTGCGCATGTGCTATGATTCCATGTGCTCTCAGAGTTGAGCGTGTTTTAGTGTTTGTGTTGTGGCGGGCGTTCTTCAAGGTCTTCTAGTGTGTTCTAGGCCTCAGCGGTTTTTTTTAATGGTTAACACTGTGGAAAAAACTGTTGGCCAACTGTTGGCCGACTGTTGGCTGACAGTTGACTGACAGTTGGTGGGGAGGAGCTGTTCTTCACGATTACCAGACTGACAGCTTTGCAGTAATAAACAACTGCTCTAGATCTGTAACATTGTATACAATTAACTTTCTTTTTTCACCCACCAACGATGTAATAAACATAATCAAACATGAATATCTGTAGATAAAAAATTTGAGTTTGAACTTGACCTAAGATTTTTCTTCCAAGCTCAAGTTTGTTTGAGCAATCCTTGTGCATAATTAATTATAAACATAATGTACGTGCTGAATGCCTTGTGTGTGGGAAAACTTAATATTATATAAAATGTGCAAATGCTCAGGGTTTGAAATCTAAGAAGATTGTAATCAATAATAATTATTAGAGAAAATATTCCATCTCTCACACTGGCCAAATAATAAACATTGTTTCTTTAAGTTTTGCAAAAATAAAATAAATAGATCCTCGCGCTAACATTTGCGAGGTCATTCATTCACTGAACCCAACTGAAGACTGTTGACAAGTACATGTATGTCTTCTACAAGAGTACATAATTATTAAAAAGAAATGAAAAAAAAATAGATTTTGTATGGTAAGACAACAAATAACATGACATTGTTCAGATTGCTGAAAACAATAATATTATTATTATTGCATTTACATTAAGATTAACACTCAAAATGTGAGAATACGAGAATACATCTCTAACATAAACATTGGCCAAATAATTGTGTGTTAAAGTTCTGCAACAAGAAGATAAATAGATTCTCACGCTAACATTTATGAGGCCATGCAACGAGTCCAAATAAAGGCTGTTGAAAAGTACATGCATATCTTCTACCAGTAGATTATTTTTTTTTAAATAACAAAAATAGAGTTTAGATGGTAAGACAACGAAAAACATGACACTAAAACAATGCATTGATGTTTAGATAACACTCAAAATGTGTAAATATGAGAATACAAATAATATTTCAACAACACCTTCTCTGCAGTTTAAAATATGTTTTACACACATACAGTTTGGATGCAAGATCAACCTATTTTTTTATTTTAAATTAGAGAAATCTATGGCACAATATAAAGAAGCTATTAAGTGTATTTTGAGTTTATATTTTATAACATTTTGTATAAAATGTAAACAAAGTAATGTATATCCTGAACATAAACTATCAACACACTACACTAATGTAAAACAGCTTTTACGATTGAACAGCAAATATAGAATACACACAAAAACATTTTAACAAGAGTTACAAGGTGAACTCATTCAATAGAATACAACACCAATGCCAACCAAATCACTGATACAATGTATACGCATGGTGGCAAAATTTCTGAAGACAAATGTACACGTACTCTGAGAATAGAAATGATATAGCAGCCAAGACACCAGGAGATAAACAAATCGGTTCAATCTTGAAATTGTACAATATTTAAATGACCGGAGCTTAATATTATTTTGTCATGCAATCGATTTTGTTCAAGAACTGGAGATTTTTTGTGTGTACATGCACACAAACCCCATAAATTCAATACACTAAGCAAGACTTTACATTAATATTCTTATTTAATTTGACATTGAAACATGTAAAGAGTTTTCTAGCTCTTGCATGACACAGAGTAATAAAACAATTAGATATTCTTGTATGTTTTGACAGTAAATGCCCTATACTACATACTCTGGCAGGCCTCAGAAAACATTCTATCTTCAAATATTGTAAGAAAAATAGCTGATATATTTATAAAAGAGTACCTACCATTTTCAATGACATGGTAGTAACTACAGGTAGATTTCTTGCTCCTTTTTCATTTCAAATCCTTTTTAAATCCTTTCTCTGTTGTAGTACAAATAATTCTCCTCAAAGTGTAATCCTCAAACCATCATAATTCTCTCAATATGGATCCCAGGTGTTTTGCAAACAAATGTATAAGTTCTAAAAGCCAAACCATTTTCATATTTTTATGGCTTCCGCTTCAGCATTTTGCTTTAACAATTTTTTTTCAGTTTTTATTTTGGGTCAGCATAGGAGCTTGGGTAAGATTTCAGTATTTGCAAATACAGTTAGACATAAAGCATATTAAAATTTAAAGACATTTTCCCAAAACACCTGCTTTTTCATTCTGGCAAAATATATTATTTTCACGTCCCCTGGGTTTTCACTTCAATTACGAATCATCTTTAAACTAGAAGAAGCTTCCCTTTCAATCGATCAAAATTAACAAAACTAATGAAAAGAATTCAATTTACACCAAGAAACTGCTAGGAACCAATCACTTGAAATACACATAAGAAAAACCTGATAAGATAGCTTAATAAAACAATGCACTCTTTCCACAATAGAGCCTAGCTGTCACACATCGTGAGTTTACTGTCAACCACACAAAGACGGCAATTTGAATACCAGACCAAGCTGTGAATAAATTAGCATATGTTGAGCATTTAAATACATACAAGCTTCTACAATGTGCCTGTTCTTTATTCAACACCTGTTGAACAAAGGAAGGAAGGAGCTGAATTTCAAGTACAACTCGCTTTCACTCCTTGCCAGTTTTATTTGACTTAAAACTGAAGTCTGCTTCCTATAGCAAATTCACGAGTTTTAAATGAAAAATGCTTTATACAGCAAGAGGAAGCCAGAAGATTATAAAATACAACAGGTTTAGCATCGGGTAAAAGCAAAAAAAAATAGTCACGCTTGGAAATAAATTATCATATGGAAACAAATTGTCACCTTAAAGATCGATGCTTTCGAGTGTTGCAAGGAAAAGGTTTAACCGTAGACCGGAAAATTTGACCATAAGGGTTAGTGAAAGAGTGAATTACCCAAGGCAAAATGCTAATAATAAAACACAGTAAATTAATTGGAAGGACCTAAATATTTAGTTCTGTCAAAGGAAGCTCATTCAGTGTAAAATGTATTTTTAGTTTCCTCTACAAATACAGCACACCAAAACAAAACTAACTTTAAGGACTGGTTTCTGTGATCAGCACAGAGTAATAATATTATTCTCTGTGAATGTTTTTGTCTTCAATTTGAAACTGTGGTGATATATTATGCCAAGGAAACTATGCACACAAATGTATTACACACAGCAAAATGCTAGCAGATTAATGCTACAACAAGGAGAGTCAATATAACCAACTTTAAGTAAATTTTGGCTTCAGAAAAGCAGAGAATTGTTAATATTAATCTTGCTCTGTTGCAAAATTCAAAACAAAACACCAAGTAATGAATAAGCATCAGAATATTCGTGACATACGATACCACCGAAAAATATTAATTTCACTTTCTTCTGCTCTGAGACTAACTTCCTTATTAAAAATCAAATTTTCCTGAAATGAAATATATTTATTCTGATATACATTGTAAAACATTCCACTTTTTGAAACCTGATTACACTTAAAAACAAACCATGAATATAAGATGACGAAATTATCACACTTTCATATACCAGCTTCTCTACTCACTACCTGTGCTACGGAATAAATTGAAGCATCAACGATATATCTTACCATCCTTCCTATCCAGTATCTATACAGTAGTTCATTTGGATGGTCGTTCCGCCGAATAAGATCCAATAATACATCACACATTTAAAACGACAAAGAAGGGAGAAACTCCCTGTTACACAGGTGAAATTCATGTAAAGCAATCATTCTTTGCCACTTCTAAAGCTTCCTTGTAAATGAAATAAAAAAAGCTTGCATATGATTGGATGTTATTGGCTTGGGGTGGGTAACAAATGTCTATTAATATAGTCGTCTAGCAAGAAAACTCAGTGAATTAAAAAAAAATGTATAAAATGAAACTAAAGGATAATATTTCAAAAGCAAAAATTATCAGAAATTCTGCATTTTCATAAAAGGGAATTGTGAATTTCATCAGGTGGAAAATAACACACTCTTCACACCTTCAAACCAAAATTATATGCTAAATCCAATTGAAAACAAGCTTTTGCATAATTTACAAGCAACAATCTTAGTTACAAATCTGTTATTAACATTGTGACTAACCAAAGAGAAATCAGAAAAGATTAAATTATTAAGGTACATGTATGTAGTTGCTTGTTGCTCAAAAGGTATCACACGAGAAGGCAATAAGATTAAAGAAAGAAATAATAATTGTCTGGCAGAGGTCAGTATTGTTCAAAACAAACCAATTCAACAGGTGGAATACACAAGTCCTGTCACCAAGGCAGGTAAGCAAAATATTCCTTACAAGGGGTGGGTGAGGTACAGGCAAAAATACACTGACCCCTCTTGGGAAGAATTTAATTGTGGCTAATTTAATAAGGTTATCAAGGAAGGTATGTTTGAAGGTAAATAAAACTGGTATTTGCTTTGCACAAGAAATACACCAAATATCAATATAATAATATTATAAAAACACATTTTAAGACTTGATTAAAAACAAAATTTAGGAGTAAAGACTTATTCTATAAAGACCTTAATGTGAAATAACAAATATAGATAATGTAAAGTTGTTTATACGCCATTGTAAAACCAGTAATAAAATAAAGCAACTAACAAAAAATAACGATTTTCTCAATGAGATATTGGCTGTATGGTATATAAATTATTTTATTATAATAAGCAAGGGTTTCATAAAAATAATTTCATGGAATTTCAAGTTAATAAAGCATGACCTATAAACAGGATATATCTGATTCAAAAACACATTTAGATTAATTTGACAAAATGATTAAAAATCACAGGCAAACCATAACATGATAAGAAGGAATAATGAAATATTTTGTACAAGAGTGCTAAAAAGACAAGACTATAAAAAGAATGTTAACTCTGTTGATTGCAAACTGTTGCGAAAAAAAATTACATATTAAACTGAGTAACTAAAAGATGCTTTTTCAATCTGAAATTTAGACTTTCTTGAAGTCATTTGCTTCTCGTTTCCTGTTCCGGATGGGAGTATGCCCCTGTGCGAACGACGAGCTCTCGCCCGCTCTCACTCGAGCATTCAATTGAGCTCCGTGCAGGCTCGAACAAGCAAGTCTATCTGAAATTCTGACTGTACGTGTACAGGTATAAACTGTAATATAATTTATTGAACATGATTGTGATTAAAAAGCTCATATGCAGTTAATTAATGATATTTCAAGTTAATAAGCCATGACCTACATGTACAAACAGGATCCTAAGATTCAAAACAAATTTGGATTTAATTTGAAATAATTTATTAAAGAGAAATAAAGGGAAACAGCACTCAATTCCACAGTTTATGTCTCAACTCATGCTCAACTTAATGCGATATAAAGACGATCCAGCATTTAATTAGGAGGCAAAAATGTGTACTAATAAAATAATGTCTTGGGTCACCAACTGCCAGTTAGAGGGAAGACCTCTATTATCACTTTTTTTTTAAAACAGGGCACATAATTCTGTATTTATTGCCATCTGCAGGGGGTGGGCGTGAAACCCAGCATCAACATATGTGCTATAAAATACTTACAAGTACTTAATTTTCAAGTACAGTCGAACCTCCGCTAACGGACACCTCCCGTAGGTGGACACCTCTTGTAAGCGGACACTATATTTTTAAACACCCATAAGCGGACACCTATCTTAAGCGGACAGTTTTTCTGGTCCCGAGGGTGTGCACTTACGGGAGGTTTGACTGTACTGCGAGCAGTGACTTATCACACAGAAAAACAAATTATATTTGAAATTTGTGAAAGTTCTCAGATTTAACTTAATGATCTAACTCAGATCACCTCAAAATCATTTGAAAATTGAACAAGATACAAGGCAGTGTCACATTCTAAGTATATTATCCAGTAAAATAATATGAAATTAGTCAATTTTCAATTACAGTGTTGAATGTACAGTATACACTGTACATCTTAAAATAAGTTTCATAACAAACAACAAAACTGTTGCAATCACATCCCATATTTAACCAGAATTTAGAAATAATAATGTTGGTTTTAGAAGAGGAAGAAAAACAAATGAACCTGGATAAAACCCTGACTGCATGGTTGAAAACCATCAGAACATCAACTCACATACACAACAACAAAATGAGAAAGATATTATTCAATCAGTGACACAAGCTTCTTGGAAAAAGAAGAATTCCGAGTTCCCCCAACAGGAGTCGAACCTATGACTTTCCGCACACCAGTCGGATGCTCTACCACTGAGCTGCAAGAGACTCGTGGAAGCTAGGACATAACTACTAGAGGCCCCAGTTGTATGCTATCCACCGGATAAATCACTATCCAGTAGTGTTAACAAAAACAAACTACGCTATCGCTATCCACTGGATAGTGATTTATCCAGTGGATAGCATTATCCATTCTTTGAACTACCGGGCCCAGTAGGTTTAAAACTTACTGTAGCCAAAATGACTACAAGACCAAGTAATATACAGCTGTATCACAAGCAAACACGCATACGAGGCGTGAGGCTCACAACCTGGGATACACAAGTATACACCCCAAAAAATAATGTTCCCTTTAAAAAAAAAAAACAGTTCTCAGGATGAGGAATATGAAAAAATCAGAGCAAGCTGTTACTTCAGTTTACTAACCCGGAGCTCTGAGGAGCTAGCCCAAAATTTAATTGTCTATCAATTTTCAGAAACTGTCTGCTTTAAAGACACACTCCTTTATAAAGTTTATGATACGAAAAAAAAGCAACAAACATAGCTTGCCTGTCGGACGACAAAGACACGAGTCTGACAAGGGGAACCACAAGCCCCAGGCTATTGGACAGCGCTTGTCGTGCCCCAAGTTCTACTGACATGCAAGTTATTAGACGTATAAATGTATCATACCTGGGAGCTGTCTTGATCAAACATGCACAAATGAAGGTATTCTTTAAGTCTTGTCTTGCGTTTCTCCCACAACATTCCTAATTGTCTGTGATGTTCATGAACCTCGAGGTAAATATCCATAACATGAGATCCTGCTTCTTCGGAATATTCAGGATTTTGAAGATATTGATTTTCCAAAGCCACAGGAGATTTTTGAAGTTCTGCTAAGAGTGCTTTGCTGTCTGTGCTAACAGTCTCAAATGCATCTTCAATCTCTTGCCGTAAATCATTAAGATCTGTTAATAAATTTTCTACCGCCGCAACTTCCTTGATGTCCAGGTAGTTATTGTTCTGTAGCTTGTCTTGCCAGAGTTTTACATTGCGAAGGAACTACGGAATAATTAAAATAAGGGCATCTGTTACCACTTGAGTCATGGTGCATGCTTTTTGCATAATTTACACTAAACTGTAGATACTTTCTGCATAATTAACAGCAAACCACACAGCCAAAGACATCAAAGTTGACACATGTAGTTAATTAAATATGTCAAATGAGGTGAGCCAAAAGATGAAAGATTCAAAACTTGGTACAGGATGACAGTATATATCTCCCAAATATGGAAGGAAAATCTGAAATTATTACGATAACCAAATATATCAGCCATTCATTGAAATGGCCTTAATAATATTTTAGTTAATAACGTTTTGGTCTAAGATTAGGCTCGATTACCAGCCGCTGTTCGGGGAAGTGAGCCCACGCTCATCCCCCCGAAGGTTCTTCTTGGGGAGGAATGAAGACCAGACTCGAGAGGGCAGCGGAAATCGAGCCTAACCTAAGATTGAACACATGATGAATGAAATCAGATAACTCGTATAAACTTGTGAGTCCAAGACATGCAGTACCCATGATACATTCTACCCCATACTGAGCCTGTAAGTCAGTGCTGGCGAGAAAAAGTTTTACACCACGGGGTGAATACGTAATTAGATATCACATTATAATTTTTCAAAATGCAGGCAGAAACTAACTGTACACAAAGTGAGCCAAATTTTAGGCCATTAGAAACTAAAGTTATCTGATTTCAGCAGAATTCATTCATTCAACCTCTTTGCCCCTAGTGAGGCATAAGGCCACAGAAAGGCAAAAAAAAAAATTATTTATAACTGTGTACAATACGTTTTTCTTTCTTTCTTTTTGTGACTTCCTGGGTAATTTAGCATGCAGCTGAAACATTGAAATTCAACAACTGAAGATTCAGATTAATAACTGGGCCATAATGTCAGTTGTTTTGTTTACATGCTGGGGTGCAGCGGCAGTTGTAGCAAAAGACAGAGTTCATGTCTGGCCCTTTCCCCACTGGGGGGGGAGAAACTTGAAAGGAGCTATGTCACAATATCTTTTCATTTTTGCAATGTACAAAATTACTTTGAAACTGAAGGAAACCTAAAAATAACTCATTTATTACTTGGTAGAAAAACACCAAATAGATAAGAAGAAACCAATCAGGAACAAGGATGGTTAAGGATGGAGAAGATTAACACGGATTGCAAATGACGAACTTGAAAAAATTTTCAAGATGTGCAAACCATGACATAGCTCCCTTAAGAGTCAGTTGTTTCGGTTTTGGCCAAAATCAATTCCACTACTATAATTGCATCTTCCTTATATGTTGGCATCTACATGTACTAAATAAAATTTAAGCAATAGTCCACAAATTGAAAGTTCAAGCATTGTGTGTCTCACTCACCTCTTCGCTGTGCTTGTGATATGCAACGGAACGTGCTAACAAACAACTGCGCTGATTAATGTTCATATCAAATGACTTCCACTCGCGATTGACAGCCTGCGCTAGAGCTTCGATTCTGTCAGACTCATAATGCACAGCTTCGCTTAGTTTATCGGCTACTTCTAGCACACGGCTGATATTGCTGTAAACATTCTGAAACCAAACAAAATGTGCTGTTAATAACAGTCTAGCAGATCAACACTAATGTACAAGTCAATACCTGAAGAGAAAACTGTGAGTATTTATGTCACAAAAGAGTATTCCTTGTAACGTGGCAAGAATCATTTCTGATGGATTCCTACAGGAAGTCAAACAACTGAGATCTGAGCACGACATCTTATTTCCAAACTGCCTTGACAACCATATGTTCAATTTCTCTGCATGGGGTATTTTTCACTATAAACCCAAGACGGTATTAACTTTGTTTCCGATGGGCCAAGCTATACAAAAAGGATGTCAAAATGTTATTATGCAGGAATAGTATGGTGCATCTCAAACTGCACTTTATCATACTTTGTTCCATTTGTGATTAAGGATGTCAGATGTCAAAAAAACATACACATTTAACGAAAATTGCTCAACAACTGTCAATTATTATTGTCCATATACCTGGTATATACTGGGATTCCTCGCTTTGCAATACTAAACCTTGAACTTGACGCATTTAAAAGCTAAAAATAACCTTATAAAGTACATGTACACTAAACTTAAAAAGATGCAAATACCCTGCAACTCTATATAATCTACACATTGATCAATTTCCTGACATATAATCAATAAATGTATTAATGTTATGTCTGTTCTGACACAACATGATTCTAAAAAAAATGTCAAGATTTCTTATATATCACAAATTCACTTCAGTATGTCCCTGAATTAACATGTACTGGTATTGTCTGAGTCAACAAAATTTCTTAACATTAAAATAATAATTTATATTCATTGAAGCAGGAACTTATTGTAGCCACTTAAATCTGCACCTGTCTGTTAATATTAAATAAGATGAAACGCCTCACTGGAAGTCTTAAAATACTTTTCTAATGCAATAAGCAATACCCTCAGGGAAGATTGATTGTAGATGGCCAGTTTCTAATGGCTACTTAGATTAATCCATCCATGTCAAAAAACTTTTAAATAATAAAACAAAAGTTAATATCAATTATTAATCTGACAGCTGATGCATGTAAATACAAACAAGCTTAATAAAAGAGCACTTGACAACAAGAAAACTTGCTGGGTAATTAATTTAGCTGATTGCTTTTAGTAAAATGATAAATGTCTTGTACCAGGTCATAAATTAATCATAAATTATTACACATGTGCAGGGCTGTTCTTCAAAGCTTAATGACAGCCCTGCATGTGCACAGAGTACAAGATCCCCTCTCTCTCAAACCACTATCTCCCAAGAGCGATCAACATCTAATTTCTCCTTACAATATCAACATATTGACAGCTGGCAGGAGATAATTTATTGTGTTGATGTAACACCAAACTCTCAGAACTGACATTGAAAGGAATGTATGGAAAACAGTGAGGAGAATTGATATTTTCAGCTTAGAACTGCACAAAAAATGGTTTACTTGTTCTTCATAAACTTCACACAAATTACTCTTCTTTCAACATATTTTCCTATTTTCAGTTTAGCTGTAATTCAGCAACATTTTGTTAAGTTTGGGAAAACCCAGCAATCATGTGCAAAGTTCGTCCTCTTTTTGCCAAAATGCCCATGATATATAATGGTAATAGGACTGAGTGGAGTCCAATTCGGTCTGTAATCATACAAGTGTAGCGGGAGTCCAATATGTTAATCACGAGTATGATTACAGACAGAATTGGACAACACGAAGTCCTGTTACCAATTACAATCATAACTATAACAAAATTTGAGGAAAAGACGTTAAACGTGAATAAAAACATAATAATCGAGTCTGTTTTTGACCGAGATGCATGCACGAGCAAAGGTCACAGCGTGCACAAATGACGCGTACTGTCCAATTACAAGCATGACGTGTAAACTGTCCTATTACATTGTCCAATTACAAGCATGACGTGTACACTATCCTATTAGTGCTCAAATCGGGACTGCTGGTAACCAATCAGATTCAAGAATTTTGTTATACAATGTAGTTTTGATTAGTAGCATTATCAGGTCAGTGACTTGATATTGTAGGATGAATGAATGAAACCCTTATCCAGACAAGTGTCAATACTTAAATATAGCAGTTAGTAGTAAAATCACTAAAGATAGAGCTTCTGATTGGTTAATTCCAAAATTGGGTTGTGCGGCACAAGAAGGTGGTTCTAGCTTTTTAGTCAGTCAATATAATAAAGTGTGATGATTCACATGAAAGCTATTGAGCAGAAATGTCATGTGGTACTGTTTATTGTGCTGTACAAGGTGGTTCTAACTTTTAAGTCTGTGGATGAAACCCTAGTGTGTGACGATTCACATGAAAGCTATTGAGCAGAAATGTCATGTGGTACTGTTTATTGTGCTGTACAAGGTGGTTCTAACTTTTAAGTCCGTGGATGAAATCCTAGTGTGTGACCATTCAAATGAAAGCTACTGAGCAGTACTTTCATGTGGTACTGTTTATTAAACTGTACAAGGTGGTTCTAATTTTTAAGTCTGTGGATGAAACCCTAGTGTGTGACCATTCAAATGAAAGCTATTGAGTAACTAGTACAAAGTCATGTACTTTCATGTGGTACTGTTTATTATGTTACACAAGAGGGTTGGCTCTAACTTTTTAGTCTGTCAATATAATAAAGTGTGACCATTCAAATGAAAGCTGTCAACATTTACATTTATGTGGAAATGTTTGTTTTTCAGTGTTTTGCAAATTATATTAATATGAAATTTTAGATCTTTCCCTCGTCGGAGTAAACATTGTTCTCTCTTGTATTTGTAATTTCACTCTTACTTGAAATATCTTGAACTGATACATGTAAGAAAAAAAATAACATGGTCCGGTTGTTATGGCTTATTCAGCGGTGAATAATTCCCTATCTGGCCAGGCTATGATAAAAAAAAAATTAATGTACATACAATAGAGAAATTTTATTTGCTGGTTAATGGGAATTTATCCTCTGGTTTAATATACATGTCTGCTCTATGAACAACCATGGATAGAAAACCAAGTTTAAAGTAGAAATTGCTATCAGGGCTGCAAATAACAGTCGGTCATCAGACAATGGCCGACCAAAATTTGCCAATGTCTGATGAAATCCCAACTGTGGATGGACATAATGTCCGGATAATTTTTTATTTTTTTGCCTTCCAATGCAAACGCGTTTTATTCTAAACGCAAACTACATGTGGTTTACTCTGCGATGACTACACATTAAATTAGCAGACTGTACTGTAATATGATGTCCGACCTCATTTTTGTTTTGTCCGAGCAAAATGGTGACTTAGTCGGACACATGTCCTTTCAAGAAAAAATTATTTGCAGCCCTGGTTATATTGAGCTTCTATTTTAAATAACATGCAGATTTCCTCAATTTAAAAAAAATTAAAAATTTATACAACATACTTAATTATTACAGTTAAGAGGATAAAATATAATTTTCATCTACAGAAATTCTACATATTCAGGAAATGGTTTCTTCTACAAGCCATTAAAATGATTCTCAAGGGCCAAGCATACACGTACAACTGTAAATGAATTTTGCCGCAATAAATTCAATTCCACTTGTAGTACACGGCAGAAAAAATAGTCTGATACATGGCAATAAACTCACTGTGAAAGTACAGCAAAATTAATACAAAATATTTAAAGCATGAATGAGAAAATTTTAAATTAGTAAAATAGTGTTTCCCTAGGGGCATATTTTCTAACTAAAAATACAAATTTCATGCCAACAAAATTAGATGAATATGAAGGTAAAAAGGAAGCTACTAATATAATCGTCTGGAGTTGACAGACCCTAGATCTATTCAGACGAGTAAATAAATTTAAATTTTCCTAGAAGATGGAAAAAGATAAAATGATCAAACTCACCGATTATTTCTCATCTGTCTGGCTAAGAAATTATTTCAAACACACGAAAGGTCAATAACAAAATATTTCACTGGGTTATCGGCTAAACAATATGATAACATTTGTCAGCCACAGTTTTGGTTCATTATCATTGCATGACGGTCTTCTAAATATTAGTATTCATAAGACCAAGGGGAATTGTCAGAGTAGCTAGCCAGCTGAGATGCCAGACAATGAGTAGACGTTATTTACGGCTAGAAAACAAAAGCACTGATAATGAAAATTATATTGCAAACTTCTATGTAATGAAAATGCAGTCACACGCTTATGCAAATTAAAATATATTAGCCCTGTTTTAATTCAAAAGGATGGAATTCAAAAGGATGAACTTCCATTCACAGGATCGCTGGTGACAGGGTTTATTTTCTTGTCAAAAATATTTCTGTCAATTTAAAACTTACATAAGAAATGAACAAACATTTACAATACTGTGTAACACTTTCTGTCTAAAAAAATTGAATATATTATATTTTCTTCAGACAAACCTTAAAACTTCAGGAACACACATTTGAAAAGTAAAACTAAATATGAATAATCATTCCGCAGGAAAATATGCTTTGAATAATCTGACTTGAACAAGGAACCAAATAAAATATTATCGTATGACCTGTAACAGTCATACGAACAAAAAAAATTAATGTCAGGCACTTATTACCTGTGAAAATCACATTGTGTAATATATTGTCTGCATTTGTTTTCTGGATAGGAAAATATGTTTCTTTCAGTCAAGAACTTGGTCCATAATTTATATGGAGATTTATCCTTTTATGCAGTCGATAACTGCCTAATATTTCAAATATTTTTTGAAAAAATCATTTTTTTAGAGAAATGAATTTTAATCATGATCAAACAAGTCAAGCAAAACACACATTTACTGTTGAACATGTCATCAAAAAATAAAAATTAATTTACTTAAGAGAGTACATGTACGCAGTTACATTTAGAATACACTCAAGTACATGTACTTCAAAAAGTTTTTAACTGTATCACAGCGAATAATTTTATTTTTGTACAATTTAAAAACACAGTGATGTTTAAAATTAATAATGAAGAAAAAAAAACTATGATATAATTATTTAGTTTGTGAAATGGAAAATATACATAATCCAGCACACTATAATAACTAGGCTCAATTTTCAGCCATTTTGGTTTTCCTCTAAAAGGCTGAAAATCAAGCTTATATACATGCAACACTTCAACCATAAAATACATTTTATAAATTCAAATTGAACAAGATGCAATTTGTCTACAGAATGTGTTTGATTTCACACTACTGAATAAAGCAAGTTTTATAATCATGGTAAAAATCTATGAAAAGGACCCTGAATTTATTTCACATCAATTTTTTTCGTTTATAATAAACACTTAATCTTTGAATCTTACAGCTTTCATTGAGAATTTATAACCAATATCATTTCTTTTACAGTGTCTTTCACTCCCAGAGTCAAACCTTGAGTCAATAATTCTTGTGGTTGTACCTTTTCAGTCTGTGGATGAAACCCTAGTGTGTGACCATTCAAATGAAAGCTATTGAGCAGTACTTTTATGTGGTACTGTTTGTTTTTAACAATTTTGCGAAATGAAATTCAAGATTTTTTCGTCAGTCTTGAACTTAGCGCTCTTGGGAGTGAAAGGGTAAGCAAGCAACACACTAGCCAGGTGATATTATACGCTCATCACAGCAATTGGTGAAAATTGCTAGGTGTGTAAACTACTGTGATGTCGATTTTCACCAGTAATTCGAAATCACCAATATCTGGCACATCTGATATCAGTGAAATTTGCTGCCTAGCAATTTTTGATGTGATCAAATTCGCCGTGACAAGAGTATAAAGTGTCGCTGGCTTAAGACTAAGCTTTACAATAAATTATCATGATTGGGCTTGGAAAAAAAATTAGCCTATATACAAAGGGCATGCAATGTAGTATGCCTTGAGATTTACAAACACTGCTTTTAATTAGCAATTTGTCAAACACCAAAGAAAGGTTATCAGAGTAGTAGGGGAACAAGAGGATGGGACCTCGGTAGTAAAGTGGGCAGGAAGTCTACAGGAGGTGGGAGAAGAGAGAGCGGGAAGAGGGATTCTTAAGGTGATGTGTGAGGAACCAGGAGAAATTGGAGAACATTTTTCAACCGTAATATTTTTCAATCATAGAAAAAGTACAAATAGGCGGCAACCACAACGGAAGGGCGGGAACTGTGAGTAAAACGGGAAGAAAGTAAGAATAGAGGTGTAACTTTCTAAGACTAATCATTGATCTTTATGTAAAATTGGAAATCACTGAAATCACTTATTATAATGAACCCATTAATTCCCACGAGTGATCCACATCTAATTTCTCGTTACAATATCAATACGTTGTCAAGCAGACAGGTGATGAGAATCAAGATAATCATCAACTAGAGGATTCCATCTTGATGTATCACCAAATTCTCACAACTTACATTACTATAAATAAATAAATAAATATATAAATAAAAGGATTTATTTATACATGTGTTGAGATGCAGCTGAGAGAAATGACATTAGCTCGATAAAGTCTTAATTCCAAAGCCATTTTGTATGTAGATCAGATCAGCTTGTTTTTTGTAAAATGATAACGTATATGACTCATACAGTCAAACCTGGCGAACACCATATTAAGCAGACACCCTTTATTAAGCGGACAGTAGGTCCCAAAATTTATCAGTTCCCTTATTTACTGTAATTCCCCCGAGGGTGTCCGCTTAATACAAGTTTGACTGTACTTTAATTTTTATGACGTACATGTGCACTCACTGATGAAAATAATTGGATTAAATTTGAATTGAAATTTCTATTTCAATTATTTCTCAAGCTTCAAAGATAACAGAGATATGGAGAACTGTGTGTACAGTATCAAAAACATGCTGTAAAACATGAATGTTCAAAGCCAAGGTGACGACTAAAATTTAAGTAAATAAATATCCCTTACTCGTGTCTACCCATACATTAGTGAGAGCAATACAGAAGCTATACAGTATAATGCACTAGAAAAATCCTACAGTACTGATATGATAGTAAATTGTGATGAAAACATGATTCACACACAACTCTATACCTAAAAATGCAAAATAATATCTTAACAAAATACTGTGTTGCAAGAAGATTTTTGAAAATCTCAAAGGAATCTATGCAAAACTTGATTAACAAATACATGTAATCGACAGTCTGACATATTCAAGTTTGTTCATCCATATCGTAATCCATTTCCATTCTTGCCGACATAGTCTTCATCGCTTCCTGATACATGTATGTTCCTGAATTTATCGAGTAGTGTTCTATACAATCAATTCCATTATTTTTTCAGTTTAATTCATAATTATGATCTAGTATATTTTGGTACTTCTTGAAATAATTTGTATGTCTCAGCAACAAGAGTCAAATCTCAATTGAAAACTAAAATAGTAGCGATTTTAAATGATTGGAGAAAAATTCAGTTTCTTAGTTTGTTTCAAATACATGTAAGCATATAAAATAATGCTAAAAATACTGGAGAAATCATGTTTCAAAACAAAACCAATCATGATCAAAAATTATGTATATCTGTCCAAATTCACCAGCGTTGCTTTGATCATGCTGGGGAAGTAATATGAAAAGAAACGAATACAACAATGTAAACACTATACAAAAATGCCGAGATTCGCATACTGCTGCCACGATTGAGTAAATTGAACCAGATAAAGGAAGAAAGCAAGGCTTTGAATGCCAACTGGTGACAGAAATTCAATAATACTAGTAATAATTATATGAAATATGCGTTCCGAGTCAAAACTACAGGACAATACTGAAGCTAAAGTTCGAGTTGATTCCAAAATCAACGATTGCTTCCACTAAAATGCTAGAGCATACATGTACAGAAACGCCAAAATGTTGGCATTCAGTGCTCCATGGTGGGGTAAATACAAATTTAAGCAAACATTTTACAATACAAGAGGAGAAAAAGCATTATTGTAACGTATGAAGAGTTTGACCTTCCATCTGCTTTTCAATGCCAAATATATTAAACATCGATGTTCTACAGTTATCAACAACAAGAATACCCCAAGATAGGTACAAGCATAAAAGATAAAAGACAACATACCTGGCAACAAGAATCACATAATAACATACTAATATGACACGGAATAATGTAAAATGGTCATGCCTATCTCGAAGGAGAAAACAGCCAGTCTGCCTGTCTGTTTTGCAATAAAACAAAATTCATTTCAAGGTTGAAGAATTTGATCAGTACGCTAAATGACAGTGTTCCATTATAATCAATTAAGCCTTTCACTTCTCGACAGCCAATTAACCAAAAAACCAAACTCTGGTGTCATGTTTACACGGTATCACCAATTAACTTCACGTTCATTTGTATTGCAAAAAGGGTAATGTAAAGATCGCAATTTCACAGCCATATCGTCTTTCTTATGAAGATCTTTATACAGATACATGTTTACTGTAAAACAATATGACTTTTTCTCCATCCATTGCCTGAATATTCTTGAACAAACAGACTCCAGAGTAATTTAATACAACCAGACAGGTGCTAGCTAAGGATTAGTACTAAGATGTTTCTGTATAAATTAGCATGAATTAATTCAAACTATGTCTAAGGCAGGTCACATACAAATTTGAACTACGGCAAAATAATGTAGGTCCATGACAAACTATAATTTACATCTAAAAGAAAGAAAGCAGGCTGGAATGAAACAGACACAATTATTAGAATTGATTTCTGAGAACATGATTATAGTTGAAAATATTAATAACAAATCATACTCTACAACAATAATTATTATTGTTCCCTGCTGTTTTAAAATATATTAAGTGTTTGAATATTTTCAAAATATCTATAGGCAATGGAAGGTCTGATATGAACCATGTATTCATAAACAGAAATGGCAAACTAATTTTTTTTTTAATTGTACCTGACTTTACATTTTAAGCAGAATATAAAAATCTAAAGAGAAATAACCTTCATTAAAATTCCGCCTACAAAATAAAGAAACTGGTATTTTATAACAGAAAGAGAATAACTAATTTTTCTAAAGCTCAAACTTGCAAGCACAACAATATTATTAAAACAGTACAAAATATTCTACATTATTTTGCACAAATATAAACTGAAAAAGAAAGTCACTTCATCAGGTTTTTTTAAGTAAATACAAGAAGCATTTTACCTTCAGTTGGAATTATAAAGGATTTCCTTTCAGATGACGCACTGGAAATTGGTTTCACAAATAAAAATATTAAGTAAATATTCCTACCATATGATAATAATTTTTTCCAATTCCTTCAGGCCAAGGGAAAATTCAAGTTGTTCCAATGAAGTACATACAATGTGTCACCATGACTAAACTATGATCTACTAGAAGGCATGTACGTAAAATGACTTGTTAGCATTGTTCTTGCGCAAGATCAGATATAGATAGCAAAGTTGCCACTGCAATAAGCATTACGACACAAACAGAACACTCTGAATGAACATAGTCGGGTATTGTTATTCATATGAGACGCTGAATTAATTTTAATTATTAACATCCAAAGACGTGTCGGGAATTCTCATGATAAATCTAGCCACAAGGCTTTACATTTGAAATTCAAATTAAGAGTTCTGGGGTTTGAATGAAATGAAACGCGGTACAGGTGTTCATAAAAATAATAGGATATTTTCTGCACGTTAAACGTGATATCATGCAAAATCAATACAAAGTAAAGACTCATGCAGTGGCAAATGTACTTTCATTTTGTCTTCAAACAAAAAATTGTTTTATTAGTAGCCAAATGTTATCATATGACAGAGTAAATTTGCAAAAGTAATAAAATACAGATCTGAACTCAGGAAGTCGTAGCACTGAAATGTCAAAAAGAAATTATGACAAATACATAAATGGCAGATTCTCATCTGTCAAACCTGAAGTATAAAATTGCATATTTACTTTTTTGTTTTAAAGGGAATGAAAAATATTTCTCTTCATCAAAATTTATGAAACAAATTATATTAAATATAGCTTATTATTTTTAAAAGTTAGCAACAGGACTAAAGACGACATATGGTTTCCGCACTCTAAATAAATTTGTGAAGTACTGTGTTTGATCTGGACAACCACAGTGAATATTCTTGTGTATTTTAACTTGTGTATCAACTGTTTGCCTTGTTTGGTTATGTAAAAAAATACAAAGTCTGAAGGTCACATTTTTTTCAGTTTTTTTGAAAGGGTCGACTGTAACGCTTCGAGATATAATATTAATTTAGTAGCAAAATTAAAAGATCAAGCTCTTGTTGATTTATTTAAATTTGATGTATTTTCATTATTTTATGTTTTCCAACTTCGTAGCTTAGAAATTAATTTTTTGTTCATAACGCTTCTAGCTAATGCTTTAAGAATGAAAATAATTTATAAGTTAGAGAAATATGACTACTGCCTATATTTCACAACATGTTAACTACTTGCATGTGACTGGAATTTAAATAGGACTGCCTCACACTTTTCCGGCATTATATTTACATGTATAACTAAGCTTTACCAAAAATAAATTAAACTTACAAATTCAACCTCGCACCTCAGTGAATTACTGCAAAATACTTTTAATTATTAGGGGAGTATCATCGATAAAAATTTGAAATTCAATAAAAACTAGACTTTAATTTTCTTATAGCACTAATAACTTCTTTGAAATAATTAAGGCTGACAAAACATTAAAAACTGACCAATTTCGCCAGTTCATTTTGAAGGGTTCTTTGCATAAAAACAATGCAAGTTATTAACTCTAAGGACAGAGTGTCACGCTTCATTGAATTAAAAAGAAAAATTAGATGCTCCTGAATAAATATTGTTGTAAATAAATAAATACAGGTAAAAAAATAAAAATAAAATAAATAAATAAAATGAAATAAATATAGGTAACCCAGGTTCCAATGAAAACAAAATTTAGAGCTACAATGCTATGCAGAATGGTTGTTGAGACACTCCTCATAAAAAAACTGATCTTCTTTGCCTTTCTAATTTTTTTTTCTCTTGAGGTGTTAAGTTATTTCTTTTGACCCCCCTCCCCCATTACAATGTTGTAACGAAAAAAAAATTGGAACGTAAATTTGACGTGAAAACAACATTGATAGGGGGGAAAGGGATGTCAAACATAGAAAATCAATAATGTTTAAAAAGGCGCGAAATCACGAGAGTGTCTCAAGTATTTCTGCATAGCATTGTAGCCTTTTGTTAAGCTGATATAAAGATTCACTACCCAAGTGGAATGAAAACCAGCTAGTTTGGGACCTATGTTATACCCTGATAACACCCCCCCTCCCACTCCACCCCCCCCCCCCCCCCCCGAAAAAAAAAAAGTGCTCAGTACTTCATACATCAAGACAACAGTTTGTGAACACCTACTAATTAAACAGCTTTATACAGGTTTGGAATTTAGAAGTTTGTTCATTGTCTTCCCAGAACTAAGACCCATATTTACTACCGGTAATATTGTTGTTCAGCATTCAACATTTTTGTTGTCAGAAAAAAAATTGAAATAGAGTGAAAGCTCCCGTAAGTGGATACCCTCGGGAAGCAGCAAAAGTGTCTGCAACTGGAGCTGGCCGCTTACGGGAATGTGTAAATACAGAGTTTGTATGAGCTAGAGTTCAAACGGGTTTTGTCAAGGTGGCCGTAAGTACAGCTGTCCGCTTACAAGGGTGTCCACTCGGAGAGCTTCGACTGAACGCTAAAATGTACATTTATATTATGTAGGTTGTTGGTGGCTGGAGAGAAACTTTTTTCCCTAAGTTTAAAATTATTTTGCAACTTTTTGGAAAGAAAATAATAATTAATGCATGAGTAAAAATTTTACTAACTCCTCACTTCACAATAATAATAATTATTATTATTATTTCAGACATTGGTGAAAATGTATACACTGTACATCATGGGAAATAAACCATATATATATCTGTTCCTTGGATACATGATGAAAGATATCTACGTTTGCAGCAAAAAATCACCACTTTATATTTGCAAAAAAGTCCAGAAAAATATGCAACTTGAAATCGATATTTAAAATTCAAACTAAAGACCCTGGTGATACTGGTGCAAATGCTCCTCTAATGAGTAAAAATATGAAGCCAGTAATTAGTACTATTCATACCTGGGTATAAATAAATAGTTAACAATATCTGTATAAGCCCCAGGTGGCCAAATGAGAACATAGCCTTGTAGAGAGTTTAAAACTCTCTCGTGTTCTCTCATCTAATTTGAACCTGCTCAAATTTTTCTTGAGTCGTCAAGAGTTTTCTCTCATTTGGCCCGGGCTGCTCAGAGAAAACACTCTTGCAACTGTGAGCGTCATCCTTCCAACTCTCGGCGACAAGTAAGTTAGAGTAATTTACATAACACATAACTGAACATATATAACTGTTCAGATATATTTTATGATTAAAAAAAACAGCAACAAATTCCCATTTCTAGAATAAAATAAACAAAAAAATGACAAAGAAGACCATGCAATGATATATTGGACAAGTCCCTTGTATGTCGAGAATTTGCAACACCTTTCAACGTGGCTATAAAAATTTAGCTATTGTTTGCAAAAGAACTTAACATTTCACTTAAAATGTCGATAACTCATGAATTATATTGGTGACACACCATGCTATTTTTAACACCAAATAACTGGTACCCGAAATACTTGATGCTGTGTATATACTTTATAAAACACAAATGCCCTTTAAATATGAATGAAATGAAAACATGTATGCAAACAAAAGCATCCAAATCAATTGGCATTTTAAAAAAATAAACTTATTTCACATTTGCCTAACATGGAAAAAAACTTGAATGTCAAGTTCAACAACAATATTGTACTAGCTTCTTTCCAGAAATATTGCAGATCTACAGAAAACATTTTTTTTGCTGTTTATGGCAGTGTTTTACAGCCACACACTTAGACAACAAATCCAGCCAAAAGGTAATATTATTCAGACCTTCAAATGCTTACTATACAGTGTAAAAAAATATGCAGTTATATTTAAGTGTCCTGCAAAATTGTATTCGAAAATAATTAGGTGTAGTTTTGATATTATATCAAGGGTGTGTCACGCTACGTCATGCAAACTCAAAACAGTAGAATTTGTTAGTCTAATGCCATGATTCTAACCAATAAACTAGAGTTCACTTCAAAATGCTTTGTCTATCTTTAATACTAAAACAGGAAATAAACAGAGTGAATTTTGAATCAAAAACATAACAAAATTGCACTAAAGTGCAAAACCAATACGCTAACGCTATTATTCACGAATATGAAGAAACAATTATATTGAATGACGCATACAAAATGTCATTCCAGAAAGAAGAATCGAATCCAAAAAAATACAACTTGGAAATTATAAATACACAGACAAAAACAATCTTGAAATTTGTGTCTTTAACTAAAACATAATAAGATAACATGAGAGATAATCGCGGATTTCTTATATTATTGATATGTAATTAAATACGCTGTATATGTATGTACTTATATGTATGGTAATAAGATTTGAAAATTTCAAGAACCCTGAAGTAGTTGCAATCAAGAAACAGAAAAAATATATATTTTAAGATCTCTTTAATAAAAATTCTGAGACATAATTCGATTCTGTGTATGATCTGTAACCTGCAGACAAGCCAAGTGCTACATTGTACATATCTTTTAAGAAAATTTTGAACATTAGGTTAACTACATTTATATTGAAATGTAGCGATTCAAGTTGATCAGTGGAAAATTAACTTACCATACAACTGCTTTGAAAATTTCGATGCTCGTCTTCAAGTTCTTCTGCTGAGATGGTATCATTTCCGATTTCTGCGTAATTCAGCAAGAACTCCTGCCGATTCTCGCTAATCCATAACAGCATCTGAAACAAAAATTGGCAGAGAAAACCAACATTGAGATATTGAATTTAACCTCAAAAATGATTCGCTCACATTGACAGTTTCAATATAAAAGTCGATTAACCCTAACCAATCTTATTCCCACTTTTCATGGTAATATTATTGTAATTTAGACCACACTCACATCCCTGATCTAGCTGAGCCATTTTGCTATGTACGAGATGCACTGACAACCGAATTAAAACATGATTGAGAAATAAAAATGATATTTTCCCCAGAATCCATATAACAACAGCTGGCTTTTTTCAGAAATGTAATTTTAAAATGCACATGTATAGCTGCGACATTGACTTGTCAAACTGCTTTAGGCCACGGATGACAGACAGAGTTATATTGTTCATATTCAAATAGAAACCTACTAGTGCAAAAATGTTACGAACACAGGTGTTGATAAACTTTTGCACCAATGAGAAGCCAAATATTGAAATAAAATTTACATTTCCATATCAACGACAAAGCAAGCAGAATTAGCCTTGACACGGCTTTTTTCAGTAGACATAATTCTGCACCACACCTGAACT
Source organism: Desmophyllum pertusum (assembly GCA_029204205.1). NCBI lineage: Eukaryota > Metazoa > Cnidaria > Anthozoa > Scleractinia > Caryophylliidae > Desmophyllum > Desmophyllum pertusum. Next base: position 1,159,962 of record MU826353.1, read on the forward strand.
GTTTCCCATCAAGGAAATTAAATTTGATGTCAGTACTGCATGAATATTATTGCACTTGTCATTGAATTTCTAGTCTCAACAAACACCAAAAAAAAAATCAAACTACTACTGTTACCAAAAATAAGAAAAATGTATTACTTATTTTTATTCTTAGATAATGGAAGGGTTTATAAAAGGTTGGATAGCGTCGTAAATCTACTTCAAACCAAACAGGATCATGCGTCAACTCAAGTTACCATGGTTCTGCATAAAATTTTAAATTTACTTTCCCCTTGTAAACAAAAATTACATTGCCGACACAGCCTTGAACTTTAATAGCCTGTGATTTGTAACAGAAAAAAGCTTGGTTTAAAGCCAGCATTTCTTTGAAAAATATTTGGTGCCGATAACAATCACATAACCTCAAAGTACAGCTCATGCAAGAGTGCAGAATTAAACTGCAGAATCGCTGCACAAAATATTACCACTTTTTGAGAGCCTTCTCATACAACACCTTCAGTGACAGAAGGCACTTGTTAAATTTGCACATCTAACTTAATCTTCCTTGACCAAAGATCTTGTTACAGAGGTTCAGGCTGGTTTAGCATTAACCACCCTGTGATCCTTATGTTTAAGCTTCGTGTAAGAATCATTAAATATAAGTTAAACAAGAACACGGTGTGTTGGGGTTTACTGACCTAATGGTTAAATGTTATGCACTTCTGCCGCAATGAAGCAACAATTCCTGGGCTTCCTAACACTCTTCAGTGTAATATCACAGTAAATAATCTCTGCCGTTCCGGTTAGCAGACTGGCTGTCTGATCACAGACTTGGGCCAATAAATTTTTAATGAACTCTGTCTGTTTTCAAAAAATTGCAAATTTTTTTGCCTTTGTTTTACAATCGTTCTCTATTGATTGAGTTTAATAAACGGCCCGGTCAAAGGAAAGAAAGCACATTTTGACAGCTCTAATAATAATGTCCTGGGGTTTGAAGAAAAAAAGGAAATTATCTACTGTATTGAGGCCATTCAAACTGCAGGTAATATAAAACTAAGCCTCACAAAACACAAATTAAAATCATTGTGATGGTGAAACCAAAACAGATTTCCTCGATTTCAAAGAAGCAAGCTGGTTATCATTGGGTATCAATCAAACCCACAGAAATCCCAAATAAAAGACATTGACAAAATCAGTAGCCTAACCACAATCTATCTTTTTCCAATTTAATTTTAAAACTCAAAACATGGCATTTCACATAGGGCAAACAAAATAAAGATTGCGACAAAAAGAAATGATCCCTTTTGAAGTTGTATTGTCTAGATGTAACTGCTCCTGCAATGTTTAAAACTTGAGCACTGATATGCCATCACGATAGTTCTTTACAAACACAGTCCACCCTGTGGATTAGTAGATTCAGGGCATAACAACAAAGACAATGAACCGCTAATGCATTTGTCAAAAACAAAAGTAGACAAGATTTACTAGCTATGGCGACTAAATCTCCCCTGCTAAGATATATAGCCAAGTTAAAAACAAAATACACCACAGGATTCATTTTAATTAACCAGGTGAATTTTTTTGGAATGCCAGTAAAACCTTAAAATGACAATTTTGTACATTTTCCGAGGGCCATTAATTCAAGAGATTTGATTTCAATCTTCTCGTAATCAGTAAAATTCAAATTTACAACACAGTTTTGTACAAAGTGTATTATCTTGAGGTCAAAAAATTGTCCACAACCAAGCAAAATTCTGTGATCGAACACAATGATAAAGAAAACCTATAATTCACAAAGCAGCGTACACTTAAATGCTAAAAGGTTTTAGTTAGCCAGTAAAATGAAGTCCCCCACAGGAAGCGACAAAGATTTGCATATATTTTAAGATACAATAATAAATTTTTAAGCACATGGTTCCAAATTTAGTTGTGAAAAGAGAATATTACGTAGGGTTTTTAGTTTTATTTTATTCAAAATTTAAAAGTGGAAGTCCTAAGTAGTCCTAAAATAACTGAACCATGACTTATAATTTTATGATAACAAAGATGGTGTTTTGGTGTTTATGTTAGTATCAGAGATCATGCAGCTAAGTACTGGCTGCCGGCAAAAAAATACCTTATCGCTGGCTGACATTTGGCTGGCAAATAATGAATTAGGCAATTTTCGACATACACAGTTGCATACAATCATTGATCTCAAGTACATGAACAAACACAAAATAAAAAATAAAAATTAAAAAATGCTATATAGGGTAACTAACTCATGGAGCCACCAATTATTGAGAAACAAAATCCTCACAATACTTTTCCTCGGTTGTAACCATCCTTGTTCTTTTCGCTAATTATTACTTCTTTGGTATTTTTCTACCTACATGTATACGTAGTTTGTAAACTATTATTTGAGGTTTAATTAGTCCTTCGATTTGAAAGCAATTTTGTACATGTACACCAGAAAAATGACTTAAAATATTGTGACATTACATCAGGCCCCTTAACCCTTTCACTCCCAGAGTGTCAAAGCTCAAAATTGAAAAAAATCTCAAATTTCATTTGCAAGATTTGGAAAAAACAAACAGTACCATTTCATTTGAATGGTCACACACTAGGGTTTCATCCACAGACTTAAAAGTTAGAACCACAATAATTGACTTGATGCTTGCTTCTGGGAGTGAAAGGGTTAAAATACTTTTTTGCACTGTACAAAAAATACCTTCAAATCAAAGAAAACGTTGAAATAATAATTTACAAACAGAAACTAAAGGTAGAATAACACAAAATATGTAATAAGTATAGGAAATCGTATGAACGCGAGTGCAATTCGTGATTTATGGGCACGAGTGATGTTTTGAAAGTTCTCAAAATTGCACGAGCCTTTTAGGCGAGTGCAATTTGAGAACTTTCAAAACATCACGAGTGACCATAAAACACTAATTGCACGAGCAGATTCATACGATTTTTTGTTTATAATATTCTCAACAAAATTTTGCTGCGGCCATCACGCTAACTCTGCACACAAAACACTTCACTAGTTTTATTTGAATGCGCAGGCAAAACCAAGTGTGAACTTTTGAAAGAATTACAGTACTATAGTTTAGAAAACAATTAACCATTAACTTGAAAGCTTATTTCAATGCCATTAAGCGGCAAAAACGTCTCTTCTTGTCCGGTACCGTTTATCACAATTCCGTATTGCACTCTATAACCTATTTATGCATTCGTCATTGACCAATCAGAAGCTGCATTATTTGTTGAGTATATTATAAATAAACCAAACAGGATCAAGGATACATGTACAGTTAGTAGTTAAGATTGTGGAAGATAAGACCGATTATGGATGACAAACTTGAAAATTAAGCTTAATTTTTCAACTTGTGTCATACCTGACGTAGCTCCTTTAACATAAACTAAGGCAACTAAAGGTACTGTGAGGCAGAGCAAATACGTTTTCATTTTGAAGAAGACTACAACCTACATGTACATACAGGTATCTAGCTGGATTCGTACTCTTTTTTTTTGGACCAAAATTGAAGGAAAATCTGCGCAATATAAAAATCTTCATACATGGTAATGCCAGAGTTTTTTTTTCTTAAACTATTTATACCATTTAACTTCTATAATGCAATACACAGGGGCAGATCCAAGGAGGTGGCTGTTAGCAATTTTTAATTTTATTTTAGCTAAAAACCACAATTTTTATACCTGCCCAGTGTGCTTATATTGATTTACTATTCTATTTTAATGTGTTTAATTTTTATTTTTTGGTGGATTTACTGTTAGTGGATGGCTGTGGGAGGCGTGGTAGTCTAACGGTTACCACATTGGACTTGAGCAGTCCAGGTTCGAGGCGCTGGCCAGGATCATTGGCGTTGTGCTCTTGGGAAAGACACTTAGCTCTCACCGTGCCTCTCTCCACCCAGGAGTATAAATGGATACCAGCGAACTGTTAGGGCAACCTGACAAAATGCTGGGGGCAAACTGGCATTGGAGTAGCAATACTCGTAGGACAGCTTCATGCTACTGAAACCGGGATAAGCTCTGGCAACGTGGGCCAGTTTGGCCCGAATGGCTTTACCTAGGGGGTAGCTAGCCACCCAATCCAACCCCCTTGGATCCTCCCTGAATACAATACAATATCTATTATTAGTAAAAAATCTACTAGAGTATACTAATGCAAATGAGACAATCTGATTGGCTGAGCTACTCGTATACTATCAGCCATTAGTGTGCAGTGACTGGAGGTCGTCTACAAAATTGCGGTTTCTTCTCGTTTTGGAAGATACATGTAATTTAGAGTTAACAAGACAATTGTTATAATTTTTACTAAAACACGGCCGAATCAGCTATCACATCATAGAAATCTCGAGCTCATAATCTAATTGTTAAATAGTTCACATAAGTAATACCAGGAAGGCTAATCAATTTTCTCTTAGAACTAGACTATGATTGGTGCTTGGATAATGGCTGTTCTTTTTGTGTCATGATTGGCTGAAGGGATCTCTTGTGGGCTTGTGAAACCAAGAAAAATGCTAGCAAATAAACATAGTCTTCATAGTCACACACTAGGGTTTCATCCACGGACATACAAGGACCACCTTGTACAGCAAAATAAACAGTGCACCACATGAGCGTACTGTAAAATAGCTTAGTGTGCGACCATTCAAATGAAAGCTATTGAGCAGTATTTTCAAGTGATGCTGTTTGGTTTTGACAATTTTGCAACTTAGCACTCTTGGGAGTGAAAGGGTAATAAGTACATGTAGACGGTGGATGCAGTTAAATAATTATTCTTACTCAATCATTATCAGCTTCAAAGGTAAGTGACAGGTTCAAAATCATGTGAAGTAAGCTGGAAAATTAAGTCAGCCACAAGTTGGTTCCTATTGAAAACCCTGTGCACTTAAAGTGTATATGACAGATATTTTTTTATTTGCTTGATCGAATCTACATAGGATCCTGATATGAACATCGAGAAAAAAAATTCCATATCGCTTTTCTTCACTGCGTTTTAGCCGTCTAAAGACGTGAAATTTCATTTCCGGTTAGGTAAAAAACCGAGCGAGGTGGAGTCCTGGGCTGAGTCGGTCGTGACGTCAAAACCAGAATGCCTTCGACAACCACGCAAAGACAGCGAGGAGTTTCGTGGCTTGTAGTGTGTATAACCAGATATATTTTAGTTCAAATTTTGTCTAGAACCGTCAAAACGTACACAAAGTTATGTCTAAGTACAGGCATGCGCAAGTCCCATGGGGATTTCCCTATTACACCCACTGACTCAAGTCATTTAACATTTAAATCAAAAGATTTTGAAGTAAAATCTGAAATTTTATTTACCCTTTCTGCATCCTGCTGAAACACGCAGAAACTGGAAACATTGATCCAGCTTCATTTTCCGCAGATTCCATAGTTCTCTCAACTTTTGCCGTTTTGAATGTAGCCCTTCCACTAACTCGTGTATCTGAAGTTCTGCTTTCTTCACATCCTCTGCTGTCAAACTATCCGCGACTTCTTCATGGCTCGGGTTTTTTATCGTATTGCGGATTTTTCTCGCCCTCCTCCTGCAGCACTTCAACAGGAGCTTTGATTATCCACTTCTTCACATGCTGATTGTGTTTGATTTGATCTTTGAGTCCTTCGAGGGTATCTGCAAAATCTTCCCGGTCTAATCCATCTTGTATTTCCTCTAACTTGGCTAACAATGACGAGGCTTCGTAGAGAAATTTTTCCAGTGCCTGTAAAAGTAGCAGAGACATCTTAAACATGTTGTCAAAGCTCTTAAATAAACTAGCGCCAAGTACTTGTGGCATGACTTTATTTCAGTCTTTAGACCCGCAATACAACCATACTTCAATGGTTTTGACAAAATATTATTTTTTCACTTCATACTGTCATGTTTTAATCATGCGGTGAGTCTGAATAATTATATCTCATAAAGATAAAATCTTATGCTAGTTTCCCAGTGGCTACACAAACGCTTTAAACAGCTGTTAATAAAAAAAATCTTGTTACAAGTCAAAACATCTGATTCAATAAATTAACCTTATCTGTATGTTTATTTTATAAAATTAATGTACTGAATAACAATAAGCTATTGAGTCAGACACCAAATACATTTTTTTTTAGAGAAATAATGTTATTATTGCATTTCACATTAAACACTTGTACATGAATTTTTTTAACTTCACCTATATAATGTACATGTATATGTTTGTAGTTTAAAATGATTTTAGGTTAAAATGATTTCAAACTAGTTTGTTTTTTCTTTGTCTTAGGATTATGGTAATAAATCTGGAACAAAGGAAAATAAAAATTAAACTAGTTTGAGATCGTTTTGATCTAAAATTCATTTTAAACTACAACATATATACATGTACAATTTATATCGGTTGTGCTAGTTACCAATGATGAGATGAAAATGAAATTAATTTATTTTAACAGTTGAATCTCGATAACTCGAACTTTCAAGAGGAATCGAAAAAGGTTCGAGTTATCGGGAGGTTCGAGTTATCGAGGGTAAAATTAGTAAGAAAATTACGTGAAGGGGAATCGAAAAAGGTTTGAGTTAGCGGGAGGTTCGAGTTATTGAGGGTTTGAGTTATTGGGATTCAACTGTTAGTATTGTCTTACAACAATATTATTTTTATCATTCTCCAGCTGTGTGTGTCAACAGGTGGTATTGATCTTGGGTCCGACATCACATTTATCGACTTCATTCGTCAGTTTCTTTTAACAACAATAATTATTTATCCTATGTTTTATAAGCTTCTAATTTATGTATGTAGATTGTGAACTTATAATACAAGTAGAAATTGATACTTATATGTATAAAAGTATTTTCAAAACTATAATCTGTTACAGTGCTGCGCGCCCTACCGTTGCCACTCGACAAAGATTTTCATTAATTTTTGACAACTTTTTGACATCTTTTTGACAAATTTCTGATGGCTTTCATTTAAACTGGCCAATCAAAATACAAGAACTGTGGGAGGCGGAGATGTCAATTGTCAGAATGCGAACGTGGAGCTTGACAACTCTGCCTCACACAGATCTTGCATTTTGATTGGCCAGTTTAAAGTTTGGAGAAAAATTGACTGTTTTATATAATTAACTGTCCACAAAGGAATATTTACAAGTGTGTTCCACGACTACAGTTGGAATCCCGCTATCTCAAACACTCAAGGGGAATGAAAAACAGTTTGAGATAGCGGGAAGTTCGAGATGGCCGATAGTAAGTGACTGAAAAACAAAGGCAAGGGGAATGGGTTTGAGATAACTGAGTTCGAGATAGCGAGGTTTAACATTACTGTAGTTGTCTAACATGTAGTCTTGAACCCTCAATAAAATCTCTTGACTTACCATACGCATATTGATCCACTTAGAATGGTCATAATTAAACGAACCGCCGAGATCTGAAGTCAGTTGGCCAAGGTCAATAAACTTAGACAGACCATCCAGGGACGTGAGTGCTGTCTGCAATAAAATCATATAAAATATATTTTTAATTCAATAATCTTAATCATCACTTGTACATCAGTATAGCGCAATGATCCACTATTAGTTCTAATTAAAACACTTATTAGAAGCCTCAAACTCACAGTCTAGTTATTAGGTTTCTATTGGCTGATAGTTGGAAAGGGGTGAAGCCCTAGAGGGGGAGACTCCCATATAAAAAGTGACAGGGATGATCATCGGAAATTTTGAAAGGAGCCCCTAAAAGATACCAGAATCACCCTAAGAGTTACCAATTCTAGAAACAAAACTAGTTCCTATCCTTTTTTCCAGCTTGAATACCCTAAAAGGTACATGTACCATTGATAATAACTCTAATGAGTCATTTTAAATTTAAAAACCCAGTAAGCGGTACCAAGCCATGGATTTTAACCCTAAAAGGTAAAACGATCACACCCCATCCATGATTTTTAAATGGAAGCCACCCCCCCTGGGGTGAAGTCTTTCACTTGAAACCAACTGCCAAGGTGATAGAAACCGATCTAGTGAGTGGTCTAATAATAATTGTTTAGAAAATACAGTCAACTCTCTCAAAGTGGACACCACCATAAGCAGGACACCTCTCTAAGGCAGACATGGTTGGCTGACTGGTCCTGGCCGATTTTCACTTGTTTGTCTGTAAGGCTCTGGCAGTGCTCCGGCAGTGTGGGCAGCCAGTTTGGCTTTGCCTTCACCTTTTGTTTAATACTTTTCGGCAGAGACGCATGAAAACCCTGCATGTGTTCCAAGGGCCTTCCATTGATTGATAGAAGGAATCTATACATAGCCAATCAGATTGAAGTTTGGCCCAAGTACGGCTTTGCCTTCACCTACGTTTGTTTTAATACTTTTTGGCAGAGACGCATGAAAAACCCTGCATGTGTTCCGGGGCTTTCCATTGATTGATAGAAGGAACCGATACATAGCCAATCAGATTGAGAGGTTGCCAACAGGAGGCCACTGTACTGGGTTAATTGCTACGGTGTTTTAAGGCAATTTCTAAAAACATATCTTTTGCCGTGCACAGTAGGTTTTTTAAATAATATTAAATATCAACTCATTTTGTAGATGTACTTAGTTCATATCAAAAGAAACCTAAATGTAATACTCTACTTAATGTCCGGAAAGAGTTACTTGTAATAATAAACTAAAAGAGAATGAGGATGGTTATACAGTCACACAAAAATATCCATCTAAAAGTAGTAAATCATTCGGGAAGCCATACCAAGAGAAAAAAATAGTGTTAACGGTGAAACATGATCAAATTATTATTTCAGCCCATTTCTTCCAAGATCATGAAAGACCACTGTTTTTGTTAATTTACAGCCAAGTAATATTGTTACATTACTTTGATCGATCCAAATTGCAACAATAATTGTTGCAATTTTATTTCATCAAGCACCTCAAATGTTAATCTGTGGTTGTGTTTTTAAAATGATATTCTGTATGGAAACTCTACTGATACAATTAATAAGAAAATATTCTTAAAAGAGGAACTAGAAAAGTTATCAGAATAATAACGTTTGAACACACTAATATTAAAACTACAAAAAACCATATAACACTATACTGCCGCACTCCAACATGAACACACATGCAAATCAAAATAAATATGTTTTTCTAAAAGTGCTGAGAAGGAAAATAAGTAAAAATATCAGACCTTGGAGATTGATCCAACATATGTATCAAGCACATGCCGCACGTAAATGAAATGTACATGAACACCAAAAGAATCACATGATCTTTGGGTGTGTCTCTAATTCAAACGTTTGTTCATTTCACATATAATATCACCTGCAAGTTTCCATGTTAATATTATGCATATAAGTTCAAAGAAAAGTGAAAATTTATCCATTAATCAATTATTTTATTGTAAGCAGCTATGAGAAACTGAAACCATGCTGAGTAATCAATAATTTTTCAATATTTAAACCCAAGTTGGTCAAAACAATCATCAAAACGCTCAAGCACATGCTGTTAAAGTCTGAAAAATGATATAAAAAAAATAACTGACTACAGTACATGTAGTTTTCAATGAAAATTTGCCTTGCATCAAGTTTCTCTCATTTTTCAATGCAATTTCCTTCGTTACATTTGTACTTTTGATGTCTCGGATCATTGCTTGAAGGTAAATTTAAATTTAAAAGTATGAAAACAAAACAATGTATCAGATGAGTGAAAATTACATTCTACATGGAAATAAGCAGGTGTTTTTGATAAAATGTGAAATTATTCTAAAAAAGTATCTGTCAAGTTACAAAAAAAGTTATTCATAGCTACCCAAGTTCATCTGAGTTTTGTCTGTAACTAATGATTTGAACCTCACCATGTAAAAGCTTCATTTTGGCATGATTTTGACAAGGCAATCCCTGTCTATTGTTAATAATTTATTTGACAAGATGACCTAAGCCTGATCTTACTGGCAAAATCAATCTCTAAATTCTCTACATAATTCCTTAAAGGCACAGTGAGAATTTAAAGTGCGATCAGTTGTTTAGTCATAGACATAATTAAACATGGGATCGATAAGATCTAAGACCATATTGGGTTTTTCACAATAAATTAAATTGAAACAACAGAAGTGTCATTGGCAAACATAAAGTGCTGCGTGAATCTGATCGGCGGAGTAAAGCCATTACTGAGTCTGATGGCTTCAACCAAATTAAAAATCTTTAAATGTCGAAGTTTAATATTACTTTTACATAAACCAAAAACGTAAGTTACTATTAAATATTTTTTTTTTTGTAAGTAAATATAACAGATACACTCTCACATGAAAGGAAAAATCTTAACAATAATTGTTATGGTTTTTCCTATCATTTTCAGAGTATATCCCACAATGACATTATTGTAAATAAAAGAATCAATGAAAATAATTATTATCAATAAATGTACCTTTCAGTTCTTGCCAAAGACAAACTTAGAGAAGAATTAAATAATGAAAATCTTACCCTCGCAGTTAACAATAAAAACAAATGATTTTGGCTTTACTATTAATACTAATCTCCTAATTGCCAGGGGGGAAAATTATTCTTGAAAACAGAAATCCAATAAAACTCAATCAAGCAAAAACAAATTTAAATAAATTTTGTATTACACACAAGAAGCCTTTTTGACTGGGCAGCAGGCAGGAAGCTCTATTTAAAAAAATATGAAATTTTACTGGTACGTGTACTGTGACAAAAATCCATTGTATCAGCTCTAGACTATAAGGCCACAGCTCTTATTTTATAAGCCAGTATGTTTTAGGTACAGCAATATATAATAATTATTATTACATCCTAACTAACAATAAAAAAATTTCAAATCAATTCTGAATCATTAAACGACTTGAGTATTATTTGAAACGTTTGTCAAATCGCATATTTGTTGTATACAAAACCACCTGGTATAAAAGCAGTCTATTGAAAACACCTCAAGCACACTATGCACTACCTGTAATTATTATAATTATTACAATTTTAAGACGAAATCCATTAGAAATCGAGTAATATTTATGGCCAGTGGACAAAAATCTTGTACTACGACGCCATACACTTTCACGCTTTTGTGCAACTAGACTATTCATGAGCCATAATCTTAACGGTAATTTACCAAATAATATATACTCCACAATCCTTAAATTGCTTTCCACGCCTTGAGTTTCCTCACCGTGAATGGGTAGAGTCATAAGAGGTGGAAGCCATGTTTTCCCAAGAAAACATGGCTGCCACCTCTTATGACTCAACCCATTCACGGGAGAACAACTCAAGGCGGAAAGCAATTAAGGATTGTGGAGTTATATTATTTGGTAAATACCGTTAAGGTATGGCTCATGAATGTCTAGTTTAAGCGTGAAAGTGTATGGCATCGTAGTACAAGATTTTTGTCTACTGGCCATAAATATTACTCGATTTTCTAATGATTTTCGTCTTAACTCTTTACTGCTAAATTTAACCCATATAATTTTGTAGTTTATAACTGAAAAAAGTACTTCACATGTAACCAAAATTAACAATTCTGCTTCAACAAAAACCAATATTTACCATTGAATATCTAAAAATTGTGCAATTGAATGTAAATAAAATTTAAACAAAATACAGCAAAATAAAATTAATTATAAAAGCGATAGAATTCTGAAAATGATTCTAATATTAGAAAGGCTGATAGATTGTAGTCCACTAAATGACAGTAAAGATTTTTAACAATTTAATATAAAATATAACACCAACCAGCTTGACCTCTGTTTGTAATGTCAGTACTAATCAAATACATCTTAAGAATAAAAGTGAACACAGATGAAAGCAAATACTCCTGGGTCATTAAAACACAGCCTCAGGGGCAAATGTCATCATGTACACAGGTTCAAACTCAATCATAGACTTACGTCTTTTATCCAAAGCCTTCTACGCAGCAGTGCCAACAACGTACAACGTGTAAGATTTAAATCAGGAAGCTAAAATGGTTTAGACTATTAAAATCAAAATCCACAAAATATCAACAGACACGGTGTGAAAAGCACAACATTAACCTACGGTAAACAAAGAACTTAGAGAAAATATTTATAAGTACAGAGGGTTGTGGCTTCAAAATACAAGCGACTGAAAAGAGTTCACTTGAATTTGAATCATATTTGAAATGGAACCAATTCTGACAAAAGATGTAAAACACAAACGTTCAAATCACATTTGTTGAACTGTTGAACTGATAAAAATATATAACTGTGTTTACCATTAGTACATAATTCCACGCATGACTAGCTAGGCTGAGGAATAGATTTTAAATCTTTCTTGCTTAAAGACTTATTTACCCAAATAATAAATTTACTTAAAGATGAAGTGATTTCAACACAATTTGTCCCATAATGTGGTTGGTTAAAGCACTTGAATAGATTTAAAATCAATATTTTTTTCATCATCATAAGGCCATCAAATCCAAACTTAGCAAAAAAGGTTTATGACAGCAGTTGGATTTGAAGGTTCCTTCCTGTCTTCAGATCTCATCTGCATAAACTAGTGCGAATCAATTTGCCTTTGGTCGTGATCATAAAAGACAAGATGACAATAGCGACGATCATTAATATTCTGACCTCAGGCAGTCATTACCCATAAAGCAACCATTTTGGCATGTGATTGCGAGAATACAACATGTAAATATGAAGTTTGAGCTGTAGGCTACATGTACATGTAGACCACTTCACAAACAGATGTTCACACTTAAAGGAAAGCCTAATTCATTATACAGTCGTCAAAGGTAAAATTTGGAAAAACATTTTTTTGTAAAATTAATAACTCTGACTTATAATTTACATGTATTTACAGTAGCTGAAAATAGTGTTTCAAATTTTATCCAAATCAAGGCACGAATGGTTGGATTAAAATTTCAGAAATCAATGAAATAGTATTTGTATACTTGACTTTTGCCCTACAATGAAGATAGAGTATTAAAATTAGTGGACAGACTATCCGATTTAAAATAGAATATAAATCTCATCAAATATTTGATGGGTTCAACAACAAAAATAGGGTATGTCAGTGTACAACAGACTGAAAGGTTTCAATCTGAAAAGTACTTTAAAATGAACTGAATGCAAATGTGAAATTATAGAGATATGTTTTAAACAAATTAATTTTGCATTATAATTTTAACTCTCTTGTGATAAATACTAAAAAATAATAGTTATATGTATAAGTAGAAATGGCGTGACTTGCTAAGAATTCACAATAATTCAAATCTAGATACATATAAAGGATCTTTAAGATTTTGTTGTCAAATTAACCTGAAAACACAAAGATTGCAAGACAACATACATGTAAACTTTTCTGTTTGTTTGTTATTATTAGTTGATATACACAGTCATAACACATTTTAAAAGTAACAGTTCATCATGTACATATCAACAAATAAAAAGATGTCTTCCCTAAAGCAGAAAGCATAGCTAAACGTCTTAATATTGTACTGTTAAATACAACAACAATAAGAAAATATTAGTACACACACATTATATACAATGTACCTGAGATTGCTGGATAAAATAATTTAATACGACCTTATAAATGCTACCCAAGCTTAGTTGTATACATTGTGTACATGTTGTAAATTGCAAATTGAAGAAATATAAAATTTGCAACAATATCATGTTATGAAAACAAAAATATTCCAATTTCATGGTTAATTCAATAATAACCTCTTCAAAATGATATTGACGTTGGCCACTCAATATTGCCTCCTGCACCCAATCTATAGTCAAGTGCAAATTAGACGTAAGTCCTACACCGGACAGTAAATGTTAACTAAACGTTTTCCAAACACAATGAAAAAAAGCCTTTCAATTTACGACAATGGCAAAATATAACATTAAAGTGCTATTTGTTCAGTCCAGAGATCATACATTTTATACCTAGAAAATTGTTTACAGGAATATATCAATCGATGACTACATAGACAAAAGCATACATATTCACGATCTAGTAACTACACAATGCTCTCTCCACTAACCTTTATCATAAGTATTGGAAATCTCTAAAATGTTATGCTGACCAAGAACTCACAGAGCAAATTTTCTACCATACAATTGTACAGTAGTTGTAGGAAAGATAAAGGCCGGAACATATCGCACAGTCCAACATTTTTGTTTTACTTAATCAGCAAAGAATCAAAGCCGGTTATAAAGAGAGAAGCTCATCTCTCTGAGAACTTGATAGCCACATGCAATGAAAGCTTTCAATGGGGAAGTTGTTACCACAAATATTTGGAAAATGTCATGCAATATTGTGGCACTAAGAACACAGCTCAAATGAAATTATCAGAAAATTGAGACAAAGCTATGAAAATTCTGCAATACGGTAATCCCATAGCAATTAATAATACTAAAGTGTTCAAATCCTGTAAGCCATAGTTTTGTAAAAAGGGTTTAAGAAATAACCTTATGTGACAGAACTTTTGGAACCAGACTGTTTGAACTTTTCTGAATTGGGACAATAGTCTGACATTCATCTTTTTATGAGAGGTTTCATATTTCACCTTAAACAATGTATGGACCATTGTTATAGATCGTCAAAAAGTACAGAGACATGCAATGGAAAATTTGATTAAACCACAGGTGAATTGAAGAGGTGATAAGCAGGTACAGTGACACAGGTATCACCAGCGTGTCTTGTCCAACATTCTCTTCCTCTAGAGTTTGTCTGCTCTAGAGTTTACTGTTTTAAAAAATAAAAGCAGTGAAAAAAAATATCAGAAACCTGTTGCTGCCACTGGACCACTGAACAACATATGGAAACTCGGCAATGAGAGAAGGTAAAATATGAAAAATATATGTGTTTGATTTAAGAGTATATGTAACTGGCGTAAAAATATGCTGTTGTTATAAAACTAAAATAAGATAAACTGGAGAAAGGGCCCTTACAGTGTATGTCTGTCGCATTTTACATCAATAAATCTGAGTATATATTGCAGATGAAAGAAACACAACAAAGACATTCTCTAGTAAAATTGTGTTTCTTACTATTACTGTAGCGCTCATCCCAGTTGTTACTCGTTACATTTCTGTACCTCAAATAGTAACTTTGAACTTCACCAACGATGCTCTACGACTCCCTTCCTCCAAAATCCGTCTGGTTTTTAGCAGGTAAAACAGTGTGAATCTTGGCTATAAAACACTCCTGAAAGATGTGCACATAAAATGATTAGTAACAGCCTTGTTACATGTATTGTATACATTTTTTTTCACACAACCTAAACGATCTATGCAGTAGTTTTCATTGAGACAGGCAAGCAAGTGCCCTATTTGAGCTAAAGTGGCAACCTATCAATGTACTTTGGCTTGTTAACCAAATTTAGAAATGAAATTATTATGCTTTATTATAGAAATATTGAAAAAGTGGCAAAGTAAGCCTACTAGTGGTCATCTGCTTGACAGCTACATCAAAATTTAATGAGAAACCGTCCTGGACATCACAGTTAATTAAATGATGTTCAAAGTTAAATCATGTAGATTATTTGCTTGCATGGTCAAGTTTAGAGTTTGTCATTACCATGCATACAACGATGGAAACTGAAATAAAAAAGTAGTGGAATAGATAGATCATTCCTTTTTACTTTATAATAAAATCCCACTAGCCGTAGGTAGGTGGTAGTATATTTCCAACAGAGTTTTAAGTAATCATCTGATCAATCAGTCAATCAATCAATCAATCATCAATCAATATATTAAATGTATTGTACATGTTCCTCTTCATTGAAATCATAGAAAGGTGCATTCATCAATTTAACAACACATTTTTAATATTTTCTACATGTGAGGCAAAACAAAATAATTTGAAAATTTCTTACTCAACTACATGTACCTCAACAGGAAAATATTTAGACAACAATACTTTTAAAACCCAACCTGGGTACATGTAGTGGAGTAGATCTATACACTTAATCTTCATGCGTACTGTGTACATATTGCAGTATGTTGTAATTTATCACATGTAAATATTTGGTTTTGGTTCAAAAAAAATTTTCAAACTACAATAGTTTGTTTTTTTATTTTCTTTCGTCTCAAATTCATTATCATAACAAACAAAACACACAATTTAAAACCACAACATACAGCTGTATATTATTTTTAGAACTTCTAAATAAAAAAAACCAAATTGATGCCCTATTTTTTAACCACACCTCACACACTAAAAACCTTTCTTAGAATGCTGATAAAAATTATCCGCCAAGCCTAAAGTTTTTAAAAATTACCTTAATTCTTGAAGTCATTGATTTACATGTAACCTTCCATAACAATTTAAATTTTACCCAACACCATTATAGGTCACCGCACCTCCCACATTATAGGAATTAAAGGGCACTTATTACTTTTCTCCACACACGACTGGTAGCCATGTCAAAGCCGACTGCCGCAAGCACGACCTTTATTGGTAAAATCAAAAAACTATACACATATCTCGCTAAAACTGGCAAGCTTCCCAAAAATTACAAGGTTTGTTGACCTTACATGAGTTATGTTGGTATAACGCCAAAATTAAAAAATACAACTGAAATTCTTTGGGTGGGGTGGGTGGGTGGGAAGGTCAGTAATGGCGGACGCAAAACAAAAACAACTGCCCGCCTCACTGGTCACATGACCTATATCCAGGCCCCAGCCGGTGTGTGAGAAAAACATTTTCCACTTTTTTCATTTCACTCAGCCAGTAGAAAATTTACCCTTACTGTTTTGTGCTAATCCATAGAGTTGTTTAGATGTATGAGTGGGGGAGGGGACTTATTGGATGTACATAGGGCAATAAAATTGAGTCATCATCTTGTAGTTAGAGAAAAATTACTTTTAAAACTGAAACGCATTCACTGGTAAAATTTGAGACTCTATTCGCTGAGGTGATAAGTCTCCTCATTTTGAATGCAAGATTGCAGCACTTCAAAACAAAATGCCTGATTGGGAGCTACACATGTAACGCACGATTTTCAAAATTTTTGGGTTCTCTGAGAATTGAAGTTATTTTGGAAATACTCTAACTTGAAGATGAGGCAAATAGTCCTGTAGTGTATTGTACAAGCTCCATAAACACATATACCAGTCAAAAGAAGTTTGACACCTCTTAATTTGATTGACGTAAAACCCAAAAACCATAATTGGTTTTGGTTTTATTAGCATCTGATTGGTTGAGTAGGTGGCGCGAGTTTTTTAGTAATTAAAAGCAAACCAATTTCGGATTACTTTCGATAATTAATTGAAAATCGCTCTATATAAGACCAACTGTCATCTTGAGTAACAAGAATACAAAATGTACATGACTCTCATTTCAAGAGACAGACCATCATCTTGCATTCTTGCGAAACGGAAATGAAACCTTTGAGAAGAAACTACGTGACAATTTAATAATCGTGTTTCTCACAAGATAATTTGCTTCTAAATTATTTTCACAAAATTGCCGCCTTCAGTGATTCTCACAAGCAAGACAGGATTCGTGTCTCTCGATACAAGAATCATGTCATCTCATGAGGCAAGAACCATCTCGTCTCAAGAGAAACAAGACGAGAGACTGTCAACTAACTTTTGACCAGTAATGTAAATGCTCCTTACTTACTAAGAGTGATCAAAAATCAAATTTCTCTTCACAATAAAATTGATGTCCAAATACCAAATTCTCAGAACTAACATTGAAGGAAATGTATGCCAGTGAGTAAATGAGAATTTGCATTTTGAGCTTGGGGTTGATTACAAACGTACCTGTAAAGGCTTTCAGCATAGGCTTGGCTGAGAGCCACGTGGAGCCTCGCATGTCCCAGCACAAGACTGAATCCCAGTTCCCGCTCATGATCGCTGAAATTACAACCAAACAAAGCAACATAAGATTTAACATAACATGACACATAGACGTTCTGAGGTTTGAGAACTGCTTCTGAGAAAAACACAAGTTGCAGATATGAACATTTGCAAAACTATTTTCTGGTCCTTCCCAACTCATGTTCATCAAATTGTCATCATCATTATCAATAGTCCTTAGTGCGCCACACATAAAGCCTCAACACAACATTACATGTACAGTCGAGCATCCGCTAAACGGACACCTCTCGTAAGCAGACATTTACCGGTAGTCATGTGGCCCAGCTAACAGTGGAACCTCGATATAACGATGTGCCAAGGGACCGACCAAATTAGATTGTTATATCGGGAGATCGTAATAATAACGAATTCCCGATTTAACGATTTTTCGGGGAAAAGAGCCAAAAATATTGTTATATCGGGGTATTGTTAATAATTGATTTGTCATGTACTGTACAAATCCCTATCGTAACAAGCTGTTGACCGACACGTTACAGTCCTTATGCAATGAGAACTAAATTATAAGGAAAAGTATTGCCCGGGAGTATTGTCATATCTTTTCAAGTGTTAAGCCTCCTTTTTCATAGCGCGATGATTGATTTTATCGTTATATCGGGGTAAATTTTACGTTTTGGGCTGCCAGATTGAGATCGTTATATCGGGAATATCGTTATATCGAGTATCGTTATATCGGGAGTTTTCTCCATACATTTACTGTAACATTTGCCGGGCCGTAAAATGTTGATCGTTATATACGAGAACATCGTTATATCGAGTATCGTTATATCGAGGTTCCACTGTACATACATAAGCAGACACCTCTCTTAAGCGGACTCTTTTTCTGGTCTCGAGGGTGTCCGCTTACGGGAGGTTCAACTGTACAGTCATGGAAATCGGAAATGTAATGGATTAAGCATCCCATCCTGGGGGAGTAGTAATACTCCAAGTCGCATCGGCAACGATGAGCCGTTTGACCCATTTACTGACTTTACCTAGTACATGTAATTTGACAGTAAACGCTGTTGCTAAATCAGGACTCCAAATGCATGAATTCACTGTAATTTACAGATCATAGTTATGAACATTGCAATATGTAGCTCAACATCCAGAGATCATATGGACGAAACAGCGTTTCTACAAGATATTTAATTCCATAGCACATGAAGCAGCTTTGAATGTCTGGTAACTTGATCATAGGATCCTGGTCGACCCCAGTGCACGGCACGCTAACTAAAGTCACGATATCACCCATTTCATTACCCTACGTTATCCAACAGAACATGTCGTAATTCCCTCTTTAATAGTTAGATTTAAGAAATTTGCCATAATTATATAAACAAAACAAAAAAACTTTAATGGCACCCTGATTGTCTGGTCACTCTAGTAAGCTAACACAAATCTGGTAATTCTTCGTTGAAGCTTTTACAAACTAATATATAGAGCTCTACATCCTATTTAATGGCAGAGTCTACATTTTAAATTATTTCTCTAAATACAGTAGCTAGCATAAATGACATGAGATTTGCTAATCCAGTAAAATCACTTGGCTAAAATGTTCGGAGGGCAGTGACCAGTGCACATACAAAAATATGTGTGAATTAATTTTAATTCTCTAATCTGATTGGTTATCAGCAGGCCCGATTTGAGCTCTATACTAATAGGACAGTTTATGCATCACGTCTGAGTAATATTTGGACAGTTAATGTGTCATGGTCTGAATAATAATATTGGACAGTACGCATCAATTACGTGCGCACTGTATAGAATAGCTGCACTTGAATGGGTTCTTTTTCTCGTGCATCTCAGTCAAAACACAAATTCAACTGATCTGTTTTTATTCACCACGAAACATTTAACCACTGGTTATATTCTTTCCTCAAATTTTGTAGCTAGTTATGATTAATAATAATATTTATTGGTAAACTGGATTTTGTGTCATCCAAATCAGTCTATAGTCATAATTGTATATATAGACGTACTTGAGATTAACAACACTTCACAGTCGTCCGATTTTGTTACAGACCGAATTGGACTCTACTCAGTGCTATTAACATTATAAATAATCATTCACAAACCAGACAGGTCTACGCAAAGGCTCCTCGCTGACTAGTACACTGTATGTATATTATACACTTTCCTAAAGTGATTCGTTATTACCAGTTACTTGACAAAAAACACAGTCATTTTAATTTTACAAGCCTAATTCAAATCTGTCAACACAACCCTTTTATTCTAAGGATTTTAGAATTGGGGGAATTTTAAAACAATTGCTAGAATGTAAAACCAGAACTTCTCAATAATTGAGAAGTTCTGGTTTTACATTCTATTTCACTTCTCAGAATCTTTGGGCATAGTTTAGAATTATTCTAAACTATGCGAAAGATTCTGAGAAGTGAAATATTTTTTTGATTAAAATAAGAATGTCACATTTACAAAATGTATGTAGGTACATTTTTTTGTAAATCTTGTCAACACAACCTCCTTATTTCTCAGATAATTAACAAAATTGTGAGAATTTTAAAATCATTGCTAAAATGTTAAGAATTTCCCCCCAATACTATTGGAAGTGATCAATTTCTTCTGTGGAGCTGCAAAAAAAGCAATTCATTTGACGATTTAATGAATACTTTTAGGCATTTGCAAGACTCCACACCAATGTATATACAATGTAAAGCCGAGATCAAAGATTTCATACGCACATTAAAAAATAACAGGTCTGGATTATAGTAAAAAAAAATGCTAAAAAAGACTTGATTGTACCTCTAGAACTCCAAATGCACATTTAAATCATTTTCCGTACAGTACAGCAAACAGATTTGTTTGAACTATATCCGTAAAAGGCAAGAAATTCTTAACTACTGTCAGTAGCTAATGCAAATTGGCTTGTCGCACGGAGAAGATGCGCCCAGCTTGCTAATCGTATTTTCAATAGATCAACATAAAATTATATTTGACTAAAAGTTACATTTGTTTTGAAAACACTTTGAATAGAACAACACTTAATTGTAGGATTTTGCAACCTCCAACAGACTTTTACCGCGTGCGATGTCAGAAACAGCGTGAGGTCTTCACAACACCAAGTTACCCCACAATGTGGATTAATAAAACTACAAAAAATACTCGACAAAATGTATTCAAAATACTACCATAAGGTGTTACAACAAAACACTTTGAAAGTATGAAGAATGTTTTTCCAGCATTTTTACTTAAATGTAGTAAATCTGTACAAATTAACAGGTGTATTTCTAAGAATTTTTTAACATGCAAATTTAGTTACATAGTTGTCAAAAAAATAATATTGGTTACTTACATTGCAAACAAGGATAATTTGCCTTCCTCCCAGTCCGTCTTAATAAATTACAAAACAAAATTTCAACATCAGCAGTAAAATATATACAGTTTCCGATACTGTTTATCAAAAACACTTCGACCTCAAAATAATTTTTAAGGACAATAATTATTGTTGTTTGTACAAGCCCAAAAAGATTTTCAAGAATAAATAATTAATTCAATCAATCTTGAATAACCTGGAAAAGTTCTGAGTAATAAGGTACATTACTAGTGAGCTTAATTTTATTAAATAAATGATTTTTTTTGTGATTTGATCCAATAATTGACAGTCGCGGAAGGTTCAAAGCTCACAAAAAAATTGTTGGAAATTACATTTCACAAAATAGCTGACTATTATATCAAGTGAAGTAATGACAATACAGAATCAAAATTTTACGCGATTAGGAATGTTTCAGTGTTTCGGAGGCTGTTGTAGACGAAAACAAAACTTGGAATTTAATATGTGGACGAAACGATCGATTGCGTGAATTGGTGGAAAAAATATTGTTTAATTATTTAATGAAAGAAATTTACAAAGGCAAAATATACATACTAAAAACAACTTGCAGACTCTTGCAGACACAAAACAAAACAAAAAATGGCACGAAAATATTCAGTAATCGCATTTTTCACTGAGCTTGTGAACACTCTTAAACACAACAACGTCTACAAAGATAAACAGGGTATCAAAATAAACTATACACAGTCTTGATTTGGCTGTCATGCAATAAATTTCCAGTCGTATCATTCGAATCGAGAAAATATGTACAATCACCGATTTTCGACGAAATTTTGCGCAATAACTTCGGCTTACATAAGAAAAAGCTACACATATGTGCGTGTTAATCTTTTCCTTGTCTACAAATTATGCTTTATAGAAACGACCTTTATGCCCTGAGGGAAAGTTGACAGTTGCGATCACAAAAAATTGACAACCAAAGGATTTATGCTATTAGATTCAATCTCGTATTAGCAACACTCAGCTTGTATAAACCAGATTCTATGAAGAACTGCTGTCAAGGTGTTCTATTACAGAAATGTCTTACAATTTTATTTCCCAACTCGTCAAGAATCACTTTTAATTTTCACTCAGTGTGTCTAAAGAAGACAGATGCTATTCCAACAAAACAGCGCGCGTGACAAATTACACTGCAGCAACCCGCCCGGCTGCGAATTACGATTGCCATGAAAATAAAAACACCCATTAAAACTAACCACTTTTCTTATCGGCCTTTGCCATCTCTCAACATTATAATCAACGACGCTGCTCTTCAAAATGACAACTATAGATCAACTCGCGAGTTTTCGTTCCTAATATCAACAATGCTACGATCGACCGGCCAATTTATGAGCGGCGAGCGAACACAAAACTCACAATGATCTCTCATTACACGAAGACATAATGGCGACCCTCGCCAACAACAAACCAGACAAAAAGGCCAAAGAAAAGAGAAGTTATCACGTTCTTAACCCAAATTCAACGTACCTTGGCAAACTTGCCGAGATAGGTCAGTAATCGAGTCAAAGACGAGCGTTCGATTTCTGCTGCTCGAGACCGCGCCGGAAATGTGATAATCGGACCTCCTCTACGGTCTTTTGCCTCCTAAAAATAAAATAGTTTATAATTTACGACCTTAACCGGGGGCTTTATGACTGTAACCTTCGTTTGAAGGCAACACACTAACGAATCAGGAAAGCGGTACACAAATTAGATATCACAAATCATTAGAGATTTGCGGTGGCAAACTCGATTTATAATATCACCATAGTTATATAGACGCCTTATATTGTGGCATTTATTTACTCTACACGGTTTTAGAAGGAGAAGTTTATTGCTTGGATAATTCAAACATGCCAAAGGAAAATCGATTTAAAGAAGGGAATAGACGAATCGTATCAGACCAATTCATAACACGACATCGTTGAAATTCGACAATGGAAAGAGGGAGCGCTAAACTCACAACGAACGTACAAGTTGTGTGTTTTATCACATGGCTTACCGTATAAAATCGCAATTTTCTGCTGCAGCAAGTCAAGAATATCCTTAGCTCTCAATCCTTCCCATCTGCCTTCTCCTTAAAATACGCAGAATTCGGTCGAAGAAAGGGAAAAAACAACCAAAAAACATCAGCTTTAAAAGTTGCGGTCACAGAATTGGCTCCACATGACCCACTCAAAACAAACCCTCTCTTAACCGGCGTTTTCGAAAACTCTCAAAAACTTTTACCTGAGCTGAATATTGAGGACAAATCACTGTCCGATGACGCAGTTGACCACCGTTTCTGGGGTATTCATAGTCTAATTTTGTCGTTCGTTCTTCATTCTGTTTGCCCTTACGGTGACAGTTCAGGCTACGGGAAGCCATCTTCCTGCGCCCGTATGTAGTCGTGTGACGTCACGCGTAACAAATTATGATAATTTATGCCAAAATCACAAACTTCTCAACTGTCATCGACAGGAAAGATTTATATTTTACTCCTTTGACAATATTTTCACTGAAAAAAAATTGCTTTTTTCTCGCTAATTTCCCGGCCACTGATCTTTTACGTTTCGCTGGAAAATGAATTACTTTTTATTTTCAGAAATCGGGGCGTCTCCTTGACGAAGTGAAACATCCGGGGAAAGCACGAAAGTATCGCTTTATAGGAAATAGGCAGCGAAGTTTTACGCACATTTCGGAAGTGAAAACTATGTCTGCTCCGCGAAAGTTAATAAAACTGAAAGAAAGCCACTATATATCATCGTATCGCCAAGTGGTACTTGTAGCTCAAAACGTGCAAGTTATGGCCCAATTTTAGGGCCCAAGAAAAACAGGAAATGTTAGCCATACGATATTACTGGAAGATTTCGTGAAAGTTTGTTTCAAAAGTTCGAAAAATTCGCGTGCGCGAACTTTGTTGATGTAAATAAAAAGATAATTATCTCACTTAGCCGCAATATAGTTGATCTGATTGGGCTAAAAATAACCCGAGCTGCGGGTAAAACCATTGTATAAAACACAGTGTGACTGGCGACGCCAAAACAGCATGTAGTTTTTTGGCGTTTACCTTGCCGCTGTCTTTCCCGCGCAATAAACCAGGAATAAAGAGGAGAAGAGTTTTACAGCAAACGTGACATACAAGAAAAGTTCTTCGTTTCGCAACTGGAGTGTGTATAATATAAGGGTGGACCACCGTGGTTCTCAGCTTTCAATACAACGACCACAAGCCGGTTTATCGAGTTTTAATCACCGCTGTGGTTTGACCATGACGGTCTTAACTCTTAAACATTTAAAACGCTTCTATAGTTCTATTTTGGTTTAATTCACGGATCTGAGCTATGTAAAGTAAGTACGGAACGCCGTGGAGTGCTTTCGGTACGATTGTAATAAGACCCATAGCATAAAAGTGCCTTTATTTTAGACTTTGGATAGCCAACCTAGTCAGGCTAATCCGCCATCTCTAGCAGCTCTAGCTCTTTAACCTTTATTTGTTTTCGCTTTATTGGTCTTCAGCCAAAAAGTCTGTCATTTGCAAAAAAAAATGTCAAATCAAACGGATAGGGCAGTGAATAGGTCCAAGTGTCACGGCAAAGGGGTAAAAAATACAGACAACGGAGCGTAAGTTATAAAGCATGTAGCCTGCGTGCAGACGTCTCCTATTTTTTTAACCCTTTAATAACTCGACACGAAAGACGAGGAAACATGTTGAAACTGTAGAAAACAGAATATGGGAAATAGAATTCAGTGCTGAACACTTTTTTCTACGTCCGACCTCTGGAAGAGCTTTGCCCTACGGGCGTTTCGTGAAAATAGTATTCATTCATTCTCGATTCGCAGGCTAACACGTACAGATAGAGTGAAATATAAAACTAATGATATATTTGACCTCTTTCATCACTTCTGAGCAACTGAATATCAATAATGTTTGCCAGGACAGGTTTTACTTGGCTCTGTTCGTGCTTTTATCAAAGTATCCGGTCGAGTGATTGGAGTTTTGAGGCGCCAAAGTGGTCATCAATCTTAAATTTCAACCACAACCAATTTTACAAGCAAAAACAGCCCGCAGAAATACATAGCGATCATTTCAAGAATTGTTCGCGGGTTCATGGTCGAGAAGTGAGAAGTCCATTAGTTTTAAAGCATGAAAGTTGGATTAATATAAGAGACAATAAGATCTTGTGTTATGTTTTTGTGTTTAAGTTTGTTGCATGCTGTGCAGTCTGATCTCGGAAATAATCAGTGCGCAAACGTAAATAATCTTCTCGCAGGTCATATATGCACGTCATCTGCGTCGGCCAGCGCGGAACAAACCTGATCTGAATCCGCCGGAAGAAAAGGGTTTATCCTGCTTATTAAACGAGAGATGCGGAAAACAGTGAGAAGGCAGAACTGTGAGAAATAAGAGAGAGAAAAACAAGAACTATACAGGGGGTAGGGGGATCTCTAGATTTCCCCTTTCTTTTTTCTCTGGATTCTAGATATCCTTCGGCACACACGCAGCAACATTTAAGAATTTAATGCAACATTGCGCGCAGATCACGTAGCTCAGTGAGTAGCGAAGAAGAATAAACCGCAACTGTTGGTATTTTTGCCCCTAGGGGAGAAAAGTCGAAAAAAGACTGAACAGATCGTCATGTTCAGGTTAGAGAGTTGGATAACCAGAAGGCAGAAAATGGCTGGTAGTTTGTGCCACGCTATTGCGCGCCATGTTGCAGATAGTGGACACATGTTAAAATCGTTGCGCACGCGCAAAATGTGTTCCAGAAGTAGAAAGAGATTAAAGGGTGGACAGTGGACAGTGGACACTCGATATATACCGTGTGTCGTAGAATCGCTATGCATCCAATCAGACTCTGGTTAAAAACTACCTAGACAAGGAGAGTTTTCTAATAATTGTGGTAACACCAAAACAACAAAGCAAATACTCTCACTAGCCAATCACCAACAAAAGCAAATGAACCAATCAGAACTCGAAGCAAAAAATATGCAACCCGTGCTAAGCGCGGGAAAACACGCGTTTGTTCAGAGTTGTTTTGATCGTGATTGGTTAAAAACAAATACAGTATATTTGCTCTGATTGGTCGGCTGGTTGCACGAGGATTTTGAACCAATCATAGAACGTGAAACACAAATCCAAAGTACGACATTAAACTGAAAACTACAGTGCCATTTCAGCTTGGTATGTCCGTCTTTCGCTGTTTTTGTTTTATTACCTTGAGCAGAAACACAATATGAATATTGTTTGTAAACACCCGAGCTGCTTATAGTAATATTAAAATTTTCTTAGTTAGAGAAACGTACAGTTATCGCACACGCTTACGTTGAAAATCGGAGGCAGACATTTTAATTTTCACCTTCCCAAAATTTACTGATTTTATTGGACTATGCTGTCGCTTCTATACAAGATACACAAAACAAAGGTGGAAAAACACCAAAGAGGTAATAATAAACCAAACAGGAACAAGGATGGTTCAGGATGGAGAAGATTAAGACGGATTGCGAATGACGAACTTGAAAAAATTGGCCAATTTTTTCCAGATACACCACCCGTGACGTAGCTCCTTTAAAAGACGCTAAAATAATTAAATAACTGATTTTCCACAGTTACCATAGCCTATACTACGTGCAGAGGTTTCTTATATTTCCTTCCTGACCTGGCGCAGTTTTGATAACTGGTTTTCATTTCGAAGAAGACGTTGTAAAGGAAGAGTTTATTTTCATCTAGCTAAAACAACTCCAAAATAAGTCGTAAACAGGAATAATTCGGTTTTGTCAAGAGGGGATATCCTCCGTTGTATTTTGAATACTCTTATTATATTCCCTTCAGTTTCCTTTTCCAATTATTTAGCTAAAAATATAAATATTTATACTCGTAAAGTGTAAAAACCCTTTTAGTGCAAAATAATCCTTTTAAAAGTCAAGCATTGAAGCCACTTGAGTGCTATTTGTAGTCGGCATTTGAATGGGTTATTTTTGCTTCTGATGTTTTGTATAACGTTTTCGTCTTTTCGACATATTTAAATATGACTTTTATGACATTTCACTCATAGTTTATCCGGCGTTTTTTGTTAGATTTTACAGCTGAAAGAAGCTAAAAGAAGATGAGTCATCGAGCTTTAGCACAAACTTATCTTTGAATGACTTGAACGTGCGTGTTTATAATTATTTAATTCAAATCGTGTTCTTTCCCGTATAAACAAACAAAATGCAGGGTGGAGTTTCCGTAATGAGCTCAGCGAGAAAAAATATGCAAACGACTCGCCAACTCAGTGGTAATGGGTCGGTAATCTTGAGACACACACAGGAAAGCTTATGGAAAGCTTACAAGATAATAGATTTTTCCACGGTAAAATTCAGTCGTCATTTTGAAAATGGTGGAAAATACCGATATCAGATGAAATTTTCATAACATTTCAGAGCTTTGGAATCCTAAATTTAAGATCTGGCAAAAGACGATTTCACGGTTATGATATCATGTTTTATTATACGACATAGCATTTAGAGTGCGAATACGCACAAAGAAGAGTGCAAATATGAGACCGTATTCAACGGGTCTTAGTCCTTCTGACCGCACGCTACGGAAAAACACTGTTGAAAGCCTATATTTTAGAAAATAATTATGTCGTATAATAAACAATTTATTCAGCGGAAAGTTGTGTAATACGGCTGGGCATTTTTTACGAGTCAATGTTTATTTTTTCTCGCCTAAGGCTCGAAAAAATAAACTAAACACTGACTCGTAAAAATACCCAGCCGTATTACACAACTTTCCGCTGAATAACCTCTATGAATTCGACTGTATATATGCATTTCTGGATGCAGGCATATCAATATATGCTTTCCGTTTGTCTGTACGTAAAATCTTGTCAAAGTATCAAAGTCTGCGGGAAACTTTTACAGATGGATTCGAAAGAGGATAAATATTTTGAATACTCAAAAACCACATTTTACGGAAATTATTTGACATGGTATTCCCATACAAACCGCAATGTATTCGTGCCGGCATGTTCAACATGGTCCAATATGACAGATTTTTCTGTGAAAAGATCTTTGACAAAACTGATCAAAATTCACGTAAAAAATACACACAAGCAAGTTTCCTTAATTGACAAGTTTTATTTGCTCGTATGTACAGCAAAAATAAAATATGACAAATTCAGTTTTTCTTGAAAAGTCTTCATGATATTCAAAAGCAAGCCGCATGAACCGAGTTACAATGTTTCGCGAGTTGAAAGTTTATCCTAACAAATGTCCTTGCTCAAAAACTGGCAAGCCGGCAAGCTTTTCAACAATAGATTCTGAGATTTGTCAAGGGAAAACATGTCTTTTTTTGCCGTACGCCAGAGCAAATATAGTATCAAGGAAAACGTTCAAGGAACTTGGACTTTTTCAGTCGTAAACACTTCTCGTTGAGAAGTTCGCGCGTTCGGCGAGCGCACGAACTTCTCAACGAGGAGCGAAACAACTTCTTCGTTTGTTTGGAACTTAGGTGCGTTGGCGTTAAAAACGAGTACGTGAGAGAACGCTGGTCTAGGGTTAGATCAAAGGATTTACGTCCCATTGACTCGTGAGAGTCATTGTTGAACTTCTAAAACGAAAATCCGGTCCTTCATTGTTCACTGAAGCGCTTAAAATAAAAGCAGGTGAATTAAGTTTTGCTGTGCGACCGATCTCAATTGTGTTTGTATTCCGGCAGATTTAAATGTTCTCGCGATTTTAACTGCCCAGAGCAGTTTAGAAAAAAAAATCATCTCTTGTTGTATTCCATTAGTCAAACAGAACAAGCAAAGCAATTTTCATAATTTTAAAATAAATAGCATTAAATCATTGGCAAATTGTTAGGAAATATGAATATATCGTAACAACTTACCGAAGTTGGGAAGGTGATATTTGGAGGTACTGTAACTCTAGGCTGGTGCTCGCTTTTAATGTTTTGTTTTTGTTTTTTTCTGTCGTTACAATTTGATAAGAATGGCTTTTTCTTAAAGTTTCTATAACAATAGCCGCAGGGTAGGCGGTAAATTGCGGGGTCTTGATCGGCAGAACTCGAGCCAAGGTTAGATCACTACAACCATATCAACACACGATATCGCATTACCTTAAAGAAACCCTTCAGTTGTTTTTAGCCGCAGAAAAGAACCCAGTTGAAGTCAGAGAAATTGATTAGGATGTACAATGCACGTGCCGGCTTGTGTTTGCGTGGGTTTCGACGCCCGATTCCAGTTCCTAAGATGTTATCACCAGAATAGACCCCGATTTCCGGTATACATGTAGTTCAATTCAAACGTGGGTGGGAGGAAGTTGTTGAACCCTAAATAATTCGTCACATCACACTGTTTTGACTTTGATCGTGTTGATAGCAAAGGTATCCTCTTGCGAGTGTGAATCTACCGAAGCTTCGAAAAATGGCCGCGCCAACTTAACGAGTAAGTGTTCGCTTAGGAGAGCTGTCAGTTCGTTTAGTTTTGGTGTCCTTTAGCAAAAGTTCAAGTACTGTGTTTTGATTATCAAGAAGTATGCCTTCGTAAGCTTCGTAAGGAAATGAAGAGCCATAAAAACCGTGCGCTATAAATTAGTCGATTCTCCGCGCTACGATTCAGTAGCCCGATTTGTTGGCCCAGCGGAATCAGTTCGTGAAAAGGTATGACTGATCGGCAGGATTCAGAAAAGTTGATGCACTGCACTGACCTAACTTATCCTCACAGAAAGAAAAAAAAAAACTTATCCTCACAGAATGATGACGAAGAAGGATTTTCAAAATATCTCCAGCTAGCGGCTGGATACAAGTGCAAAGAAAAATCTTCGATTTGTTTCCAAAGACCTTCCCCCCTCCGGGAATGGGGGAGGGTTCGGGGTGGGGCCACTAAGGCCTTCTAACCCTAGCCAGGCTGTTTAAGACAAAATCCGTTCATTTTGCTACTCAGTAAGACAAGACGTCTTATTTCGTAGCCCTGTTGAAGTGGACAACCCAGGTATACCTGACTTTGTGTTCAAAATTGAAGGAGAAATTTGACTGGTTGATCGGCACTATGTGAATTTAGTGTCTGTGGTATTACAACAAAGTATCTCCTCAACATTGAACTGCGAGTGAACAGTAAAATATAATTCAAGAGTAATCACGGAAAACTCCGCAACTTCTTTTCTGTTGGATCCACGGCCACCGCTGGTTTGGGAAACAACAGGGAAAACAAGTTAAAAACCAGTTAACGGCCAGGATTTTTTGTCCCGAGCGTGCGCCGATCCATACACTTTACTCTTATTAAAACCTCCCTACAACCGCGGCCACCTCTCTACAACGGCCAGTTAATTCTGCCCCTCAGCTCCATACGTAATACATACAGGTATTGATTATTGCAGTACAGGCCCAATTTATAATTTGCGTCTAACGTTGTGCACACATTTTAATCAATTTTTTTTCATATTTTAGAAGGCAACTCCTTAACAAAGTCGGTCTCTCCCTGTGCAGTATTCTCCGGCCTGCAGTGAAACAACAAAAGTGACGTAGCCAGGAGATCTGTTTTCTTTCGCCAAGAACACAAGAGGTAGACCGTACAAGTATTCCCTCTTTGGGATAGTTGAGCCAACCTCGTTCCCAGGGTCTCTCTTCTTCCCGAGCACGAAGCGTGAGCGACGGAGTGGAAATAGGGCTTGAAACCCTTACCCTATTTCAGACCAAAATGGTCAACATTTATACCCTATTTCAGACCAAAACGGCTCAAAAACCATACCCTTTTGGGCGGCACATACCTATATATCTTATATAAGGGAGTATGCCCCCCCCCCCCCCCCGGCTAAAAGGTACCAAGATAACACTCTAACGGTGATCATTTATATACATGCGGCACCCTAAGCGGTATCAAAACAACAATTTTTAAACTTCTAAAAGGTACGACGATCACCCCCGTTCATGGGAGTCCCGCGGGTTTCCCGTGGACTTTGACTTCTCGATCTGAACAATAAGTGTATGAAAAACTATAAAAGTAACTGCTTCAGTACTTTCCCAACATGTCCACCGTCATCACATTTTGATCTGCAAAATCAGTCATTTATCCGTTTTCTGAATGTTTTGGAAATAACTTTAAGGTTATTTGACTTCGGAGAATTTCCATACAAACACTGTTTTTTCGCGCCATTTTTGCATGGGAATGGCGAAAAAAAAAAACGAACTGATTTAATTGACACCAAGAGAGAATGATCTAAGAGAAGGATTCCGATCCCGTGCCCCATGATAATTTTTTGAAATCTAATAATAGTTTTGCGCCATGCTGTGAAAGTTATTTTTATTTCCTTCTAATCGAGGCTCCGACATCACGTTACTCGAACTGACCAATCAGGTAGCGCTCTTAAAATAGCTCAGCAATGGACTGAAAATTAAAAATAGAAATTCAATCATTGGAATTTGGAAGAGACTCGTGTATGGGGAATGCTTCTCTCTAGATAATCCCCTCTCCAGTTGAAACGGAAAAATGCTGACAAGAAATTAATTGTCAAATGAGTAAGCGGTCGCCGGCACAGGGTTCATTAATTTTTGAAGTCAGCGGCTTACCATGGTGGAATAGGCGGCTGTGACCATTAAGGGCCGTAAGGCCCCTTTATACTAGGGGGGTATGGGGACTTCCCCCCCCAGAAAATTTTGTAAATGTAGAAGCTCGGAAATGCAATTTCCAGCATTCTGGGAGTCTAATCTAGTGCTCTATATGACAATATTTATCTATCACAGTAGATCTCTGGTATTTTAAATGATCTTCCGATTATTCTATATGAAGTTTGGAGTTTAAAGACTTTCTCTGTTACAGTCGTTGTTTGTTTTCTTTCATAAATCTTATAAGTAAACTCTCAGAAGACGCAGAAGGCTTGATTAGTAAGCGGCGGCAAGAGGCAAAGTAGGCGGCGTAGACCGCGTAGCAGGCTTCTAATGAAACCCCTGCCGGTCGTCACAGGATTCTTATCCTTAGGTTTTATTTAAGCGGATTATTATAGGTAACTATAAAATCCTGTGCAAGAATAGTTTCACGTAAGTTCTTTAGTTGTACTGAGTTGATTGCTAAATGAGGTTTTATTGAGTTTACGTAATGAAATCGCAAAATGGGAGCTTTCGCACTGATTTTCGCATTTCACATTATTTCGTGTCGGAGGGCTTGTTACGTGTTCTGTGGTTCTCTTGTGGTTATTTAGCTTTATTTATTTGTGCTGCGTGTCCAGACGAATATTTCTAAGTAGTTATCCGAGCCATGTAACTGTGCAGATTTAAAAAACCAATGACTTCTACTTATAAACTCGTAAATCTTCTCAAATTAACGGACAATGCAGCGACAAGCTTAAGCTTTGAACTAAATCATATGATGTAACAAAGTTGACTAGTGACAGTGTGCGTTTGTTGCAGGATTATGTTCAGCTATTTTTGAGTCGGATTTCTGTCTGTACTGAGCTCAATAAGATCCTATCATTAAGTAGTTTCACGTGACAATTATTGCCAAATTTCACAGTAACGTTAATCTCAAATCATACACGAAAACGTCTTAACTAAATGAACAATACAGAAATGCGTCTAAATCATAAGATATGATGAGATTAACTCCGAAGTTTGGATAACTGTAAAATCAAGACGCTGAGTGCTTAAATAGTCTTAGATCTCTCTTTGTATCTCAATATAAAGTTTCTCAAAAACAAACGAAGCTAATTGCATAGGAGAAGTTTTCCGTGACAGGTTTTCAAAGATGAGTTTTAGTTGCTCGTGTGTACAACAAAATATGACGAGTTTTCCTTGAGAAATCTCCTTGTTCAAAAACTGGCGTGAGAGTTTTGAACAAGGAGTTGATTTGTCAAGGAAAACTTGTCAAGAGGCAAAAACTGTCAAAACTTGTACACCACTCGATCGACGAGGAAAACTTGCCAAGTCATGCCTTCAAATAAAACTTGTGAAATAAAACTTGGTAAGGAAAACTTGCTGTTTATACACACACTGAATCACATAAAAATTGTCCATGCCCCAGAATATCAAAACAAAATCAAGCATTGACATCATAAGAATTTAAAGTTTTTAAATCACTAGTATTATAAGACCCCTATAAGACATTTATGGAGTCCATCCAGCCTTCTGGACAATTTATAAGACATTACATTAAGGATTGAAAGAATGATAGAAATTGCAGGATTAATTACATCAGAGTTTAATATATGGACAAAGTGATTAGTTTCTAATGAAACTGTGGTGCTGCGTCGGCGGGCAAGTGAAACACTATGTTGATTATCAACTCAGAGTTGATAAAGGTAAATTAACCGGCCGTAGCGAATTTCTAAAAGCTGACGTTTCGAGCGTTAGCCCTTGCAAACGGGGCTAACGCTCGAAACGTCAGCTTTTAGAAATTCGCTACGGCGGTTCATTTACCTTTATCAACTCTGAGTTGATAATCAACATAGAGTTTAATATACATTGTTCTTATATTGACAGATCTGAAGAGAGTATCGAGTGAGCGTAAAATATCTTTATACCTTGCGTTGAAAATTAGACTGTTGGCTTGGACTCGTGGATTGGCAAACGAGCATGCGCCCACGCTTGTGCGTCGACCGCTCTGATTGGTTAAAAACTTCAAGAAAACCATTGAAAGTATCACAATCGTTACATGGTCCAGTCCAGTAGCCTCGTTTCAAGATATTAAAATTTAAGTTGACAGGCGAGGCTTAAATTTCTCTTGGACTTATACAATAGGAAATCGATAATCTTTCAATTGTCAAATTTAATATATCTTTTCCAAATATATCGAAACAAGAGTTTTTCATTACAAGATTTTTGGGTGAAAACCAGATTACTGAAAACAAAATCTACTAACAGTTGCAAATAGCTCGAAATAGCCTTGGAAAGAATGCCGTTCCAAAATGGTTTCATTCACTTTTTAAAAATTGCTCGTTGGCGAAAATAACTATAAACCTATAAATAATGCAAAAAACCGGCTTCACTAGCGACAATAATACCAAAAAGAAATAAAAAGCTTGCAGTTAAGAATGTATCTGGTCGCGAGTGGGCGGGGCCCCGTGCACGTGTAACAAACATCTATAATTTTCTCCTTACAATATCAATACATTGTCAATCAGACAGGTGGAGTTGTTTCTCTCGCAAGCGAGAGCGCAATTTACGAGCACAATACCGTCATCTTGCCCCAATCCTTTCTCGTCCAAACCCTCGCCCCATGCTCCTTTCGTGCAAGCAGTCTAGAAGAGACACGTTAACGCAATGAATACCGAGTTAAATCCCGCGTATAAAAACCCTTATTTTTCCAAGGCAGGCTGGAATTGTTCTCATATATTAGATGTCTAGTGAGAAAATCAGGCTGTTTAGGTTCTTAAATAGGTTCTTATTTTTAACGGAATAGAACTTCCACTTAACACTGTAAGCCGGGAGAGTTTCACATTCTAACAGTGTAGTAATTTGGAGCTACCACAGACGTTACAGTTGGTTACTGTATTTAATCAGTATATATAGGCAATCAGATTTATATTGTACATTGTGATTATGGACCTCCAAAGCACCGTGATCGATTTTGGTCTAAACCTGTGTTTTCTGAATTTCAGTACTAATTTTTCCAAATAAGAACCTTCTTCATTTGTCAGGCTGAAGTGATCTTATATATTGGGGGTTTAATTTGCCAATTTCAGCCTGCAAGTTCTTAATCCATCAGTTTCTATATGCAGGTTTTTACTGTATATGAAAGACGTTCATCCTTTCCATATGCGGGATTTGATTAGAATCTACAATTCCAACCTATCAAGGCTTCGTAGCTCTGGGCATCGCGCGGGTATCGGGAGGTCCTGGGCTCGAATCCCGTTCAGGTAGCCTTAAATTTTTTAGGTTTTCAGGCTAAAAAAGCAATTACCTTAAAATTGCTTACACAGACTCCGGGCACAGACTACACACTTAGAAGTAGAAATTAAATGAGTAGTTTTACGTTAGCGCCAGAATCTTATAGTTCATGTATTTATTTTTTCACTGACTTTTGGTCCGGATTTTGCTTGCCTCGTATCTCATCACCATCGAAAATTACACAGCTATTCGTTTCTAGCTCCCTTATCTTCTCTTGGTTTCTAGTTACCAATCGCTAAATCGCTTTTCAATGAATTTGTGACATCACGGGCTCCTAGGCCATGATCTGATTTGAATGGATCGTTCGTTAATCCGGATAAATGAAAGCACTCTTTTCAATTCACCAGCCAGGGAGTCACTATTGTTCCACCGCAAAAATTTACGATATAGCCCGCAGTAATACAATCGATTCTCCTAATCAAATACTTTAGTCACTCCCGGAAAGATTTATTAGACATCTATTGTTGCTACGAATGAAATAACAGCAAAACCGATGACTAATTTCCATGTTCTTGTCTCTTATCTAAAGCGCCGTCAGTGGTACCCTACGGGACGTCTAAGTCAAAAAGAAAACTTAATGAAATATTGTTATTTTCATCGCAACAAACCGAGCGCGAAATTCAACGGCTTACAATTGCGTGTTCTGACAAACAATATCAGTTTATTTAAAACGCCTTTTGCTGGTCGATGTTTTTGTAACTTTTGTTAAAAACTATTTCAATTCTATAGCAATACGTGGTTAAAGTCAGTTTTAAGTAAGACCCGGTCGGTTTCCTATTTATAGACACAAGATAAATGACCATAAAGCACGGCGCATAGGCAGATATATATACAAGATCGATCAATCTTAATGACTACTATGTAGATTTTCTTATACATTCTTTTTCTATTTAAAGCAACTAAAAACAGGAAAAAAGATAACATCAATTTTTGTTTGACACCTGTATTCCATTAGTATTGCTTTATATATAACTCTTTGCTTCGTCTTCTATACTTCATAAAATTCATCTCGCAATCGGCGAATCTTTAATAGCAAAAATAGATGTGTATATAATTTGTCTATCGCTTCGATCTGTAATCCACGAGCTAAGTCGACATTTCTTAAAACACTTAAGTACTTTGTAAGGATAAAAGTATATAAGGCTAAACGTTTCATCCGATTTGGCCTCGAGACATTTTTGACCAAATTTTATCTTTGTAATAGAAAGTCACACGTTTTCGAATACTTTGCAAAGTCACGCAATGTCTTTTTCCCTCACCGCAAACACGTCCCCTTTAGTACTACTGTCTGTATGACTCGTATTTCTTACGCATTTATCGAAGTCTGAAATGTAATGTCGGTGTCGAAAGTTTGAATAATTTACGCATATCCGGAAGGGATACAAACCGGTGATATGTAAAACCCACGTTTTTGACTGAGGCGGAGAAAATGTGTGCTTCCAACATGATTTTATAAACACATGTATACACCATTCATCCATAACCCTTACTTTCGTACAGCTTCAAATCATACTAACGATTTCTTTTTATACAGAGTTGATCGAAACTGGACGGCCTTTGCACTCTTAAAATTTCCATAGTTGTGAGTGATACAATCAAACATTATAAATGAATACTGCGAAATCTACATTGTTTTTTAACCTGTTCAAGTTTATGAATAAATTTTTAATGTCTTACCTCTTTAGTCCTTGAATTAAGCAATCTTCTTGTTGCCCAACAGGCTCGCTTGGTGCGTTTAAATCCAAGACGCCCCACAAATAAACCGTCGGGAAGTTTGTCTCACAGCACAGCTAGACGATCTATTCTGTTCGGTTACAGGAAACTATAGTCAAACAAAAAGCACAGTCCACTTAAGAATGCCTTTGTTTTTTGCTGTGACACATTTTCGCTTTCCGAAAGGGGGGTTGAAGTTGAAAAAACTCAGTTATTGTTTGCATTTCAACGATTGCGACGAAAATATTACTTGCTGAGCGGCGTTTTGTCTTTTTTTTTCATAAATCTTGAGCATCTGTCATTTATTATGACTTAAACAAACACACCACGCTTGCATTATTGCGCAGTGAGAAACTTTAGAAGGGATTTACAAGATAAATATGTACAAATTTGCGGAGGATTTTAAAGTTTAATGAGACAAACTTGTCACACTGATTGTGACGTCCGGCAATTAGTGAAAAGCCCTGTCTCTCCGTGAAAAAACATTATTCCAGTCGTGTTTGCATGTAAAAAACTATGGAAAAAGCGACCCAGCTGCGTTATTCAATGTGGGTTTTTACGACAGAAAGTGTATTATTAGTCCAGAACGCCCAAAATAAATTTATTTTACGTAATCACCAAAAACATCGCCGTAAACCGGAGCCGATTCAGGAAACGCTGTGACGTCACGTGCGACCGCAAAGAGGGACTTCGGCTATTGTTTTTAGAACGGATATGTTTAATTCCCTTACTGGAATATCGTAATATCAAAATGCCTATACATGAAAGATGTCGCTCTTTAAAAATTTTACAACTTGCTGGCGGAAATAATTAACTCGTCACCCTTTGTGGCCCATGTTGGTTTTGAAATGGTTTAGATTTTCAATGGTTTTCGTTCAGCAATGACTTTTACTTTAACCCAACTCCGAACACGGAATCAATATTTCTTGTGGACGTTATTCTTAGAAGTTGGTGGTGCATCAAACCGCATATCTCTTACTTGATGGTTTTTGTAATTCTCATCACGCTCAGTGCTTGATCAATGTATTGAGATTGTTAGGAGAAATTAGGCATGTGGATCACTATATTGGGTTGATTGGTGATTCAATACACTGGTGTTCTTTGTCTGAAGATGGGTCCGTCCCATGGCCAACTGTTCTGGGCCAACCAAGATCATATTAATTACTTTAATTGTTTGCAATCGATTTCCACTTCAAAGTTTCCGCCACATTTAATAAAAATCTCTATTACCCTCTGCCTAGTCTGAAGTGTCAGCCGCCTCCTTGCTCCACTCTGCCTTCTCCGGCTCTTTTACCCACCCCAGCCCCCATAGCGCCAGGACCCCTTCCCTATCAGATATACAGTGGCGAAGCTCCTTGCAAGCGGACACCCTCGGGAAGCAAGAAAAAGTGTCCGCAACTGCAGCTGGCCGCTTACGGGAATGATTCTCGTAAGCGGCCAAAAGTCAACAAAGTATAAGGAATAGGTAGGCCGCTTACGAGAGCTATGTAACCGCTAAACACTAAACAGTATCAATGCAAAAAAAATATTCCGTATGAAATGAATGTTTGTTTATTGTCTTACCGCAATGCCGATCACGGGGGGGAGGGCAATAAAACCTGTAATATAAAAATGACTGAAAAAACGGTATGGGGGTCGGGGGGGGGGCCGCAGGGACTAAACGACCAGGTGTCGCGTCCTTACAGAGGTGTCGCGTTAAGAGGGAGTTGACTGTATTATACTTTCGAAGCAGAGACCGACATAATGAGAGTTGTCCAATGACGAAAATTTACATTGGTACACGTTGTTATATAGTAGTCTACTAACAGTATTTGCGCAGATAACGAAAATACAGTAAGATGATCAACATAAGTGTGATTGACATTATAAAAAAAAAGTATATAGCGGTCGAACCTCCCGTAAGCGGACACCCTTGGGACCAGAAAAAAGTTGCTGTCTCGCCTAATGGGAGGTTGTAAAAAATATAGTGTTTGGTATGTAGCTGGGAACATGACCAAGTGTTCCCGCCTTTACGAGAGGTGTCCGCCTACGGGGAGGTGTCCGCCTACGAGAAGTGTCCGCCTTACGAAGGTGTCCGCCTACGGGAGGTGTCCCGCCTGTACGAGAGGTTGTCCGCCCTATTACCGCTGGGTGTACTGCAGCGCCGCCGTTAATTAGACGGAGGTTCGACTGTAAAAGGAAACTACAGTCCTTCTCGCTGATGTTGTCATATAATGCACTACGCGACATTGCGCCGCCTAGAGAAAGTATACATTCATTTCACCAAGGAAGTCGATCTATTTGACTGTAATTTATAGATCAATGGCTGTTCACAAATAGCAACGTAAGCAAAGTGCCACAAAAACTTCCGACTTACATCGGCAAGTTGCCACAGTTCCGCATTACCGCGCATATTTTGCATATACTTTCGTGTGATAAAATCCATGACTTGTACGTGCAACTAAAGGCACACCGCTTTATGAAGAGATAGTATTAACGCTTGAAGTCAGTTCAGTCCGAGCACAGTTTGCATGTGGCGGATTACCGGAATTTGTGATTAAGGGCGGGCGGGGTCACAAGAGTTTTCCCAAAAATGTGAAGTAGAAGGGGAATTTTTGGAAGTAAGACGGCCTAATAGTTATTACTGAAGAGGTGGCAGAACGCCCGGGTGGAGGGGGGGTATACTTGAGCACAGCAAACGACGGCTGTATAATAGTCGTGTTCGAGTGTATGTATTGGAGCAGAGGGGCGGATGGCGGCTCCCCAGAAAAAAGTTTGAAGATTTCAGCCCGGGTGGGAGGTGGGCGGGGGGGTACTCCTATAATGGACTATACGGGGAGG
The DNA here is from genome assembly GCA_029204205.1 of Desmophyllum pertusum. Taxonomy (NCBI): domain Eukaryota; kingdom Metazoa; phylum Cnidaria; class Anthozoa; order Scleractinia; family Caryophylliidae; genus Desmophyllum; species Desmophyllum pertusum. Next base: position 1,199,430 of record MU826353.1, read on the forward strand.
CTCCACCCGAAAGGGGTACCTTTTCAGTCTGGAGGTATATAAAAGGGTAGGGATTTCACGAGTTGGAGTATAGAAAAGGGTAGGAAAACTGTCATTTAGGTATGAGGTGGACTGCAGGTTTGAAGTTCTTAGCCATCGTTAAACAGCTTTCTTCCACTTCCTTCTGGGGATATATATTGTTCATTAAGTTCATTCCAAGGGTATAGAAAAGGGATGCAGTGTTTCTACTGTAGGTATGTGAAAGGGGTACCATTTTCATAATTTCTATGGAAGGTATATGAAAGGGGTACCATTTTCCATGGAAGGTATATGAAAGGGGTACCTTTTCTGTCAAAAATGGTCTTTAAAAGGGTAAGGGGTTGGACCTCTGGGCGGAGCCTCCCCGTATAAATTTTTTGAGTACCCCCCCCCCCCCCCCCGGGGATTTCAGGCTCTGAAAAGTGTATTTTGGTGCATCCTGGAGATGGGTTTGCTTTCCCATTGTCCTTGGCCGGTTCTCTTCGCCCAGGAGCAACCTGAACAAATGCTGGGGTGTAACCTGCGATGGCTAACATCCCATCCAGAGGGAGTGGCAATACTCCTAGTCTATGGAAACCGGTGGGAGGCAAAGTGACCTAATTAATTGTCAGTGCGTTGGACTGTGGATGAAGCGTACGGATTCGAACCGGCCGGGTTCCTAACCTGCGAATCAGGGTACCTTTCTCGAGACGGCGCACAAGAGAGAGGAGGGCCTGATCGCAGGTCAGCTTCTTTATTGTGTTCTTGGGTAAGACACTTTACTCTCACAGTGCCTCTCTTCACCCAGGAGTATAAATGAGTGCCAGCGTATTGGAACTGCCAAAATGCTAAGAAGAATAAGAACAAGGAAGGTTTGAGTAGCGATACTCCCAGTCGGTTCAAGCTACGGAAACCGGATTAAGCGCCGGCACTATTGATGAAGATTATTCCCTTTGTCCGTCGAGCGAGAGGCAAAATTAAGCGAGAAGAAAAAAATGGCCGCGCGAAAATCTGGGGCGAGACGCGCGGGAAAGCATCTCACTTCCAGGTTTCGCGCACTAAGATTTCGTAAACTGAGAGAAATAGGGTGCCGTAGTCTACTATTGAGATGAGCCTTATGGCCCCTCCGATCCGTAGGTTTGAAACGGACTGCATTACCCTAGTGGTTCGCATAACGGAGTAACACACAAAAGAGGTTATCAAAGAGCCTTCTGGCTTGCGACAAAAACCAAGAAGCTTATAACCGATTATGAGAGAAAACACAATACGAGATTAGTTATAACACCCTACTTAATCTGTCCTGTCTTCTGATAACAGAAGCTTGGATAAATCCTGTTGACATAATTTGTCGAAGCTCTCTTTGGCGACCGCTCTCGTAAGCGACCAAGCTCTAGTTACGACCACCATTGTGAAACCCCGTTAAATTGTCACTCAAACTCTGTAATTAAAAGGACATTGGCATTATTTGTAATCATCTGAATAGGAGAAGTTTTCAATCTCTGTGGATGCGTGACCTGTACATTGGCTTTCGTACATTTCGTAAGTGGCCAGCCTCTATATGGTTTCAGCGCGTGGTCACTTACGACAGCCCATTCTCGTAAGCCGACCAGCTCTAGTTACGACCACTTTTTCGAATTCCCGAGTTGGTCGCTTACGAGAGCTTTGACTGTATTTTACAGGGAGCGGGCATTATAGTGGAATAATTGCACATTTTCGTATCTTCGAGTGTTCAACACGATGCTCACGAGTGAGCAGATATTTGTACTAATAAAGAAGTTTCCGACGATTTTCCGAAGATCATACGAAAGTCATGCGAACGTTTTCCGAACTCAAAAATTTCCGAAGATGGCCGAAGTAGATCCGAAGACGTTTCGAGCTAAACCAGCACGAATAATTGGAGAATTACTTGGTAACGACCGTGGCGCGTGGTAAAGTTTTGGCGGGAAAAATTAACCATATCTTTCTTTGACGGAGAGAGGCAGAATTAAACCGTACTTACAACAGTGGTATTTCTACGAGGAATTGGTGTTTTAAAAAACATGATTCAACTTTTTCACAACCACAACACAAGTGTTTCACCAAGTATCAATTGTACCCAACCTCGTTCCCAGGGTCTCTCTTCTTCCCGCCAAAAGCTTTTGGCGGGAAGAAGAGATACCCTGGGAACGAGGTTGAATTGTACCGTGTATTACATGAAAACATGATCGCTGTAAACTTTAAAAAGACAGTTGTTAAGTCAGGGGCACCCAACGGATCGTTTCGGTGGAATATCTGTTCGGAAGGTCTATAATCGCCGCAGATATTCGGTAAGGGAAATGACATCTCAAACTTTCTAAATATGGTTAAATTGATGGCCTTTTGTTTTCGGAGAGATAAAAATGTCGTTTTGGGTACAAAAAAACAGGTCAGCTAGGATTTTCGGAAAGGAAAAAGCAGCTCATAAATTCGTGTAATAAGATTTCAATCCCTAAAATTTTCTGTAGTTTGAAAGTCCAGCTAACGTATCCGAACAGATACATTTTTCTTAGCGTTTAAAATAAAGCCATTAAACTGCACAAAAAGCACAATTACAACGTAAAAACGACGTTCCGACACCTACAGGAAAATTTTGTCGTTGGGTGCCCCTGTTTACTCAAGAGTAAAAACTGCGCCTTCTTCTTTGCAAGGGGTAGGGGGGGTGGAGGTGGCGATGAGAAGGGGGGGGGGGGGGGGTCGATGGGGAGGGGGGTTTGGGTGGTGATGGCTTGGTAATCAATTTACCTAAAAAGACAAACTCAACACAAAATGGCATTAAATAGGGTTAATTTATTACTTCTCGCCTATGCTATTCGTTTACATCTCCATTACAAAAACTAATATTTATCCGAGCACTGTTTTTAAATTACACCGTTTCACGGTAAAAATATAACGTTTGAACATAGTAACACGTTTCGCGAAGGAAGTCAATATATTAACCTACAGGTTATTTCCAGTGGTTTGTGGAGTTTTTCACGAGTTTATCGTCTGTCGAGTTCTGTTTCAGGGCATTGTTTTTTCTGTGGGACGACTTCTGGTAGTGGAAGAGAGATGTGGCATCGATTTTGCCTGTCTCGGAGAGAGCTTCGGCGAACATCTTCACAACCTAAACAGAACAAAGTTGAAAATTCAACAACAACAACAACAACAACAACGACTGCTACGAGTTAATAAGGTGATTGTCAAAGAGAACGATATGATACAAAATAATTATCACTAGACTTTAAGTATTCTTTAAAAAGATGTATGAGAAAACGATCATTTATTTCTTTGGCGAGCATAAATAGCCATAAAGAAAAAGCCATCATGTTGAACTCGGTAAAGTTTTACTCTCAAACGTGCCTCTAAATCGAACATTTCTGGTGGCAATCAATCTCGTTCCCAGAGTCCTCGTACCCTTGTCCAGCGGTGGAGCGGCCCGCCATGACAGGATTCTTGGACTTCCGGTTCTACTGCGCATGTGTTCGACCCCATGTTTCAACTAACGGACGCCAAGATTCTTGGACTTCCGGTCTTACTGCGCAAGTCAGGCGGATCACTCTATCCCAGAGGTCCTTGTTGCCCTTTACAGCCGCTGGATAAGGGTAACGAGGACTCTGGAAACGAGATTGGGTGGCAATTTCCTACTGTGCCCCGGGTAAATTCGAACTCGCAAAATGGCAGGGTAAAGAAATATGGTAGCAACTCTGTTGTCATCTTACCTCCAAGTTAGTAATGAGTGGAACTCCACAGTCTATGGACGATCTCCTTATAAGGTAGTTATCTTTGATGTATTTAGGTGTTCTGATTGGGTAGGTTAATCACCAGGTCCACTTCTTTATCTTGTATCAATCTGCAACAAAACGACAGAATCTGGAGCTTGAACAGTTTTTGATTGAATGACTGTCAAAGGTAACTATGTGTTTGCATTGTTCCTGCGTTTTCATTGGTTCAAATACTCGTGCAAAGTTGCTTAACCAATCACAGCAGACATGCAGGTTTTTTTTAAACCAATCAAATCGCAGCAAACATACTGTTTTTTTCAACCAATCAGGAAGAAAATCAAAACAAACCGTGTCTTGGCGTACGCGCGTTTTCCCGCGCTTTTCGCCGGCTCATATTTTTGCTTTGAGTTCTGATTGGCCAGTTGTGATTGCTATGGTTTGGCAGTAAAACCCGAATGTATCCTCCCTGTTTACAAAGAGGAGTACCCCCCCCCCCCCTGTTTCTGTTCTTGTCACGGTGTAAATGATATAAAAATGTTTTTGTTTTTACTTGATGGACCGAGGGAAGGAACATTTAGCAAATTTCGAAATCGTGTGCAAAATGCTGAAACCATTCCGAATGCTTCCGAGCACTGCTAAACATCGCCCGAAGACTTCCGAACTTACCGAAGATCTCGTGCGGAGTGATATCTTTTCCGGTCAGAATCCCGACTACGCGAATTTTCTGAGCCCGCAGTCTTCATCGGAGAAGTTGCTAAGCAACAAGGGAATTAGGCTTTATTTTTCGTTGAGAAACTCGCGCGAAAGACTACGTCATCACTTGTGTTGCGTTGCGTTTGACGTCATTTTCTTAGTCTACGCTCTCGACCATAGCTTCTTTTGGACCAATAAGCGCGCGAGAAATTTGACAGTTATTGTAAAATGACGAGCTAATCTCGTACCCAGATCTTCTCAACACTAGAGAGCGAGAACATCGGTACGAGATTAATGACAGGCCAAGCGCAGTTCTCACCTTGTAGCTGTTGGGTTTACACCGCCGCTGTGCAGCGGCCATTCAACCGGTTCAGCTGGAATATTGTGTTCGTTTAGATACTGTGCTGTGGCTTCTGTAGCGTACAAAGTGAATCCCAGTTGGTGAAGCTTGTTAGCTGTTGGCAGGAACTTTGGCTGCAAGGATTGCTGTTAAGTACACGAAGACGAAAGCAAGGTGGATACAGTCGTTTGGGTTAACCATATCAACATATAAATTCTCCTTTCTCGCCTTAATAGCTTCATACCTTCTTTAAAGTACTAGTTGAGAGAATTTGTCTAAAATATACGGCGCTCGCAAGACTGTAACTTTTGAGTCTGTGGATGAAACCCTAGTGTGTGACCATTCATATGAAGCTATTGAGCAGTACTTTCATGTGGTACTGTTTATTATGTTGTACAAGGTGGTTCTAACTTTTAAGTCTGTGGATGAAACCCTAGTGTGTGACCATTCAAATGAAAGCTATCGAGTAGTACTTGTGAGTGGTGCTGTTTGTTTTTGACAATTTTGCAAAATGAAATTCAACATTTTTTTCTTCAGTTTTGAACTTAGCACTCTTGGGAGTGAAAGGGTTAAATTGTCTTTTTCCGTTCACTCACTGAATATATTAGGGTTGCAGTGAAGAGAAAAGATTGACATTTGACTAACAGAAACCCCAGCATGGGATCGAACTTTCCGAAAAAAAGAACGAAAGTAAAAGTAAATCTTTATTTCAACAGGGTGGCCTATTCAGCTCGAAGGCTGGTATCCAGAGGGGCCTTGCATCTAAAATATACATTATAGAAGATGCTGCACAATTAAGAATCTAAAAAATACATTACTAAAAATGTTACGAGAAGATAAGAAGTTCTTTGACAGGCGGGTGGCGAAAGCCGCAAGAATCCATGACCGCTTCGCTCGCCGACTCGCGCGTAATTCTCGCGCATGGGCGCCGCCCCAAACGTGAGGCAGCTTGAAGGATAATAGGCGGAGAAAATTCTGTACATTGTCGGCGCTTGCTAGGGACCGAAGAATTCTGTTTTAGTACACAAGGTCCTGCTCACTAAGAGAGTTTCACTTTGCGTACATCCTTTTACAAACATCAAATTATGTTAATTATAGTTACTCTGTCAATCATCATACCTGAATACCAATCAGAATGCCCTTCTTTGGCAGACGGAAGCCAGTTGACATCAAAGCTTTGAGAAAAGCCGCGTGAGCAGTGGCTCCAAAACAAGCAACCTACAAAGAAACAAGCTGCGCATTAGGCCTGGGACTCGAAGGGTTACAAAACCATATTGTATTTAACCCTTTCAATCCCAGAGTCAAACCTTGAGTCAATAAAAGTGGTTGTAACTTTTAAGTCTGTGGATGAAACCCTAGCGTGTGACCATTCAAATGAAAGCTATTGAGCAGTACTTTCAAACTGTCAAGTGGTGCTGTTTTTTTTGACAATTTTGCAAAATGAACCTCAGTAGAATAAACAGACGTCTCTTTTCGCGCGCTCTATCAGTCCCCCGCTCCGCGAGAGACGTCTGAGATTCGACCCGAAAAATTCCATACTGATGACGTAGCTCTACAGAGATCCGTGTCGTGTCTCTGAGTGGTTGTTGCTCCGTTTTGAATTTTCGCGCGCAAGCAGCAACCAATCAGAGACACTACACGGATCTCTGTAGAGCTACGTCATCAGTAGGGATTTTTTCAGGTCGAACCTTAGTAGGCAGATCTTGAACAGTGGGAAAATTGACCGCGCGAAGAGAGACGCCTGTTTACTGACGCTATAAAATCATGGGTTCATTAATTATCGTCTCACCTCTCCAGTGGAAGCCATTTCACATTTCAACAGTGGATCCGCGTCACGCAGTCGTGGCCACGAAAACATCGGCGCCTGAAGAAAGGAAGACATACACGCATGCGCTTAACATACAACAACCTATGTTGCTGTTACCATATGGAAGAGCAAACGTTGCTCTCTGAGCGGACACTCGGACAGCTCTACTTACGGCCGCCTTGAAAAAAACCCCGTTTGAACTCTAGCTCATACAAATTCTGTATTTACACATTTCCGTAAGCGCCAGCTCCAGTTGCGGACACTTTTTCAGCTTCCCGAGGCTGTCCGCTTACGGGAGCTTCGACTGTATTCGTTTATAATTGCATTGGGTAATGTTTTGCTAGCAAACGTGCCCTAAGGGGCAAACAGAGTAGATCTGGTGGCCATTTTATCCTATGCCCCTGTTAAATTGGAACCTGTCACATGTCCTGCTTCATGTATAAGTAGAGGTAATCGCATGGGGCCGAGTAAAATTAAGGATTAATATCACGCGTGTTTTTCAGAAATTTCGATCACGTTCGAAAATCTTCGGAAAACTTCGGGTGATTTTCGGAAATCTTCGGAAATCTTCGGGTAATCTTCGGAAATCTTGGGAAGGGTTCGGGTCATCTTCGGAACTTGTGGGAGTTTTCGGATGAACTTTGCACTCTTCGGAAATCTTGCCCTGGGCACACCAAAATTAGCGAAAAATGCCCTCTGTCTTAACCAATCAGAATTCGGTAATTTTGCCCTCTGTGTTATTCGTGAGATAACTAGTGTACTGAGCTGACAAACCTTGATGCCAACATATCCAGACGGCTGCAGAGGCGTGGACAGGTCAGGCAGCGTATTTTCAAGAGGATAGTTCACCATTACTTTAGTAGCTACACTGATGAAGTCTGTTCCAACTGTTTTGGAGACGAACGGAAAGGAGCGAGATGCACGCAGATTACATTCAATCACCTGTCAGAGGAGAATAGGAAAAGATAACATCAGCCCAGTCAGGTCTTCCCTGTATTTAAAGGAGCTATGTCATGATATTTTAAGTCATTTTTTGCGAAGTGCAAAATCACCTTCAAATTGAAGGAAGCCTCAAAATAATAGTTTACTAAGGTAGAAAAATACCAAAGAGGTGATAAAAAAACAGACAGGAACAAGGATGGTCGAGGATGGAGAAGATTAAGACGGATTGCGAACGGCAAACTTGAAAAGATTGGCAAATTTTTCAAGATGCGCCAACCGTGACGTAGCTCCTTTAAGGTCTCTAATGATCAAGACTCTCCTGGAAGACAGCGGCGCTGCGTCGAGCGCAGAACTAAAAACACTCAGGCTGGAGCAGGACGTGTCCGACATCGTGCCCGACTCAAGCGGTCGACGTAGTAGTAGTAGAAGTGGGGGCATATATCCCTTTGAGCCCTGTATCCAGATATCCCTGGGACACTCAGATCCTATAGCCTGGATATCCCTGCGGCCTCGCATTTCAGATCTTCCGGGGTATCTGTATCTCAATGCTTAGTCAACTTACAGTGCAATCCACGGTAAGAAAAAAGATGGCGGCTGTACAATTTACCACAATATCTTGCGAACCTAACACAGCCAATAGGCGCATAGAAAGCCATATTTTTGTGAAATTCGTCCCTGTACTAACAGCATTGTGTATGCTAGGTTTGAAGTTTTTAGAACTTTTCTGTGCGTTTTTATGAGCGTTTTTTAGGGTTTTCGTGCGCTAAGAATTGTGGGTAAATGTACCAGTCGCCATCTTTTTTTCTACGGTGGATTGTCTCTGTCTGTACATATGCTAGCTATCGTTCCCTATAACTGACAAACTCAGCCACTTCCTATTTACTATTCACGAATTTAGTCAAATAAGTTGGAAATGATTCTTACCATTATGTTGTTATTTTTAGCCAAAAACTGCGTGTTGAACGGACCAGAAATTTCAAACCTCTCAGCAATCTTCCTGGTTGCCTCTTTGACCTGTAAAAACAAACAGTTAAAATTTTGTGCTTTACCAAAGCGCGATCAGCAAATCCCTCTGATTCACGAACATGATAATGTTCTATGAAAGGTGATAACACGTGGCTGACCACACCCATAAGTAACATGCCAGACCATCTTGTAAACGACTGTGCGGAGAAACCTCTTGTTACTTTGAATGCAAGCACGAGGCAGCACGTGGTCAGCCCCGCCCACATTAATAACACCAAACGCGACAGGCGCACGTGGCAGCACGTGATCAGCCACACCTATTCCATTACAGCAACCTGCCATGCTATAGGTCGTGAACCTGAACGTAAGCACAAGGCAGCCCGTGGACAGTCACGCCCACTTAAGCGATCAGCTACACCTAGTTCATGATAGCACGCTGCGAAAGGTCGCGACCCTGAACGTAAGCACGTAGCAGCACGTGGAGAGCCAAGCCCACTTATTACCACCAACCTGTGCAATATCTTCTTCACTGATGGTCTGTGGAGGTAAGATCAAGGTAGCGTCACCGGAATGGACACCAGCATTCTCCACGTGCTCAGAAATGGCATGAGCGACAACCTATAGGAAACAGACAACAGCGTCAGCAACTAGCTGGTATACAAGAAATAGAGAAACTGAGGAAAGTTTTTGATAACGTAAATTTTTTCCGAGTAAAGTCGACGCTCCCGTAAGTGGACACCCTCGGGAAGCAGAGGAAGTGTCCGCGCTGCTTACGGGAATGTGTAAATACAGAGTTTGTATGAGTTAGAGTTCCAACAGGGTTTTGTCAAGGTGGCCGTAAGTAGAGCTGTCCGCTTACGAGAGTGTCCGCTTAGAGGGCTTCGACTGTAACATCTTGCTCACATTTCTACCAAGCTTAAAATTCACCATAATTTCTATCCACACATATATTTAGCATTTCCTGTTCAATGTGGCTTATGTGAGACTAATATTGTCTCGGTCCAGTTAAAGATTGATAAAAGCAAGATCACCAAGTGTAATCCAACCTCGTTCCCAGGGTCTCTCATCTTCCCGAAGATGAGAGACCCTGGGAACGAGGTTGCAACTAACCTTTCCGTCCTTTGCCACGGCATCCATTTCAATTTCCCGCGCGCCCTCGATGAACTTTGTCATGACAACGGGATGGTCCTGAATTCACAACACAACGTTTTATTATATTATTTATATCTACTCTCACCCTGGTCAATTATTACACCACCCTACTTAAAGGGGAAGTATCACGGAGATTTTCACCTATTTCGGTCAAAACTGTGCTATAATACCTTTTTATATACAAAATAATTCTAGAACACCAAGAGAAATACATCAACCGAATTCTTGAAAGACAATCAAATTATGATCTGTTCTTCGAGAACTTGAAAAACATTAGCCTAACATTTTTCAAGTTGCAATCCATTCCGACCCAGTCCAACTATGGCCAGGGACACTTATTGACACTGGGGTGGTAATTTATAACAAAATTGGACCATTATTTTTAGGTTTCTGTTAATACAAAACCGTATTTTGGTTTTTGAAATGACACCAAATCCCCGTGATACTGCCCCCTTTAATTGTGCGTTAATTGCAAGTTTCTCTATATCCCCAAACCTCAGCATTAGCCACCTATGCTCATTGCGCTAAAATATTATTTGGCTAATTCAAGAGAGGATGATCTAAGAGAAGGATTCCCCGTGCCCCATGATAATTTTCTGAAATCTATTAATAGCTTCGCGCCGTGCTGTGAAAGTTATTGTTATTTCCTTCTGATCGAGGCTCCAGCATTACGTTATTATTCGAACTGACCAATCAGGTAGCGCGCTTAAAATAGCTCAGCTATGGTCTGAAAGTTAAAAATAGATTTCAAAAAATATATTATTGGAAGAGAGCCATGTATGGGGGAATGGTTCCCTAATTTCACTATAACCAATTGAACTCACCTGGGAAACTCTAGCAGCTTCTTCTAAAAACGTCTTTAACTCCACTGGACCGTATGCCACATTCATGGCCGAACCACTGCGAATGAAATAAAAACGGCGTTTATGTAAAAAGAAAAACACAAATTCCTCATTCATTCCTCATTCAATCCTCTGGATAAGTTTGTTAAACCATTGTGGTTGAAGTGTGAATGGTACTGGCGGTGTCATTCATTATAAAAACGATCTATGATGTGTAAATGTGTACAGCAAAGTTATATTATTGAGATTGTAATTAACTAGACTACGAGTAGTCCCTCGTTTTTCTCAGATCGAGCGGGCGAGCGCGCGCGAAGCGCGTGGAAATATCCTCGCGCGAGAAGACGCGACGCGAAGAGGCGCGAAAATGCGAAAAATGCGCCTCTTCGCGTCGCGTCTTCTCGCGCGAGGATATTTCCACGCGCTTCGCGCGCGCTCGCCCGCTCGATCTGAGAAAAATGAGGGACTACTCGTAGTCTAGTAATGAACTGTTTACCTCAGAACATAAGAAGGTCTCAGAAGACAGGGGTACCCAACAGTAGCAGCAAAATTCAGCGCGTCATCCTAAAACAAAACACAGTGGAGGTGAACTAACAGGACTATAAAATTCACAAATAACTTGCAGAATAAAACACCAGGTACTCACCACAGATGACACAGCTCTCCAGGGCGCTGTCCGACTCCTATCTCATCAAGAATCGCAGAAAAACGAGATCTGAAGAAGAATAGAATGATGTAAAATCCTGGTTATAGATAGACTGCAAAACAGTCCGTATTTTCGCGCGAGAGTGTCGGGCTGAACGCGGCCGAAGGATCTGGAACGAGCGTGAAATTATTTTTCGCCACATTGCCAATGACTCTATAAACGAATACACGCAAACAAAAGTGAAGTGTAGTGAAGTGTCACGTTCAGGTCACGTTTATGGTATCGAATTCACTGTATAGTCGGAGCTGTTAAGGAATTTTTGACAAATTAGCGGAAGCATCAGACCCCCTGGTCGGAACGAATTTGTTGTATGAAAAGGGGATAGTCTCTCTTTTCTCGCCTCTTACGAGGCTCGCGCGTGGATTATCGGCGCTTCGCGCCTCTCAATTCGCGCGTCGCGCACAATATCTCGAGAAAAAGAGAGACTGTTTTGCAGTCTAGGTTATAGACCCCTCCCCCACCCCAGCTCGCTTATAGGTCCATGTAAGACAATTTCAGGTCATAAGCCCCATACTATTCTTTTATTTCCCTACTTACATCCTCACAGAACATTATACTAGTAATCTATCAAACACTCGAGACAGTGTTTCATCACATTTCCAAACACCTCGAATTTCGTCAAAAATACTCCGCTGCGCGTCGTATTTTCAACGCTCTTCTCGGTGTTTGGAAATGCGATGAAACGCTGTCTCAATTGTTTGATATATCTTCTCAATCGAAACTACGGAGAAATAAGATCGCGGTAAAAATCTCTGCTAATTAAGACCTGGTATCCAAACCACCATCACGGTTATGAGTTTCTTTGCTGTAATTTGATGAATTATTGAATTAGAAGGAGACGGCTGATAATTCAGACTACTTCTCTTCAAAATTTGTCACCCGGCACCTTAGCTAATTAACGAGGGTACATTATACTCGCTACATGAAGCGTGTTTTACCTTTCCTCCGCAGCGTCTATCATCAGCGGGGAGGTACCCAGGACATTGACACCATTATTGGACAAAGGAAGAGCCAGGTTATTAGGAATCTGACCGCCAACTGAGATCACAGCGCCATTACACACCTACAACACACAAGTAAAGCAAGTTTTAAAGGAAATCAAAATCCTCACTCACTACTACCTCCTCCCATAGGATAACAGTTCGCCGGCTACATGTTTTCCCGCGCTTACCATCGGCTACTTGTTTTCCCGCGCTTATCATCGGTTACTTGTTTTCCCGCGCTTACCATCGGTTACTTGTTTTCCCGCGCTTACCATCGGTTACTTGTTTTCCCGCGCTTAACATCGGCTACATGTTTTCCCGCGCTTACCATCGGTTACTTGTTTTCCTGCGCTTGCTGACCATCGGTTACACATTTTTCCGCGCTTACCACTGATTACACAATTTCCCGCGTTTACCATGGGCTACTTGTTTTCCCGCAATTGGTTCATATTAGCCGTCGTAGATTTTACGAAAGTAATTAGAAACGTGCTATTATAAATGATTCCATGCTTTATAATTTAATCGTGTAAGAGACATTACCTCTTGTTGGTAGATGTCCAAGACTCTTTCAAGGGAAAGTTCCTCAAAGTAAAGGCGATCACACTCGTCATAATCAGTACTAACAGTCTCAGGGTTATGATTCACTACAACCTGCGATGAAAAAAACAAAATACAAGCCTGTGCTATTAAGACGGATTCCGCTCAACGTTCGAGCAATAAGTGCAAAAATTAATTACTAAAAAACTACTCATAGCACGATAACATTTTGAATACTATTTGAAACATATCACTTTAATTCACATCTCCAAGTGACCCCGCAATTAAATTCTCAAGCATTCTCGAGAAAATTAACGTCAAACCTCGTAAAAAAATAATAAAAACGCACGCCATTTTGTTTTGAACTGACATGAAGCGTCTTTTTAATTAAAATATGTAATGACTTCTCTCGCGGGGTCAGCTTGGGAGCTAATTTATCGATAATTTCTTCTTAACTGTATTCAAAATGTTACCGTGCTATGAGTATTTTTTTGGTAACTTAATTTTTTGCACTTTTTGCTCGAACGTCCAGCGGAAATCGTCTTAAGACGAAATCCATTAGAAAATCGAGTAATATTTCTGGCCAGTGGACAAAAATCCTGTACTACGACGCCATAAGCTTTCACGCTTAAACTAGACATTCATGAGCCGTACCATAACGGTATCCACCAAATAATATAACTCCATAATCCTTAAATTGCTTTCCGCTTTGAGTTTCCTCCCGTGAATTGGTTGAGTCATGAGAGGTGGCAGCCATCATTAACAAAAACATGGCTGCCACCTCTCATGACTCAACCAATTCACGGGATGAAACTCAAAGCGGAAAGCAATTTAAGGATTGTGGAGTTATATTATTTGGTGGATACCGTTATGGTACGGCTCATGAATGTCTAGTTTAAGCGTGGAAGCTTATGGCGTCGTAGTACAGGATTTTTGTCCACTGGCCAGAAATATTACTCGATTTTCTAATGGATTTCGTCTTAAATTCTAAAGCCAAAAGCCTTTAATGTAATGTCGGAAACGCGGTGGCCTAATGATTAGCGCGTTGGACTCCGGATCGAGCGGTCTGGGTTCGAGCGCTGGCCTGGGTCTCTGTGTTGTGTTCTTGGGCAAGACACTTTACTCTCACAGTGCCTCTCTTCACCCAGGAGTAGAAATGGGTACGGGTGACAAAATGCTGAGGGGTAACCTGCGATGAACTAGCATCCCATCCAGGGGGAGTAGCAATACTCCTAGTCGCTTCATACCACAGCAACCGGGATAAGGGCCAGTTTGGCTCGAGTGTGGTTTTACCTTTAAACGAGACGATTTTGAACGAAACAATGTTGCGTTAAAAATCAATATCGTGTAACATGGCGCGCGTTTAACGCAAAGTTTTAACGTTGTTGCCCGAATTTTTAATGTTGCCGTTGCCGTAACAGTGTTGCGTCACTTTTATATGGGAGTCTCTCGCGGGCATTAACCTTCCTGTAAACGCAATCAAATGTAGAAGCAATCATTGAAGCAAAATCATTGCATATTTTTACGCCAAAAGTAGATTATTCTTCATACAACCTCGAAGCTCTCTGAGCGGACACTCTCGTAAGCGGACAGCTCTACTTACGGCCACCTTGACAAAACCCCGTTTGAACTCTAGCTCATACAACTCTGTATTTACACATTCCCGTAAGCGGCCATCTCCAGTTGCGGACACGTTTTTTGCTTCTCGAGGGCGTCCGCTTACGAGAGCTTCCACTGTATTACTTACCGTATTAATTCCAAGTTTTCTCAAAGTCCTGATACAAGACACTGCGCACCAATCGAACTCCACACTGCTACCGATATGATAAGGACCACACCCAAGTACCATGACACCCTGATCATCAAACACCAAGTCGTGTTCCTGGCCATTGTATGTCATGTACAGATAGTTTGTCTTGGCTGGATACTCGGCTGCCATTGTGTCAATCTGTTGAGTAAATAAAACCAACCTGGCTCTTAACATACAGTGGAACCCTGATGTAACGAAGTGCCAAGGGACTGGGAAAATTTGTTCGTTATAACGGGGTTCGTTATAAACGAAACGAATTTGTGGGAAAACGACCAAAATCTTCGTTCCATCTCTGTTGATCAGTTTCGCATTCAACTTCAGGCGCGTGGTGACATTTATTCGTTATATCGGGGTAGATTCTAAGTTTGGGTTTCTGGATTGTGTTCGTTATATCGGGGATTTCGTTATAATCACGATAAAGATGGATAACGCTATCCACTGGATAAATCCCGGGGGGGGGGGGGGGGACTCCCATATAAAAGTGACGGGGGTGATCGCCGAAAATTTTGAAAAGAACCCCTAAGAGGTACCAGAATCTTGTGCTGTGGGTGTGGCTAAGCAGGCTCCGATTCATTTTCACCCTAAGAGGTACCAATTCTAAAGAAAAACCTAGTTCATATCCTATTTTTTCCGGCTTAATACTCTAAAAGGTACCAGAATAATTATAATAGCGGTCATTTTAGATTTTAACACCCTACAAAACACAAATTTTAACCCCTCAAAGGTACTGCGATCACCCCCGTCACTTTTATATGGGAGTCGTCCCCCCCCCCCCCCCCGGGGATAAATCACTATCCAACGGATAGCGTAGTTTGTTTTGTTAACACTTATCCACTGGATAGCGATTTATCCGGTGGATAGCGTTATCCACCCTTTGAACAACCCGGCCCTGATTAACAAGTTAACATACCTGTTTAGCAAGTTGCAAACCTGATTAACAGGTCACATACCTGTTTAACCCAGGGTTTTACTCCTTGTTTGATTCTCTCATTCCTCATATCGTTCTCCTGGACCCCAATCAGTCTTCCGAGCTGTCTGTCAGAAAACCCAGCTTGTTTGGCTTCTAACAAATCTTGCCGCTGAAAGGATCCCCTGAAAATAAAAACCCGCAGTTTTTCGTCTGAGTGGTTGCTAAGCAACGTGATGTATCCTTATGACGTCATGCTGACGTACTATTTTCGGTGAACACATTGTGCTTTGATTGGACAATAGGGAGTTTAAGCAAACCACGACGGCAACGCCGCTAAATAAAAGGTTTAATGAGCAGCACAATGGCTCCGCACGTGCGTTATACATTGGTACATTTCTTAGCCGTCCTCTGCAAAACAACAACGTAAAATGACCAAATTCTGAGATTTCGGAGAACGTGAACCGTAACGGCGAATTTTTCAAGTTTCTCTTTGGATTTGAACGCTGCATTACATATTCAGTCGAGGACAGGTCTGACACGATAGACAGACTGAATTGACTATATAGATAATCTCGAAACGCTTAAAGTAAAATATAAATTCGTTTTTTAATCGACGTTGTGCTCGGCGTTGCTTAAAGGAGCTATGTCACGATATTTTAAGTCATTTTTGCGAAGTGCAAAATCACCTTTAAATTGAAGAAAGCCTCAAAATAATAGTTTACTAAGGTAGAAAAACACCAAAGAGGTAATAATAAACCAAACAGGAACAAGGATGGTTGAGGATGGAGAAGATTAAGACGGATTGCGAATGGTGAACTTGAAAAAATTGGCCAATTTTTTCAAGATGCGCCATCCGTGACGTAGCTCCTTTAAACTCCGTAATAAGAATCGAAAACTCGTCGGGTGTGACGAGGATTCGCTGAAAACGACAGTAGTTCCGCTGACTAAATGCAATAGCGTAGAATTCCGATAATAAGGACCTCCACAGACTAGAGAGATAGTTGTCGATGTTAAAAAGTTGTCGATAACAAAAAAGCCAGTGTGTGAAGCTAGTTATCGATAACTAAGGGCCTAGTTATCGATAAGTACAGTGGAACCCCGCCTTACGACCACCTCGTTAATACGACCACTTTCTTTTGTCCCGAACTGAAGTTCTCTCAGTCATTTTCTTATTTAAGAACCCCTTTAATACAACCACCCCGTTAATGCGACCAGATTTTGCTGGCCTGTTGGTGGTCGGATTAACGGGGTTCCACTGTAGCTTCACACACTGGCTTTTTTGTTATCGACAACTTTTTAATCATCGACAACTTAATGGTTATCGATAACAATTGGCCTAGTCTGTGGAGGCCCTAGGTTAAATATTTTGATCTTGGGGCTGAGGAGTTAAAAACGTTAATGAACAAAACTGCTTACACGAGAAAATTGTTTATCAGTCGGTGACACAAGCTACTCGAAAAAAAAAGAAGCAAAAAAGCCGAGTTATCCCAACAGGAGTCGAACTTATGACCTTCTGCACACCGGTGGTTGGATGCTCTACCTGAGCTACAGGAGACTCGTGGGAGCTTAGGCCATATAACTAGGTTCAAATGTGACAAACTCCCCGCATACTGCTAGGATTAGTTTTATCATTTCTTTCTAAACTGCTTACAGTGTCTGGTTCTTCACGTCTCTTTCTATTTCCACAATGCGATGTAGTTTGTGCAAGAACCAGCGATCGATGCTCGTCAAGTCGTGTATTTGATCCACTGAGTAGTTCTCATGCAGCGCCTGTAGATTTAAAGAAATGTTTTGAAACGTTACAACACTTGCTTCGTTCGTTAACCCTTAAGCCCTGGCCAAACCATAGTTAATAGAGGGGAATGGTTATGAAGCCCGGCAAAGTTCTTTGTTATATGTTTTTGTTCGCTATTTTGGGGGTTGACCGTGCACAAAACCTGACAAAATACAATAGGTGGTTACGTGTGTTCAAGCAACTAACCAATAGAAACGTTGCGATTACGTAATTCATAATTCATTCAATTGTTTGCTCCTTTGTAGTTTGCCGGGCTTCATAACCATTTAGTAGTTATGTAACTGAAAAAAACCCTTGTAGGGAGTTGCAATAAAGTTTCCATTCCATTCCATTTCCCTCTATTAACTATGGCCAAACGAAGGTTTTTTAATGACTAGTAGCATAAAACCAAAACCAAAGTAAAAAACTAATCACATCTGACCTATTACAACAAAACGCCAATTTAGTTGTAGCTGAGAAACCACTAGTAGTGAGCTTTATGTCGTGCAAGATGATCCTGTAATGGAGTTATGGAAGTTATAAATACAACCCTTTGAGTTCAAGTTTGCCGTAATAAAGATTGTTGTTGCTTATGTTGGCCTACTCTTATATTAAAGGAGCTACGTCACGAATGGCGCATCTTGAAAAAATTGGCCAATTCTTTCAAGTTCGCCGTTCGCAATCCGTCTTAATCTTCTCCATCCTCAACCACCCTTGTTCCTGTTTGTTTCTTATCACCTCTTTGGTGTTTTTCTACCTTAGTAAACTATTATTTTGAGGCTCAGGTCTTCAATTTGAAGCGCAAAACTGGCTTAAAATATCGTGACAAGACTCGTTTTACATTTTTTCGTCTTTAAACAACGTAAACTCAATTGTAGTTCATCTACATTTTAAAATTGTTTTCATTATACTTAAAGAGTTTCTGAGAAGGCAGCCGAAGGAAAAACACGATTGCACCTTGTGTTTGAAATTGCCTCGCATCTATGTTCGATTGCATTGTTATAGAATAAACAAGATACTACGCGCGCTCTGATTGGCTCAAAACCATTTACTATAACTCTATGGACACATAGAAAATTGCTTCATGTTTTTATTTCATAAAAATAATAGAAAAACGTTTTCTCCGTGTTTCCATAGAGTTATAGTAACACAAGTGAAGTTTTGGGAGGCGAGAAATGCTGTGGAAACACTCGCCTGTGGCTCGTGTCTCCACAGCATTTCTCGTTCTCCCAAACTTCATTTGTGTTACCATAACTCTATGGAAACACGGAAAACGTTTTCTATTTGGTATATTTATGCAAGTCACGTTCACCATGAGACCGCAGACATATTTATTGCAGGTGATTTGAACTTTCATCAGGTTTGTCGATGCGCAATGTCGGATAATGAAATTATTATATTATATTATGAAATTATTATAGAAATTATAAAAATATAGACAAATGGATAAAAAAAAACGTCCACCGATTGAAACTAAGAACTGATTGCCAGCTGTGTGATTCAGAATATTGTCGATATAATGTAAGCTATTTTAAAATAATAAAACTTGGCGGCCGAATTTCCTATTACAAAATCAAGATGACACTCTAGTCTTCAGTCTGTTATTATTCCTAGATTTTCCCCCTTTATCAAAGCCACTGACGTAAAACCTGGCATTGAAACACAATTACGGTCCCTTTGAAAAGCAAAACCCATATGCAAACTCTTTTATTTAGTGATATAGTTCAGTTCCGGTCACTGGTCGATCGCATCTCCCATTAGAACACGAAAAAGCAACATATCTTTAAAATCTTCTCTTCAGTGAAGAAGACTAACTCTTCATTTTCCAAGTCATGAATATCACTAACGGATGCGTCCACTCTTCATACAGTTCTGTAGTACTTCTTCAAGATCTTACCGTGGCGAAAAACGTACAGCCCAACCCTGTTGGTTATTTTCTGCGCTGTGAATATCGTGGCGGCCATCTGTTCAAGCTGTGGAAACGCGCTGGTATTTCTAACCGTTTTTAAGCTTCTCCGAGCTTCACATCTCCTCCAACATTGGCTTAGCGAGCTTAGCCGCAGCGAACTTCTTCGAAGGTCTGTCCGTGCATTGCTTCTGCGCTGTTGGGGTGTGCTTGTTCTTCAAGGCGAACTGCCCTCTTTCAAGTCTGAGCCTTGGAGTCGTGTACTTTCTCACTTATGGCTCTGTTTACAGTTCAGTGCTTAATCTAACCCTTGTGACGCTTGAAACGGTATATCGGAGTGATCCATTCGCTTCGATACCACGTGATTTTGCCATGGCATCGCATCATCAAATTCATCATCGCAATTTGGATCACTAGTTTTTCATCAGTGCCCCACTTCTGATTGACAATACCATCGTTTATCGGGTATCTAGAACCATCTTGACAGCAACTTTGTTCGTGGCTCTTACCGCAACGGTTTTATTTCAATTTTAGAATTCACCGCGCTTCCAGAAGGCAACGTCGACAGGTTTTCGGGCACAGGAGCAAGTCATGCTGCAATTTCCAGCCGAGAATCAGCAACAATATAGATTTAGAGGCGCACGAAACAATGTTTTTTATTTTCATCACTTCTTATAGTTTTGTTTTGTACCTGGTTTAGCGACAAGAATTTTAAAGGCTCCTCAGTCAGACGCCTCGAGACTCAAAGTTGCTCTGATAAGACCGTGGGCCGCGGTATTTTTCGGACTGTACTGTAGCGTGACTCCGTTTTATTTACTTTTTCAGATGTAGAGAGCTTCGTAGATATACCAAGAAATTGTTTCGAGTTGTACAGCGTGTTATAAAACTTGTAATTCATAATTGCTAACAGTTGAAAAAATTCAGTAGTTCGAGTACCCTAGGAAAGTTCTTAGTCAGTGCCAAATTGTGACCACCATCTGTAAAAAGAACTGTTAACAATAAATTCAAACAAATAGACTTCTTCTTGGCTTTATTAATTTCCAAAATAAAAGTTCTTAGTCAGAAGAAGAAAACTGTTAATAATAAATTCAAACAATAATAAATTCAATTTTTTTTTTCTTCAAAAAACAAAAAAAAACACAGGTTGAGTGCACACCGCAAAAGCGCCGCTTTCGAAGCGCGCAGGTGGGAACGGATGCATCCTCGTCCCCAGGGCCCCTCGTTTTTTTTCTTTGCGATCTGGGAACGAGAATGGAACGGATGTAGCTCAGATGAAGTTTTAGTAAAAACTGTTGTAGTCTCCTTTAGTTGCGCTTAACAATGCTTCAATGAGATAATACCACAACCTGCATTTCGCAAATTGGAGGGAAAATTAATTCCGAAAAAGGAAATTAACGCGAAAGAGGAGGTAAAATTTCAAAATGAAGGAAATGAACGCGATTAACACAAAGAAAACAAAGATATTCTGGCCGAAATACAAGAACTCAGATGCTCTTCTGAAAGCGAGGGTGAACTGGAAATATTGTTTTTTATTGCTTTTTTTAGGCTTTGAAATTGTAAAAAGATTGAAATACAGTGTGCAGAAAAGAGAATGCTATTGTTTCCTAAGTGTCAAATACAGCGTATGTACAGGATACAGAATTTGGGAATTGAAATTAAAGGGAATGTTTCTCAGTTCGGAGCACGTTCAGGTTCTTATCAACTTTATCCGTTTAAAAACCCCACTCACATGTAGTTCTCGATTCTTCAGTAATCACATACTATAATTAGTCCAAGGAAAAACGATGAATGACCACAATTCACAAAAATTTTCAACGGATTACACCGAGAATTGTCGACATTGAATACCAGAATAAATTACCATAATAAAGTGTTGGCCCGAAGGATTTATTCCGTTAAGGAGTGCACAAGGGGGGGGGGGGGGGGGGGGGGGGGGGTGGTTGAATCGGGGATTATAGAGTGATAGTTGACTGGTAGAGGTGTACCACGTGACCAACAGTGACTCAATTTAAAGGAATTTCTCTCACCTTAGCGATGGAGTACACTCTTGTGTTTGACGGAACACACAACTCATCGTCAAGTCGGCCGTCTGATAATTCTTGATGCACGCTTGGAAGCTACGACAGAACAAAAAAACATAGCTACAACCGAAGACAAAAGTAGTTGGAACGCTCACTGTTGCAAATAGAAATTTCTCCCCTATTGACACTAAAACTTTGTTATTATAAAGTTAGTGTCTTTGACTATGACTAAAGATGCCCCCCCCCCCCCCCCATAACAAGGTTGCACCTCGTTTGGTGGTAATGTGGTTGCAACCCAACATTGAGACGGGGAGGGGGGGGGGGGGGGGGTGGGAAGTTAATTCTGTTGATCGTTCCAACACTTCTGTCTTAGGTTGTAGTTCTAAACGAACTCAGTCTTCATACATAATAAGTGTGCAACTAATATTGTGGATTTCAAGCAAACCACGACAGCAGCGAGAACTATACACATGTACATATTAAGACGATTTCCGCTGGACGTTCGAGGCAAAACAGTGCAAAAAAGTAAGTTACCAAAAAAATACTCATAGCACGGTAACATTTTGAATACAGTTAAGAAAATGATCGATAAATTAGCTCCCAAGGCTGACCCCGCGAGAGAAGTCTTTACATATTTTAATAAAAAGACGCTTATGTCAGTTCAAAACAAAATGGCGTGCGTTTTTATAATTTTTTACGAGGTTTGACATTAATTTTCTCGAGAATGCTTGAGAATTTAATTGCGGGGTCACTTGGAGAAGTGAATTAAAGTGATATGTTTCAAGTAGTATTCAAAATGTTACCGAGCTATGAGTAGTTTTTTAGTAATTAATTTTTGCACTTATTGCTCGAACGTTGAGCGGAATCCGTCTTAAATGTATAACGCACGTGCAGACATGTTGCCGCAACTTGCAACACGGGTTGTAATTACTAAGGTCCCGTCCACACGTATCCGTTTTCGTTTGAAAATGCATACTTTTCGATGTGTTTACGCCCGTCGTCCACAAAACGCTGTTTTCATCGAAAACGCATACATTTGAAAACGCTGTCCAGAGTGGAGACATTTGAAAACGGAGCCCTATCGTATTAGTGTGGACGGCGAAAACGTAGGCTTACGAAAACGCTGACGTCATCACGAGAACTCCAATCCAGTCTATTTGCGTCTATTTCTCGCATGCGCAGATGACTGTTGTGTACTAATGTGGACGGGGAAAACGCTACGAAAACGATAGTGCGGACGCGGAGCTTTTGATGCGTTTTCGATGAAAACGGAGCGTTTCGAAAACGGATACCGTCCCATACGTGTGGACGGGGCCTAATACGCGCAAAATGGTCTTTTCAACTTGCAAAACGCAACAGTGTTGCGCGATGAAGTCGAAAGAAAATGTTGCCCGTATTACTTAGCTATGTCACGAGATGTTAAGTCATTTTTGCGAAGTGCAAAATCACCTTCAAACTGAAGAAAGCCTCAAAATAATAGTTTACAAAATTGGCCAATTTTTGCAAGTTCGTCATTCGCAATCCGTCTTAATCTTCTCCATCCTCAACCATCCTTGTTCCTGTTTGGTTTATTATCACCTCTTTGGTGTTTTTCTACCTTAGTAAACTATTATCTTGAGGCTTTCTACAGTTTGAAGGTGATTTTGCACTTCGCAAAAATGACTTAAAATCTCGTGACATATTAATGAAAACTTACCTTTGATACAAAGCCATCTACCGATGGATGGACCATACGTAAAGCCTTCTGGAAACTCTCCTCAAACGTTCGGCCAATGGCCATAACCTAAAAACGAAATCCCCACAAGTCAAATACAAATTACAGTAAAAACCCGCAAGTAAGAACCTGCATTTTCCCAAGTTAGCCTAAACAGTTTCTTACATAAATGGTAATTAGCACAAATTTAGGCTATTTAGGTTCTTAAATAGGTTCTTATTTTCTGAAGAAAAAAATTACATTGTAGCTAATAGAATTTAGTGGTATTCAGCCTATTCCTTGTATAAAATCTGCATACCAAGTAAGTATTTATGTAAAAATGACTGACTGTGTCTCCAAAGAGGATCCAAAATGTTGACCTATCTTATTTGCCCAAGTGTACACATTTTTTTATATAGATTTTAGAAAATAAGAACCTGTTTCAAATTTTAGGCTAAACAGGTTCTTGTATAGAGGGGGTCTAACTGGCAAATTTTAGCCTAACAGGTTCTTAAAAACTAGGTTCTTACATTACAAACTAGGTATTACATTACAATATTGTGAACAATATCAAGATGTGAGAATTAAGTAAAGTGGAACCCCGTTAATACGACCACCGTTGGGCCATGAAAATTTGGTCGTATTAACGGGGTGGTCGTATTATGGTGCTACACCCTTCTAAATAATGCCATGACAAATATACCTTAATTCCGCTATAAATTGAACATGTTAATCACTAACAACTTTGCCGCACAACATTCACTAAAATGCGTTATTATTTGTCAGATTGTGTCTATTTTCATTCATCAGTCTCACCAGGCATTTTGACTGGTCGTATTAACGGGGTAATTTTATAAAGAAAATAACGAATGGGGACTCCAAAAGGTGGTCGTTGGTCGTAATAACGGGGTGGTCGGATTAACGGGTTTTCAGATAAGAAAATGAGTGGGCTTTTGTTCGGGCCACAAAAAGTGGTCGTAATAACGGGGTGGTCGTGTATGTATTTTTTGACAAATTTTTCCAAAGGGACTCAAATTCAGTTCCATTCGGCATTAAAAATTGTCGAAATTTCCAACCGGGTCTTTTGATAAAATGGATAGTGCTCTTGTACTACATTGCAACGGTATTTTATTTCCCATGAGAAATCAACATCCATTTTCTCCTTGTTTTATCAAGTAAACTAATGTATCAAACACGAGACAGTGTTTCATCACATTTCCAAACACCAAGAAGAGAGTTGAAAATACGACGCGTAGCGGAGTATTTTTGACGAAACTCGAGGTGTTTGGAAATGTTACGAAACACTGTCTCGAGTGTTTGATATATTTTTTCAATCAAAACAAAAACTAAGGAGTAAACGGAGAAAAAAAGTCGTAAAAATCTATCCTAATTAAGACCAGGTATCCAAACCACCGTCACGGTTATGATTTCCTTTGTTATAGCCTGATAAATTACCGAAAGTAACGAGGGTCGTTACTTTCGGAATTAGCAGCCTTTGGGGCTTGCTACTTTCGGGGGGTCGCTACTTTCGGGGGGTCGTTACTTTCGGGGAACAAAAACCGTTAAATAACTGCTGAAGCTGGTGTGAGCTCTTTTTCCGAAATAAAAGACCGAAATTCGTAAAAACAATTGCTGTTGAAAATGAGACGGAATTGTTATGGCATAAGCGATAGCTTTCCTTGTAGTAAAGTGCCTTATGACACTGTACAAAGATATTTATACTTGTATATTTGACTAATGATTGGGAAAAAGATATGTATATATGTATAATGTCTCGCTACTTTCGGGGCCTCGCTACTTTCGGGATTTATTAGCAGCCACAAAGTTTTGACGTTACTTTCGGGGGGTCGCTACTTTCGGGGGGTCGTTACTTTCGGAACTTTACGGTATATGAGTAGAGAACGGTTGAGAATATATTGTCAAGCAGCTCAGTAGCTCAGAGGCCGAGAAAATTGAAATGTTTTACGTGTTCAAAAAAAAAACCAGAAGGCGCAAGATCGCTTGATACCGGCTTAAGAAGACTTGCCGGCAAAAGCCTTTCAAATTGGCTCGAATGTGCAATGCACTTACCGGTTCTAAATCTCGTTAGGTTTTGTATTTTTGAAAACCATTGTTTCACATTCTTTTTTAAAAGCAGTTTTATTAAGTCCCTTCTATTTGGGATTTGTATTCAAGTGGACCGTGAATTCCGGTTACGGGTAATGAAGATTACGAATTACAAACACTTTATCACAGTTTGGTAATGAAATGTTATAAATGGAAATTTTGTTGATAAAGTTGTCATAAAGCGATTAAAGCATTATGCCAATGCAAGGGGGGATGATACAATCTTGATCAATGTTAATCACATGTAAATCGGCAAGAAAATGAGCGATTGAACTCAACTAATTAAGGAAGCGAAAAAACGAAAGAAAACCATCTGATAAACACGAAACGAGGAAACTCTCGCAGAGTCAGATAATCGAGCAAAGATGAATCACACCACAGTCAACACCACAGTGCTTAGTTGTGGTTTCCCATTTCTTCCTGTAAATCCCACAATGATTTCTCCTGATCTTCGCGCTGTATTCATCTTCAGAATCGCAGTTAACGCTCTCACCTGTCCTCTCATCATTTTGCTGAACATCCTGGTGATGGTGGCAGTGAAAACCAAACAACAGCTTCGCACCAAGTCTAACATAGCCCTCGCCTGTTTAGCTACAACTGACCTCGTGGTCGGACTAGTTGTTCAACCTTTGCAAATCGCGGGCGAAAGTTTAATTCTCAAAGGCGTGGCTAGCAAGTTTTGCAGTGTAAACAAACTATCAATATGTTTGTCGGCATCGATTAATCATTTGTTCTTACTGAGTGCAGAGCGTTATTTTGCGATAAAACACCCCTTCGCACACGAGGACCAGGTTACCGAAGTTCGTATCATCATAGCCTCTGGTCTGGCGTGGATTGCAGCGATCATAATTCCCACTGAAGATCTCTTGACGTCAAAAAATCACTTTGTGACATTATTAGCAGTTTCTGCAACGGTTTTTATCTTTTCCCCTGTAATGGTTTACTTTAATGTTGCTGTATACAAGGAAGTCCGCCGCAACGAGAAACAAATTGCTGCTAACCAAGTTTCCATAGAAGCGAAAGAGAAGATACTCAAGAACAAGAAAGCTTTTTATACGACAACTATTGTACCACTCGTAATTTTTCTGTGTTATATCCCAGTAAATATCTGTGTTGTTTTTGTAAACACCTTTGAAGACAGAATCCCTGCGAATGTAGGATATTAGCCTCCTCCGCAGGCAACTCCTGGGTCTCCGGGGTCTGGGGCAAGAAGAGCGGGCACTGGGCCGAGGCTCAGTCACCTTTTTGTCCTCCGTACCAGTCTCTCACTCGTGCCTTTACGTAAGAGTTGCCTGCGGAGGAGGCTAGTAGGATATATTACTACGTATATTTTTACTTTATCGCCAGTACTGAATTCGTTGTTTAATCCACTGATTTTCGCTGTTAGGATGAGACAATTCCGCGTAGCTTTCATTCAGTTGCTGTCAAGAAAAACTATCGCACAAGCTGGGGAACTTGAGCGGAAGATCTTTGGACCAAGACAAGTTGGAGTAATGGCTACTGCTGAACAAGGACAAAGAAGGG
The DNA here is from genome assembly GCA_029204205.1 of Desmophyllum pertusum. Taxonomy (NCBI): domain Eukaryota; kingdom Metazoa; phylum Cnidaria; class Anthozoa; order Scleractinia; family Caryophylliidae; genus Desmophyllum; species Desmophyllum pertusum. Next base: position 1,225,855 of record MU826353.1, read on the forward strand.
GTAGCCGAGAAGAAAATGTGCAACAAGGAAATGAGACATTGAACAATGAACACGAAACTACAGCGCGAATACAGCCACTCGAGGAATATGAAGAAACAACTATGTAAGAAAAATCAAAAGTTTTCATTTCAAATCGTAGTTATTACGTCGTAAAATTCTTGAAAGTTTCAGTCCATAAGATTGTTTTCGTGAAGGTTTTATCCGCCAATAAACGCCACGTTCTATGGCAAACAGCAAACGCCGGCTTGCCTGTTAATTATGTTTACTTTTCCTCGAATTTTCAAATAAATCCATCAGAAAAAAAACCCCGACAGACGGCAAAAGTAGGATTTTTATCGTTTGACAGAAAAACAAACGTTATGCTTAATCTCACTAATCTTCGCACGGATATTTCGCATACAATCTATATTCAGTGAATATATTTAACAATTATTCTGCGAAATCGCGCGGAATATCGCCAAGGAAGGTTCAGTTTATCCTAATTAGCAAGTTATGATGAAGTAGGCCCAGTTCAGACGCCGTACTTCACATGAGCCGAATCGAATTCGAATTTAGGCCGACCCAAATTAATTTAGACCGACTGAATTGATTCAGACGCCGAGTTTAATTCAGCCGAACTTAATTTAATAGGGGAAAATTGCTGTTATATTGAAAAATACATTATAATAATTCATGCATTTGTTTCGGCTCATGTGAAGTTCGGCGTCTGAATCAAAGCCGGTCCACAGCCGTTATTCCCGGCTGAGCCAGGCGGGAAGAACGGCTGAGTCGATCCGAATTCAATCAGCCGTTCCGAATTGATTCAGACGGCGTACTTCACATGAACTTAATTCATCGAATTCGATTCGGCTCATGTGAAGTACGGCGTCTGAACTGGCCTAAGCGCTGTGCGGGGAGTATTCAATCGTGAATGTACAGTTTCCTACAGTGTGTAAATTCATCCCATTCTACGAAACATTAGGAATACTTTTTGAAATGCAAATATCTCATCCCTCAGCAAATTGTATTTTGAAAGTTTATTTCGCACTCTTATACTTCTATGACGAAAAACGTTCACGCATTGTAAGCCAAATTTATAGACTCGGATTGAGATCCACATTTCGTTACTTTTATTAACAATTATTGGATGAGGTTTTTTGTGATATCCAGAATAATCAAGGTCGAGGTAAGAGTTATCGACCTTGATTATTCTGGATATCACAAAAATTGAATCTAATAATTGTTTTATATACATTCAACGAAAAAAAAAATGCTTCTGCCACCGATGTTGTTTACTTAGCGGCAAGCAACGCAAAGCGCGCGAACTTGACATGATTACCCTTGGAAATCATGCACCGCGGTTATAGATGACATGATTACCCGTGATCCTTTCGCGAACTTGACATGATTACCCGTGACCTTGAGCGTCCTTGACATGATTATTGTATAATCTGCAGGTAGATGACGTAGATGCTTTCAAAGGCGCTGATTTCGAAAATTCACTGTACGCTTTCGGCCAATCAGAATAGAGATAGTGAGTTGAATGTATAATAATTAATTTTATTACACGACTAAGACACACTCAGCCCAAAATCCTATACAAGCGTGTGCACGATTATTTGCTAATTTTTCAAATTGTCCAAATTAATCCTTAATTTGGATACGTGTCCAAATTAACGAGTAATTTGGACTGTTTCACCCGCGATATAATTAAAACCTAATAGCACTACATGCTTGTCCAATTTGAAAATAATTGAATTCAAAAAATTCCTCGGACTGTGGACTCGGCCTACGGCCTCGTCCAATTTTGGTGGCCTCGGAATTTTTTCATCCAATTGTTTCCAAATTGGACAGCATGTTCTTACCCGGGGGGGGGGGGGGGGGAAAGATACCATATAAAAGTGACGGGGGTGATCACAGTACCTTTTAGGGTTAAAATTCGTGGTTTGGTACCGCTTAGGGTTGTTGAAATCTAAAATGACTACCGTTAGAGTTATTCCGGTACCTTTTAGGTATTTTTCGGGAAAAAAATATATGACAGGAACTAGTTTTTGTCTTAGAATAGCCCTTTTCACGGTTAACCTGAAATATTTGCATAACAATACAGCTAAACATAGAAGCGAGGCAATTTCGGCACAAGCTGTAAAACATCGTGATTTTCTTGAGCTCCTTAAACTATGTTAGCATAAAAATAGTTTTAAAACGGAGAATAACTAAATATGCAACTATTTTAGTTAAAGTTTGCCGTAAAGATCGTAATCCGATCTCCCTGTTGCTTATGCGAGTCTACTCTTTATTAATAGAGAAAAGTCGTTTTACAATTTTTTCTAAAAACAACGTAAACTAAAAGAATTGTAGTTCTTCTACATTTAAAACTGTTTTTATACTAAAAGAGTTGAAGGAGTTCAAGAAAATACGATGTTTTGCAGCTTGTGCCCGAAATTGCCTCGCTTCTATGTTCAAGTGTATTGTTATGCAAATATCGCAAGTTAACCGTGAAAAGGGCTATTGGTACCTCTTAGGGGTGAAAATGAATTCGAGCCACACCCACCAAACGAGATTTTGGTACCTTCGTACCTTTTGATCAAAAGAGATTTTGCTAAATTTCAGCTCTAACCTATATAATATTCGCTTTGTTATATTTTTCTTACTCTTGATAATGGCGTCATGATGACACCGAAACGTCGAGCAATATTAAATCTTTCATTCATTTTCGTACCTTCTAGGGGTTCTTTTCAAAATTTCCGACGATCACCCCCGTCACTTTTATATGGGAGTCCCCCCCGGGGGGTTCTTACCTCTCCAACACTCTTCATTGAACTGCCGATCTGTTTGGAAGTCATGTGAAATCTGTCAAGGTCCCATCTGGGAATCTAATGTGGATGAAAAGATGTACGACTTAATTTTGCCGAAAAACAAATTTAAGTAAATATATTAAATCAAAGGCTTTTATGAGCCACTCATGAATGATAAGGCATAAACTAGAACATTCTAACAGAAAGCCAAGTGCTTTAATTTAATTCATAAATTAATATGCATTAAATGCATAAATTAATGGTCACAGCCCATCGAGCGAGTGCTAATTTGCATATCCATGTCCCTCACTATAATAATAATTTAATAATTTAATAATTTATATAGCGCTATTTCTAAAGTTCACAGCGCTTAACAATATGTATAAGTTAAAATTAAATTAAGATGAACAGATAAATGGAACTAATTAATTACATAATAAAAAGCTAAAGTGATTAAAGTGAATAAGCAAGTTTGAATAAAAATGTTTTGAGATTCCTTTTAAAGGAATCAACGGAGGTGCTGAGCTTAACGTGTAAAGGAAGTGAATCCAGAGCCTAGGCGCTGAGATTGAAAAAGCACGGCTACCGTAGGTTTTAAGATTGAAGGATGGTTCTATAAGTAGATGTTTAGTCGAAGAACGAAGGGAACGAACAGGTACATAGTGGTGTAACATACAGCGAATATACTCAGGGGCTAAGTTGTTAAGAGCCTTATAGGTAATGAGTGCGACCTTGAAGGCAATACGTTGTTCAACAGGCAACCAATGTAGTTCAATCAGAGTATCAGATATATGATCATACTTCCTCTTCATGGAAATTAGTCTTGCGGCAGAATTAAGCACAAACTGGAGTTTTTTAAGCAAACATTTAGGTAGACCAACAAGTAGCGAATTACAGTAGTCAATCTTAGAGCTAACGAGGACATTAACAACAGTTTTTGTAGACTCAATGGAAAGAAACTTTCTGATGCGAGAAATTATATATCTATGTTATACTCATTTCATTCCATTCATGAGTAAAAAGAAGTGATATTTGGGCCTAGAAATCTTTTGTTTGACCTGTAGACTTCAGGTCGAACGAGAGCGAGAGTTTGAACAATCGTTAACTCTCACTCTTGTGTTTTATCCCGCATTAACAAGACAATAAACAACATTTAAATATGCATGAATTACCTTGGTGACAATGTAATCCAAGCTAGGTTCAAAGCATGCTGTGGTTTGCTCTGTTGTCGAGTTCTTTATGTCAGGAAGCTGTATTCCGAGGGCGAGCTTTGCTGCAATGAAGGCCAAGGGATATCTGCAAAATAAAACCAATAGGGTTTAATGAGCAGTACAACAGCTTTGCACGTGCCTTATACATCTTGGTACATTTCTTAGCCGTCCTCTTCAAAACGTGAAATTAACCAAATTCTGCGCCGAAGACAACGTCGATTAAAAAATGGATTTATATTTTACTTCAGAATCTCGCGAATCTCTAGTTTCATTCATTTTGTCTATCGGTGTCAGAACTTTCCTCAGCTGAATATGTAAAAGCTGCGTTCATATTCAAAGAGAAACTTCAAAATTTTGCCGTTGCGATTCACGTTCTCCGAAAACCCAGAATTTGGTCATTTTACGTTGTCGTTTTGCAGAGGACGGTTACGAAATGTACAAAGTTTAAAACGCACGTGCAGAGCTATTGTACTGCTCATCAAAACTATTGTTTAAGCCTGGTTTTCACTAGCGACGCAAGCACAAGCGCAAGCAACATACGCAGACACAGCAACGCGTTGATCATCACTGCCTTTTGTTTACGAAGTTCTCATGTAAAGACAAATGGAATGGATTGAATAATAAGTGTGTCCAGGCGGCACTATTGCCTAAGTTCGAACACTATCGCGTCACGTGATCAGTTTAAATCAATCAGAATCACAGAAAATTTATTCGTGAACTATAACATTAGATATCGTTGAATATTTACCCTGTAGCTTTAGAAGCAAGCGCAGAGCTTCTGGACAAACGGGCATTAACCTCGATTATACAGTACTCCAGTGATTTGGGGTGTAGAGCATACTGTATGTTACATTCACCAACTATACCAAGATGGCGTACAACCTGACGAGCAAAGTAGCAAATAATTCATAAAGAATTGGCAGACTGAACCATAGTTAATAGAGGGAAATGGTTATAAAGCCCGGCAAAGTTCTTTGTTATTTGTTTTTGTTCGCTATTTTGGGGGTTGACCGTGCACAAAACCTGACAAAATACAATAGGTGGTTACGTGTGTTCAAGCAACTAACCAATAGAAACGTTTCGGTTACGTAATTCATGCATAGTGTATGGGCGCAAAACAAAAGATGTGCACGGTCATGGACCTTCCAACATAAATCTTGGCTTCTTTGTTTGCTTCTTTGAAGTTTGCCGGGCTTCATAACCATTCCCTCTATTAACTATGTTTTGAGGCTTTCCTCAATTTGAAGGTGATTTAAACTTCACAAAAATGACTTAAAATATCATGACATCGCTCCTTTAATCCAAACCCTTAGTTGATGATTTTCTTTATTCTCATCACCTGTCTGCTTGGCAATGTATTGATATTGTAAGGAGAAATTAGATGTGGATCACACAGGGCCCCTACATTGGTTCTACTGAAAACACTGAAACTAAAACCAGATTCTCACAGAGTCAATTACTCTGGTGGAATTTGCATAATAAACGTGTACGGTGTAACCGGCGTCAAAGCGCGGGAAAACAAGTAACCGGCAACAAGCGCGGGAAAACTCGTTACCGATAGCAAGCGCAGGAAAACATGTAACCAGTGACAAGCGCGGGAAAACACGTTACCGATAGCAAGCGCGGGAAAACATGTAACCATGCACTGGAAAAGGCGGGAAAAGTTTTGAAAGTCACATTATCAGGCTTGAACCTGATTGATTCTACGCTCTGATTGGTTAAAAAATATCCCAAGAGTTTGTGAACCAACTAAAGAGCCAGAAAACGCAAAACCCGGGCGCAAAACCAAAACGAGCAGAAAATTAACTGAAATAACTGTCGGGAAAGCGCTTTGGACACTACAGTGAAAATTGTTTAGGTAAATAATTTGAACATACTGTGTAGAAATCGCACAATATAAGTTAATGTGAAAACAGTGTTCTCAGTTTGTTGACAACAACTTGAAATAGGTAACAGAAGAGTAGAGTAAGGATCAAACCTTGAGGGCTGTTTCTCGTAACATGTGATATTCCTCATTAGAAAGAGTTTGACTTGGTGCCACAACCACAGAGTCACCTGATGTGGATGAACAAGAAAAAGGTAATAATTACAACTTGTTCCTTCCCGAGATTTCCACACATAAATTATTTTCGGGGTATCGCTACATCGATTTTTTTCTCTCGTAAATTTCGTGTCAGAAGGAAGTTTGAGGTTTTTATATTGCTGGAATTATTAGTACTTAATGTATAAAGATATGCAGTCGAACCCGTTAATATGGAAATCGTCGAGACTAGACAGAAAGGAAAGCCCGCGAGCATACAAAATGTACGTATTAAACAGGTTAACTTTTAGAGAAAATCAAGAAGGGATTGGCGTGCACTTCGTGTCCACCTCGTCTCGCGCCAGTCTCTTCTTGTATCAAACCCTCGTCCTCAGTCGGAGGAACAAGTACCAGTTGATGATGAAATCCCGCCTCCGAGACGGGACTGAGCCCGCGGTGTTCGTCCCCGACGTTGCTATGCAACATGATGTATTTTGTGGCGCGATTGCTTTCGGAGTACTCGTGAGTGCACGCGCTAGTTTCTGATTGGATAAAAAGATTCTTCGAGTGCTTTCCTGTGCTCCTTTCAACAAGATTATTTCGAGAGAGAAGAGGCAACCTCGTTCCCAGGGTCTCTCTTCTTCCCGCCAATTTTGGCGGGAAGAAGAGAGACCCTGGGAACGAGGTTGGAGAAGAGGCTGCAAGCAGAATAGCACTGTACCTGTATGAACTCCTAAAGGATCAAAGTTCTCCATGTTACACACAGTGACACAGTTATCAGCAGCATCTCTGACCACTTCATACTCGATTTCTTTCCAGCCCAATAATGACTTCTCTATGAGAATTTGACTTGACAATGTGAGTGCCTGGAGACAGAAAAACACATCTCAGTTTTAAGAGTCTTTCCTCTGAAAATAAGCCCTCCCCCCCATCCTCAAAGCTCAAACGCAAAAGTCCTTCCCATAATAAGCCCCCCCCCCACCTAATTAACCCTTTCACTCTCAGAGTCAAACTTTGAGTCAATAAATGTGGTTGTACCTTTTAAGTCTGTGGATTAAACCCTAGTGTGTGACCATGTATTATGCTATACAAGGTGGTTCTAACTTTTAAGTCTGTGGATGAAACCCTAGTGTGTGACCATTCAAATGAAAGCTATTGACAGGGTAGTAACGAGGTATATTTTTTCATAACTGATCCCATTTTTGTAGCCTAAAATTTGTTCCCTGATCCCAAAAGTGATGGGAATTTTGATTTTGCTAGGACAGCTTGATCTCTGATTCCATTAAAACGTGTTAAAACACTGCTGATCTCGATCCCACGGCTTGTGATCCCAGATCCCGGGGATATGATCCCCGATCCCACCCCTTTAAATAAATAAATAAATAAATGTAATGTTTAATGAAAACTCATTGCAGTAAGAACTGAATTACAGAGTAGAATACAAGGTATAAATATAAACTATTAATTACAATATATATACAATATATATATATGCATACCTTTGATCCCTGATCCCATATACCTCGTTACTACCCCGTATTGAGCAGTATGTTCAAGTGGTGCTGTTTGATTTGTGACAATTTAGCAAAATGAAATTCCAGATTTTTCCGTCAGTTTTGAACTTAGCACTCTTGGGAGTGAAATAATTAACAATCAAATCAAATCACCTGTCCTGCAACTTCTCTCAATTTTTCTTCATCATCACACAAGCCTGATCCCAGGCCCCCAAGAGCATATGCAGCGCGCACCATCACAGGAAAGCCAATGGTCTTGGCAGCCTTGACTGCTGACTCTACCTACAATAAAGAACCAAAGGCTTCAGCTCTTTCAGTTTAACTTCGCTTAAAATTAAACATACTAAATGTGATCTTTATATGCAGTATTCTTGTCAGTTCTCAGCATTTGGTGGTAGACTACGAGCAGTCCGTCTTTTCCTTAGTCCGTAGCCTGCGTGCAGATGTCTCCTATTTCCTTGCTTTTCCGCGTGAAGCAAGGAAATAGGAGACGTCTGCACGCAGGCTACTTAGTCCATCGAGCGAGACAAAAAAGTGAGAGGAGGTAGGGATTTCACGAGTTGAAGTAAAGAAAAGGGAAGGGAAAACTGCCATTTAGGTATTAAAAGGGCCTTTCAAACAGACGCACCTAACGGCTGATTCATCCAAGTATTTTAAGTGGTTACATATAGAAAAGGGATGTAGTGTTTCTACTGTAGGTATGTGAAAGGGGTACCATTTTCTATGGAAGGTATATGAAAGGGTTACTTTTTCTGTCAACAATGGTATATAAAAGGTAAAGGTTTGGACCTCGGGGCAGAGCCTCCCCTTCAAAAAATGTTGTTGAGTACCTCCCCCCCGGGCTTATGCACCACTTGGAGTGAAGACGATAAGTAATAGGTTTGCGATGTATCAAACTACCTTCAAATCAGAGGAAATTTCGAAATAATAGTTTACTAAGGTAGAAAAACATCAAAGAAGTAATAATAAACCAAACAGGAACAAGGATGGTTAAGACTGGAGAAGATTGAAACGGATTATGAATGATGGACCTGAAAAATTTAGCGGACATTTTTCTGAGCCATATATCGTGGAGCTGATGTTGTGACTTACCGTTTCCACAGCAAGACTCGGAGCAATCTTTTCTCCAATCTCTGTAAGTTTGTCGGCAAAAATCTGTCTGTCCTCTGTGGCTTTGATGGAGTCTATTGGTGTCCCAAGGACCTGGAAATGTAAAAAATAGCAAATGTATTTTACTGTTTGCCTAGATTGGTCAGTCAGAGCGAGCTATTCTAAGCTGAATATGTAAAGACTGCGATCACTTCCGAATAGAAACTTGACAAATTCACCATTGCGGTTTTCATTCTCCTTGTGTTGTGTTCTTGAGCAGGCTATAACCGGCTAAACTGAGCTCTAAAAACTCCTCTGTATCATTACCATTTTACTTTTAAAAATAATTTTAAAGTGAACTTTCGACTACTGTACATCTCTATACATCTCTCTACTGTACATCTCTATACTGTACCTGAAGAAGACTGGTTTGGCCAGTCAAAATATAGTACTTAAAAAACTTAAAAATCTACGTTGTATCGGTCTCTGCTTCTACAGTATATTTTCACTTGTTTTAGCCCGATTAGATCACTTGTTGATCCAACGTACACCAGCAGGATTGACGTCCATGGTTGCTTGCTTGAAAATGTCTATCTCTATAGACACTGTAAGTTTATAATTCTTGGCTTGTTTTACTGAGCGGACTGTGGAGGGCATCATTTTTTAATTCAAAGATAGATGACATCTTTGGAGACCCAGAGGCAGCTAAAGCAGAAGAAAGTTTAAAACCGGAGAAATTGGTGCAAATTGAAGTTGTTGTCAGTTGTTGCTGTTGCCGTTTTAAACTATCTCTTTCCCATATATGATTTCATTCATATAATCTTCTCATACTCATTAAAATTCATCAAGTTAAAACAACGATAACAATCATAACCGTGACGGTGGTTTGGATACCCGGTCTTAATTAGCAGAGATTTTTACTATTTTTATTCCTCCGTTTACTCCTTAGATTTTGTTTCGATTGAGAAGATATATCAAACACTCGAGATAGTGTTTCATCCGATTTCCAAACACCTCTTCTCGGTGTTTGGAAATCGGATGAAACACTGTCTCTCGTGTTTGATATATTAACAACATCATATTTCTTCCCTCCTTGCTCAGAATTTTTTGCTCCTGGGTCTCCTAGGATGGTCGGAGTGATGACAATGAAAAAAAATTTCACACCTGAACACCATATCTCTGTAATACTCCTTTGTCATACAGCTCAACTCCTGGGGAAAAACAAGAACAGAAAAATAAGTGTCTAAGTATAATCCAACACACTAACCATTAAGCCACCACGCTTTACAATCCAACACACTAACCACATCTAGCAACTAATTAGGAACAGTACTTTATGGACATACCACAGTTTAAGGCTGTCTGTCCACCCATTGACAACAAAATTCCATCGGGCCTTTCACGCCTTATGACATCCTCGACAAAGTCTTGGGTTATAGGTACAAAGTACACTACATCGGCCTGTGTTATTAGTAAAAAGCATTGATCAGTAAAACTTAACTAGGGTTTTTATACACAGACTTAAAAAGTTAGAACCACCTTGTACAGCATAATGAACAGTACCACATGAAAGTACTGCTCAATAGCTTCCATTTGAATTGTCACACACTAGGGTTTCATTGACAGACTTAAAGTTGAAAACTACATTGACTCTTGAGTCTAGAAGTGAAAAGATTAATACTGTAAATGGAACCAATGTACCTGCTTCTCTCCTTCTGCATTGGTTTGAACAGAGGCAATGTTAGGATTCATTAGAATAGTCTTGATCTTTTCTTCCTGCAATGAATATGAAATAAGTTTAAAACAAAGTAAATAACATTTAGCACAAAAACTGTCTGCACAACCCAATGGCCAAACCTAGGAGGAAAAACTACTAGCTAGTATTCCAGGGCTATGAGCTGTGACAATGCATCCTGGCAGGTTCTATCATTTGACTGAAAAATAGGACTGATCAAAATCGCATACCTTTAGAGCTTTTATAGCCTGAGATCCTGAATAATCAAACTCGCCAGCTTGACCAATGGATAAACCACCAGAACCCAACACTAAACACTTTGGACACCTGGAAATATTTGAGATGAGCAAGTAGTTAACATTATCATATAGTAAACCCATATGCAAGTCATTTATAGAAAACTGTGAGTCCCATGCACAGAGGTATCATCATGCTACAAACTGGTCTGGACAAAGGTGTCCAGCCCTGTCTTACCCTGGGGGGTGGTAGTAAAGTCAAGGATGCCTTACCTAAGGGGGTGGTATTTAAGTCAGGGATGTCTTACCCTAGTAAAGTCAAGGATGCCTTACCTAAGGGGTGGTATTTAAGTCAGGGATACCTTACCTTAGGGAGTGGTAGTAATGCAATATAGCGATGCCTTACCTTAGGGGTGGTGGAACTTTGAAGGGTTTACCCATAGCACGGTCCCACTGAAGTTTTTCCACCTTTCACAAGATTCATGAATGAGTCAAACAGAAACTGTAAAGAAATATTTATACATGTTAGAATAGTAAACTCCTTGTTCATTGTAAATTATCCCAGACATGCTCTGTTATTATTTTTGGCAGTAATTAACCCTTTTCACTCCCAAGAGTGCTAAGTGCAAAACTGAGGGGAAAATCTTGAATTTCATTTTGCAAAAATTGTCAAAAACAAACAATACCACATGAAAGTACTGCTCAATAGCTTTCATGTGAATGGTCACACACTAGGGTTTCATCCACAGACTTAAAAGTTAGATCCACATTGACTGACTCCAAGGGTAATTGACTCTGGGAGTGAAAGGGTTAATAAGTCTCAGCACTGATGACCCAAAGCTCCTTGTTGGCAGGTCCAGAACTTCATCAGGTAAGAGGGGGGTGGAGTGGTGTTTCTCTGCTTTGAAGGTTGACTGCTAGATCGGGGGAGGGGAGGGGATTTCTGCCGTTGAAGGTTCTACTGGCCCTTCTCTTGATCCTAGCATCTGAATGGAACATGTACTTGTACCTATACAGGTTCATCTGAGTTTGATAGTTCTATGAGATAAAAATCTAAATGTAACAGACAAAGATAGTAGGCAGCACAAAATAAGATGAAAAATTACACTCTGTGTCTGTTGGTCCACCAAATGCTTCTGGATGAAACTGTGCAGTGAATATGGGTTTCTCTGTATGCATGATACCCTACATGGGAGGAGTGTTAAAATAAGTTAGGAATCAGTTATTGAGGGAAATAACCCTGAAGGGGGAACTCCCTAGTGGTGTCAACTTGAATAAGTCAACTCTTGTTATAGCGGACACCCTCAGGACATAACTTGGAGTCTGTAATAGCGAGAGTTTGCAATAGCGGGAGACTTTTTTCAGTCAAACCTCTATAGCTTTCGCTGGGGGAAGGGCTGGATTTTGTCCGTAAATTATTAGCGGGTGTCCGTAATAATGGGATGTCAATGAGGCGAGAGTTGACTGTAATATAAGTAAGGTAAGCAGTGAAAAAAATAATGGTCGCACCTCATTTGTTTTGTCATTGGCATTAATAAACAGCGACCTCCATTTAGAAGGGAGTGTTTTCTCATCAATAGCATATCCGTGATTCTGGGAAGTGATGAATGCTTGTCCATTGAGCTGGTTAATAACTGGCTGATTGTGTCCCCTGAAAGAAAGTGAAAAAAACACACAACATCAGTTTTTAACTGTCCATGTGTTTACTCTCGTAAAATAAAGTTGTTTTACTGTACTTACAAATGTACTAATACTTAGTACTTAATATGGTCTGCTAGTTTTGGGGCTAGTTGGGGGGAGGGGGACAGGGGGGGTCTAAATCGACTTTGTTTAACAAGGGAAACACTTAACAGTCTTGCGACTGACAAACCTGTGGCCCTTGGATCCCAGATCGAGTTGGAATTTAGTAGGGTTGGTTTTTGAGGAGGGAGGAAAACCAGTGAGTACCCGGAGAAAAACCCTCGGAGCAAGCTGGATGAGAGCCAACAACGAACTCAACCCACATGACGCTGGGTCCGGGATTCGAACCTACACCACATCGGTGGGAGGTAAATTTTACTCCTGGGTCCCACCTCTTCCTTAATGTCTCCCGCCTCTTAGTGATTTTTCTATTGCACAATATTATGAACTTATTTCTGCCGGTACCTGCCACCTTGGGAACCCTACTTCCCGCCCTCCCTTCTCCCGCCTCCCGTAGACTTCCCAGCGTCTCCCTACAAGACATGATCTAGATGATAACACAAAGACTGTTTAGCAGTAATGAATGTATAGACTGAATAAAACAGCTTTTCTCTTTGGGTACTCAATTCTTCCCCCTGCTCTAGAAATGTCTCAGACTCAACTTGAAAAATTCTATAATGACGACGTAGCTCTACAGACATTCATGTAGTGTCTCTGATTGGTTGTTACTTGTGTGCAAGAGTTCAAAACTGAGCAACAACCAATCAGAGACACTACTATACACCAGTGGCGGATCTAGGGGAGGGGCCCCCCGGCCCTCCCTTATGGGCAAAAATAACCTGTGATCGGGCAAATTTTTCCACGCTCTCATTTACTCTTCGTCTTCACGAAGAATTTACTCATTTACTCTTCATCTTAGAGAGAATAAGGAGCGCTTAGCTTATAAACAGGTCTGGATCTGCCACTGTACACAGAGGCTACTGTACATTATCAGTATCATGAGAATTTTTCAGGTCGAATCACAGACATCTCTTTTGCAGGAAATGAAAAGAGTAAGAGAGAGGTATGTTTACTTACTTTGGCTAGATAGAATGAATGATGAATGTACCTGTTTCCAAGGGGTAGCTTGTAAGTTTTTGCGCCAGCAGCCAGACCTGTGAGCTGGTTTCCCATACAGATACCAAATATTGGCTGGCTACGATTGCTGTCCAACACCTAATTAAAAAACAACCAGAGAGTGCATATGTGTGTTTTAAAGGTGTCAGAGGTAACCTTAAAGTAAGAAAACACAACAACAGGAGACTGGTACGGCAGTGGACCTATAAGGAAAACAGGATTCTTCCTGGAATAATTAGGATCAAATCCACCAATCACAGCAGACTATCTGTACACATATGCTAAAAAACTGGGAAGCTTCCAAAATTTACAAGTATAACGCTGCATACAAACTGAAATTCTTTGGGTGGGTGGGTGGGAAGGTCAGTTTATAGCAGAAACAAAAAAAAAACTGCCCGCCTCACCGGTCACATGACCTATACCCAGACCCCAGTGGTGTGTGAGAAAAACATTTTCCACTTCTTTCGTTTCACTTCGGCCAGTGGAAAATTACCCTTAACTTCAAAGTAGTTGGATAATTAACTTATACAGAAAATAATTATATAAAGTGTTAAAATATTAACTTATCAAACCTTGCGCAGATTCAGAACAGCATCCCATACCATAGCAGGATCTCCAGGACCATTGGAAATAAACAAACCATCGTAGATATCATCAGAGTAGTCATAATTCCATGGCACCAGGTGAACCTCCGCATTCCGCTAAATGAAAAAAAAAAAAAGATTATCAAATTGTAAAAGGTCTACATGTTATATTTAAGCCCTGGGGGGGGGGGGGGGGGGGGGGGGGGGGGGGGGGGGGGTGTTATATGTTTTAAAGACCTTTTTAAGGGGTTAAATAGAGAAAGGGTTCTGTCAAATCACAATTGCAGTGTTGTTTCTCTCTGCAACAAGGACCCTGCAAATTACACAGTTGGGTCACCACACCCCACTATTATGGGCTTCCTCTTCTGTCAGTGATAAGTCTTGTACGTCTGTTAAAGGGAGTTTATTGCACATTACAATTTATGTCAAAATTCATTCATTTAGCGAATTCATATTAGAAGACAGGAAACTCGTCTCAGATGAAATTCCGTCTGAACCGAATTCCGTCTAATATGAATTTAAGGATGGTAAAATGACGTAAAATGGGTAAATGCTGAAAAGCCATTGGAGACTAGGACGAGTATGAGGCTAGGTTACATTTCTATCCCAGTAGCAATTGCTAGTTCCAGTGTGTAGCAAACAAAAAAACGTCTAATGTGAACAATTTAAGATGGTTTTTTCCGTCTAAGACAAGTTTTCCATCTGATATTCTGGTCATTTTAGACGGGAAACTCGTCCTTCACCAGATTCGTATCAGACGAGTTTTCCGTCTCAAGACGAGTCTCCCCGTCTCAAGACGAGTTTCCCGTCTCAAGACGAGTTTTCCGTCTAACATGGTTTTCCATCTCTAATATGAATTCGGTTATTTGACAGGAAATGTTAATTTATTTTTAATAGCTGTTATTATTTTGTTTACCATCACTAAGTTCCTGATCATGTTCTGCTTTACTCCACAGTCAACAACTATCACTTTATAAGGATTTCCTTTACCAAAAATTTGTGTTTCCTGAAAGAAAGGCATCAAGATTAATATCTCTCAACTTCACAACTTCATTATACATGTACATGTACATTGTAATAAATAAATAAAATAAATGGGAATTTCAGTGGAAATCCACAGTGGCTCTTCTCTTCCACTGTTTCCATCCTCTATGAAGTTTTGGGCCTCAAATAGCCCTTTTCACGGTTACCTTGCGATATTTGCATAACAATACACTTGAACATAGAAGCGAGGCAATTTCGGGCACAAGCTGCAAAAACATCGGATTCCGTGTTTTTCTTGAACTCCTTCGACTCTTTTAGTATAAAAACAGTTTTAAAATGTAGAAGAACTACTAACAATTCTTTTAGTTTACGTAGTTTTTAGAAAAAATTGTAAAACGACTTTTTTCTATTAATAAAGAGTAGACTCGCATAAGCAACAGGGAGATCGGATTACGATCTTTACGGCAAACTTTAACTAAAAGAGTTACATATTTAGTTCTTCTCCGTTTTAAAAACTATTTTTATGCTAGCATAGTTTAAGGAGCTCAAGAAAATCCACGATGTTTTACAGCTTGTGCCCGAAATTGCCTCACTTTCTATGTTTAGCTGTATTGTTTATGCAAATATTTCACGTTAACCGTGAAAAGGGCTATTCTCTTGCAAATGTAAGGAGAGTCTAGAGTAGGGAATTTCAGGTTTAAATTTTGGCCATTTTGCCTTGTCAAATGCAAAAATCGATTAAATCTTATTTTCTTCTTGTGATAAAAGGGAAACAAACTACATCAGGTTCTTTTCTACCTAATGAGCAAAAAATGATAAAAATTGATTTTTCAACTTCTGCCACCCAACGCTCGATATTTACCGACATTCACTCTTAAAAATTTTCTGCTTCCACAGGACATCAGTCAGTATCATATTCTAAATAACACAGATAAAAAACCACAGACACACCAACCTTGACTGAAACTTCGGCTGTCAAATTTCTCTTGTTAGGATCCACAAATTCCACAGGTTGGTCATCAAACTCTATTTTACCAAGGATGGTTCCCTGAAAAAGAACAAAACTTATTTTCTACAAATTAAATGAACAGGCTTACTAAGTGGCAAAGATGTTATCAATTTATTGTGTGATTCCAAAAAATATCCATACCCACCCCAAGGAAGGTCAAAGAATCAGGAGGCGGGTGACCAGAATTTACATCTTTACGCATGCTCGAGCATTTGACCGCAGTTAGGTTATGTAAGTGGCTTATACGGCTGGCACTTGAGAGTATAAAATAACCCCAGGTAACCCCACAGCATTTTTTTTGTCAGGTTGCCCTGACAATAGCTGTTATTACAGTTGAGCCCGCAGTCAAATATTCTTTTGTTTTTAAAAAGTATGCAAATGAGTTAGGCTCGATTTCCGCCCGCTCTCTCGAGTCCGGTTCTTTATTCTGACTCATTTTCCCGAACAGCGGCTGGTAATCGAGCCTACAAATGAGGCTAATGGGCCAATACAATGCCAGATTGACCCTTTCGCCTCGTTTGCATGTCAAACGGCTAACAATACCAGATTGACCCTTTCGCCTTGTTTGCATACATGTCAAACCGCTGACCGTCTGTAATAACTGCTATTCACTGGTACCTGTTTATACTACTGGGTGTAGAAAGGCTGTGCTCAACCTGGACCGCTCGATCCAGAGTCAAACGCGCTTAACATTAGGCCACCTCATCTTCCATATAAAGTAAGGGAGATAGTAGTCCCTTCAAGTTTTCTCTTGTAAACCTCTTTCTGTAAAGCTCAAGTTCTGGTTTGTCTTAGTTTATCATGATGTGATTAAAACCATGGACTAAATCTCGTACCCAGATCCCACTCTGTCTGACGCTGAAAAGTGAGATCTGGAAAAGTTCGAAATAACGCCGATTCATTGGATACTACTTAAAATATCATCTTATTCTAATGTGTGCTGTGATTGGCTCTCCCTACTGAAACATTTTTCACATATTCGCGGGAACGTCTAGAGATTTTCCGTAGCCTGTCGGAATAACAACTTCAGAAAACAGTGTCAACAGTCCCTTTCTTTTAAAACGATCTCCCGCAAAGCTTCCTTTTGTTTTGCTTTTATAACAAAGTTTTCCAGACCTCTGTCTCGAAGAATTCTCAGAATAACTCAGTCGAATTCCAGGAATTCATCCATGTTTATTCGATCACAACAGACCGAAGGACAACTAAGAACCGGGCCTTGAAATCAAACTTTACCAGATCTCCCTTTCGCGTGGCAGAGAGTGATCTGGGTATGAGATTAAACCATGACTGTATACCTTGTCTCTAATGGTCCTTGGTTAACATTCTGGTATCTATGCCATACAAAGCAGGAATCTATGAAATATTAAGTTGCACACATTGATTCAGTTTAAAATACATGTTTGTGCATAGTTAATAGAGGGAAATGGTTATGAAGCCCGGCAAACTTCAAAGGAGCAAACAAAGAGGCCAAGATTTATGTTGGAAGGTCCATGACCATGCACATCTTTTGTTTGTGGCTCATACACTATGCATGAATTACGTAATCGCAACGTTGCTATTGGTTAGTTGCTTGAGGCACACGTAACCACCTATTGTATTTGTCAGGTTTTGTGCACGGTCAACCCCCAAAATAGCGAACAAAGACATATAACAAAGAACTTTGCCGGGCTTCATAACCATTTCCCTCTATTAAACTATGGTTTGTGCCACAAATAATTAACTTCAACTAATTAACAGTAAGCAATCTGATTGGCTATTAAAAGCATACCACATAGATGAATGTATTTTGGTCTCCTAAGACTTCTCAGAATTAGAAACCAATGAAAACTTCTCTGATTTTTCTCTGACCAATTTTCACTGACCATAAAAGGAGGCCCCAGGGAGTATTAATTATTAACAATAAATTAAATAATATTTACCTTTTCTGCCTGCAACCATTCTGAAAGTGACTTCACTGCATTCCAGTGGCTGTAATTATGAGAGTAATCCTGAACAAGCAATCCTGACACCTGAACAAAAACGGCAAAAGTGAAATTTGTGAACAAAAATAACGGTTGGAAAATGAATGAGAAATGTAACGGAAACTTTAAGGTACTGTAATTATTGAAAAATAAGAAATCAATTCCGAAGTTTTAATGCCACAACAAAATGGCTATTTAATCTTACAATCACTTAATCTGTACCTGTACTTTTTCTGATTCAACATATTTCAATAATCCATATTTGTCTTGCTCCGTTGTGCTTGGCACTCCATAATTTCCAACTATAGGTAAAGTTAATGTGAGAATCTGTCCTCGGTAACTTGGATCTGTCAGAGTTTCAGGGTAACTACAATTTGAAGAGAAAAAATTACATGTAGAATGCTACTGATCTGAGACGAACAAGCCTAATGGTCAGCATGTTGGACTCTAAATCGAGCGATCCAGGTTCACGTGCTGGCCAGGATCAGTGTTGAGTTCTTGGGCAAGACACTAAACACCCACAGTGTCTCTCAATCCCGGGGGGGGGGGGGGGGGTACTCCCAAAAAAATTGGGTGGGGGTGTGCCGCTGGGCTATAAAAACCCTTACCCTGTACACCAGAGCACAAAACGCTAATTTTGCGACCCTGTTCCAGACTAAATCACTAAAATGTTGAAAAAAGATACCCTGTTCCAGAGGATTTTTAACGATTTTTTTTCTAACCCAAAGGCTAAACTACTAAGCAGCACTGCGAACGTGTAGCTACAAAGCTTCTTTAATACTCCTATGCATTTCGTTTCGTCTGACTAACGTAGACTTCGTCTACCCTATTCCAGAGTATAAATTACCCATCTTTGTGCCAACTTCTGGGAAACTGATACCCTGTTCCAGACCAAAAAATGCCTTTTGGTATACCCTGTTCCAGAGCAAAATGCTCAAAAACCATACCCTGTCCAGCGGCACGTACGTACCTATATAGCGTATATAAGGGAGTGCCCCCCCCAGGCTCTCGATCTCAGGAGGATCTCAGGAGGAGGATCTCAGGATCTCAGGAGTATAAATGGGTACCGGCGATGAAATGCTGGGGGATAATCTACGATGGACCAGTATCACATCCAGGGGGAATAGCAATACCCTTGGCTTCAAGCTATATAAACCGGAATAAGCTCCAGCAGTGTGGGCCAGTTTGGCCTGAGTGCGGCTTTACCTTTACTTATAAATAATTATGCTAAGTACTACTGATATTACGTTATTCCATGTAAGCATTTTACTTTGTGTATAAGGATCATGAAAACTCTAATGAGTCAGCAGATACACCTCAGTGACTTCCATAAAAAAGTGACGGAGATAAAAGTACAGTTGTACCTTTATGGGTTAAAATTCATGGTTTGGTGCTGCTCAGGTTGTTGAAATCTATAATGACCACCATTGAGTTATCCTGCTAGTTTGTTTTTTTAAGGAGGGTGACATTGGGGGGTGTCCAAAACCATAAAACCGCAAGATTTCAGCTCAAATACCGAAAACCGCACTGAAACTGACATTGTAAGGAAACTTCCCTCACCGAAATACCATACAAAATTAGCATTTTTACCAAACACCGCTGCTCAAAATGCTAGAAAACCGCGTTCCGTCGTACTCGATGAAACCGCAATACCGCAGTTTTGGATCGAAAATACCGTAAAACCGTAAGAAAAATGGCTCAGAACCGCAATACCACAAACCCCAATGTCCCCCTCTTTAATGAACACGTGATTCAAGCCACAGTCCCACAAAACAAGATTGTGGTACCTTTTGGGGTTTCTTCAAAATTTACGACCATCACCACTTTTTTGGATATTTATTAGTATTTTTTTTAAATAACTCACCCAGTCAGACCAGTGTTAAAGACTAACTCCCCAGATGTGGATTTGTTATGTCCAAAGGAATATCCCTTCAGCCGAGTTCCATCTTCTAGAACTAATGATGCTGACAAGCTCTGAGTAAAGAAGTGTTATTGCTTAGAATATTGTTTACTTCAACATGTCTACATAATTTGACAAATAAAATATGGTCCCCCAAGATAAAAGAAACTGTTTTTCCGCTAGCTTGGTGCCACCTTAAAATACAGTTGAACCTCTCTACATGTGGCCACCCTGGGGCAGAATTAACTGGCCGTTGTAGGGAGGGCTCAATAAGTAAAGTGTATGGATCAATGCACAGTTGGGATGAAAAATCCTGGTCATTGTACAGATAACGCGATGTGGCTGTCATTACTGTTAAACCCTTTGTTGAGTAACAGTTTAGGAAGGAGGCAGACGACCAAAAAAATTAAGGATGAGGGAGAAATGAGCGAAAAAACTAGGGAGAAATCTGAGTTTAAAATAGGGGGTGTATAACTGCCAACTCACACGCACAATGCGTGTGTCACACGCCTGCGGATCGAAAACATCGATCACACGCATACAGGACAAATTCACACGCCTGACTCACAATTCCGGACTAATTGTTCTTAACCATTAACGTGAAAAATTGGATTCAATTTCCACCCAAAATAGTCCAATGAACGGCGCTAAATGTCGCGTTTGTGATAAATATAAACAAGCAAGATCGCGCCGAGATTTTGAGCTTCGCACTGCGACATTGATCGGCAGCCTTCGGAAATCATCGGAACATTTTCGGGAATCTTCGGCAATGTTCGGAAGTTGTCGGAACATCATCGACAATGTTCAGA
The DNA here is from genome assembly GCA_029204205.1 of Desmophyllum pertusum. NCBI lineage: Eukaryota > Metazoa > Cnidaria > Anthozoa > Scleractinia > Caryophylliidae > Desmophyllum > Desmophyllum pertusum. The sequence continues at coordinate 1,246,477 of MU826353.1, forward strand.
AGTTGTCGGAAATTTTTCTGAAATTTGGGTAATATGGATACGAAAATCACACGCATTCGACTTAGGAAAAGTTGGCAGGTATAGGGGTGGGATATCTGTCGGTTCCTCAGCCCCCTCTTCGTCCCCATGTTCCCTAAAAATAACCCCCCTATTCCCTGTAAAAATAAAATTAATAAACCCTTTGTCACCCTTCTCTCTGAAAATAAACCCTTTTGTTCATGTTTTACCAAATTAGGCAAATCAAATTTGAAAGGTGTTAGAATCCAAAATCCAGCTGATCACGTGTAACAACATTGCATCACCCAAACAAACGTGCGAAGGTTCTGTGTAAAACCAAATGGGTAAAACTTTGTAATCTTTGCGATCACTAAGTGCCATCTGTTAAGCTTAAATCTAACAAATTTACAAGTATAACGGTAGACTCGACAACAGGCCCTCATCTGCCGCCCTAGCACATTATTCTTGAGCCTTGAAATGGCTTATCACGATTTCATACCAACACGCACACGATATTGGGGAAGAAGCAAAAATAAAACCAGTTACTGTTACCTTTCTTGGTCTTGTGGTAAAAGACGATAATCTGGCGCCACAAAAGGAACACTTTCCCTTCCGTGACAGAAAACTCGACGCTCGTAAAATCAGAGACATATTAAAATTCTACACACGTTCGCAGACGAAGCCAGTTCGTGACGTTGTCTGACACGAACGTTGCTATAAAATTGTAGAACTAAATTTCTTCTGGATACAAATCAGACAAGACGACACGTCAGCAAAACCAAAACAGTACAAGCGAAGTACAAACACAATATTCATAATAATTGTTTTCAATTTCTTTTCCACTCAATGTCTACCAACATGGCGCGAAAATTCAATGTAGATGTGAATAGCACGTGCAGTCGGCACGAAAACCAATCAGAATCAAGGAAATAGACAAACACGGGAAAATCCGGGGGGAAATGGGACGAGTGCGGCCATGATAAACAACATTGATTATAAATTTTTGCGGGTTGATCGGTATCCACTACCTAAAAGTTTTGTCTCATATTTAAATGATAATGGATGCCGGAGGGACTCACGCCTACAGTCAAGGGTTGTATGATTGGTAGCTGCTAAACAGCTTTTGTAAAGATCTGATTGCAGTTTTGATGATGCAATCGAACTTCAAATCTTTGTTGTGATTTGTGACGCTGGTTCAACTAGATGAAGTTGTGAACACATTTTTATACGAGATAGCTTACAGCTGTTCTTTTGCAATGGGATTTGTACCTTCTAAAGATGATTTATTTTATCACGAATGCCAGTAAAATAACATGAGGAGAACACAGGTTTTGGGGCGCTTTGGACGTCTTGTTCATTGCCGTACGGGAAAAATTAAAACAGTCAAAGACTGTGAACTTTTAAAATATGGAGGTTATTTGAGTAGAAACCTCCCTGAAAGATGCATGTTTACCTCAAGCCAAAAGCTCTTTCATACTTCTAGCAAGCAACAGGATTTAAGACGGTTTCTGGAAGAGGTAAGTGCTGGACACGAATCATTGATTGTCAATACAAATTTCCGTGATGAAAATGTACAATTATTGTACAATTAAGCTATAGCTTAATATTTTTCAACACGGGTTAAGCTTTCACTCATTTAAGCTCAAGATTTACAATCGATCTTTAATCTTTAAATTTGGTTCATTTTATTTGAACACACTTTTACAAGATAATGTAAATATTGGAATAGCTTTTCACAGCTGTGGGAAGCTGACAGAAAACAGAATTCGACTTGAAGACTTGTCAGGTTGCTCTGAGAATTCATTGGTACCCATTTAGAGCGATTTTCAATTGAGTATCGAAAGTAATCCGAAATTGGTTTTGCTTTACTGCGTTCTGTGATTGGTTTAAAAAACTCACGCCACCCACTCAACCAATCAGATGCTAAACCAAAACCAATCATGGTTTTGGTTTTGGTTTTACGACACTCAAATGAAAACCGCTCTATACACCTGCACCCAGTTGTTCAAAGCAGACCTGAATTTAGTTAATCCCAGGATTAGCGTAAATTTCTTTTCAATGAGGTTTCTGTTTATATTTTTTGCGCTACAGTTTTGACTTTGATAATGTCAAACTCCACAAAACATTAGATGTGAAAACACTTTTATTCAAGAGAAATTAAAACCTTGATTAATGTTATCCCATAATAGAGTTTATTATCCATTCAACTCACTATCTCTTTTCTGATTGGCTGAAATTGTACAGTCAATTTTCGAAATCAGCGCCTTTGAAAGCATCTACGTCATCTACCTACAGATTAGCGAGAGGATCGTGGGTAATAACCTGCAGATTATACAATAATCATGTCAAGGACACTCAAGGTCACGGGTAATCATGTCATCTATGACCGCGGTGCATGATTTCCAAGGGTAATCATGTCAAGTTTGCGTGCTTTGCGTTGCTTGCTTGTAACACCGGTGGCAGAAGCGTTATTCTTTTCCGTTGAATGTATAATAAAACAATTATTAGATTCGGTTTTTGTGATATCCAGAATAATCAAGGTCTCGGTAAGAGTTATCAGCCAAAGCCAAACCTCGACCTTGATTATTCTGGATATCACAAAAACCTCATCCAATAATTAACAATTAGATTACGAGCTCAAGATTTCTATGATGTGATAGTTGATGAGGCCGTAGGCCAAATCAACTATCACATCATAGAAATTGAGAGTGAATAATCTAATAATTATTGTTTTAGTAAAAATTATAACTATTGTCTTGTAATAACTCTAAATCCTCTTCCAAAACTTCGGAGAAACGAGAAGAAACCGCAATTTTGTAGATGACCTCAAGCCACTGCACACTAATGGCTGATAGTGTACGGGTAGCTAAGCCAATCAGATTGTCTCATTTGCATTGGTATACTAGTAGATTTTTACTAATAATAAATTGTTAATAATTAATCGGCTTTGAAGTTTCAAACAACTGGGACCCGGGTGGAAAGAGACAGAGTGAGTTCTAGCATTGAGCTTATCATTGTGATTGTAATAATTATTAATAATAAATAATATAGTTTTTACACTGTTTTCCCCAGATCGGTACTGATCCAAAGGAAGGTCGCTATTGGCTGCGTCAATTTCAGCAGCATGAATCTGCCCCAGATCAGCCTTTTGCTGTGGTACAGGTGGACTCAGAAATTATGGACGACAAACTTATGGTGAGTTGGTCTGAAATAGGATCAGGGTTTTCAGAAAAGTATTGCAGATATCCTGCTTATAATACCAGGAACAAAGTCAAACCCATTAGTCCCAGGTAGTTGGAACCCTTGATGCTGTAAAAAGGTAAAGTAAGGTTAAGCCATTTAATTTGGGGCCAGACTGGCCCACACTGCCGGAGCTTATCTCTGCTTATCCCTGCCGGAGCTTATCCCTGTTTCTGTAGCATGAAGCCGACTAGGAGTATTGCTACTCCCCCTGGGTGGGATGCTAGTCCAATGCCTGGTCACCCCCCAGCATTTTGTTGGGTTGCCCCAACAGTTTGTTGGTACCCATTTATACTCCTGGGTGGAGAGAGGCACTGTGAGAGTTAAGTGCCTTGCCCAAGAACACAACACAGTGACCCTGACAAGTGCTTGAACCCAGACCGCTCAATCTGGAGTCCAATAAGCCTTTCTCCACCGCAAATTCAAAATGATTAAAATTAAACTGAGCGGGAAATCAATACCAGCACCTGAAAGACCACCTCTTGTTTGGTAATCGTACAAAGTTTCGTTAGGTTAGGTTCTACCTGAGTTGAGAAAACGGAAGTTCAAAACTGGAAAATTTAGAGACAATTGTATGACTGGGGGTATACACACCCCTAGTCATACAAACGAGTCTAAATTTTCCAGTTTTCAACTTCCGTTTTCTCAACTCAGGTAGAACCTACACACCCCTAGTCATACAATACAAATGTCTCTAAATTTTCCAGTTTTCAACTTCCGTTTTCTCGACTCAGGTAGAACCTAACCTAACGAAACTTTGTACGATTACCAAACAAGAGGTGGTCTTTGCTGGTATTGATTTTCCACTCAGCTTAATATGAATTTGCAGCGGCCATTTTGGAGAAAGGTCTAAAGTCACCGTATCTCATACCTTGATCCTGTAACAGAATGAATGCTTATTCTCACTGGAAGTGTTAATGCTGGAGTTGTCTTGAAAAAGTTCTCTTAACTCCTAACTTTTTCTCTCTTGCAGTTGGAAAAGCTTGCCTCTTGTTTGGCATTCCTTCATCGTAATGGTATGCCTGTGATCATAGTACATGGTTTGGATAGACATTGTGATCATCAAAACAGGGATCACAGGCAGAGAAAAGCTAAACTGATTGAAGACAATATAGAACTAGTTGATCTGTTGGAGAAGCATGGCGGCAAGGCAAGGCCGTTTATGAGTTCTGGCCATGTTCTGTCAGCTATGGAGCTTGATAGCCCTGGGTAGGTCATGTTTGGAAGCCTAATGCCCATTCAATAGGTCCGCAATGCTTGCAAAGACACTAGATATAGGCCCACAATGCGTGCAAAGATGCTAGATAATTAATATTATTATTGTTTACCTAATCACTGAATGTTTGTAAAAGTCCCGATGGGTTATTGTTTTTCATTGACTTTTGAAAAACAAGGAGGGGCCTAACTCTGTAACATTTAACTAAAATAATGGACTTACTAATTTGATGATGACATTTTTAATCCTAGTAGGATTCCATTTTCTATTTCCAGTATAAGTCCACTACACTGGAGTTTCCATTTCTGATACAAATTCACTTTGAATTCCCTCTGTTGTGAAATACAACCGCCACTGGCTTCGTCGGCTATACTGCATGACACAACTTTTATGTGATTTTCAGCTTCAAAAGAACTAACTTAGGCTATGTTCACACTTGGTGCCCGAGCACGGTGCCCGAGTACGATTCTCGCTGGGCACTAATGTGAACACACCTTTTTTTCAAGTACCCACGCCAGAATTCGGGCACGGTGCCAGTGCCTGAGTACAAGGTCAAGACCTTGTACTCGGGCACGGCCAACATACTTGGGTACTCAGTGTGTGAACACAGCACCATTTTGTGCCGGTGCCCAGGCACTAGTGCTCGGGCACCAAGTGTGAACATAGCCTTAAACTGCATGATTGTATAACAGTAGGGTCTGTGTGCCGATCCATACACTTGTGGAAACCTCCATACAACGGCCACCACTACCACGGCCAGTTAATTCTGCACCAGGGTGGCCATTGTAGAGAGGTTCAACTGTATTTTAAGTATTAGTCACAAGATGTCACTAAGGAGGGTTTTTCTTCCAGTAGTGCTTTGCTTGGACAGATAGACAAGGTGGATGTGAAACCTTTGCAGTGGTGTCTTAGGTACATGTAAATATATTTTTTTAACATTTTCAAAGAAATTGACAGTTATTTGTTCAGTCTGTTCAAGATTAGGAATTTGTAATAATTATTATTATTATGTTTAATGTGTAGTAGAATGCACTACCTGTAAGTACCTTATATTTCCTTGTAAATGCAAATACAATGAGTAGGTACTTGTATTATTCAACTTCTAATCTTATTATTGGAGCTAAAGCTTGTGGGTAGATGGGGTGTGGCATAAGTTCCAGCTTCCCGTACTCTTCCCTCCTGACTTTTGGGCTTTGATTAAGTAATTTAATTTAATGTTGCCTTTCTTCCTATGTCCCACCTTGTCAGAAATTCTCCTTCCCACCATTTCCTTACTCAGACTTCCCAGCCCTTTTTCTCCCAGACTCATGTACCCCCTGGCCACCCACAAGCATCAACATATGAAATCAATATACCGTAAACTTTCGAAATTAGCAGCCTTTGGAGCTCGCTACTTTTGGGGGGTCGCTACTTTCGGGGGGTCGTTACTTTCGGGGAACAAAAAACGTTAAATATGGGTTTTGTTTTTACACCGTGCAACATGAAAGAACATTATGCTTTGTTGCATAATCGATAGCTTCCCTTGTTATAAGGTGCCTTACTGTTACTATTATGGCACTGCACAAAGATTAATATACATTTGACTATTGATTGGAAAAAAAATATTTATATTTATGTATTTAATTTAAAAAACCCTTGTCTCACTACTTTCGGGGGCTCGATACTTTCGGGGGGCTCGCACTTTCGGGATTTATTAGCAGCCACAAAGTTTTGATGTTACTTTTGGGGGGTCACTACTTTTGAGGGATTGTTACTTTCGGAACTTTATGGTATTAATGGTTCCACTTACTTATGACCCCAGATCCGGACACATCCCTGTCTTGACGGCAGTTGGAGAATCTCCGTCTGGTCAAATACTTTGTGTGGATGCCAATCATGCCGCTATCAGGATAGCACAAGTTCTTCAGCCAATGAAAGTCATGTTTCTCAACACCACCGGTGGACTGGTTGATATACATGGAAATGTGAGTGTTTTTTTTGTCCAAGGTCTGTTTTAGACAGTGCAATTTTTGCTTACGACTATCACATGCGACATGTTTATGACACAACTTGGGTCCTTTCTCTAGGTACTAGGCAATGTAAATGTTGCTGATGATCTGGAATGTCTGCTGCAACAGCCGTGGCACACTGAGACAACAAGAAACCAGGTATTTTAAGATTCCTATGATCTAGATTATGCTTTTGAGCTTTACCTGTTACCTATCTCTTTCGCGTCAATTGGCACATACACTGTAAGGCTTCCACATTCGCTTTAACCCCTTTATTTTTATTGGGAAGGACTGCTTTATTTCACAAATAAGCCCAGAAAAACAGACATCTGTTGTTGCATTCATGTCATCTTCCACCAGAGACACTTCAGTGATTCATCTAGCCTGCGAGCAAGCTCTCTCCCCACCCCCCAAAAACCCCACAAGAGAGATTGCTTGCAGGCTATGATTCATCTAGTGTTTATGGTTGAATTGGAGATGTACTGTAACAACTCACAGATGTCTGTAGTCCAACATGTATGTTATCATTACATATTTTATGGGGGTGGAATAGAATATAAAATGTTTTTTTCCCCAAACTATTAATTTGATTGACTGTCTTGAATTCAATCAAGCTCACACATCTGTGTTGTACCTTTGATGTCACAAACTGAGTTAAATATTTTGTGATTTTGTCCTTTTAATTTTGCTAGGTGATTTCAATTGCAAAGTTGCTGAATACTTTACCTGAGTACTCAACTGCTGTTATCACAAGTGCAGACTCTTTAATACCTGAATTGTTTACTCATAATGGTAAGTCCAGGAAGTTGACCTGCTTGGCATATATCACGATATATGTAGTATCGGTAGAGATAGAGAGTAGCAGTTAGCGCAGTTATTTCAGGCAGTGTTCAAACCAGAGATCTGTCATTCAAACTAGCATCATATCTGAGTTGAGTTTGTTGTTAGGAAGGGTCTCTGGTTTACCTTACTCCAAGCTAATATAAACACATGTTAGAATAATTACCACATTGTTGTCGTCGTAAACATCATCTTGATTATCATCATCATTGTGGTCATCATCATTGTCACCTCATCAACACCAACACCACTGTGATCGTCGTTGTCATCAATCGTTATCATTATCATTAATCTGGAGAGAATGCTCACACATACTACCCATGTTGTGCTCTTTTTTCGTAGGTTCTGGAACAATGTTTCTCAGACCAGAAAAAATTCATAAACACCATTCACTGGATACTGTTGATATTGACAGACTGCAGGATCTTTTAATTAAGTAAGTAAAACATAGCCAACACTTCAGGTGGTTGCTATTTTTGAAGGGGTCTTACTTTCAAGAATTATTGATGAGTTGATGTTACTTTTGGGTGGTCGTTACTTACACTGTACAGAGGGCTGCTACTTTCTGGGTTCGACAGTATTTTGATTTGCTATAAAACCACATTGAGTGATGCAATTTCTCTCATTCTCAATATAACTTAGTTCTAAGCGTATTCGCAACTTGAAGAGGCAAGCAAAAAATTCCTGCTCTTAACTGTGTGGGAAGCACAGTTGCTTAAAGTAATATTGTTAACATGTTTGACTTGTGATCAAGCATTCCAGTTTCAAGCCCTGGCCAGGGTCATTGTGTTGTGTTCTTGAGCAAGACACTTTACTCTCACAGTGCCTCTCTCCACCCAGGAATAAATGGGTACCAGCATACTGTCAGGGCAACCAGACAAAAATCATGCTGGTGGGGTTACCTGCAATGGACTAGCCCCGGGGGGGGGGGGGGGGTACTTGGCCCATGTTTGAGTATAGGGGTGCCGCTGAGGGCTTGAAACCCTGACCCTGTTTAGGGCAAAAAAAACCTAAAATACCCACCCTGTGTAGGGCAACACCCTCCATTTTAGGACCCTGTTTAGGGCAAACGACAAAATACACACTCTCTTGTTCTAAAACAAGTGTAGCATACCGACAACAATAGCATTTATCTTGTCTTGAAAATGATGTGATGTTGAGTGATGAGCTGCTAAAGACCGGCAAATGTCTCCGTGCAACAATAGCCCGGAACAATACCCTGTTTAGGACAGACTCGCATGAAATTATATACCCTGTTCAGGGCTGGGAGGCCAAAAACCATACCCTGTCCAGCGGCACGTCCCCGTGTAGGCCACATAGCATCCCATCCTGGGGAGTAGTAATACTCCTAGCTGCTAATTCATGCTATGGAAACTAGAGTTTAACGCTGGCCTGATAAGCCACCTTGGCTTGTAGACTTAACGCATTTAACTGTATTTGCAAGGTAAAGGGCTGTTTTCTTAATTTGCAGGTCATTTGATAAGCCTTTGAATTCTGAATACTTTTCCACATTGGAACATCGCCTTCATACTCTGTATGTTACTGAAAGGTTAGTTTGTTGACACATGCAGCTTATAACCCTTCAAACTGTTATCACATCAAATGAAATTCTCTCTACAGTCTACTACATTGGGAGAATTTGATTGTTGTCGGAACTCAGGAAATATTCTAAGTGATGTCACACATTCAACTCGTCTGGCTGAAAGTGTGGTGCATGCGAAAGATTATGATCTCAGAGAGTGGCCGAGAGTTTTGTTTGGTTTATATATTATTCTATCACCCTCACACCTCCCAAAAAATTAATCCCCATTCCAGCTTCGTGAGGACCTGCGAGTCACTTATTGCTAGCATGTCAAGACCATGTGATGCATGTCTCTAACGTGGTACCAGTTACAGATAAGTCAAGCAATAAACACAGGATTAACCCTGGTACGATGGTTACTACGAGCCCGGGGGGGGGGGGGGGTACTCCCTATAATGGACTATACGGGGAGGCTCCGCCCGAAAGGGGTTCTTTTTTAGGCTCGAGGTATGTGAAAGGGTAGGGATTTCACGAGTTGAAGTATATGAAAGGGTAGGGATTTCACGAGTTGAAGTATATGAAAGGGTAGGGATTTCACGAGTAAATGATATTATTGTTTGGTTAACATCTCTACTGGTAATGCTTGATGATTTTTGGTGATATATATTGTTCATTAAGTTCATTACAAGGGTATAGAAAAGGGATGCAGTGTTTCTACTGTAGGTATGTGAAAGGGGTACCATTTTCATAATTTCTATGGAAGGTATATGAAAGGGGTACCATTTTCTATGGAAGGTATATGAAAGGGGTACCTTTTCTGTGAAAAATGGTATATGAAAGGGTAAGGGGTTGGACCTCTGGGCGGAGCCTCCCCGTATAAAACTTTTTTGAGTACCCCCCCCGGGACTACGAGGAGCAGGGAATTGCCTCTCACCAATGTAGTCCGGCTTCAATTCCAGCCGTGAGTCATATGTGGGTTGAGTTTGTTGTTGGTAATTTTCATCCTTGCTCTGAGGGTTTTTCTCTGGTTGCTCTGGTTGACCTCCCTCCACAAAACCAACATTTCTAAATTCCAATAATTCAATCTGGGATCCAAGAGCCATGGGTTTGTCAGTTGTAAGACTGTTAAGTGTCACCCTTGTTAAACAATTTTATTTTACTACGAAGACAATTTACCATGCAGCCCTTCATCATTGTCTTCTTCTTGTCTCTTTTTGTCCTGGGCTTCCTGTTCTAACTGACTCCATGTAAGGCCACCTACCCTTAAATCTCTTTCTCCAGCCTTCTTTGCTGGGTGTTCCTGGACCTATGTACCTCTTCCTCTCTGACTGCCCAGATCTAAAAACCACAAGCCCTGGGGTATCAATGTAATACTTGTTGTTCCCTGTTCCTTTCATCTACAGTAATGTTGTATTTCTGCATTTTGAATTTTGCTAACCCACAGGCTGTTTATTTTTCTTAGTTACAGTGCAGCTGCTGTGATAACCCGTGAAGATGACGTGCATGACATCCCATATCTGGATAAATTTACAGTTGGTAGAAAGAGTCAGGTACACAACCAATTAATACCTTTTTATTAATCAATAATTATTATACATGTAAGGGTGCAGAAGAAGTGTTCAAATCAGCTTGAAAATAGGGCTTTCCAGGCGACTGCATTGTTTTATGTTCCCAAACAGTACAAAATGTTTGCATAAAATAACTCATAAAATAACATTGTTTTGGAATAACTAAATAAAAGTGGTGCCATGATGACACATGAAAGTGCTTTATAGGACTCAAAACTACCACAAAACTAGAAATAAACTTGAGTTCTTTAATGAGCTTTCCGAGATAGCAAGAATGTACTATGCTTTTCAAATTCTTTGCCTACAAATGTTGTTGCAATACTATGATGGTCTTTTTGTTAATAACAGGGTTTGGGGACAAGCGACGATTTGTGGAAGAAAATAAAAGAGGATTTTATTAGTTTATTCTGGAGGTCCAGAGGAACAAATCGTATCAACCCTTGGTAAGCTTTCATTCTTCGTCATAACCTGCGATCAGGCGTTCTTTTCTTAAGCGTGTCCCCAAGGTTAGAGAAGGGCCTGATCACAGGTTATCTTTGTCATTGTACAGTAGAATGCCACTATATCAAACACTCAAGGGAAAAAATTGTTTGAGAAAGTGCGAGTTTGAGATACCCCATAGAAAATTACTGTATAACAGTTTCCAAGAGAAATGGGTTTCAGGCTAGTGGAAATTTAATTAGCTTACATATAGGAGTGTGGGATGGTATCATAATGGAAGTAAACTTGTTATGAAAATGTATCAATGTTATTGATTAAAATTAATATTTATTATATCTCATTCTGTCAGGTATTTCATCAGATGTGATGGTAGCTGCATAAATGGAAGCTGGACTGTATTTTGGTAACTATTAATAATCAATTAATCTAACTTGACACTGTCCACTCTGCACATGTGAGTGGGCCGGGACAAGGTGTGGTCTGACTTACCTTTTTTACATATTAAAACAATATTTTTAGTTGCTGATTTTAATTACCTTCCTTGTTTATTTCAGGTATGGCGTGAGTGATCATGTCTTGACACACAAACTTGTTCAACGTGCCACTCAGTTACCACCTTCCTTTGATCCTATTGCCCCTCGTGAGTATAGCAGTTCTGGTATTTGATAATAAATACTGAAACCTGGCTGGGGTCATTATGTTGTGTGTTCTTGGGCAAGACACAGTGTGTCTCTCCACCGACAAACCATCCAGGGGAGTAGCGATAACTCCTTGTCGCTTCATGCTATGGAAACCAAAGTTAGCGCTGGCCTGATAAGCCACTTGGCGTGTGACTTACTTGACTTAGTTTCTTATCTCCATGGAGGAAAGTGTACCAGAGAATCTTGTATGCCACGCCACCCGTGCAACTACTGCCACCTCACTCCACAACTTAAAACCCAATGCTCCCCCTTCCTTCTCATACCTACTCACCACAATAACTAATGCGAATCCATATGATCAGTACAAATATTTAATTTAACTGCACTGTCAGCATTTTTGCCAGCAAATTGTTTTAGTGTTGACATGACTGTATAATAACTCTATTTTGTGTGTTTCAGACGATGAAGCCAAGAGTAAGCGAGTTCTTTCCTCAAATGGATATCACAAGTTTCTGTGATACAAGCCAGCAATTCCAGGATTAATAACAATTTATTTAACAAAATAATAAAGAAGCCAAAGCCATGTATTATACTGTCTTCAAAAACTCATTAATAATTCATACAGAAAATACAAACGAAATGAATGCTTAATGAGTGTCGTTATATTTGATAAAGATACGGCTGAACTTTAAGCTCAATTTTCTCGTCTAAAACAAACTAAAATTTCAAGATTAGGATCAGATTTAATAGATCATAAGAGGGAAGTTTTTGAAGTCGTTTAAAAAACTCGCAGAATGTGTTTAATCAGGTCTAAAAACACTTGGCTTTGCCTCGTGTTTTAAAACCTGATAAAACACTGCTGCTCGTTTTTTAAACTATACATAAAACAAGATGGGACTTTGAGAACATGCCAGAAATGTAGAAAACATGAGTTGCAGTGTTCTCAAATAACCGGAGTGTTTTTTGACAGTACAATTGGCTTTGGCTTCTCTGTATGCTTCATGATATAGATTTAAAGGGGCTTTGTCACGCTATAGACTATCTTAAAATACCGGGGGTAGGTCAAAACCACTAAATAATGGTTTCAAACCAGAGAAAAACAAAACAAATACTAGGAAGCCACAAAGAAGTGCGGATCGTCAAAATTGGACAAGACTAGTACATTCAATAATTATTGAAACCCGCTCCAAGAGATTATTCAAGATGATACAAAAACTATACAATGCCTATAATTTATCATCTTGCATGCTGCTTGATTTGTAAAATCCATGTAATTTAGGGAGTTAGTTAATGTTTAGGGTCATCTTTGGTCGGTCATCTGTGAGATGTTTTGCCAAGTAACTTGAAGTTCACTTGACAACAAAAACCACCAACTGTTCCATTCCATGATGACAGTTTGAAATTCCTTCTTTTATTGTAATTTGCACCATATCTGTATACAGTCGAAGCTCTCTGAGTGGACACTCATAAGCGGACAGCTCTACTTACGGCCGCCTTGACACAACCCTGTTTGAACTCTAGCGCATACAAACTCTGTATTTACACATTCCTGTAAGCGCAGCAGCCAGCTCCAGTTATGGACACTTTTTCTGCTCCCCGAGGGTGTCCACTTCCGGGAGCTTTGACTGTATTTGTTTCCTCAGTCTTAAAATGTTCTATCCTTGTACTGGTTTAATCTTTCCCAATACAGCAGCTCTTCTGTCTGTGTTCTGGAAGAGGGCCCTTATGAGCCCCCTCACTTCTTGTGCAGTGTATTCGTGGGCCAAGGGACCCTAGAGAGAATTGAAACAAGAGCCACTTAATGTATGAACAAATGTTTTGAAAATAAACTAGTAAAAAACATTTCATTTGAGTAAGAAGTTGAGTACCTTTCCATCTGCCCAACGATCCACAATGTCTTGTAAACTGGCTTCTAAGATTGCTATTAACTCCTTATAGCGAATCCAGTGAGGTACAACTGTGCATATATCCTGAAATGCAAACATAGCATTTTACTGCACTGTTGTACTTTTGGAGGGACAAGAAAAGCTTTTATTAGTTACATTGGAAAACATTTATTGTCTTGTCCTAGCCTATCCGTGGTTCTCATCTGTACTCAGGACCCAAAGTGGTACATAGGGCTTCAGGTTCTTATCTGAAGTCATCAAAATTCTAAAATCTAAACTGTTAATCCTACAAAGTTATTCTTTTCACATATTCTAGACATACAAAACATTCATCTATTGGCCAATTTTGGTATAAATTCAAGAGTTCTTACCCAGGTATTCTCAGCTGATTCTGAATCTTCTTCCTGGGTGTTTTGGAATATTTCAGATCCACGCTGAACAAGTATGGAGAGTAATGAGTGAAGCTGATTAGCCTCCTCAGCTGAGATATCCTAGAAAAAAAAAGATATCTTAGTAAAGTAACTGTATTCAGTTGTCATGAGCATGGGACAAAGAAAAAAATCTGAGTCCCAACGGGAGTTGAACCCATGACCTTCCACACACCGGTCGGATGCTCTAGCCACTGAGCAACATTTACTAGGTTTATACAATATCTTATCTAATGGGGATTTTCAGGGTACTCGCAGGTCCCCCTCCATCCAAATTGATTGGTTAGTCCCTGCAGTCATGTTCCATTAGATGTTACAGCGGGCTTAGACTTGAGCGATTTTCGTTTGACCTTGAAAATGCGTTTTTGTTAGTCGTTTGTCTTCTGTTTGACTCTCCAATAGTTGAGCGGATAAGTTCGTTTACCAGTTCGATTTTTTCTTTTGCTTCCCAAAATATGGAGAATGTATAGTTCGATGAACCAATCAAAACCAGTGAAAGTCAAGAGAACATTTGCGACGAACGGTGTTCGCCTCTAGCTCGTGTTCGCTAAACCAGCCAAAACCGCGCGCGATTGTTTGCGTTCGTTAAAGCAATCAAATCTCCTCTATCTGTTCGTTTGTTGTTCGCGTTCTGTTTGCGCGTAATAATTTCAAGGTAATACGAAAATCGCTCTATTCATTGGTAACTTCCAAAACAACATAAATATGTCGCAAAATTACTTCTGCAGATTGCTTATATTGACCCTTGTCTTTGTCTTACCTCAAGTTGTAAGACTTCCCATGCTATGCTTTGTAAGACATCGTCAAATAAAGCTCCCAGAGACTGACAGTAAATGTCAACTGGTAGAATGCCATTCCACACTTTACCAAGATTGCTCAAAAGATGGAGGATCTGATTAGAGAGGCAAACATTTAGTTGTTAGACAGAAGACATAGCTAATACTGTAACAATCAAGTAATGGAGAAGTAGCTCTCTACTGGTCCTTGGTATTGGCAATACTACTTGCAACAAAGCAGGAAGGAACCCCCTGATTCTGTGTTGACTACAGAAGGTTGACTAAGAAAGGATGTCAAGGGAGAAATGCCATCTAGTGAAGAGCTCAATATGTATGGGGCAAGCTACATGTAGGCTTCATCTATAATTCTTCTAAGATAATGACAATCTACTTGTTTCTCTGATAACAGAAATTTGAAAGACATACAAATGGATGCCTGTTACGCACACAATGCAGTTGCAAACTGGAATTTGATATCTGTGTAAATGAATATTGGCTTTCAAGTACAGGTTGATCCAGACGACAGGACAGGAGGGTAAAACAAGGTGGCCAAAAGCACTCTACAATATCAAAGCCTGTCAAAATGTGGCATCCCATCAGGAATCACTTTGTTGAAACTTACATTTAGAAGCTGTCTAATCACCAAGATGCGTTCTTACCTGTTTCATTGTTTTTTCCACCTGCAATCCTTTATCGTCTTCATGCGCATTAGCAAAGCCTTTTGTGGCCTTCACTACCTCCAATAAATTAGACTTTTGCTTTCTCTATCAATAGAATAGGTAAGTCATGTCATTACTAAAACGTTTAGGAGCCAAAACGTTTCAAACACTGCTGCCGAATCTCCACTAACAACCACCACTCTACAACGGCCAGGACTAATTGCTTTATATAAGATGCCTAAACATAACTTAGTCATTCACTTATTAAGCAGTTTCTCTCCATTTTTACCTTCTGTGCAATGCAAGAACCCATAAGATTCACAAAGATGTTCATTTTTATTGACCAAAACAGCCATACGGACAGTTCTGTTTGTCCCGACGACACATATTTTCTCTTATATCAGCCCATTTAATACGGACACCCGGATAATACAGGGGCTATGGCCGTTTTAGAGAGGTGACCATTGTAGGGATGTCTCAATGAGCATAAAGTGTATGGATTGGCACACGGTCAGTGCGAAAAATCCTGGCCGTTGTAGAGTGGTGTTAAACCAGAAACTGATCACCAGGATTTTTCGCACTGGTGACAAAATATTCAAAATGACAAAATATTCATACTGACCAGTTGTTCAAGGAAACATTTCTCGCCCATTTGTCTGATGGTTGGAACCAGGTCCACAAATGAAGCAACACTCTGGTTCAGTGGCTCCGGTAGTTTGGGTCTGAACTGATGGCCCAACGTAAGAAGGTGATGGGCAATGTACATACAGTTGTTATGGTGTAGTGCTGACAACTGTGGTAATGTGCTCTGTAAGAGAGAATCAAGGGATAAAAGGTAAAGTTGTAAAAATGGTGCTGCCACTTAACTCCAGTTGCTGTAGTATGAAGTCACTAGGAGTATTGCTACTCCCCCTGGATGGGATGCTTGTGCATCACAGACAATCCCCAGCATTTTATTAGGCTGCTCTAACAATTCGCCGGGAGCCATTAATACTCCTGTCTGGAGAGAGGTAGGGTAAAGCCGCACTTGGGCCAAACTGGCCAAAACTGCTCGAGCTCATCCCAATTATTTCAGTAGCATGAAGCTGACTAGGAGTATTGCTACTCCCCCCTGGGTGGTATGCTAGTCTATGTTAGCCCATTTTGTCACCAGTACCCATTTATACCCCTGGCTGGACAAAGGCACTGCGAATTATTAGTGTCTTGCCCAAGAACACTCAACACAATGACCTCCACAAGGCTTGAACCTGGAATTCTCAATCTAGAAGAGTGAGAGTTCATAGGACACCCAGATGTCTTTCGGGTTGATAGTCTGCTGAGCAGTGATTCAATTTAGTGCCTGCTAGTTTGGAGGACAAGAAGAGACCTTTTACTCACCAAGTGCTCTTGATGATATGTGGGTACAACATTACAGTACAACTCAAACATGTTACGAACACTGTAGAACAGCTGAATAGCACTGGCAAGAAACAACAAAATAAAATCAATTAAAAAGTGAAAGCGTAAATTTGAAGTTGAAGGAGACCTGGGGGAAGGGGTTCAAAGAGCTTAAATTGTGGTGATATTATTTTAGAAATGCACATACCATTGTGGAGTTGACTGGGATGCTTCTATAAGAGTTTCATAAGCAAGGTTCATTAATTTCTCTGTGCTCTCGCTAATGCGACAGGTTGGAAGGCAAAATGTGAACTTGTTGAGGGTCTTAGCTGGATCTCTCTGTAATGGTTCATGCTGCAAAAAAAATTGTCAAGCAGAATAATAAATCATTTCTAAAGCTCTATTAAGCCGAACAAGAACTACGGCAACAAGGGTCACATTGGAACGACATTGAATGCAGACTGAGCCCAAGATCGTGATGAGTGGAGGAGACTGGTAGATGTCCTATGCACCACAGAGGACCGAAGGGGATAAAAAGAATCTATTAAGCCACCTGGAGGACTTATTTCTTTTAAAGACTTTTAGAGGGGTAGAGGAGGGCGTAAAAGAGAAGGGACTTATTTCAAAACACAAATAAGGTAGTTAAAAATGCACATGGGAGGTGAAAGTTTTAAAGATTCAGAGATACTGGTAAATCAGGTAGTGCAGATAAAAATAGATATGGGCAACTGTTAAATGTTTATTTCAGTCTGTTTTCTTGTTTGTAAATTGTTTTGACTTAGAAACTGGGCAAGAGAGAGAAGGGGGGGGGGGGGGGGGGAGGTGGTGGTGGTTATAGTTCATGAGGGGCTTATGCCGGAGAGTGAGGGGCAACAATTCAGCAAAATGATATTTATAAGACATTTCCCTTACAATTAACATTACTGTTATGCGTACCTTTACACCTTTCTTGGTTTGTGATAATGCCTTCTGTACATCTCCCAGACTTAAAAGAATTGCTCTGTCTGTGCTGCTGCCCACCAATACAGTGTTGTGTATGTCATCTTTCATCAAATCGCGTGCAGTAACAAGAAGATCTTGACACTAAGAAAGCATATTTAATGACTAAGAGAATAGCCAACTAACACTAAGTGACTATTCAATTCCTGTCAGCCAGCTTACATCTGTGGAGAAACCCTAGTGTGTGACCATTCACATGAAAGCTACTGAGTAGTACTTTCATGTGGTACTGTTTATTATGCTGTACAAGGTGTTTCTTACTTTTAAGTCTGTGGATGAAACCCTAGTGTTTGACCATGAAGAGTAAACTTATCTCAGCGAACTGTACACCAATTTCTGTTTAAGCAGCCAAATGCTGTTTCCCAAAGCATTAATTAATGATTAAAACAAGATTTCAAAAGGTTTGAGAAAATAAATAAGTAAAAGAACTTTGCTGATCAAATACCTTTTTGTTTCCAAAGTGAATACCAACATCTTTTACATATGAGGTCAGATCATTTGTTCCTTCTGGAATTAAACCTGCACAATCGCAGAAAGAAATGTTTGACAGTCACATTACAATATTCCAATACACAATGCTTTTAACGTTGACCCATAATTACATATTCAATGAATGCAATCCTAAAGCTGTTGGAGGGCATGCAATGCCTTAACTTGGAATGCAAGACTGTAGTTATTATAATAGTCCATTAATAGTCCATCAAAGATTACTAGCTTTCTGTACATTGCTCCTCTTGGATAAAAATGCTGTTTTGCAACACAATAATTATTATCCTTATCTATTATTTATTATATTAGTCTACTGGTAGTTAGCGTAACTCTGTTTTATTCCTATTTTTGCGTGTGTGCGTGTGTGTCTTTGTTTGTTTGTGTGCCCGACCTTAACATGTAAATTATATATTTATATTAACTGGCTGCCTGGCATTTTTAACTTCAAGGTTATTTCGGGTAGCCAGTACCCCTATTATTTTTTTCTGTCCAATTATTGTAAATACTTTTAGTAACTTGTGGGGTAAAATAAAGTTTGTTGTTGTTGTTGTTGTTGTTGTTAACCAAGCCTGCCATGTGCAATCTGTCATGATCAACATATCCAACACCAGGATAAAACACTTTTATCTTGCCATACCAGGATTGCAAGGCTTTTTGCACAAACACATTTCATAAGGTGTATAGTAAGTAAGCCTTTATGTGTATGTGTACACATTACTCATTGTGTTGTGTTCTTGGGCAAGACACTTTTAATTACTCTCACATTGCCTCTCTCCACTTCGAGTATAAATGGGTACTTGTGACAATATGCTGGGGTAACCTGCGATGGACAAGCATCCCATCCAGGGGGAGTAGCAATTAATACTCCAGCTTCATGCTATGGAAACCGGAATAAGCTCCGCAGTGCGGGCAAGTTTGGCCCAAGTATGTTACTTGTTAGATTTGTTAGTAAAATGTTATGTACAGTCATACCCAAGTTGGCATAATTAACAGTTCCACCCAACTATCAAGACTGCTGTTTGTAAAGTTCTTCTAGGTTAAGGCAATTATTTTAAAGAAAAGCACGAAGCCTACCAATAGAGACAAGCTTTGTTTCAAACTCTTCAGTGGCTTTAATAACAGCTTGATACTTTTCCAACTGAAAATAAAGTACAAAAAGTACTTCAGACCTGTAACTATGTACATGCTAGATGCAACAACATAATGCATTAAACTTGACAACAACAGACTAGCGTGATATGTCAAAGTGAAAAAAAATTGGCTTGCCCTTTGGTGAAGCTGTAAGTTACTTTTAATAGCCTGGAGCTCTGAGGAGCTAGCCCAAAATTTAATTGTCTAGTATCAATTCTCAGGAAAGTTTGTCCGCTATGCACTAAAGTTTATGACAAGAAAAAAGCATATTGTTTGCCCATTTGACAACCTGTAATACAAAGACAGTAGCCTGACAAGTTGTTCCACTAGCCTTGGGCTATTGACAAGTACTTTTGTTGCACCCTGCAACCAGTAACCAATCATTGCTGTTACCAGTCGCTGTAATCAATCACTTTATGACAAAACTGACCAATCAGACCAACAACCGCAGGCTGACTAGTAAGGAGTACAGTCAGGTAAAATAAAATAATAAAAATAAACAACTTTATTTAAGTGTCAGAGAATTTAGCACTGCTGTACTAATTGTGGACACTGTAAATGAACAAACAAATATTGTAAATAGAACATAAACTTGTTAAGAATCCCAACTGGTGGAAGGCTGTCCAGTTGGCTATTTACAAAGCGGGGCCGAGGAGTTGAACTCGGGACTACCGAGAGCAAATCCAGCTAGTGGCAGGATGGAGCGGCCGAAAAATTCTGGTTTAGGTCCGATTTATACCGACAAGAAGCTTTTCGGCAACTTTCCGACTCCGCGCTGCTTTAATTTTATGCCAAAATTGACGAAGACCTCACTACAGGCAACCAAAAAATTGTTAAGGAAACTATTCAGGACTTTATCTCCAAACAAGAATTACCACCTACTGCCCAAAATCTCGTTATCACTAATCCCAGGACCTCTGTTATTTACTTCAAACCTAAAATTCACCAGGCCAACAACCCGCAGATTGCAAACTGGATATAAAATGCAGACTGATACCAAAACTGTCAATTCGTGTTATTCGCGATTTATTTTCAATTTTTAACTTTGAGCCTTTGAGCCTAAATTTTTAACCTTCTGAGCCATGCCTTCTGAGTTGAAAACTGTCACTTTGTCCTTAAATATGGGATATATTTTCAATGCTTAACTTGTACATTACATGGTATGTACTAAATACGTTTCACAGCTTACCATAATAAATTCAAAAGTCTATAATTAAAATAACGACAACAAGATGGATTACTGACCCTTCACAACAGTGTCACGCAAGCGTTTTTTCGAGTTTCCCTGCCGCGAAAAGTTTCCTTCTTGGCCCATTCTTTCATCAACATTGAAAGGCTATACAGTACTCATTTTCTTTGGCTCGATTTGTTTGCTTTCTTTTCCTTTCCTTTCGCTCAGTTTTCTATAGAGGGGACTGGCTGATGTGATAACAACATTCAATTCGTTTTGATTTGACACCGGGTTTGACCTATTTTGTTACTATAAACCATAGTTAATAGAGGGAAATGGTTATGAAGCCTGGCAAAGTTCTTTGTTATATGTCTTTGTTCGCTATTTTGGGGGTTGACCGTGCACAAAACCTGACAAAATACAATAGGTGTTTACGTGTGCTCAAGCAACTAACCAATAGAAACGTTGCGATTACGTAATTCATGCATAGTGTATGAGCGCAAAACAAAAGATGTGCACGGTCATGGACCTTTCAACATAAATCTTGGCCTCTTTGTTTGCTCCTTTGAAGTTTGCCGGGCTTCATAACCATTTCCCTCTATTAACTATGTATAAACTCAAGGCGATGATTACACAAGACCTGTACTATAAACCAGGCACATCGGTCTATTTCTGAATGTACCGGATTAAATATTTCGCGACTGATATAAACTGAACACCGGGCATGGGCCAAGAGGGAAACTTTTCGTGGAAGATGAACGTGACTCTGAGGTAAGTTAAGGTCAGTTAAAAATTGAAAATAAATCGCGAATAACACGAATTGACAGTTTTGGTATGTATCAGTCTGCATTTTATACCCAGTCTGCAATCTGCATTTTATACCTAGTCTGCATTGGGAATTGATATAAATAAAAATTTTGCAATTAATTATATTTGCAGAAAAAATTCGAAAAATATAATTTAACTTTCTCTGTAAAAATTTTCAATTTATAAATATTTATTTTCAGAGGTGAATATGAGAATCCTATATTCTGATTGGTCCAGAAACTCGGCTTATGACGCTATAATCACCTCCCGCGAGGTGATTATAAAACTTATGGCGCGGTTGCTAAGCTAAGCCCCATTTGCTATGCTGGCAAGTAAACAACAAGTACTCATGTGCGTTGTTTTCCATGTTTTAGCCCGTTATTTTGAAGTTCTTGATATTCACCTCTGAAAATTATACTAATTAACAATTATTCGCCAAAGGCGAAGTGAATATTGGTGAATATTGACCTCGACTTCGTCTCGGTAAACATTCACCAATATTCACTTCGCCTTTGGCGAATAATTGTTAAATATACAGATTCACTTATTTGCTGAATTTAAATTCTCTCTGTAGAGTGAGGTAAATACAAAATTCGCATTTATCAAATCACCGGTCTGCATTTTATACCCAGTCTGCAGTCTGCAATCTGCAGTCTGCATTTTATACTGACCGGGATCAAAATGCAAGAACTATGAGAGGCGGAGTTGTCAAGCTTCGATACATACATACATAAACTTTATTTATACTCGAAGACGGATTACCAACGACGAAGATGCACCATCCGTGACGTAGCTCAGTCCTTTAATCATAGCACGGATGCCAGATTCATAATAGCTCTGAGTTTTCTGAAAATTATGATCATGATGGTGCGACGTCTCAACCTACGTATTACGTGTATTTTGGCGTTACTGGCCTTCATCGCTTATGTGTTATATTTCAAGCTAGGAATCTCGTCGAAACATGGTGTACGGTTTGTAGAGACGCAGTATCACACTAACGGCAACCCTTCGACTTTCGGCAAAGACACCTCGCACATTTACTCGTACCACCAGTACTTGCCAAATTCATCAGTCATCGTTGGGAAAGAATTCGACATCTCGTATACAGCAGAGGAAATATTAAACACACAAACATTCCGGCAAAAGCCAGTGATGCTGAACTCCTATGCCTCTGTTCCACGCGTGGTTCCAATCACTGCTATTTCAAGCAACCATTTTAAAGAATTCTTTCTTCACTTCAAGACGGCGATACCTCGCTTTTTTGCCGATGTAAAACTCGTGCTTTTTGACCTTGGATTAGAGAATCGACAAGTTGAAATCTTGAGGAACATGACATTCGTGGAGTACAGAAAGTTTGACTTTGCCCGATACCCACCGCATGTGACCAATTTACACACATACGCTTGGAAGGTCTTTATTATTCAAGAAATGCTCACGGAATGTGGAGCGGTCATGTGGATGGATGCCTCGATACAAGTTGTTCGAAATTTCACACCGGCCATTGAACAAATGGTGAAGGAAAAGAGTGGATTCTTGTTTTTTATCCATTCTACATGGCATTCAGTTTTTGCAGCAACGCACCCAAATATGTTTGAATACTTTCCAGTCACTGATTTTCAGAAGGTTAACGTGTCAATGCAACAAGCCACAGCCATGATCATTTTCAATACACCTGAGGTTCAAAGAGATGTCATGAAATGGGCGGTGTTGTGTTCGCTGGATAGGAACTGTATTGCGCCTATAGGAAGCCGACGACGGTGTCCGGCGACTGTAAGTCGAGACCGCCATGTGCAAAGCTGTCATCGCTTTGATCAGTCTCTGTTTCACTTGCTTGTAGCAAACGCTTACAAGTCTCAGAGTGAAAAATATGCCATAAGGTCTCGCAATATATTTGCTAAGGTCGAGAGAGGGTTCAAAAGATAAAATTAAGGCAGAAGGACGCAGCAGAGGGAAACTAAGGAGCTTGCAAAAAAAAGGAAAAAGAAGCCACGATGATAAGCTTCATGCGACCTGAAACTGAGAAATTAATCCATCGCATCACGCGCATATCGATCCTTCGCAGGGGTACAATAAATATTTTCCCTTTATTTTTAATTTTTAAGGATAAAAATTAGCGAGAAAAGTTTAACACAACGTTTCGATGTCGCCATGACATCATTTTCAAGTGACAAAATAAAAAATTCAAACTGTCTCAATATATACAGTGTGAGGTGGTAGAACATAACAATAAGTATACGAAATTAGCATTGTGCATGGTAAATATGTCTAAAGAAATAAAAGTTTTGTTTTGCGCGGATGGAGTCCGATTGCGTGTTCAGGTTGGGCTTCTTCTTCTTTATTTTTAATTTTCTTTATTTAATTTTTAATTTTTTTTTTTTTTTAAACTTGACTTATTAGAACCTTGAGGCAATACTCCGCATTCTATTCTTCCTTCAAAACTGATCGAAGCAGTTCCCTTCAATTACAGTTCATTAAAATATGCAACACAGACAATCTTTAGCAAAATTAAGATCAGGAAATCATAACTGTCTGGAAAACATTGTGTACCGAAAATTCTAGCCTGTTCCAGGCTCTCGGATAGTGAAAAAGCGAAAAAGAGAACGGCCGCGCGAAGGGAGTCTGGGAGAGAGATTAACGCTAATTAACAATTAGATTATTCGCTCTCAATTTCTATGATGTGATAGTTGATGAGGCCATAGGCCGAATCAACTATCACATCATAGAAATTGAGAGCGAATAATCTAATTGTTTTAGTAAAAATCATAACAATTGTCTAGTATTAACTCTAAATCTTCTTTCGAAACTTCGGAGAAACAAGAAGAAACCGCAATTTTGAAGACGACCTCCAGCCACTGCACACTAATATAAGGCTGATAGTGTACGAGTAGCTCAGCCAATCAGATTGTCTCATTTGCATTAGTATACTAGTAGAGTTTTACTAATGGTAATTAACGGTAATGTCTTTGGTTATTAATAGATACAGTGGAATCCCGACTTCTCAAAACCCTTGATTTCTCAAAAAACCCGATAACTCGAACCAAAAGTTGTTTCCCTTGGATTTGTTTCACTGTAATTTTACCCCCGATATTTCAAACTCCTGATTTCTCAAATGTTTGTTTCCTGTGGAGGTTCAAGAAAATCATAGCATTGTCACATTATTATCAAGCTACAAGCACAACACGAGCGCTAAGCAACAAGGCCACCAGCATCACAAACAATGTTTGCAGGACACTAACTTGCACTCGAATCTACCACCTGCTGTTTGGGAAAATCATTCCTGTGTAAAGGAATTCTGGGGGGGGGGGGGGGGGGGGTACTCCCCAAAATTTTTGGTGGGGGTGGGTGGCCCGCTTCTTGAAGCCCTTACCCTATTTCAGACCAAAAATACGTGATTTTTGATACCCTATTTCAGACCTGACCCAAAAATCGATACCCTATTTCAGACCTATAAAATTAGTACACGTGTCTAATACATGACTTCAGCTACCCAGGAATAGGTTCCATTTGAAAAGGGCTTCAAATTCCCCGATGTTAATGGCAATAAACAGTTTCGTCTAAAAGCCAAACCAAATTCCAGACCAGAGTGCGCAAAACATACCCTATTTCAGACCAAAGCGGCTCAAAAACCATACCCTTTGGGGCGGCACATACCTATATAGCTTATATAAGGGAGTACCCCCCCGGAGTATACCTGAGCACTTGTGTTAGGAACAGATCTCTTGAGACACTCCGTGATGATATTTTCAGAAAGATCAGGCCACACAAATTCACCTGCAAGAGGCAGTAATAACATTGCAATGTTAAGGGGGGATTCTACCTGAATTTCAATGAAATTTTAAGAGGTTTAAAGAAGGGATAGAAGGGGAAAAAAAAATTTGGAAACCAACTTGTCAATCTACTAATTTTTAACTTCAAATTCTAATTTTAAAACTACATTAAATCTTCAATATTTCTTATTTCCCTAAATTTTACAACTCCTTTGAGAAAAACTATTTCCTCCCCAAAATACCCCAAAATCACCCAAAAATTTACAAAAACACCCCATAACATAGATTCATGGGATGAGTGGAGAGTTTTTGGATTGCTTGAAACGCGAACGAGATATTTCCATTAAACCATGTTAAGTGGCGGAACAAAAATGGCATTCAGGTAGAATCCCGCCTTAAGGGAGGAGTCTTTGCAGAGTTGAAGTGGCCCACAATGCTGATGTTTAAACTCAAAGTTCTGTAGTGATGATGACCAGAACTCAAAGTTGAAAATGACCAAAAGACAACGCACAGGGGAGGCCATCTTGAAATTATGGCTGCCTACTTTCATTGTAGACATGGCGGCCTAATGGTTAGTGCACATGTTGGACTCTGGATCGAGCAGTCTAGGTTAGAGCCCTGGCCAGGGCAGCCAGGGTGCTATTTTCTTGGGCAAGCCACTTAACTCTCACAGTGCCTCTCTCCACCCAGGAGTATAAATGGGTACTGGCGAACTGTAGGCTCGATTACCAGCCGCTGTTCGGGAAAATGAGCCCACGCTCATCCCCCGAAGTTCTTCTCGGGGAGGAACGAAGACCGGACTCGAGAGAGCGGCGGAAATCGAGCCTAGGCGAACTGTTGAGGCAACCTAACAAAATGCTGGAGGGTAACCTGCGATGGACTAGCATCCCATCCAGGGGGAGTAGCAATACTCCTAGTCGGCTTCTTGCTACAGAAACCGGGATAACCTCCGGCAGTGTGGGCCATGGCCAGTTTGGCCCCGAACATCTTTACCTTTACCTTACTTTCATTGTACAGCCAGTAAAGCTTAATAAAAGCCCTGAACCATGAGAAAATAACTGATTATATTATTTTTTATAACATACCCAGTTTAGCGAACAGTGCTGCAGTTGATACATTAACTTCCCTGGTCTTTTGATCTTCTTCTTTCTTTGTTCCGTCAAAAAGGTTTCTCAAAACAACAAGGATCTCTGAGGCCTTTGAATACAATAAGCCTGAAATTGAAGAACAGTATCAGCATACACATAGAGTTGAGAATACAGTCAAGCCTGATTCTGGCTCTCAGATCACAGTGGCAGACCTAGGGGAGGAGCCCCTGGGTGAAATTACTTAAGGCCACCACCTAATAAACAGGTCTGGATCCGCCACTGGATCATGTGCAAGCATAGTATGGTGCAAGCGTCCCATTTGCGCCCCGCCCGGTTGGGTAACTACTTTTTTTTGTGTGTGTGTGTGTGTGTGTTTGTTTTTGTTTTTTCTACTCCTTTATTGCATACAACTCCGAATATTATAACTAAATAATTTTGTAGTTTAACCCAATAAAGTTGTTTTTAAAAAAATTGAGCAGGGAAAGATGAGAGATTAGACTGAGGTGAGTTGCCTAGTAAGTTTTGAGTGCGCTTCTTCCAGTAACTTTGATTTTTATCACCAAAAGATCTTAATGTTTCTAATGGGCTCATGATTTTTCCATCTGTTTTCAATTAAACAATAAAGGGATTTCAAACCCTAGAATAAATAAAATCAAGCATCAACTAGGGATAGTATCTTGATGTATTACCAGATTCTCGGAAGTAAAATTTCAAAAAAGCATGGCAGGAGAATTGACATTTCATGTTTGGGATTGAAATTTAAAACAATGTGTCACATACTGCAACATAGCATGGTATAAATTAAAGTGAGTGTTACCTGGATCAATTATCTTTTTTCCACTTTCCTTTGAAAATGATACAGTGACGTCCTGTTTAGTTTGATTCACTTGAGGTTTCAGGCTTTGAAATAAAAATGATACATGTATTTAGTAAAAAAATGAAACAAGATATTATTTTATGTATAGCCTCCTCCGCAGGCAACTCCTGTCTCCGGGGTCTGGGGCAAGAAAGGGGCAAAAGAGCGGGCACTGGGGCCGAGGCGAGCGAAAAGCGGAGTTTCCTTCTTTTTCCTCTCTTCCTGTCTCCCACCCCACTCAGTCACCTTTTTGTCCTCCGTACCAGTCTCTCACTCGTGCCTTTATGTAAGAGTTGCCTGCGAAGGAGGCTATTTTATGTATAGTTTACAAAAAAGAGCAGCTGTGTGTTTTATCAGGTATAAAGACATGAGGCTTCATGGCCTCATGGCTTCACCTCATGTTTAAAATACCTGATAAAATATTTCTAAGTGCTCATGTTTTAAACAGCTTCAAAAAACTCTAAATCTATTCAATCTGCTCCTAATCTTGAAATTTTAGTTTGTTTTAGACGAGAAAATTGAGTTAAAAGTTCACTCATTAAACACTCATTAAGCGGCCGACGCCCATGGCGGCCGCTTCTAGAAATGGACTGGTTTTTTTCATGGTGACTAGCCTTAGACCCCCACTCGGCCGTGTCCGTCTGTTTGTTACAGGCATCGTTCCCAAGGCTGTACGAGCTGAAATATTTTCTGAAGTTTATCAGCGTACATGTATTGCGTTTATTACAGGAATCGCATTGAAAAAAGCAAAGACAGATGTCCCACAGCAGTGAACACCAGTGTTATTGCAAAATGTGCTAAATGTGGCGGTGTGACCTTTGGGCATTATTCGATCCCAGCGGGGAATCGGCTTCCTGTTTCACGCAAACTGAGGACTTTAGCGACACTGGCGTGACTCCTTGTTTCTTTAGTATTTTCTTTTTAATTATCAATGAGTTTTTGAATACAGTCAACTCTCTCTTAACAGACACCTTTATAAGACCGACACCTCTGTAAGATGGACACTTGGTGTTGCCGGTCCCTGTGTGCCATTTTTCAGTCATGTTACTGTATCTAAACTCTCTATAAGCGGACACCTCTCTAAGACGGAAAGTTTGTGCTGGTCCCGATGGTGTCCGTCTTAGAGAGAGTTCACTGTACATGATAAGTCTGAATAGGAATTGGTTATGGAAGCATTGTAACAGAGAGGGAATTGAGTGTGAACATAATTTATTTTTTTGTGACCAGACTGATGGCTTATTTATAACCATAGTGGCATACATTATCTACCAGGATTTACGATATATGAAATATTAAGTTTACAGTTTAATATATTCATTCTTTCATGCATGCAGACTATCCAATCAGAAGCTGACGATAGCTCTCCTCGGCTTCTGATTGGATAGTATATGCACACAAGAGAATGTGAATTTAATTAAAAGTAGTCACACACGACACTTTTGGGTTCCTTGCTGTAATTCAATATTACCTGGGAAACAAAATTATGGGCCGGAATATAAACTGAACCAGTTTCTTTCCTTAAAAAGATAAAATAGAGGATAAAGTGTTAGTAATAACAAAAGCTTAGCTCGAGTGGAAAATCAGTCAATAATAAAATTATTTATTAATAGTAACTATTAATAAATCCATAAAATTACTAATAAAATAACCGTTGTTTAGTAATTTTACGGATGGACTACAATAATAATTATTATTGTTAATTGTAATAATTATTGTAATTAAATAATTATTATTAATTATTATAATTATTATATTCAGAAACCTCAATCTATGACATTACCAAAAGCTCTCAATCTTTTCTCCAGAATACCAAGTGCCTGCAAATATAAAAGAGGGAAAAAAATACTTTAAGAAACTTGTTAGAATGTACAGAACTTGGAGAGAGGATGCCAGTCTGGCCGGTGTTAAACTCTGTTGTCCATAGCATGAAGCTGACTAGGAGTATAGCTACTCCCCCTGGATCGGAGGCTAGTCCATTGCAGGCTACTCCTCAGCATTCATGTCAGGTTGCCTGAGGCTAATAATTTGCCGGTACCCGTTTATACTCCTGGGTGGAGAGACAAACTTTGAGAGTAAAGTGTCTTGCCCAAGAACACAACACAATGAGCCTGGCCAGTACTTCAACCTGGACATACCGCTCGATCTTATCATTACACACACTTTATTACCATATTTTCAATCTGGAGTCCAACATGCTAACCAGTAGGTCAGTGTGTTTCCCATGTGCTGCTGAGGCAGTGTTCCAGATAAGAGAGGGGTCTCAGCCCAGGGAGGGGGGGGGGGGGGGGGGGGTACTCCCTATAATGGACTATAATTATGGGGAGGCTCCGCCCGAAAGGGGTAGCTTTTTCAGGCTCGAACAGACGCACCTAACAGCTGGGGGCTACTCAAGCAAAAAGTTTAATAAAATCGTAAAAGGGATGCAGTGTTTCAACTGTAGGTATGTGAAAGGGGTACCATTTTCTCAGAAAAGTATATGAAAGGGTGACCTTTTCTGTCAAAAATGGTATATAAAAGGGTAAGGATTTGGACCTCGGGGCGGAGCCTCCCCGTATAAAACTTTGTTGAGTACCCCCCTCCCCCGGGGGTCTCAGGTTAAAAACCTGACAAGAATGTCCAGCTACCTGACCCAACAAATTAATGGGAAACTTCTGACAATTTAGTGAAGCCTATATCTATTGAGCCGTTGCAATTCCTCATTAACACATGCCTTGAAGGCCTTTAAAACTTATCTGGAACCCTGCTGAGGTGCCAATAATCAAAGGAAAGGATCTAGAATCAAACTTACTTCCATTGCTTGAAGGACATTGCTCATTGAACAGCCACCTATGAACAAAAATGTCTCAGTACTTTAGTAATGATCCACATCTAATTTCTCCTTACAATATCAATACATTGTCAAGCAAACAGGTGATGAGAATATAGAAAATCATCAACTGGAGGAGCAACCAATCAAGGCAGTGCTGTCACATGGTCACTGTAAGCACACCTAACTTTTGTCTTCAGATAATTATGTGTCGCCAAAACTCAAGTGCTGTGGCACCCTACAATGTGTTCTTATAGCAAAGCCTTGCAATTTTTCAGAACTAATGCATTAAAAGAAATCAGTCCAACACGAGGACAAGAGAAGTGAGCATAGCTATCACTTGAGGATGTGACTTCCATTACAGCACTCCAACTGGAGAATTGGAATTTCACATTTAGGGCACAAAGGGCAAATTATATTTTTT
Source organism: Desmophyllum pertusum (assembly GCA_029204205.1). Taxonomy (NCBI): domain Eukaryota; kingdom Metazoa; phylum Cnidaria; class Anthozoa; order Scleractinia; family Caryophylliidae; genus Desmophyllum; species Desmophyllum pertusum. The sequence continues at coordinate 1,276,594 of MU826353.1, forward strand.
CTAATATAACCTAACAACTTTATGTACATGTATTGTTCTAACCAGTACAAGAACAAATCCATTAGTTGCTAAAGAAACTGTTTTGCTGCATCGACGGGAAAGTGAAACAATTACCAGTACAGTTGAAGCTCTCTGAGCGGACACTCTCGTAAGCAGACAGCTCTATTTACGGCCGCCTTGACAAAACCCTGTTTGAACTCTAGCTCATACAAACTCTGTATTTACAGTGGCCAGCTCCAGTTGCAGACACTTTTTCTGCTTCCCAAGGGTATCCACTTATAGGATCTTCCACTGTTAGCAGTAAGTTGATAAAGGTAAATTAACCACCATGGTGTATTTGGAAAAGTGCTACAGCGATTAATTTACCTTTATCAACTTCAAGTTGATAATTGGTTTTAATTAGTGTTCTTACCTGTATTCAGCTTGAGTTGTGTGTTCAGATGTCCTTGTCTGTTATCCAGTGACGCTGTAGCGGGTGTGGTCCAGGCTATACTCTTGGCCCACACTCTTTCAAGCGTTGCGGTTAGTTGAGCTTTTTGTCTTCTCCATTCATCCTACAAAAAATGTATGTATATTAAAATAATGAAGGTTACAATCTCGGACAATACTGTTGAGACACTTACTTTAATTAGAGTCATTTTTTGCTTGTACGCTTGTTTCGTAGTCATTTCATCTCCCCCTCCCCTCTAATCAATGTTGTTTTGGTCTGAATGTGTACGCCACAATATTTTAAGCCTTTAAAGACAACATTGAATAAGGGGAGGGGGAAAATATGATTTTTCTGCGTGTATATTCGGCTCCCGACTTGTATAAAGTGCGTAAGCTTGATTTGTCTCAACAGGTATTGCCCGAGATTGTAGCTAGGCATGCTTCACACGCATGGCAGGCCTGTGATGCTAAGATAATTTATTGTAAATTACTGAAATGTTCCTTTTACCCTGAGAGCTATGAATATCCGTCCCTCCTGGCCAGCCTTGGGCAAATCAGACAGGAGTTCTTTCTGTTAAAAAAAAAATAAAAGATTACCATAACACACATTAATTTTGTAGTAATAATTAATGTTGTAGTAATAATTAATGTTGTAGTAATAATTAATTTTGTAGTAATAATTAATTTTGTAGTAATAATTAATTTTAACAAGTGATTAAGAATAATAAATAAATAATGTACAGAATTATCAAAATTCCAAAGTAGAACTCAATAATCCCCTGTGAGAGAGATGTCTGAGATTCAACCCGAAAAATTCCATACTGATGACGTAGCGTGTAGTGTCTCTGATTGGTTGTTCCTCGGTTTTGAATTGTTGCATGCAAGTAACAACCAATCAGAGAAACTACACAGGGGGAGGGGGGAGTATTGAGTGCACAAAGACAGAGGACTGTTTACTAAAGGCAATTTTAATTTTCCATAATTTTATTTTTATTACTAAAAATCTTACCACAACTTGAACAAGTTTAGCTGCATTGTAATATGCTGCTTTGTTAAGTTCGCCTGGGAAGGCATCCAGTGCTTCATGTATCTAGTAACGAAAAATCACACAGATCAGACAATAGAGATCTCATTAGAATTTTTTGAGTGGAATAAAAAAAATTCAACATTGCAGGAAACTTAATCAGTTACCTTATAGAGTCTTTTGAGGAGCTCTGCAATTGCTTCAGTCTCTTGTAAATGTCTCACAAGGTCACCATGTTCATGAGCAGCGGCATCAAGAGGACCTTCAACAGAGTTCTTTGAAAAGAAGTTATAACAACTATGACTTAGTTGAGGTGCAAAGAAAATGATACTCAGAGAGGCAACCTGCCCTGGGGGAGGGAGGACTCCTATGTAAAAGTGTTAGGGGTGATCATTGGAACTTTGGTAAGGAAACCCTACAACTAGGTTTTGTGGGCATGGATCAAAATTAATGTTAACCCCTAAAAGGTATAATGATCATCCCTGTCGGCACTGAACATAATACAATGACCCTGGCCAGGACTCAACCTAGACGATTCGACCCAGAGTCCAACATGCCAAACATCAGGCCAATTTTTGCACCTCTTATTTTGATCTGCGGCGGCCTAATGGTTAGCGCATTGGACTCCGGATTGAGTGGTCCGGGTTCGAGTCCTGGCCTGGGTCACTGTGTTGTGTTCTTTGGCAAGGCACTTTACTTTCACAGTGCCACCCAGTGCCACCCAGGAGTATAAATGTGTACCGGCGACAAAATGCTGGGGCGTGATCTGTGATGGACTAGCATCCCATCCAGGGGGAGTAGCAATACTCCTAGTCAGCTTCATGCTAAGGAAACCGGGATAAGCTCCAGCAGTGTGGGCCAGTTTGGCCTGAGTGTGACTTCACCTACTTATGACAAACCATGTTCACACTGGTGCCGTGCGTGGCGACTACATGTGAAAATGACAAATGAAAATCATTTTAAAAATTCAAACTAACCTTCAATTTACCAGAGACATTTTGAATTTCAGTGAGAAGGTTATTGACATTCCAGTTCATTTCAAATGTTGAATTACTGAAGTCTAAAAATTCATCAAATGTGTACTCCTTGTAAATTGCCTGAAGCACCTCTGCCTACAAGACATAAAAATGCATTCAGATCATTAATAAAAGCAATGATTGCGGCAGACAACTGCTACTGTCTTATACTTGAAGGGATACAGTTGAACCTCTCTACAATGGCCACCCTGGGGCGGAATTAGCTGGCTGTTGTAGAGAGGTGGCCGTTGCAGGGAGGTTTCAATAAGACAGACATATGATTGGGATGAAAAATCCTGGCCATTGTGGAGAGGTGGCCGCTATAGAGAGGTGGCCGTTAGTGGAGGTTCGACTGTATTTGAACCCAGTTGTTTAAAGGATGAATTACACTATCCAGTTGGTTTTGTTGACACTTATCCACTGGATAGTGTTATCCATTCTTTGAGCAACCAGCAGGGCCAGAGGTCAAATCCTGGGAAGAGGGAAGGAGAACTCAACAATAAACATGACAGGGAGGTGTAAATGAAGCTGTTATTCAATACTAAGAAAATACCTGTGTGATAAAGAAAAACCTCAAAAGTACCACCAGTTCTACCTCCACCCCCCAAAATCCATATCAAGCATCATAAAATATGTTAATCTTTCACTAACCCCACCCCCCCTCCTCACCAAAATAACCTCCTTTGCAATTTCCTGTAACTGTTATCATTGAGTACCCCCCACCCTCCCTGGTGGGTAATATACCACAAGAAACAGGGTCGGCCAGGGGGGGTAGTGGTATACCATTATACCCGAAAAAAAGTTGCCAAAATACCTAACAATACCTAAAATTCCCCTCGATATACCCAAAATTAAATCAAGCGAAGTATACTGTATACCCGAAATTAGTAGCAAGCAAAGTAAGCACTTTATTGGCCAGGTTTTACCTTATTATTATTTCACCAACAAAAAACAGACATGCATCGTTCGTTATCCATTTCAATCCGCACTGGGGAAAATAAATTGTTTCTCTGTCTGCCGTTTTCTTTCTCACGGTAACAGATCGCACAGTCGAATGGTCACATGTCACCATGGTCACATGTCATGATCAATAGACAGACGGTTGGCCATTGTTTGTATATTTTGATCCTCATCGTTGGGGATTGTGTGGGCCACCTAGGCCCGAGGTGCGAGTTTGCCTTAATAAAATAGAAAGTCACCTGCAGGTGATGCTATTCTCCTTCTCCTTTTGCGGGGTCTCTTAGATTGTTTATCAGTTTCTTCTTCTCTTTCACTCAAATCGTCATCAGCGGTAAGTTCGGGTTCTTCATGAGAGAGAACATTGTCCTCTGATGAGTGCAATGACGCCAAAAAAACATAATAATCGTTTTCCTCAAGCTCGATTGTATCATCTTCAATGGCCTTTACTTTGACAGTTCCTTTCATACCATCTTTGGGTACTATGTGTTCTTTCCCGTTTGTACTAAATAGAAGGGGATCGACAAGGTCCTGACTCAGTACCACTCTGTTCGAACATGGGCAACATGGTCATCATCGGGCAGGTCTTCAAGTAGTTTCACTATGTAAAATGAACTTGTTCGTAAATAACTGGTCTACACCTCTGCGGATACAGCACATATGTTCCTTGGGATGCACAATTTTCCTCTTCAGTCTTACCAGAATTTTCGCTCTCCTTGTTTTGATAGTGGTTTGCATCTTGCAGTAGCGTATTGAAGTTTACAGCTTCTTCCTTGGGAGATGAGGCTTGATAAATGTTTAACGGTAGTGTTCCAGGCTTGTCTTTGGTTGAGAAATTTCTTGTTGTGTTTTGACGGACATTTCTTCCATGGACTCAGTGATGCCCACTGTCTAAGCTCTGCCATCTGCTTTGGTGCCAAGCAACCCTTACCAGGCTTAGGCAGTTTCGCCAATTCCGAAAACTGGATGAGAACATCTTTCATTGACTGGGCTGAAGATAGTAGGAAGCCTTTGGATTAGTGAAGTAGTTGAATGAAGTCCTTGTTACTCTTTTAAGCAGTTCATTTGTGCATCTTGGAAAACGCAGGCAGAAATCTAGTACTGTCGGTGTGACCGTATTTCCACCCCTCATACTTGAGAAGACGTTTTCTACAAAAAGTGTCTGTAAACTACGAACATTAGTGTGCTTCAAGTACTCTTGATTGAGTTGGATTTCCTCTTCTTTGAGGCGGTTTAGACCTACAAGGATCATTTAAAGTTGTTGAAGACAGAGTTCCATCTGGTCCTTGTGTTTAAGCAGTGGATCACTTTATCTGCTGTACCTTCAATGACGCTTTATCAAATGCAATCACAATATAAATATACTTTATACCTGAAATTAAAAAAACACTGATATACCAAATACCCATAGATACCGTATACCCGATTAAAAAAACCCTTGTATACCGTATACCCAAAAACCCTGGCCGACCCTGAAGAAAGAATGAACTAAGCGACAAATTAATTCACATAGTTATGGGACACTGTATGTTACATTACATTTACATAAACAAATAAATAAACAAATAAATAAATATAAGCTATAAACCATAAAAATGCAATTAATTATATGCTTAACAAATTTATTAAAATCCCAAGCAGTAATTATTTTTATACATTTTTAGGGACAAAAATGCATATCATATAAAGAGATTTCGAAAGATCATAAATTAAAATAAAAAATAGATGAGCTTAAAATCCTGGGTAAAATGAATAAAATTTCATAAACTTCAAATCAAGAAACCCTTGCCTTCACTTCTTCCGATTTCTGTAAAGTCTTCTTCACGCAAGAATTTATGTCTTCTTTTTCTAAACGAGCAGATTTCAGGAGCACATCTGTGACCAAACTCGCATTTGGCGTACGAGTGGTACAATCGTTGTCCTTTTCCAAATTTTCCGCCATCTTGTTCTTGAGCTTCGCGCCAACAAAATTTCAATGGATAGATACGTCATGTAAGACTCATGTAATACTTCCGAAGACGACCCGACTTGTGCCGATGGTTTACGAAAATTACCGATTTCGAATGTTCATTCAGTATTGTTCGAGAGCGCGTGTTTCCCGCCGGAGTTCATAACACAGAAGTTTTAAAATCATGAGTGCAGCAAGCGAATGCAGTATGGAAAACGATTTAAAACGAGTTGCCCGTCTAGAATACCTGAAACTTCGGCAATCTAAGCAAACAGAGAAAGTGGAAGCTGTAAAGGTAATCAAGAATTTATGATCGGCCTCGTAAACCGGGTTTATAAACATTAAAAATGGTCGCGTGTTTGGGCAAAATAATTTAAGCTTAGCTCAGCTGCCGACTTTGCTGTAGTTTGTCGAGCTTTCAACCGTATTAAGCTTGTAAAAAGATCTATTTTCATTTAATCAGCGAAAGCTTGATGAACTAACAAGATATAGCTATGGGTTTGTCACTAGATATAAAGCTTATTTACCTGTAGCTTATAAAATGTAGGTTAATTTTCTTTAACTTACAAGCAGAGTTAGAGTCAGTTAACCCAAAACTTTGCAAGAAATTATCTTTATTTTAGCCGACTCGGGTCTGAAGGGTGCAAATAGCATTTGAAATATGAACAAAAATCTCACGATTTGTAACAAAAATATTGCAAGCATGTGATTTGTGTTACTTGATCCTAGTTCCTTTATGACATGCACATACAAAATGTCAACATCTTCTGACAGGAGAATGTTGGCACCTAGATGTTGTTCAGTCGGGGGAACAGCAATCTCATACCCATAGTCAGCGATCTCCTCAGTCAGCGATCTCCTCAGTCAGCGGTAGTCGTCGACCAACCGCTGACAGAGGAGGCCGTGGACTCTGGGTACGAGATTGGGGGAACAGTTGATGGTGAAATCCTGCCTCCGAGATGGGACTGAGCCCACAATGTTCGTACCCAAAGACGTTGCTAAGCAACATGACATACATGTGTGGATTTGCTGGCACGATTTCTTTCGGAGTACTGGTGAGTGCTCGCGCTAGTTTGTGATTGGATAAAAAGATTCAGAAACTCTTTGAGTGCTTCCATGAAGATTTGCCAAAACCGGAAACTTGTTCCCCCGACTTATGTTATATCGTGCAACTGAAATGCTAATTTCTATTGGACAAGAACATATTATGACGTGCCTCAAAACTGCTCCCTAGGGCAACAACAAATCCCTAGCTATAAAGTTGAACGGGGGGGGGGGGGGGGGGGAGATCCAAGGACCATATGGTAGGAGGATAACAGGGAACTTTGTGGGGACTTTGCAACAAATTTGTGCCCTTGTGGTGGGGGAAATGTGGGGGCTTAGATTTATGACGACCCAGCTCGTGGGAAAACATCATTTTGACCAGCCTGTTTTTTTTTTAGGGGGGGGGGGGGGGGGGGAGGTGTATAAAAAATATTGAATACTTATTTCTCACTTCAAAAGACTATAGATGCAACTGGGTGGTATTTTTGGTCAGTGGCCCAAGGACTTTTGGCCAGCATTATTGTCGGTGCAAATATAAACAGTACAGTGGAACCCGGTTAATACGGACACCAAAGGGACACGAAAAAGTGTCCGTATTATCCGGGTGTCCGTATTAAGCGGGCTGATATAAAAGAAAATATATGTCGTCGGGACAAACAAAACTGTCCATAATAAACGGGTGTCCATATTAACGAGTGTCTGTAAAGCAGGGTTCCACTGTACTCACAGCTATTTCTAGATTTTGTACATGAACTCTTTGCATTATTGTGAAGCTGATTATTTTATCTGCTGCCTTTCAGAGTTGTTTCACAGATAACCAACAAAACATTAAAGAGCTACTGTGGAAAAAGAAACAAATACATAGAAGTGAGAAGCAGCAAATTGTGCCGTTTATTTCTCCAGCTGAGCAGCTTCCTTCTACAAGAAAAGTATGTTAAGAAAACTGCGGCTTCTAAGTTGTTGACTAGTACCTATATTTATTGCATGACTAAGACAGTTGAGAGGGCCAATAACTAAAATCGGCCAATCAGAATGCTTTATTGCTGGTCCAATATTTTCTAAGTATCGGACTAGGTAAAGTTTCTTACATTGTTATGGTTTAATTTCCACAGCTATTTTTAAGCATAAAGTTGTGTAATAAATCTCTTATTAAGGTATCAGTATACCCCAAATGACCATCATGCGTTGGCGCTGTTTTACGGTCGGACGTTTAACAAAACCCCAATAAAGTATATATTTCCTGAAAGCTTAAGAATTGTAGATTACGAATATGTTATCATTTGAAGTAAAAAAATTAACGTGTTTCGAATAAAGCGCTCAATTTCAAAAAGTATATCGGTACACAAATCGAGTTCGTTTCCGGTCGGAATTGAACGGGAGAAAGCGAAAAACATCGCTACGTGTTCTTGACACCTTTCTCTAAAAAACTGTGTCGGGGAATTTTGATTACTTGTCTGGTTAGCTTTTAACACACAGTTAAACTTCGAGGTTGACAAAACACGTATTCTCTGTACGAAAATACTCATAACTTTCGAACGAGGAAAAAAAATAAAATTCCCCGACACAGTTTTGTTGCCAGACTATTGGAGAACATTCTCTCTCAATTTCAGCGAAAAAGGTTAAAAATTCGTTGCAAACGAACTCGAAACGTGCGCTTCATTCGCTGAAATTTTATTTTCGAGAAACAGGGGAAAACATGTTTTGAGGCATTCTTCCGGTCTGATGAGATTAAATACACAAGACGCGTGAAAATAATTATGCGTTGATCGATAAAGAGAAGGCTCGTCTTACTTTAATTAACAACAGAGTTCGTATCGAATACAAATGGCCTCAAATGCGCGCTTCTTATGGCCAGGAGAAGAAAGTTCTCCTCTCACCGATCGTGCTACAAGTAAAACAAGAGTTTATGGCTTCAGTTTTCCCTCCATTTAGCCTCTCTGTGGGATATTCGCCCACAGGGATTTTCAAGCGATCTTAAAGTTGTCCTAATCAGTGATGCGATCCGGTGTCACTTGACACCCGGTTGAGACGAGCGCTTCGGCTCACTGTTCAGTACCGAACAATTTCCCATTTCGATATATTCTTACTTGAAAACGCGGACACAGTCTGTTATGTTTCTACGGACATTGCAAGATGCGGCTTTTGAATTTCGGGTGAATCTGCAAACACGTCGGCCCTCGTGTTTCATGTTATGTGACTTTTTATACGTACATGTTGACAAACTGTTGACGGCTCTCGATTGGAAATAATTAATGGCGAGAATCGTTTTTTCTTCATAACTTTCTTTAGAAGCAATCTTTTTTCGTGAAACTTTTTGGAAATGAAAGGTCTTGATGTAATCTATCTGAAGATAACAAAAAGTAAAATCTTGCAAAATGGTCAAATTTGGGGTATACTGATACCTTAACCAAGCTTGCTCAGGACCGTACTGGGAGAATATCGGCCCTCGGTCTTTTCTGTACGGACCTCGCAGTGCTCCATTCGTACTGTCAAGACCTAGGGCCGATATTCTCCCAGTACAACCCTCGCGCTTGGTTAAATATAAGATATATGTATATTTGTGGGAAGTGGCACTGTGGCCTAATGGTTAGCGCGTTGGACTCCGGATCGAGCGGTCCAGGTTCATGCCTGGCCAGGGTCATTGTGTTGTGTTCTTGGACAAGACACTGCCTCGATCTCTACAGTACTTCTATATAAAAGTGGCTGGGATGGTCGTCACCTTTTAGGGGTTAAAATGTGTGGTTTGGGACCACTTAGGAGTGTTAAAGTCTAAAATGATTACCGTTAGAATTATTCCTACTAATACCTTTTAGGGTATTGCCTGAAAAATAATATGACAAAAATTAGTTTTGTCTTAGAATAATTTATTGGTACCTCTTAGGGATGAAAATTAATTTTAGCCACACCCGCAAAAAATTTTTGGTACCTTTCCGGATGATCAACCTCCATCACTTTTATATGGGAGTACCCTCCCCCAGGGTTGGTACATGTAGGCCAAGACACCTCCCCCACTTACATGTACATAATTTCAGTAAAATTACATTTTGGTAGCATATATCTGTAATCTTTATTAATCTGTCACTTGTTTCCTCTCAGAGCTCTGTCTACAGCGGGTTTGGACATGGTACTCAACACACTGTTTTAAGGACTCTATATGCTGTTCAGGCACTGCCTCAGTTCTTTACATGGTCCCCACTGCAGCAAAACTACATGGTAAGTTAATTAACGTGACTTACGTTGAACCTCTCTGTAACAGTCTCTCTGGGGCAGAATAAACTAGCCGTTGTAGTGAGATTTCAGTAAAGTAAGTAAAGTATATGGATCGGTGCACGGTCTGGATGAAAAATCTTGGCTGTTGTGGGGAGGTAGCCGTTGTAAGGAGGTTTCAATACAGGTAAGAGTAAATTGTATGGATCGGCGCATGGTCAGGATGAAAAATTCTGGCCGTTGTAGAGAGGTGTCAGTAAGAGTAAAGTGTATGGTCCTATTACAAGTAGAGAGGTGGCCGTTAGTGGAGGTTCAACTGTAGTTCTCACACAAACTAAATCCAGATTGATTGTGTATACATGTACGTTGTGGCCATAGGTTGAAGATGAGACCGTCCTGCATAATATTCCGTACATGGGAGAGGAAGTTCTTGACCAGGATGGATCATTCATTGAAGAACTCATTAAAAACTATGAAGGACGAGTACACAACACACCAGAACATGGTAAAGTATCGTAACTTTTATTTCACACATTTTAAAATTAATATATAGCTACCAAGGCTTAGTGGGTGGTGCGGTGGCCTAATAGTTAGCAGGTTGGACTCCGGATCGAGCGGTCCAGGTTCAAGCCATGGTCGGGCTCATTCTGTCGTGTTCTTGGACAGCTTCAAAAAGGATTTCCATGATTTAAACTTGAGACAACCAACGGAGGGTGTAAACTGCAGGTTGCAGGTTACAAGAAGAAAAAAAATTAAAATTATAAAAATTTAAAAAATAATGAAAATTAAAAAAATAACAATAATAAAAATTAAAAAAAAATGAATAAAAGAAAAACCTCAGAAGATTATCTTGGAAGATTTAAAACTGGACTGGACTCTTAGTATGAGAATTTGCAGAATTCCAAAGTTGAACCAGAAGACTTCCGAAGTTTTCCAAAGATGACTTGAAGACTTCTGAAGATGCCCCGAGCACTTCCGAGGATATCCGAAGATGGCCGGAAGATTTCCGAAGTTGACCTGAAGATTTCCGCATTAGACCCGAAACAAGAACACCTGAAATGGTTCCACAAATCTCATACGAGTCCAGACCAGTTCTAAATCTTCCAAGGTAATCTGAGGTTTTTATTATGATTATTATGTTTTAATTTTTTATTAATTTTTTTTAATTACTATTAATTAATAATATTTATTATTAATTATTAGTTTTTTTTTCTTGTAACCTGCAACCTGCAACCTGCAGTTTACACCCTCCGGACAAGCAAACAACTAACAAACCAAACTAGTTTTATTAACATAATTTTTACTTTTAATGTTCTAAGATAAACTGTCTGTTGAACCTGCAGTAATTTTCTTTTCAGTGTTTGATGAGGCAGCCCTCACAGATGATCTTCTTGTTCAGCTGGTTGAAGCCTTGAAGAAACACAAGGAATCTGCCAAGAATAACACAGAAACTGAGACAATGAAAGAAAAGGGAACAAGTGAAGGTACCTTGAAATAAAAACTTGACACAGCAATCCTTGTTGCCAGGGGCATTACATCTTGGGAACATTGGATCCTGAGCCCCGGGACTGAGGTATATTAGTGACAGGGAGGTGCAAAAGCCTTTTTGGGGGTTTTGAAATTATCTAGCGATTTGAATAAATTTTTATATTGGGGACTTTTTCCAAGGGTTTTGAAATTTTCTGTCTGATTTTTTGGGGTAGAAAAGATTTTGGCAGGGACTTTTAAAAAAAAGTGTAAAGCGGGATGAATGAATGAAGGTGTATGCATTAACTATCTATAAAACTACTACTTTTTTATGCAGAGAAAAAAGGACTTTTGGGGGTTATGTTCTGGTCCCGTTGGACTTTTTTGGGGTCTAGTTTTAGCCTAATGGAACTTTTTTTGGGTGTAAAAATTTGGCCTCATTTGCACCTCCCTGTCACTAAATAAATATACCTGAGTAATCCCCCCTGGTTTCTGAGCCTGGTAATATTGCTTTGAATCAGTGACCACCCTGACAGCTGATTGCATGCTCATTGTTGGTTAACTTTAATGCTCAAATGATCATTTTACATGTACCTCAATTTCATTCTATTCGATGTATTTGCTTCTAACATTACAGGTGCTGAATGTTCCTCAAAAGATGACGAAAAACCTCCAGCTGCAGAAGCAGCAGAGAAACACGATGAACTGTTTGATGCCATTGCATCTCTCTTTCCTGATAAGGGATTAATGGGAGCTGAAGTTCACCGGAGGTATTAATAAAACAAAGCTGCCTACTGTAACTTGGTATTATAGGAGTATACATGTAGCTATTGTAGCTATACTCCTAGTCACCTCATGCTATGGAATAGATAGAAAGCCGGCGCTTTTCTTTGAAGACATACGCTGTAGTGGTGCCGGGCAATTGCAACAGACCAACAGTGCGAATCCTGTGTCAATCAAGCCATTGCTAAGAATGACGTCAACCAAAACTTCGTTGTTTTCTTCGGGAAACTTTTTCAAGCTCGCAGCGCAGAGCTGTACGTGTGTAGCCTGCGGAGCGCTGGCGGATTTTTGACCTGATCTTTGACGCCACCGAGAAAATAACTCGGCAGCGTGAAACAACAAGTGAAAAATCCGTCTGAGCTGCATTTGCAGGCTACAACGAGAGTCTTTTGAATACACAACGTGAAACAGTGCTACTGGAACGGGAAGTGAAGTAGATGAAAATGTTTATTGTAATAACGAGGGGAAGCAAAATCAGCCAACAACAAAAAAAACACGTCTTCGTTCTGGATTGGATTTCGAGCGAAAACAACCAAGGAAAAATACGTTTTTATTATCTTGCATACTAAGTTTAGGTGTGAATGTCTTGCCTGACATGCTTTTTTATTGTTAATAAATTCCTGTGGGACAATCACCTTAGCAACTATTAATTTGAATTCTACTGCACTGACACTTGGTTTCCCGGCACCGCTATGTCGTACGGCCAAGTCCATTTATAAGGCCAGTTTCTATCCCCCTGCTTGAGATAGACTAACAAGTACTTAGTTACTTACAGTCCATGTAAGGATGTATATATAACCCCCCCTGGATGGGATGCTACAGTACCGCTCAAATGTAAGTTACCACTGTCTCACGAGACGCATCTCGTTTCTCGCGAGACTCGTCTCATTTCTCTCGAGACTCGTTCGCCGGTTCAGTGACTCTCGCGAGAAACGAGTTGCGTCTCGCGAGAAACGAGTCGCGTCTCGAATGAGATGCGTCTCACGAGAAACGTGACAAGAGGTGGTAACTTACATAATGTACATTTGAGCAGTACTGTAGTCACTCTTAGCTTAATTTTTGTACTTACATAACAACTGCTATTTTTTTATAGGTACAAGAATGTGTTAGATCGTAAAAATGGTGAATTACCACCAGAGTGTACTCCAAATATTGACAGGTTAGGAACAAGATTTGTTTTGCTTGAAGTACAAGTAATGAACTACATGTAATACTTTTCAACATTCTGTTTTACTGACTGAATTGCTGAGTAATATTTCCTTTGATATTTGTGCATAATTGTCTCTTTATTGATTAGTCCCAAGGCACAATCTGTTTCAAGAGAACAAAGTTTGCACTCTTTTCATATGCTGTTCTGTAGAAGATGTTACAAGTATGACTGTTTTATGCACGGTATGTACAGTAACCTAACTTAATCTTAATGGCTTTGAGTAATATTCAGGGGCCTTGCCAATTAGTTAGTTAGTTCAGTTATGATTGCATATTTGTAAGCGCGTTGAGATTTTTAAACACGCAGAAAAGAACTTAATTATTATTATTATTATATTATTATTTGCTTGAAATATAAGTAGATTATTACTCCCACAAGATTCCGTAACTGCTCACTGTCTGGTACTTTAAAAATAAAAACTGACTCGTAAAAATGCCCAGCCGTATTACACAACTTTCCGCTGAAAAATTGTTTATTATATGACATAATATCTTTCCTAAAATATAGGCTTTCAACAGTGTTTTCCGTAGCGCATGGTCAGGGGGACTAAGACCTGTGTAATATGGTCTCATATTTGCACTCATTTTGGTGCGTTTTGCACTCTAAAATCATTGCTATGTCGTATAATAAGGCCTATTATATAATTAGCTGATCATGATGCTTTCCTGTTTTGGGTTGTTTAGGTTGGCGAACACTTCCTACACAGATAAAGAGAAAGGTACTTGTTATAAGTTTATAAATTGTTTGCAAAGTATTTCAAGACTTAATGCTTCATGACAGAACAGTACATTGTTGCGTTTACAAACTACAGGTAGATAAGCATACATGTACATGTATTAAGCTTATGATATAATAATATTATGTATTTTATACTTAGAGTCCTGTTGATCTACAAGAAACAAATGCATGTGGAACTGACTGCTATATGCATGTTAAGGTATGTTTAGTAACTGGGTTTACTTAAAAGTTTTTATTATTCTGTACAAAGTGGTTCTAACTTTTAAGTCTTTCAAGAGTGTGACCATTCAAATGAAATCTATTGAGCAGTACTTTTAACTTAATTTAACAGCATTTACATGAGGGGGAGGGTGACGGCAAACCATCTGAGGCAGTCAGCACCAGACGAAGAAGTCGAGCAAGCAGCAAGGATAATAAAGGAGGAAAAGGAAGCTCTAGAGGTTCAGGATTTCCCAGTCCAGACAGCATAGTGGTAATTAAGAGATTGTAAAATAATTTTAGTATTTTCTCTCCCTCTTCTTTGAAGATTGGGAATAAACAGGATGTCTGTATAAAATGGTGTGTTGTGCATTACATGTTTATGTGTTTTGTGCTTTAAAACTCTTACAAAGCATCTGATGGCCTCTTTCATCAGACAAGAGTCACATCTCTCAAAAAGGCCACTTATTATTAAGCTGGAGGCATTCTTCTGCCCATAGAGCCTACTACTCAACCAATCAGATTCAAAACCTGTTACCTAGCTGTAGTTGTATTGCTTAGAGTTTTTATTGGTCGTTTGCGTTTGTTGTGATTGGCCATTGTCATTGCTTTTTTGGTTTGGACACCGTCTAAAGATACAATTTTCCTCAATGAGACCGGTGGAATAGGTAGCTGTGACCTAGGGGGTATGGGGGCATGCCCCCCTCCCCCCCCCCCCCCCCCAGAGAATTTTGGAAATGGAGAAACTCGGAAATGTAATTTCTAGCATTCTGGGAGTCAAATCTAGTGCTCTATATGACAATTTTTATCGATCACAGTAGATCACGGGTATTTTAAATGATCTTGCTATTATTCTATATGAAGTTTGAAGTTTAAAAACATACTCTGTTACAGTCGTTGTTTTTTTTCTTTCATAAATCTTATAAATAAACTCTCAGAAAGCCAGAAGGCTTGATTAGTAAGCAGCGGCAAGAGGCAACGTAGGCGGCGGTAGACCGCCAGTAGCCGGCTTGTAATGAAACCCCTGATGAGAGAACTAATAATAAATTATTGTTGTAATTCACTGTTAGCTTATATGATGTCTTGCTGAGATACATTGATCCAAGATTCTTTAACAACAATATCCTGTTTTCTTGAGTATTCTGAGATACTACATGTATGTGTTTAGAATTCTGGACCTCTGAAATTTCTAACCACTTTCTTTACACTATTTGTTGTATTTTGTAGACTGGAGGTAACAGTCCAGAGTATTCATTGGTGACCACTGAATGGACCGGAGCGGAGGCATCCCTGTTTCGTGTGTTGAAACCAATCTACTGTAACAACTACTGTAGTATTGCTAACTTGATTCACTCAAAGACTTGTAAAGAGGTGAGCAGTAGTATATAGGGGGTCGGTATAGGATGTAACCAATCAGAGAGCCGTATTTAGGTCACATGATCAAAATGGACCAATCAGACCATTTTGATCATGTGACCTAAATACGGCTCTCTGATTGGTTACATCCTATACCGACCCCCTATACTACTGTGAGCAACTTTGAACTTGCATCTAATAGCCTACGTGCAGATGTCTCGTATTTCCTTACTTCATGTGGAAAACAGACATCTGCGTAGCCACGTTCCTAATCATGTTCCAGTACCCTACTGTTTCTCCAGAATTCAGAGACCACACTCTTATTGGTTGCTTGACAGTAGGTATATTGTTAGAATCAACTCTGATTAAAAAAAATAAATAGAATCAACTCTGATTGGCTATCGTCCAAAATACTCTAGATAATTTATTCCACATGAATTTCAGTGGGGTTTTCCATGACAGATCAAAACTCCCAGTGAAAATTTTGGAATAAGTTGAGAGTGAGTGGGAGGCTCGGGACATAAATGGTTAGTGCGTTGGTCTCTGATCCAGGCTTGAGTGCTTACTATACTGGGGTCATTGTGTTGTATTCTTGGGCAAGGCACTTTACTATCACAGTATCTCTCTCCAAAGGAGATAAATAGCGTGAAACAAAAATGCTGGGGGATTACCTGTGATGGACTAGCCGGGGGGGGGGGGGGGTACTCCCTCATATAAGCTATATAGGTATGTGCCGCCCCAAAGGGTATGGTTTTTGAGCCGTTTTCGTCTGAAATAGGGTATAGATTTTGACCATTTTGGTCTGAAATAGGGTATGTTTTGTACACTCTGGTCTGGAATTGGTTTGGCTTTTAGACGAAACTGTTTTTTTCCATTAACATCGGGGAATTTGAAGCCCTTTTGCGCAAATGGAACCCATTCCTGGGTAGCTGAAGTCATGTATTAGACACGTGTACTAATTTTATAGGTCTGAAATAGGGTATCGATTTATGGGTGAGGTCTGAAATAGTCCCCGGGTGGACTAGCATCTCATCCAAGAGTTGCTTCATGCTATGGAAACCAGAGTTAAACAAAAGCCTGATAAGCCGCCTAGGCTTGTAAAAAGACTTTAACCTAATCAACTTTGAACCTACATTGTACATCTTTCCAAAAAGCTTCTTCATACAAAACTCCAAATTTTGGAACGAGATATATAAGAGTGAAATGAATTGTTAGCTAGTGGTTGTAGAATGTTTAACCCTTTCACTCCCAGAGTCAATCCTTGAGTCAATAAATGTGGTGTTGTACCTTTCACATCTGTGGATGAAACCATAGTGTGTGACCATTCAAATGAAAGCTATTGAGCAGTACTTTCATGTGGTACTGTTTACTATGCTGTACAAGGTGGTTCTAACTTTTAAGTCTGTGGATGAAACCCTAGTGTGTGACCATTCAAATGAAAGCTATTGGGCAGTACTTTCATGTGGTACTGTTTACTATGCTGTACAAGGTGGTTCTAACTTTTAAGTCTGTGGATGTAACCCTAGTGTGCGACCATTCAAATGAAAGCTATTGAGCGGTACTTTCATGTGGTACTGTTTATTATGCTGTACAAGGTGGTTCTAACTTTTAAGTCTGTGGATGAAACCCTAGTGTGTGACCATTCAAATGAAAGCTATTGAGCAGTACTTTCAAATGGTGCTGTTTGTTTTTGACTACCCTGCAAAATAAAATTCAAGATTTTTCCTTAGTTTTGAACTTAGCGCTCTTGGGAGTGAAAGGGTTTAATTCAGGTATTCACTTTCCAGGTGTACCTGAGGGCGTTACAAGAGTCACATGAGCCGTTACCAACAGCTGATGATCAAGATACGCCACCAAGGAAAAAGAAACGAAAACACAGGTCTTTCATAGCTTTCCATCTTTTCTTTTGTAGATACATGTAGGACCTGTCTGTACTCAGCTCTTCAATTGTCCGCTAGACTACAACCAGTCCCTCATTTTTCTCGCGCATCGCGTCTCCTCGAGGTGATTTTCACGCGTGATCACATGCTCTCCCACTTGACTATCCCTGAGAAAAATGAGGGACTGCTTGTAGTCTAATTGTCCGCCTATTATTTTGGCTTTGAAAAGCGATATGTTATTCAAAGGTTTCCTGCTGTTGGTTTCTCATTTACAGGATGTGGTCACTGCACTGTAGGAAGATTCAACTGAAAAAAAGGTACTGGCTTATTTTTTAGCCGCCATTGTGATAAATAAAACCGAATGAGATTTGTTTTAGCCAGTATGGCAGGAACAGAAAGGGTAGGGATAAGGAGGAAGCACCAAAAGATAGTGAGTGCTTCAAGCTTGTTTTCCCCCTCTCCCCCCCCCCCCCCCCCCCTCTCATTCTACAGGCTAGGGTACCTTCTTTGCTTTCTACGTCCTTTACATGGGATGGGGGTTGGAATTAAGGATGGGGTATCGGTTGCACAAGGGTAAACGTTTATATTTTCATTATCATTTGTGCTCTCCTTTGCCTTAAGTCTTGGCGAAATGGAGACACAAGTTCTATCGCAAGTTGGAGACTTGCACCTCTGTTTGGCCAAGACTTGTGTACACTTTGATCAGATTAAATTTTTCCACTCAACTCGACGCAAGTTTTTCACCATTTGGCCACCAAACTTCAACGCAAATCAATGCAAGTCTTGTTGCTTACTTCCACTACTGAATTGCAGCGCGTGTAGGTGGCAACTTGTGCGCACTTGCGAGTAAACTTACGTCTCCGTTTGGCCACCCAACACAAGTTTGTGTAAAAAAAAAAAATTTTAAAAAATTTTAAAAACTTTTTGTACGCAAGTTTATATTTCAAAACTTGCGACTACTTGCAACTCGGTTTGGCCAGCGTTAGAAAGGTTATTTACTCGTGTTTCATGTTCTTTCTACTTTTTAGATAGCACTTCCACGCATGTATACAACTACATACCATGTGATCATCCTGGGCAGCCTTGTGATCAATCATGCATCTGTGTAGCGACACAAAACTTCTGCGAGAAATTCTGTCAATGCAGCACTGATTGTAAGTTCTCACCTGACTCGTCCCCAGTTGTCTCTCTTGTCTCCTTTGTTGGGAGTCGCAAGACGCGGGGGATGCTTCCCACAACCCCTTGCGCTCCCCTTGGCCGCGCTTAATATTAATAGGAGTCAAGAGAGACGAGTCAGAGTTCTCTCTTGTCTCAAGCTCAAACTGTGAATTCTCATTAGTGAGAACCATACAAATCTTTAATGCTAGTAGTGAGAATTTAATGGTACATCGAGACATACCGTAACATTGACTGTCCCTCCCCTCCGTCAGGTCAAAACCGCTTCCCTGGCTGCCGCTGTAAAGCACAGTGCAACACTAAGCAGTGCCCATGCTTCCTAGCGGTCAGAGAATGTGATCCAGACCTCTGCCAGACGTGTGGCGCTGGTAAGTTGGTGACGAGTATGTAACCTATTGAGGAAATAACTGCCTTTTGTGTCGAAAATTAATTCGGAAGTTTGAATCTTTTGTTTTACGTCATTGGTAATCACAACACCAAGAAATTACCGAGCATAGAGAGGTTTTCAATTGAGTGTCATAAAACCAAAACCAAAGCAATCACAATGGCCAATCACAACAAACGTAAACAACAGAACAAACCAACGAGAGCTCGAAGCAAATACACGTAACCGGCGCCAAGCGCAGGAAAACGCGTGCGACCAAGTCACGATTGGTTTTGGTTTTGCATCTGATTGGCTGAGTAGGTGGCGAGAGAATTTTAAACCAATCACAGTGCTTTTCGTAGGAGAAGTTGCTTAGCAACATGACGTGTCCTTATGACGTCAAGCTAAGGTAATAAATAACTTTGTATTTGTTCGGAAGAGCTCGTGCTATCGTCGGATTGGTTCACTAGAATCGGAAACTCTTTGGGTTCGTCAACGAAGATTTAGCGAAAATAGCTTCCCTTGCGCCAACCAGAGGTGACTATAGCAAGTAAAGAAAATATGTTTTCTTTTTCTTTTATATTTTTTAGATAGCTTTGATGGAACAACTAATATCTGCTGTAGGAATGTCGGCCTTCAACGTGGTCAACAAAAGGTTGGTTTCTCCTTTGGATATTCAACAACATATTACTGAGAATATTATTTTTGGTGCCAAAAACTAATTTTGTATTTTCCGTTGTCATTATGCAGCATCTTTTACTCGCCCCCTCTGACGTGGCTGGCTGGGGAATTTATATCAAGGAGTCTTCTAAAAAGAATGAATTCATTGGTGAATACTGTGGAGAGGTAGGAAATATGTTTTTACTTTCATTGACTTAGCGGTACAACGGGTCTGCACGTGCGTTATACTTCTTGGTACATTTCTTATCCGTCCTCTGCAAACAACAACGTGAAATGACCACGACAGCGATAGGCTGAGACCGATAGACACACTGAATATAACTGCGAGATTTTTAGTAAAATATAAATATTTTTTGCGTTAAGGCTGGTTTTCACTAGCCGGTGACATAAGCATAAACACAAGCCACATACGCAGACGCAGTAACGTGTTGATCATTAGTGCCTTTTGTTACACGTAGAAGAACAAATGCTGCTGAAAGTCTGCATTGAAGCACCCGGAGACTTTCCGATTCTTATTGTCCAATCAGATATGACCCGAGCGTTCGAACGTTTTCACGTCATCGTGTCGTCATCGGGGTACGTTGTGTAACCTAGCAACGGTCCTCATGAAGACCGCGGGCTCAATCAGTTGTCGGGATGCTGGATTTTCTCTTGTAAGAGTCTTGTTTCTAGAATTTTCATCGCAGTCCTTTTTATAGGTTCTTCTTTTTATTTCTTTTTGTAGATTATCTCTCAGGACGAAGCTGACCGCAGAGGAAAAGTTTACGACAAATACATGTGCAGCTTCTTGTTCAATCTTAACAATGGTAAGAAAAAAAAAATCCAACAGTTTCTATTTTTCGCGGTCGCTCTCAAACTCTCGTTGAACGGCAAACCAAATTGTAGACAGTACAAGAAGTTTACCATTTTTGCGATGACTGAATAATACTAGAATACAGTGTGGAGCGATTTTCCAGGTAAACTGAAACCGTGAGTTATGGCAGAACCAAATATTACGGCGGTAAGAATTGTGATAAACCAATCAGAACTCAAAGGAAAAACATGTAAACCAGTGGCAAGCGCGGGAAAACATGCAAACCAGTGGCAAGCGCGGGAAAACATGTAAACCAGTGGTAAGCGCGGGAAAACATGTAAACCAGTGGCAAGCGCGGGAAAACATGTAAACCAGTGGTAAGCGCGGGAAAACATGTAAACCAGTGGCAAGCGCGGGAACATGTAACCTGTGGTAAGCGCGGGAAAAATCATGCATGTGAGGTAATCACAACTGGTGTTCCGGCATGCATTCCCATCTGATTGGCAGAAAAGACGATATATATAGGCGCTGATTGGTTATTTAACAAATAAAGAAGCCAAAACCATGTATTATACTGTCATAAAACACGATGGGAATTTGAGAACACGAGAGAAATTTAGAAAACAATTGTAAAATGGGCTCCCGACGAACGCTATTCATCGGAAAAGTGCTTTAACAACTTTATCGTGTGAATGCCGCGCGATATGTCGTTTCATACTTATCTCGTTGTATCTGCTCTGTTTTCAGACTTTGTTGTGGACGCTACTCGAAAGGGAAACAAAATCAGATTCGCCAACCATTCCATCAGTCCAAACTGTTACGCCAAAGGTAAGAGATTGTCGGATATTCTTTACTAACTACAGTTGGAGAAAGCTAACCAAGTGGAATTTTACTTGCAAATTTTCCTTTGTTCCCATCATGTATTCGACCAGTAATTGCGTTTTCGGGAAACCAGCGTTCGTTATTAAATATTTCCCGAACAGCGGCTGGTAATCGAGCCTATATTAAATATGAACATGACACGAAAGTCTTGTCAAGAACTGCGGATAGCAAAGATCATTTTCCCCGTACATTGGACAAATTACAGTCGAAGCTCCCGTAAGCGGACACCCTCGGGAAGCAGAAAAAAAACGTGTCCGCAACTGGAGCTGGCCGCTTACGGGAATGTGTAAATACAGAGTTTGTGAGAACTAGAGTTCAAACGAGGTTTTGTCAAGGCGGCCGTAAGTAGAGCTGTCCGCTTACGAGAGTGTCCGCTCAGAGAGCTTGGACTGCATGTATGCTAAAGCATTACGGTTTTTTCCCCGCGAACGGCAAAAGTCCAGCGTTAGTTTCGCGTTTGTGGTCGGTGTGAAATTTCGAACTTTCTCATTGATTTATTTAATACTCTGACGAGAAATAAACAGAATCATTGGCAAGCTGACGTTAAGTGTAGAACGTGGTGCTTAATTTCTCTTCACGAGAACTTTCGAATCGCTAGCCAAATGCGTGCGTGAAGCGCGTTATGAGCTCGAGGGCGCGTGGTGAGCGCGAAGCGTGAATCACGAAAGAAGAGAGATTTTGTGCCTCTTTTCCGCCCCGCTCGTAAATCGTGCTTTGCGCTTTCACGTTCGCCGATAATGCAGAATAAAATCGAGGTGGTGTCTGCTTTACAGAACTTTATTTGAAAATAACCATAGCATAAAATTCCCTTTTACTCGTTGGAATGTAAAACTATTCTAAATCGGTGTTATTATTTCAGTGATGATGGTGAACGGAGATCATAGAATTGGTATTTTTGCCAAACGTGATATTGAAGCCGGAGAGGAACTGTTCTTTGATTACAGGTAAAAAACACGAACTTAGCCCAGGGCAATTTTGCGAAATGAAATTGAGCAGTACTTTCACGTAGTACTGTTTATTAAGCTGGATGAAACCCTAGTGTGTGACCATTCAAATGAGAGCAATTGAGCAGTACTTTCATGTGGTACTGTTTATTATGCTGCACAAGGTGGTGCTAACTTTTAGGTCTGTGGATGAAACCCTAGTGTGTGACCATTCAAATGAAAGCTATTGAGCAGTACTTTCATTGACAATTTTGCAAAATGAAATTCAGACTTTTTCCTCAGTTTTGAACTTGGCATTCTTGGGAGTGAAAAGGTTAAAATTTGTTCCTTGTTTCTTTACAGGTACAGTGCCACGGACGCTCTCAAGTTTGTGGGAATTGAACGGGATGTAGACTTCGCTTTAAGATGAAATATCACTCGACACTTTTTTACTATAACCACACGAGCTGTATAGATATCAAAACAACACAGTCAACCACTGACTCGACTTACCTTTGTATTATTATAATCTATGTATTTTTTGGATATATTTGAGAAATAAACGCGATCATTTTTAAAAGGAGTTTGTTGTTTCTGTATACAGTAAAATTGATCGAACCCTATATCAGTTGATGTTAAAATAATGGTATCAAACGACTGCCCTATCATTGGTGAACAAGTTATGATCATCTTCCTGCCATAACAGATTACCATAGCAATAGTATAACCTGTCAAAAACACCCTTAATTTTAGCCGTGAGTGCCTATAACTCGCAAACAAGCTTGCGTTTAATAATTTGAATTGCTAGGCTCCAACATTGATAGGGGGGCTGTAAAACAGTTCGACTCGGAAAAGACTATATTTTACAACCTTCCCAACTACTTTTGTCGACGGTTGTAGCTGAACAACTTGACTCACTTTTAGCAAATTCTGGACTTCAGACCAGGGCTTGACTTCAATCGTAGTTTATGTGATCTCTTCTCGGCGTAAATCCGAATTTGAATCGAGCCTGAGTACTGCACGAGTGTAAATCGAATTGCAATTGCAACGTCGCTCAATTAACACCAACTGCTGTTTGTTTGATTATTACTGCAGCTAAAAAAGGCTAGAAAACTGTGAGCTCTAAATAGGTAAGGATAACCTTTCAGCGTGTGTACCTTTTGCTAATACTAAAGCCTTCTAGAGAGGGGACAGGAACAGACGTTAAATGTTCTATATCCCTAGTTTGTAACGCCTCTCTCCTCCCTGACTTTTTTTAGCCGTTTTATCTCCTCCCTTTTACGTCGTTTCCTGCCTCCTCCCTAAACCGTTCATTTCCCCTCTATAGAATGTTCGGTATTACCGCCGGGAAATCATGTGAAATGTAAATCTCATAGCTGACTAATGCGAGCAGATGAACAAATATAGCGAACTCTGAAAATGTCACATTTGTTTGTTTAAAAGTACAACTATTCGATGAAGCAAGCAGGAAAACAAACATAGCGAGAAAAATATAACATTTGTTTACTCAAGATTAATTACGGAACTAAATTATTAAACTATAAATGTTTGCTCAGACTATCATGATTTGTACACGTCGCTACTACGAATCAATGGATTTACTCCCTAAAAGTGGTTCAGAGCCACCTTAAATTTTGGAATATTTAAAAGAAAGTGACACTATTAAAAAAGCTCATACAGGCCACGAGCACAGGACACCCAACAACACTGGTTAGTACTCGACAAATGACAGGAACCATGAGGAAGTGAGGATGACTATAACGATGGCGAGGATGGAAATGGATTACAATATACAGGGGCACCCAACGACAAAATTTTCCTGTAGGTGTCGGAACGTCGTTTTTACGTTATAATTGTGCTTTTTGTGCAGTTCAATGGCTTATTTTTAAACGCTAAGAAAAATGTATCTGTTCGGATACGTTAGCTGAGCTTTCAAACTTCAGAAAATTTTAGTGATTGAAATATTATTACCCGAATTTATGAGCTGCTTTTTCCTTTCCGAAAATCCTATATGGCCTTTTTTTTGTACCCAAAACGACATTTTTATCTCTCCGAAAACAAAAGGCATATTAAGAAAATTAGAGATGAAATATCCCTAACCGAATATCTGAGGCGATTATAGGCCTTCCGAACAGATATTCTACCGAAACGATCCGTTGGGTGTCCCTGAATATAGTGTATTTTCTTCCCCCACATGGTAATTGTTTTACTTGTAAGTCGATTGAGCTTAGTACTTAAATGATCGCTAACAAAGAGATACAAAGCAATGCATTGAATACCTACTTCTTACGTAATTCTAATGGATCCGATGATCTTAATTGTGTCTAGCTAGTTATTGTGTAGATTTCTTATTGTTGTACCGTAGCATGCAGTCCTGGTATTTTAATATACATATGGAAAAAAGTTAATTCCTCTCTAGGACTGACAATTTGGAATTTTCTTGTTACATGTTCCAAAAACATTTTACAAAACACTGATCTGAATAAAGTTGGAGCTGATGAAACTTTTGAGTGAATACAAGAATTATTTTGAGCTTTAGAAATACTTCTTGCTCAAATACAAAAGCCACTTGTTTAATGACGTTCATACAAAGGACACTCCCATCAGTATTCCGAACAAAAGTTACTGTAGTACTTTTGTTAATCTTGATATTGACTGCTCATGACTGCTTGCATGGTCAATATTCGCACATGTACATGTATACAACACGCACCAGATATATTTTAGCATACATTTTTAAGCAAGAAAAAGTAATTAAACTGCTGTGTTCAATAAAACAAGTGACGAAAGCATTAATTTCGCGCTTTGCACGCTTCACGCGTCACGCTTCGCTTCCAGCGATTGCGTGAAGTTCGTAATAATGACGTCAGAGCGAGGGCGCGAAGCTTTGTATTTGGTTGAAAAATACATCGAGAACTTGTGTCAACAAGGGGAGATTTGTTTGTCTTTTGCTTTGCATTCATCCTGTCAACGCTTTCGAAATCGGCCATAATTTGCATTTGGTCAATTAGGCGACGAGGAAAGTGTTTTTTGATGTCCGACCACGGTGTAAACAGTTGCTAAGCTATCATCGTCAGCGTGTGATTCAACCGGCCTACATGTGGAGGAAGATTGTTTATAAAAGGAGCTCTAAATAATGCTATGCTGACCGTATCTGATGACTTGTGATAGAAGAATTAACTGCTTGGTTGGACTCAAAGATTGTGCATATTACAATTGGCTCATGCAGAACATGCCGAAGTGTTTTGGAAGCACGTTGATAGTATGTGTCATGAAACCAAACAAGATGACTTCGTGTTGTTTTCATGGGTGACAATTTTCCAAGAGTTTGGCAACTGACCACTTTACAACGTGTTATTTTGCGCCCTATGTGCTGTTTATGTCCTTATTAAGTACAGTTTTATATAATTTCACAGCAAGCAAATTCTTTCGTACATAAATATTTGTGTTGTGTGTGTACGAACAAGGGCTGTTACACAACATGTGGATGTTTCGTCGAAGATGACAAGGACGGTTACTCGCTACAGTAACTTATATTGAACTCAGCGTTCAAAGACGTTTCATTTCTCAGCCATTGTGTATAATAATATGGCCGATAATGAAGGACCTCAAGAGGAAATTGAGGACGGTAGAAATAACAGTGTTACAGTGCTTGTCGAGAACGAAAAACCGGTCGCTTCGGAGGACGTGGTCGAAGGCAAATCCCGTTCTTCTTCCATCGCGTGGTCGTTAACACAAACTTTGCTGTCAAACCAAAGAAGTCGTGAAAAGTTTCGAAGTTTAGAGCGGCGATCATCGGTGGAAAACTTTGGACAATTTGGCTTCCTAGTTCCTGCCTTGGCTTTGTTTCCACAAGCGGATGGGGTAAGGCATAATTGTTTTATTAATTTAGATAATAAATTATAGCTCAAGGAAAGTTTACTAAATAAGCTTAAATTTCTAAGTTGTGAATATTGTAATGATTATACGCAAAAGTGTCATAAGGTCAATCGGTTATCCGTCATTAAGGACCTTGAATATTTAACTACAAGTGAAATCATATGTTATTAGCTCTTTATGTAACGCACAACTTACATGAAGGTTATGGGCCATTCCATTTTGTACCCCCTTCCCCCATACCCCTCCCCCATTGATAAGGTCAGTCAGATAAGGTCAGTCAAAACCCCCCATGATAGCAGGCGCTCTTGTTTTGGGATTCGCGTGATGAGCGAGAATTGGGGCGGAAGAGTGTGCAGCACGAGAATTGGGGCGTTCATGCCCCAATTCTCGTGCGAATCCCAAAACAAGACTACCCCCATGAAAAAAGAGATCCAAGTGTCAGTTGGACATGATTACTCCTTCTGGTGGATATAAAATGGAATGGCCCTATAATTAATTAAGAACAGGGGGAGGGGTACTCCTCAAAATTTTTTGTGATGGGGGGGGGGGGGGGGGGGAGGGGTTCAACTCTGAATTTTTTGGTTGGGTGTGCTGCCCAGTTCTCCAAATCCTGTCCCAATTTAAGACCAAAATAGGTAAAAAGCCATGGCGTATTTTCTCAATTAAATGCCGGGCCCCGAATAAACGCCGGGTTCAAATAAACGCCAGGTCTATCGGGTCGAGCTTTAAATATTTGAGGTCTGGCGTTTATTTGATTCAAGTCTTACTGGGCCGTCGACATATTTCCAAGTGCCCCGCTTAACGTCCACTGGACTTTATGTCAGACCCCCTTCTCCCCTCCCCCCTCCTTAACGTCCACTTGGAATTTTGCTGTCAAATCTTTTTCTAGAGTTTCCTGCAAGCAGGCTCACGTTTGAAAATTAAGTTTCCAAACAAAGAAAAACTTTCAATAATTGAAAGTCTTTCTTTGTTTGGAAACTTAATTGTGATAGCATTAGCCATGTGATAGTATTTGCCATTATTTTCAACATATCTGGAAAATGCGCTATAATATAAATACAATAATAATTACCACTACCAAAATAATTTGGGCGAGTAACTTTAGAATTGTACTAAAATATCTACAATTTCTACTCACCCAAAAGGAATGAGACTCGCCTGGGCGAGTGTGTTAATTTCCATCCTGAATTTGTATCCTGAGTACACTAATATCTCTCTTTGCACACTCAATTCCTCTCGGGTAGGGCTAACGGCGGCTACCTTTTGACCACTGAAGAGATCTGAGGCTTGATCCAAACAAAATCAATATATTTGATGATTTAGCCTACAGAGATCTACACTGTAATAGTACATGTAGTGTCTCTGATTGGTTGTTGCTTGTAGAGCCACGTCATCAGTATGGAATTTTTGGATTGAATCTCAGACCCCAGGGGGAGGACTCCCTTATGAAAGGGACGGGGATGCTCATTGGAAATTTTGAATTAAAGCCCTAAAGGAGACAATCTGGGCGTGGCTCAAGCTTTATTTGACCCCTAAAAGATACCATTCTAAAAAAGACAGACAAATAAGAGTTATAGTGACTTATTAAGTTGCAATCATCTCCGGTAATGAGGCCACCAATACAGTATGACGGTGTTTTTTTTAATTATTACTTCGCGTGCAACCCTAAACGATACTTTGATGGCTAAAAATATTTGGTGTTTCATCCTGAACACCCTAAGTGAGACCAAAATCCGTAATTTAGACCCCTAAACGAGATGACGAGCATCCCTGTCACTTTTATATGGGAGTCCCCCCCCCTCCCCGGGTCTCAGACATCTCTTGAGTAGGGGAAGAATTATTGAGCATGCAAAGAGAGACATTCTGTTTACAGTCAAACTTCTCGTGAGCAGACACTGTTGGGTCCAGAAAAAAGTGTCCACTTTGGAGAGGTGTCCGCTTACAGTATGAGGTTAAATTTATGGTGTCTGTATGTAGCTGGGTACATGACTACAGTGTAAGTGTCCGCTTACGAGAGGTGTCCGCCTAAGAGAGATGTCTGTTAGTGGAGGTTTGACTGTACTATTTGTTTCCTAACCCCAACTCTGTTTTATAACAAGCTCTTCTAATATACATATTACATTTGTTGCATCGGTTCTTGAATTTAATTTAAAAGAATTGAGAGGTTATTGATTTAGATCATAATAATAAATATTTAACTTTTGCATCTTAGCAGTTACATGTAGCAATGTCAATCATATTAATTTTATTATTTATTGCTGTGCACCCATATGCATATAACTATTTTGAGTCATTATTGATTTCTAAACTACAGTTAATTAAAAATAAAAATGTAATAATAATAATAATAAATTATTAAAAGTAACATGCCTTAAAATTCTAACTTATTCAAAAATGAATTTCTTTAATTTAATTTTTAATTAACTCTATTTGCCAAAATGTGCAAATTGTGAATTTATGCCATAGAAACAGGCGGCAATGTGACAACTTTCTAATAATTACCTACTCACTGTCTCCTATCTTAATAAAAATATGATGAAAATTTCAGTGAATTTAGAAACTGATGATTTTAAATTCTTGGTTAAAGTTCTGATAATTTTGACTTGTGTTGTTTTAATATACTCAGAGACTGTTTTCCATACATGGAACCTTCCACAGTGAGTATTAAATAATTAAAATGTAGCTTATTAAATGCTGTTTAAAATTTCAAATTATAAGAAAGAAACAGACCACGAAAGGGGTGGTGAATGGTCTATCAAAAATAACGAATCTCGGCAAATTTAAGCCGAGTCTTGGAATCTCGGCGCTTAAAAAAAGCGTCTCAAAATCTCGGGCTCGCCAGAAATAGTACGGTCTCGGAGTCTCGAATTTGAATCTCGCAAATGCAGCTTCTTTTATACTCTATTTTCTTAGAGATTTGGATCACTGCATCTCGAGCTCGGATTTTTGGAGCGCTGAGTCTTGGGCTCGGATTTTTAAACCAGGGTCTCGGCATCATGGCAGCCTCGGATTTTACCATTCACCACCCCTCACTAACTAGTTAAATAAATTAAATACAGTAACTGAATGCATCAATGCTGCCATTGCAGATTGCTGTGTGATTTCTCTATTTAGTTTAAAATAGGGACCGTGTAAAGTGTTGAATATATACAAAATAATTCTTTAAAATGTTTTTGACTCTAAACTTCAAATTCAAATTTCACTATTATGTGTAAGTAGTTAACAATTTTAAATTTTAAATTTTAAATTTTAAATTGACGCATACAGTTTCTGGCAGACAGATGCATGTATAATTACAGTGGAATCCTGATTTCTCGACCCTCCAAGGGAAACAAAAATTGGTTCGAGAAATTGGGAGTTTGAAATATCGGGGGTAAAATTAAAGTGAAACAAATCCAAGGGAAATGACGTTTGGTTTGAGTTATCAGTATGTTTGAGAAATTGAGGGTTCGAGAAATTGGGATTCCACTGTAAACTGTTTCTTTCTCTTTTCTGGATCCAGCGTTCCAGGTTCAAGCCCTGGCCGGGGTACTCTCACAATACCTCAGGAGTATAAATGAGCCTCTCTATGAGTACTCAGACTTCAATTTTGTAGTGCTTTTTTAACAAATCATCGATTTTTTAAAGCAAAATCGACGTCGCTTTTGTATCGATAATTTTCGGTAACATTTCATGCATTTGATATTTTTTATCTGACCACAAGAATTTGTAAATCGTCACTTCAATCTCCGAGATCATCATTTTATAATGGCAATCGTTGCGACTTCAGTTTCGTCGGAAGTACCCATACAGAGTCTCATAAATGGGTACTGGTGAACTGTTAGGGCAACCTGACAAAATGCTGGGGGTTACCTGTGATAGACTAGCATTCCAATCCAGGGAGAGTAGCAATACTCCTACATGTAGTTGCTTCATGCTACGGAAACTGGGATTAGCTCCGGCAGTTGTCCGCACTAGGCTTGTGAAGACTTTTGTACTATGGTTATCTTATCATATCTTCTTCTTTCTATTTACAATCATTTTTATTTATAATGTCTTTAGACTGATGCTCTCACACAGCAGTTTGGTGATCTACAAGGTACTCACAGAGAACTCAAGTTAGCTTCAGCGCACATTGATGATGCACTTAAAGGAAGGTAAAGGTTCACTGTAAACTGTAATGAATTAAATGAACTGTCGCATTCTATTCCAGGGGGAGGGGGGCTGTAGGAGGGTTGACATGATACATCAAGAGAGTTGGCGATAAGTCTCCTTATCATTTGTCATATGAGATTGATACAGTTGTTTTTATTTGGAATTTTCTCCTAGAGGAAACTATGGAAAAGCTCGCTCATACTTTAAACCTAGGCTTGCCCAAAGGTATGAAACTTTTGTGTGATTTATAAATAATTTATTTAATAACAATTATATAATGCATTTCTTTTCAGTCAGTAGATTATTAATGTTGATGTCAATATTGGCCATTTCCTTTTGCCGCTGTTTCAAAACAAGTCCACAGGGGCGGATCCAGGAATTTTTGATAGGGGTGTCCGAGGGTTTACCCAAAAATGTGAAGTAGAAGAATATTTTTTTAGGGGAGGGGGGGGGAGGGAGGGGTTGGGCACCGGAGGTGGGTGAATGGGGGGTGCTCCTCTTTGGGGTGTTTTGGGGGCCTTCCCAGAAAAAAATTGAGATTTCAAGCTCTGAAAAGTGCATTTTGGTGGATCCTGGGGATGGTTTTGCTATGGATAATGGTGAAAGCAAAAAACTCCTCAGGTCTTATAGGGGGGTCCAGACCCCCCTAACCCTCCCCCTGGATCCGCCACTGAGTCCAGGCGCAAAACTTTCATTATGAACATGAGTTTTACTTGCATGTTAATTTTCATGCAAATCAAACTCATTTTCATATGTAAGGTTTTGCACCAATTGTTTTAACAGGAGGCAAAAGGTAACTCGGAAATGGTGTATTAATTATTTTGATCATCACTAGGTGCTTTGATATTTTGGATAACCCTTGGTTTCGTCGACTCATCATCTGCAACTCTCTAATGCATTCCTTCCTAGTCTTCTTTGAGCCACCAACTATTCAAGTGTTAAGGTAAGCTGTCAATATAATTTTACAGGCCCTTAGCTGAACCTAGCCATGTGACCTTGTTAATCATAAAAATACTAGTGGTAGCTGTAGATAATCAAAAACAATACTCGATGTATTTACATTATAAGGGGTGGGGCTAAAGTACCAGGGATGTAGATTCATTTTTTGACAGGCAGGATTATATAGCTAATAGGCGGAAATACTTGGCCGGAGGCCAATGGTGCCGAAGGCACAATCCTATTAGGGGGGTATGGGGGCATGCCCCCCCAGAAAATTTTGAAATCTAGACTCTCGCAAATGCGTTTTCCTCGATTTTCAGGGGTTAATTCATTGCCATTTTGGACTGTTCTCAGTAAGCAAGAATCAATGTTTTTCTGTTAATAAAGCTGTGAAAAACTTTGTGATGTGTCTTTTATGTTCCTTACAATACATGCAAGAATAAACACCACGATTCAGTTAATAAGCAAAGCGTTAACGCGAATTGGCGTACATTATTTCGCACACATGAAGTAGAGACACCGCTGGTCAATGAGCCTTGAGCAAACACACGATTGTCGTTCAAAATGGCGTGCTAATGCCGTGTTTACAGTCGTGTTATTTACGGTAAGACAATAACAGAGGTACAAACGGTCAGAAAAGTTACAAAATATTTGGCTAAAAACATTCAGGAGAAAGAGGTATCCATTTTAAAGACTGTACATGGTTTTTCAGCCGGGAAAATCAACGTGACAGCCGGGTATTTTTACCGGCTCCCGGCTGTTATCTACATCCCTGAGTACAGGTCACATTTCACAGGTCAGAGTCACAGGTTACCCTAAGGCTAGCCCTAACCTAACTCCAAAGCTAATCCTAACCTTAACCCTAACATTAGGGTTAGCCTTAGGGTTAGGGTTAGGATTAGCTTTAGAGTTAGGTTAGGGCTAGCCTTAGGGTGACCTGTGACCTGACCTGTGAAATGTGACCTGTACTTTAGCCCCGCCGCATTATAAGTACCATTATTGATTTCCAGTTTGAAGGAATTTGTATTTATTATCACGCCCTATGCAACACTGGCTTGTAAAGGAGCGCAGACTCGTTTCCCAAACAGCAGCTCCCTCAAAGTCTCTTCTCAGAGAGGATCAAAGACTAAGACTCGGAGATTCATACGTGCAGAAATCATGCCTATTGCACAACTAACAATGAAATTATCCAAGCATGAGTTAGAGATTAAAGTATCCTACTTTATGTGTTAAGAATTATTTCTGTTAATTATGTTGGAAATTACATGTAGCTCTGCGAAAGTTTACCATTCCCAAGAGTTAAAGTAGGTAAAGCCATTAGGGGCCAAACTGGCCCACACTGCCGGACATACATGTAAAGCCGACCAGGAGTATTGCTACTTCCCCTGGGTGGGATGCTAGTCCAACGCCAGGTTACCCCCCCCCCCCCCCCCAGCATTTTGTCGCCGGTACCAATTTATACTCCTTGGTAGAGAGAGGTGCTGTGAGAGTAAAGTGTCTTGCCCTAGAACACAACGCAATGACCCAGGCCAGGGCTCGAACCTGGACCACTCGATCCAGACCTGGACCGCTCGATCCAGAGTCCAACCATTAGGCCACCGCATCCCGAGAGTGACCAACATCTAAAATATTGTGAAGGGGACAAATGACAATATTGAAAAAAATATCATCTACTAACTAAAATAGGTATTGTCTTGATGTACCACCACATTCTCAGTACTGGCACTAAAAGTAATGTCCGGGAGGGGGGAGGGGGGAGGGGGGAGGGGGGAGGGGGGGGACTCCCATATAAAAGTGACGGGGGTGATCGTCGGAATTTTGGAAAATAATCCCTAATGGTTTTGTGGGCATGGCTCAAATTAATTTTCACCCCTAATAATTAGGGAGAAAAAAAATAATAAGCTGGAAAAAAATATATGACAAGAACTAGTTTTTCTTAGAATTGGTACATGTACCTCTAATTATTAGAGGCACATGTACCAATTCTAAGACAAAACTAGTTCTTGTCATATATTTTTCTCCAGCTTAATACCCTAAAAGGTACCGGAATAACTCTAACGGCAGTCATTTGAGATTTTAACACCCCTAAGCGGTACCATTAATCACCATAAAAGGTATGACGATCACCCATGTCACTTATATATTGAAGCCCCCCCCCCCCCCCCCAAGAAATGTATGGCAGTGACAGTAATGAGAATTTTCTGAGAGTTAAAGCAAGGTTGTTGTGTTTTTCAGTGTGAATCCAGTGGTATATGCTATGAATCTGTTCTGTATCTTGCTGTTCATCTTTGATCTTGTGGTGCACATTATTTTCCTGACGTGGTCTGTGTTCTGGTCCAGAAGTGCTGAAGGAGGCTGGTGGAATGGGTAATGGAAGTAACTACATTCAGTACTGTTGTATTAAGCTGGTAGACAAATGTTTTCAAAAATAATAACAGAGGGCAAAATTACTGATGAATTCTGATTGGTTTTGAAATTATTGTCAGTTATGTAATATTTAGTTATAATAAGCAAATTGTGAAGCAACTTTGAAAAAATTCAAGGCTGTATTTAGTGGCTCCAAATAAATTTTCAAATAAATACAACTAAACATTCTTGTTCATGAAACAGCTTTGCATGGTCTATTCTGCCTGGGAATGGCCACAACCAATTCTAGCATGCAAATTAATAATTTAAAAGCGACAAACCGATTCGTGAATGGTCAATACGTTTTCTAAAGTCTCTGTTTTCATTTGGCCGAAAACTTGCATGTAGCAAAATGTTTACATTTTATTATCGTTTTCACATGTCCACGTACACACTAACTACTTTTTGATGCATTTTGCTTATGCACACAAATCATATCAATGTCTCCATTTTCATTGATCTGCACACAAAAAATTATGCGTTTTCAAATTAAGCCTCTCCACTTTTGAAAGTGTTTTCTCAAGTCTCTGTTTTCATCAGCATTTTCGTTCATTTTTTAGTGTGGACAATAGGCAATAATGTGTCAAAAACTCCAAAATGGTTTCTGAAGGAAACATCCATTTCTTTCAGGGTTGAATTTGTTCTTGTTTGCTGTTACACTGTGGATTTTATT
The DNA here is from genome assembly GCA_029204205.1 of Desmophyllum pertusum. Lineage (NCBI taxonomy): Eukaryota > Metazoa > Cnidaria > Anthozoa > Scleractinia > Caryophylliidae > Desmophyllum > Desmophyllum pertusum. The sequence goes on from MU826353.1 coordinate 1,310,701, forward strand.
TTGCTGGTTATATCCAGGGTATTAGGAGAGGTAAGTTTAACTAAAAAAAAGTCTCATTAAAACTCTGTCTAGTAAGCTGCACTCCAGCTTAAATTTTGGAAAATAAAATAAGGACATGAAGTTTTAAATTGTATGGTAAACATGAAGGACAGTACAGATGTTTCAATTTGAAAACTGGTGTGCGACAAATGTAGACTGCAGACATTTTCTAAAATTATTCCACTCTTTTTACTAAATTTGGTATGGCGAATCATTCTATGAAGTTGTTTTTTTTGTTAAGATAAGATAAGGTTTATTTATACATGATTTGTTTAAAAAGCTATAAGCTTGTGGGGTCGTGTATGGAAATCTATTTTTTTCATGAAAATTAAGGACCAAAAATTGCAATAAATGTTTATTTTGCGTGGCATTAATAAAAAGGTAGAATGGATTTTAAAATTTTGCATTTACAATGTTATTGTTTTCCTCCTTCTCTCTCCACAGTATATCCCACAAATTTTTAGGTCCCTCAGATTAGCTCTTATTTTGTGCAAAGTCAAGAATATGCAACATATTTTTGATGTAAGTATTTCCATTGGCTCAAGCATGACATATTGAATGACATGGTTTTATGGCTGTCACCAAAATGGGGACGGGGATGCGGGGACGCGTGTTTGGAGACGCGGGGACGTGAGAACCGGGACGTGGGGACGCGAGATCGGGGACGCGGGATCGGGGACTTCAAAAAATATATAATATATAAAAAAATATGATGATATTTGATCCTAGAACTGTTACAAGTCAAGTGCAGCGAAGATGATCGATCGTGTGTCACATGACAAAATACTCCACGATTCCTGGAGTATTTCACCAGCGTGTCCCAGGGTCTTCTCCGTGCCCAGCCGCCATCTTGAAAGCGGAGTAGACCCTGGAAACGAGGTTGCTTCTTACCCCAAATGTCGTCCATTTCCACGAAACACCACGAGGCCTGTACAGCCCCCGAAATGACCCCGACCCCGAAATGACCCCCAACCCCGAAATGACCCCCAAATCGACCCCGAAATGACCCCCAATTTTTTTCGCGCTGACCCCGAACTGACCCCCAAGTAATTTTAGGAATGGAACGCCGTTCGATCCATTTCGGATCGTGGAATGACTAAAATAAACGAAATTGAAGGAAAACTGAATGTCATTTCACTTGAATTCTTCATTCTACCTTGTCCTATATAACTTTAATCTTGCTTCTCCGATCTTGAGTCCGTTTTAGCGCTCGGAAAAATAGAGCGCCTTTCGCAGGTTAGTTTAAAGAAACTTTCAGCTAAAAATTCAAGCCGAAAAGTGGTATAACTTTAGTATTTGATATTACTCATTCTTAGTAAAAAACTAAACCCGTTAAAACATCGTTGAAAAATAGAAGTTTAAAAAAGTTAAGATTGTTCATATTTATAATAATTTATTATCTTACTTGAATAAATATGTGAAATTGTGTTCAAAATTCAAACTCCTTCAATTTCGTTTATTTTAGTCATTCCACGATCCGAAATGGATCGAACGCCATTCCATTCCTAAAATTACTTGGGGGTCAGTTCGGGGTCAGCGCGAAAAAATTGGGGGTCATTTCGGGGTCGGGGTCATTTTGGGGTTGGGGGTCATTTCAGGGTCGGGGTCATTTCGGGGGCTGTACAGACCCCCCGCGTCGGGAAAGATACCGCTGCCCTGCTAATCTAAAATCCGAGTTGAAATAAAGTTACAGTGGAACCCCGATTTAACGAAGTGCCAGGGACTGGGGAAATTGGTTCGTTAAATCGGGGTTTCGTTAAATCGAGAACCCCGATATAACGAATTTGTTGAAAACTGACCAAAAACTTCGTTAAATCGGGGTATAGTTAATAATTAATTTGCCGTAATGTTAACTGATTAAAGACAAAGAAGATAAAGCCGATTAGATGGCCACGACAGTACTATTTTTAGCAACATGTATGACTGTAATGGACTGCTGACAACTTTCTTAGATAATTAAAATATTTCACTGTAGTCGATTGTTCATCTTCTGTGGCGTGATGACATTTATTCGTTATATCGGGGTAGATTTTACATTCGGGCTTCTAGATTGTGTTCGTTATATCGAGGATTTCGTTAAATCGGGGTTTGTTAAATTGGGGTTCTTTTCCATACATTTTATTGTAATTCTGGCCGGGCTGAATAAATTTGTGCGTTAAATCGGGGACTTCGTTAAATCGAGGTTCGTTAAATCGGGGTTTCACTGTATATGTATATGTATGAAGTGGAGCGCTGCGTAGTAGCCTGAGTATCATGCCTTCCTTCCGCTCGCCACCACCCCCCCCCCCCCCCCCGAAAAGTCTGATACTCAGGCTAGCCGCGCAGTGGTGGATCAACCTGAGTATAATTTAATTGATCGCTTTTTTTTTCTTGAAAGGTCATCGCTAAAAATTGGCTATATATGCTGGAAAGTAGTAAATTGCGGGAAGGTTATCGCCAGAACTAAAAAAAAAACTCAAACTCCAGCTAAAAACGTTTCAGCACCAGGTTCATTGGTTCATAATTTTTTTTTATATTTTTGTTATTATTTATTTTTATTTCATTATTTTTTTATTATTATTTTTATTATTATTATTATTTTTTTTTGACATCCCCAATCCCGCGTCCCCATTCTCACGTCCCCACGTCCCGGTTCTCATGTCCCCACGCGTCCCCGCGCCCACAGACACTTGTCCCTGCGTCCCCATCCCCATTTTGGTGAAAAACTATGATGGTGAAACCTGTGTAAGCCTGTTTAAAGGCGTAAACATATATTTCCTTGGAGAATTCTATAAATCATACAATGTAGTAACAATAAATGTTTTATTATTGTTACTATTACAGTGCAACTACTCGAAGCGGGCCAGTTTGAAGAAAAGTAACCAATCAAAACGTTCATTGAGAACAACGGATGGTGACCCTTTTTTGTAAACTGACCAATCACGTTGAAGCATACAGAAAATAGTTCTACAAAAAAATTTGACACCGACAAACGCAGACCTCTCGGGAAACCTAGAAGTTTTCTCCAAACTTACCCGCTTTGAGTAGTTACACTGTATATATTCAATTTGGGTATTTATTGTAAAAAATAATATTTTCCAGGTATTGATGACTATTGGATTTAAACTTTCAAAGGTAACATTTGATTTGTTTCCTAATTAATTTACTATAGTTTCAAGAGTACTTATATATATAATAGTTATGGAAATATAGAGGTGATTTGACGATTCAATGAGATCTAAAAATTTAATCATTATGAAGAAAGTATCAAATTTGACTGTCCTATCTGAAATGTTATTCATAAAGGATTTCCCTGTTTTTCTTTGTTGCATTGGTGTTTAGTGTCAGAAAAGTGGTCCAAACCAAAATATATATGTGGAATTACATACTCTTGTGTTAGTACGCTCCCTGTTCTCTTTGCTTGGTTCTGAGGACATTCTTGTTTAGAAGTCACGGTCCGACTAGCCCCAGATCTCACTTTGCACCGTTTTTGACCCAACTGGAAGTGAAATTTCACTTTTTGTAGACCACTAAAATGCAGTGAAGAAAAACAATATCATTTTTTTTCGATGTTCATGCCAGGATCCCATGTAAGATTCGATCAAGTAAATAAAAAAATAAAAATATATATGTCGTATACACTTTGATAAAGGTTGACAAGTTGAATAAATTCCTAACATTACACTGGCAATTCTAAATGTAACAATAGTACTGTACAAACATCCTTAATGGTGTTAATCTAGATCTGCAAAGAAATCATTTGGCTGAATGTCTGCCATAGTTGATTGCCTCTTATTCCAGTTAATTCACTTGTAAATTAATGATCATACAATCCATTTACATGTAACTGTTGTAGTTTTAAATGAATTTTAGGTCAAAATGATTTCAAACTAGTTTAATTTTTATTTTCCTTTGTTCCAGATTTATTACCATAATCCTAACAGTAAACACAAAGAAAAATCAAAATCAAACTACAGTAGTTTGAAATCTTTTTAACCTAAAATCATTTTAAACTACAACATCGCCATTTACATGACAGTATATAGACATACACGCCTTTGTCACTTGGGGCTTGAGTACTCTATTGTAGACCATATTCAGAACCTTTTCATATCTGATATGCTATTAACGTTATCTTTTCATCTTTTTTTTCTAGTTATTTTTTATAATTCTAGTATTTGTTCTAATGTGTGCCTGTATTGGGGTTCATGTACTTATGGATGCTTATCAATGCAATCGGCCATTAGATAATTCATCTTCTACAACTCATCATCATGGGTAAGCTCTAGCTGTTTTTTTTTAACTGAAGTCAATTTGGGAAATAACCTTTTTTTTTTTTTGCTCACTGAATTCATTTTGCAAACAAAAAGAGGCCTGAGATTGATTCAAAACTTAAAGGGACACTGTCCCGGCGTATTTGCCCAAAACTGTTATAAATGCATGAAATGGTCCCTAAATCTATGAAATAAGAAGTTAATAAACTCGAACTAAATGATAAAAAGCAATTTCTTCAAGAAATTCCATACTGCAACAAAATTATTGCAAAATTTCAAAGATTTCCGAGCCAAATTTGAAACTTTGAAAAACTGACATCCTGACGTTTTTCAAAAATCCATATTGCAATCCATTTCCATCCTCGCTGTCGTTCGTCATCCTCACTTCCTAATGGGTTCCTGTCATTTGTCGAGTGTTATTCTACAGAATCAAACCATTATTGATCAACTTCCTATGATCTAGATATGTTTCATATGTTTCTAAAATCATGCTAAAATCAGGACAGTGTCCCTTTAAAGGAGCAAATCGTTCCAAGAATACTTCTCATTTCTAAAGTCAGTTGTACTTCTTTTAGATTTACAAGTTTCTCCTTTTAGAGTTTGTGAACTGCAAAAATATCAATGGTGGTGATGAAACAGAGTGACATGAGCTATTAGTAACGTTCAAGGTGTTACCATGAAAATAACACCATGCAAACTATAGTGCTACAACCCATTGCTTTCACTCTCTCAGTTTAAAGGAGCTGTCTCAATCCTTCCAAATCTCAACAATCCTTGTTTCGTTTTGTTTCTTATTACCTCTTTGGTGTTTTTCTGTCTTATTAAAATGTTATCAGTTTGAGGTAATTTTCAAGATAGCAAAAAGTGACTTAACATATCATGACATATTTGCTTTAATGTTGATATCGGTTTCAAATTTTCTTCCTTTTTCTTGCAGCAAAACAGTTCCATGTTACATTGAGAATGAAGAAAAAGTATATCTGGGGTAGGATTATTTTGTCTAAAACTGATCAAAGTTTAGAAGAGTAATATATAAAATTATATATTTTTTTAAAAGTAAACAATTTCCTTTATACATGTATATGTACCAACCTACATGCGTAATGAAGATGTTTTGGTTATTTTCTATTTCAGAGCTTTTGATCACGTTGCATTTGCAATGCTTAGACTGTTTGTCCTGCTATCAACTGAAAATTTCCCGGTCAGTCACTACTTTACGCATGTAATTTAAGATGTCATACCATTGCCAATCACTAGTCATCAGAGTTCTTTTAATTAATTTTTGACATCTCTTTGTTGGAACTCCAACTTCTTGACCAATCAAAGAGCTATTGACTGCACATACACTGTACATGTAGTGATGCAATTTATATACTATATACCGTAAAAGCGCCCTCATCTCTAATAAGCCCCCCTTTGGAAGTCAGATTTTGTAATAAGCCCCCCCTCTCTATTGAGCCCCTCCCCCCTTCTGTCATGCTGATGGAAATGACTTTTTCAGCAATATTTTCTGGCTTTTCAGTCACTTTGTATTGAAATGTGGTCTTTTAATCATTGAGTTAGGGTAAAAATGACGTTGCATTTGTAAGATGTCATACAAAATTGTAACCCATTTCTTGTTCTGTTTTAGTTAGTGGTACAATAGTAAAGTTTGAAAAAATGTGAGTTTTTTCAAACATTTATGATTTGAAATAAGCCCCCCTCTCTATTAAGCCCCCCCCCCCCCCTCCCCCCCTCCTTCTTGAGACTGAAAATTAAATAAGCCCCCCGGGGGCTTAATAGAGCTTGTATGGTATGCTTCTTGGATGATATGTGTTTTGATTGGTGAAGCAATGGGTATTAGCCAATGTAAAGAATTACAAATAACAGCAGTATGGTAGTTTAGTCTTAGTGGGGGGGGGGGGGGGGGGGACACGAATGAGCCACACCCACAAAATGAGTTTCTGGTACCTTTTGAGGATTCCTCTTAAAATTGCCAACAATCATCCCCCATCACTTTTATATGAGAGTCCACCCCCAGGGAGATAACCAACTCAAAGGTACAATTGCCAAATTGGGTTTATGGAATCCATTTGCTTACTTTTCTTATTTTTGTCATCTTTTCTGTTACAGGAAGTTATGCTTCCAGCCTTAAGGGTGGATCCAGCATATTTTATTTATTTTGGTAAGGATAACTTTTGACTGGTGTTGCAATATTATTTGCCCAGACATTTGTCTTTAGGTCTGGAAGCATTTATTGTCGGTGAAAGTCATAATTTTAAATGTATCTTGCAGGATTGTTTGTATTTGTTGGAGTATTTTTCCTAACTGCAATCCTTTTAGCCATTGTGGTAGACAGCTACTGGTAAGTTTATGACAGACTTAGAACCATCTTGAATGGCATAGTAAACAGCACCACATGAAAGTGCTGCTCAATAGCTTTTGGTCACACACTTAGGGTTTCATCCACAGACTTAAAAGTTAGAACCACCTTGTACAGCATAACAAACAGTGCCACATGAAAGTACTGCTCAATAGCTTTCATTTGAATGGTCACACACTAGGGTTTCATCCACAGACTTAAAAGTTAGAACCACATTGTACAGCATAATAAACAGTACCACATGAAAGTACAAATGTACTGCTCAATAGCATTCATTGGAATGGTCACATGCTTAGATGGTTTCATCCACATACTCAAAAGTAAAAACCACCTTGAACATTTAATCAAAGAACTAAAAGATGTCCAACCTCCTGTATTTAGTTTGCAATGAAATTAACAATAATACTATCCAGTATACACTGATAATATAGGGTTGTTAGCGCTACATCTTGTAATATATGAAACTACATCTTAAAATATTTGAGATGTATAGGCATAGTATTTAGTAGTATTCTCTCTACTTCTGTGTCTGGATTTCTAGGGTTTATTCTAAGAAGCATGTCAAGAAAGAGCGTTCCAGAGAAAGAGCAGAACTGGCCAAGGCTTGGAATCTTTTGGATCCTCTTGGAAAGGGTAAGTGCTGTCAACCAATCATTCAATTAATCGATCAGTCAGTCAATCAGTCAGTCCGTCAATCAATGCTTAATAATAAAATTAATATAAAGTCAAACCTGTACTGGACACCTTTGGCTCACAACGCATCAATCATAGCCACTTATTGTACATGTAGGTTGTAAATGAAGTGTTTATGTGTGGCCAGAACCCAAACTGAGCATCCATTAGATTTAGGTATGGTCCCTACCATCCCATTAGGTCAACGGTATTAAAAATTAAAGTACCTAAGTATGCAAAATACAAAATTATAATGATTATCGTTATATATTTTTGCTTACACTCAGGAGCCTTGAGTATTGATGATGAAAAATTTACCAAGCTTTTTCATCTTTTAAAACCCAAGGTAGGTAGCAGTATTGATTCTTTATCAGGTTATGATCAGGTGAGAAGTCCAGTAAATTAAAACTACTTTGTCAACAGTACATTTGTATTTTGCGTATGATCGGTAAGGTATGTCTTTGGTATTAGTGTCAATCAATCATTCAATACAGTCAACCTCTGATTATCTGAACACATTGGGAATCAGTAAAGGAATCCAGATCATCAAAAATATTAATAGCTATGAAACTACATTATAATCATCTGTCAAAGTTGATGCTTTAATGATTTGACAGTCCTGATTCTGCTGTTGTATTTACAGTGAAGATGACGCTACCGTTACCACTCAACAAAGTTTTGATTAATTTTTGACATCTTTTTGACAACTTTTTGACGACTTTCGGATGGGTTCCGTTTGACTTGACCAATCAAAATCCATGGAGTGTTGGAGGCGGAGTCGTGAAATTTGAATGGTTTTAGTTTCTAGTCTAGTTCAAATGTGGCGCCAAAAAACAGAACCCATCAAAGTTGTCAAAAAGATGTCAAAAATTAATCAAAAACTTTGTTGAGTGGCAACAATAACATCATCTTCACTGTAATTGCCTGGAGTGATTGGGACGACAATCTAAAATATGTGACTGCTTCCCAGGTAACTCCAGTTTGATTCATTCTCAGAATTCAGAAGCAGAGAACTTAGTTCTAATCGAGATGTTGGATGCTAATGAAGATGGAGAAGTAGATTCTTTTGAATGGACGACCATGTTGAGCCAAGTAAATAATCCTTCCAATTATTAAATATATATTTGAGTGAATAAAGTACTAATTATTGAAAATGTATTACAAAAAATAAGGTCATAATCATTGGAAGTATATTTTGGAAAATAAGCTACTAGTTATTGAAAATATATGTGAGAAAATCAACTCAACTATTGAAAAACGGATTTCAGAAAATAAGCATAATAATTATTGAATATATATTATTTTGAGAAAATCATGTACTAAATTTTGAAAATATATCACAGTAAATAAGGTCATAATTACTGAAAGACATATTTTTAATTATTGAAAATATATTTAAAAAATAAGCCACTACATGTAATTGTTGAAAACGTATTTCAGAAAATAAGCTCATAACTTTTGAGAAACTTATGTCAAAAAACAAGCTACTATTTAGTTAATACACATTTGAGAATTTATGGTATTATAATTATTGTTCAAATAATGTTTCAGAAAATAACCGTATGATTGTGGAATTTCTGAAAATAAGAGACTTATTAATAATTATTAATTATTTATTAAAATACATTAAAATACACTTCGGAACATAAGCTACCAATCATTAAAAATATACTTGAGAAAGTAGTCTATCTACTAAATACTACAACATTAATGTATTCCAGAAAGTTTGCTTCTAATAATTTATTAGTGAAAATGTATTTCAGAAAATAAGCTCAATTATAGTGATAAACTATTTCAGTAAATAAGCTACATGTACTAATGATTGAATACACATTTGAAAAAATATTCTACAAATTTAATACTGAAAATATATATCAACAAATAAGCTCGTAATTATTGAAAAATGTACTTCAGAAAATAGGCTACTTAAATTATTGAATGTATATTTGAGAAAATAAGGGACTTATTTAATATTTAAAATATATTTCAGAATATAAGTTACTTAAATCATGGAAAACGATTTGAGAAAGTAAGCAACTAATAACTGAAAATATATTCCAGAAAATGAGTTACTGAATACTGCAAATATATTTTAGAAAGTTTGCTTTTAATTAGTGAAAGTTTATTTTAGAAAAAAATAATCTCCTGAATATTGAAAATTAAACCTGTTTCAAAAAATAATCTACCAATTATTCAATAGTATTATATTTGGAAAAAAGAACCTAATGAATATTGAAAATATTACAGAAAATAAGCTCACAATTGTTGAAAAATATATTTTGGTAAATAACTTCATAATTATTATGAATTACGTTCATAATTAGTGAAATAAGTATTTGTATTTTAGTTAATTAACTACTAATTATTGATATATTTGAGAAATTAACCCACTGAATATTTAACATATTTCAAAACATAAGCTCATAATAACGAAAAACGTAATTCAGAAAATAAACTACCAGTACTATTTCTTGAAATGAATATTTTTGAGAAAATAAGCTGCTAAAGATTAACAATATATTTTAGAAAGTAAGATGCTAATTATTACAAATATTGTTTGCAAAATAAGCTGCAAATTCAAGAATACAAGCCACTAATAATTACTAAAAGTATATTATTTCCGAAAATAAGCTACGCATGTACTAATTATTTAAAATATATTTTAAAAAATAAGGTCGTAATGTTAAAAATATATTGCAGAAAATGTAGTTGTTGAAAATATGGATTAAAAATTGGCTACTAAATGTTGAAAATATAAATCAGAAAATAAGCTATAGTCATTATGGAATATAATTCAGCAAATATGCTCATAAATAGCTGAAAACGTTTTTCAGAAAATGACCTAATACATAAAAATAATTATTAATATAGTTGATATCGATGACAATGGAAGCAAAAAAGCTGCAGTGTCTATTTTGGTTGTAAATATAATAATCTTCCACTTGCAGGTTCTAAGTCTTGAATTTGAAGACGATGATGACCTCTTACTACTAGATGAAACAGTGAGTCAGTCTTATTTTAGAGAGTCTGTGATTATTTTTAATATTTCTGTTTTATTTGTTGTCAGTTTTAAAAATAAACTATAGAACAGAGCAGTTTTTAACAACGATTGCACTTTGGAGGCAAATAGTGTAATAACCCAATCCAAGTAAAACCAAGTAGCTTGTGTCAAGCATGGGAAAGAATGTAACTGGTGTCAAGTGTGGGAAAAGTATGTAAACAGGAAAATAGGTAACTGGTGTCAAGTGTGGGAAAATATGTAAACAGGAAAATAGGTAACTGGTGTCAAGTGTGGGAAAATATGCAATGGGTGGCAAGCATGGGGAAACATGAAACTGGTGTCAAGTGCGAGAAAATATGTCATTGGTGGTAGATGGCATCTTTGCTCTGATTGGTTACAACTCACTGCTCAAGAGATTTTAAAGATGCTGGACATTTCGAGGTTATATACTATGGTTGATCAATAGTTATTGGCTACTGTACCACTTGGTAATTGTCATTAAAGGCAACAGACCACACTTTTATTTGGTTTATTGGCACATTAAACCTCTTCTGATGTTGACAGAGCCCTTGAAATACTCTTCAAAAGCCCTTCCAACATCCTGCATGGTTTATTGAGCTCATAAACCATAGACATATGTGGCTTGTTTATTAAAAACACTGGCCAAATGCAAAACCAAAACTGTCAGAATTAAAGCAACTTACTATCTGTTGATGAATTTCCAGCCAGGCCTTTCAAAGTGGATGATCAGGATCAGAGAGAGTACAAAGTTCCTTTCTGAGGTATACTTCAGTCATTAATCTTTATATAACACATGTTTGTTATTATTTATTTCAAAAACGCATTAAAATAATAACAAACTAAAATTTTAAGAAGAGGATCAGATTGAATAGATTTAGAGGGAAGTTTTTGAAGCCGTTTAAAAAACTCGCATAACGTGTTTTATCAGGTATAATAACACTCAGCTTCACTTTGTGTCGTTACCTGATAAACACTGCTGCGATTTTTTTTAAATTAAATTATACTTTACTGTCTGGCAGCCACTTTTTGTTCATAATGATATGGCTTGTACTAAAGATAGCTTGTTACATAGACTGTTGCCCTCTCTGGAATCTAGAATATTTTGCATCTCTCTCATACTAAATTGTTTTCTTTTTCTTCATTCATGGTTGATGGCCATCCAATCTTTACTAACTGTAAGCAATGGGGTTTTGAAAAATAGATTTATTACTTTTTGTCAAAGAAAGGTCCAAACTCTGTGGTTTCATTGTTTTATTTATTGTTGTTTCTATTTTTAGTCCATATTCTTCTCACGGTTTATCTTACTCCTGATCATTTTACACTGGTAAGTAAACTACTTTAACCCTTTCACTCCCAAGAGTGCTAAGTTCAAAACTGAGGGAAATATCTTGAATTTCATTTTGCAAAATTGTCAAAAACAAACAGTACCACATGAAAATACAGCTCAATAGCTTTCATTTGAATGGTCGTACACTAGGGTTTCATCCACAGACTTAAAAGTTACAACCACATTTATTGACTCAAGGTTTGACAGTGAAAGGGTTAATTTATAAGTCTTGTAAGAACTTAAAAGATAACGAAATTGAAATACAATGAGACCTCCCATAGGTGACCACCGATTTTGTCAAGCCAGGGTGTTTCTTATGGATGATGGTTGCTTACGAGAGCTTTGACTTTGACTTAAGTTTCACATGTGGTTACTTATGACAGGTGGTTTCTTGTGGATGTTTAACTGTATTATCTTTATTTCTCTTAAAGAAGCTATGTCACGATATTTTATGTCATTTTTGCGAAGTGCAAAATTGCCTTCAAATTGAAGGAAACCTAAAAATAATAGTTTACTAAGGTAGAAAAACACCAAAGAGGTGATAATAAACCAAACAGGAACAAGGATGGTTGAGGATGGCGAAGATTAAGACGAGATGTGCCATCTGTGACGTAGCTCCTTCTGTTAGTTTGGAAAAGTATGATTTACTTCCAACAAAATTATTTGAATATTGGAAAAAACAAACATTCTGTAACGTAAGTGACAAATGCAAGTATTATAAAAGTACTGTAAGTGATGTAACATTACAGTGACAAAATTAAGACTAAAAAAGTATTTAGGCTTTTTTGAAATTACAAAGCATATCATACAACCTCAATGGCATTTAAATAAATGATCTATGTGTTTGTAATAACATTTATTTTCTTAATGTCACACAGCATCCTTTTTACCTTTAAATGGAAAGGACAGAGTCTGAAGATTGAATTTATTGTACAAGGTATGTCTTCAGTTAACAAACCAAGAAAACTTATAGATGTTATTGAACTTGTGTGAGGTTCATATTGGGGAAATATTGGTTCCTTTTATGAAAGTTTATCCATAATTTTGCACTAAACTCCCCAACATGAACTGAACAAGCAAGTTCAATAATGTTTTTATTATATTGGCTCATTTACCGCTTTCCTGATAAATAAGATTCTACTCTCTGCAAAGGGCGTAGCAATGTTAAGCACATTCTCTTGAAGTTGATCAAAAATGTCAACTAGACATAACGTAAAATGATTTCTACTAATAGAATAGGAAATTGGCGAAACTAGTTTGTGAGTGGTCCATCTTAGCAGTCCTTGTTTTAAAATTTGGACTGCTCAGGGAACCAATCAGAGTGCTCTTTTTCCTCATGGACCAGCTTTCCAATAGAAGAAACATGTGCTTGCATACTCCCAGTACCTCTCTTCATCTCTGAGTAATAATAACCAGTAAATGTTTGGGCCAACCTGACAAAAATATTAGGGGTGTAACTTGTGATGGACTTAAGCATCCCATCCAGGGGGAGTAGGAAAAAGTAGCAAAGACTTGTCAGGCCTCTCTGTTAATTCTAGAATTGGAATGGACGTTATTTTACCTATACTTTATGTGGTGGCTATGTTTATAAATTGTGTTAATTTGTTTCCTTTGATAATTTACCTGTCTTGTATAATTGTCTTGTATTCTGTGTCTTTGCTTCAGTGCTCAGGAGTATTATTGTTGCAATATTCTTGGTAAGTCTGTTTGAGTTTGGGATACAAATTAGTACCAAACACCTGTATTTCTTTACACTAACTCACCAAAGAAATCAGGAACTGCATTGCACCATTACTTTACTCTTACTGAATTCTTCATTTTCATGAATTCATGAAAATGCTACTGCTCAATAGCTTTCATTTGAATGGTCACACACTAGGGTTTCATCCACAGACTTAAAAGTTAGAACCACCTTGTACAGCATAATAAACAGTACCACGTGAAAGTACTGCTCAATAGTTTTCATTTGAATGGTCACACACAGTTTCATCCACAGACTTAAATGTAAAACCATAATGACTGAAATGGGGAAAAGTAAATTATAATAGGATGATGTGACCTCGGATCTCCTGCAACAGGAGATATTTTCAAATGTTCTTTCCTTCTTTTACCTTCTTTAGATTGAAGGTGCCATGCGACTGTTAGCTGTAGGAAGACGAATTCTAGAACCTCTTGAGATCATGGACCTTTTTCTGGTAAGCAGTGTAGACAGTGTAGGCTTGGTGTTTTTTAAGTCAGTCATAGTACCTGACACCTGTAGCCTTGTATATTGACATGACATTTTTGCATGGCCAAAAAGAAACAAATGAGACAAAGTTATAACAAATATGGGTCTTTTGTTTCAATTAGCTGTTGTTGGTTTATTGTCAACTACACAATTTTTACACATTCGTTTTCATCCTCTTCTGGAAGGAACTTAGTACTTGCTTTTTAGTTAATTTAGGTTGAAAATCCCTATATTCTCCACACAAATCTTGAGGATTATGCCATCCATATACTATAATGTATAGTGATGTTTACATTATGTTCGTTTTTGTGTTTTCTTTCGTTTTAGGTGTTGTTAGCTTTTTCTTCCAACTTTGTGTGGTATACCAACTATCCTAACTTCTTCTGGTTTAGAGATTATGCAACTACAATATCAAGTCTGGCCGTGTTCTGTAGGCTTCCTTTCAACAACAGCCAGCTCAAACAAGCAGTGTCCATCTTTTTTAGAGTTGCTCCTGTCATGGTGGACCTTCTGTGTCTTTTAGGAATACTTTTGTAAGTTACAATCTTCAAAGGCCAATGTATGTTTCTACGTTTCAGTGCATTTACAGTGATGAATAATAAATAAAAACTATAGTGAAATAAAAGTGCCAAAAGTTTTACAAAAAAACAAAAACGTTTTGGGCTTTGCCCTTCATCAGTGGCATTCGGTTATAAAATACAGTGATACCCGTTAAACCGTGAGCACTAGAAATTTTTCTGAAATATTTGTTTTGTTGTTGCCAATTAGAGGCAAGATGAAACCGCAAGAGTAATAAGTCTGAAAGAGGTTTCCTTAAAGGGACACTGTCCTGATTTTAGCAAGATTTTGGAAAGCTCAGAAACATATCTAGATCATAGGAAGTTGATCAATAATGGTTTGATTCTGTAGAATAACGCTCGACAAATGACAGGAACCCATAAGGAAGTGAGGATGACGAACAACAGCGAGGATGGAAATGGATTGCAATATGGATTTTTGAAAAAACGTCAGGATGTCAGTTTTTCAAGGTTTCAAATTTGGCTCGGAAATCTTTGAAATTTTGCAAAAATTTTGTTGCAGTATGAAATTTCTTGAAGAAATTGCTTTTTATCATTTAGTTAGAGTTTATTAAGTTCTTATTTCATAGATTTAGGGACCATTTCATGCATTTATAACAGTTTTGAGCAAATACACCGGGACAGTGTCCCTTTAAGGCACAAAACAAGGTTGCTTGGCATCAACTTTGAGTAGTAGGACTTCTTCATGCCCAATGCATAGTAAATAAATAAATAAATGAATTAGGCCTCTTTGGATGAAAGAATTTTAAAGAAATGTTAACAGAATCAGATATATCACCAGTACCTTTCTATTTAGACTGTAAACAGTACCTATATTTTTTTGGCACGGAAATCATTGGGAGTTTTCGGTCAATCATGGAGCCTCCATCTTAGATAATTTGATGCACAAAATCTGCGGAGAGTAGAAAACTAGTAGTCTATTTGACCAATCAAGATCGCAGAAGCATGGGGTTGGAGTTGACCACCTTGGTAGAATATGTTACCAGTGAACACGTCTAAGATTTTGATTGGTCAAATCAACGGAACACATCAGAAAGAAACTTTGTTGATTGACAATGGTATGAAGTGAATCACTGCATTGTTACAAGCACATTTGTACATTGATTTGTTTCTATCATTTGCAGGTTCCTCTTAGCTAACATAGGAATGGAGTTATTTCACACAGCCCCTGAGACAGTTGAGGGTCACATGTACCTACCGGCTTGTGGTTTGGGATTTCAAACATTTTGGTAAGTCCTTTTGACCCAAACCTGTAGGACAGTCAGTTCTGCTGGATCTCGGTTGAAGTGAGAACGATGTACACATGCGTGAGATTCCATAAAACCTGCAAAACCGGTTCTACAGGTGTATCTGGGAGAGGGTGGAGGATTCGGGTATCCTACTCGCTGCTTCTCGGTACTCCATCCTTTTATTTGAGGTGCTGGCAGCTCTCCCAAACTCATTAATTGTCTATTACTCTCGCCAAAAACCAGGATAATTTCATCCCTCCTATACTACTAACATTGTTATTGGTAGGTTATTACCCTTTTTAGCGAAAATATCCAAAGCCATGTTTCTATTCTTTTTACCCAATCAGAACTTAATAGTTCCCACACTGAAAGTTGCCATGAGTTACAATTTATTGTTAACACGAGGATGCATCTGGACATTCATTTTTAGTTGACAACTTTGAAGACGAGAAGTGGAGCCTTGCCTGTTTCTTGTAGATGAGGTTTCTTACCCAAAACGTATTTACTCCACAGAGTTTAGAATGCTTTTCCTTCTTCCTTCAGGTGTTCCTGCTTGATCTTGTTCCAGATGGTAACTACAAGCAACTGGCATGAAATTATGAACTCGGTGAGTTCACATTGTATTTGAACTCTTCATGTCTTGAGAGTACCCAAGTATAAATTTATTTTGACAAATGTTATAAAATTGTTCTTTGGAAAAACCTGAGGGAGAACAGGTCCATTGTAGCACAATAGGTTTCTATTTTAGCTATATCTTATATCTATATAACTGGTTTAAATTTGGAAAGAAATTATACTAAATTTTAAGTGCGGTAGAAACACAACAAGAAAGATATTCAGTCAATGACACAACTGGTGTGTGGAAGGCTGTAAGTTTGACTCCTGTTGGGAGAACTTCGAATTCTTTGTGTAATAACATCTTTCCCATTGTGTATCTACCAAGATTAAAATTTACCATCATTACTTTTCACGCATATCTCAGATGTCGACAAAACTAATCCTAGTAGTATGCTGGACGTTTGTCACATTTGAACCTAGTTATGGCCTTAGCTCCCACAAGTCTTCTGTAGCTCAGTGATAGAACGTCCGACGTCATATGTTTGACTCCTGTTGGAAGAACTCTGAATTATTTTTCCAAGTAGCTTGTGTCACTGACAGAATAGTATCTTACACATTGCTTTTTTTTTGTTATCTGCTAGGTGATGGAAGCCACTCAATCAAACTGGGCCAGTCTATATTTTGTAGTAGCTTATGTACTGGTCAACATGGTCATCATGAAGTGAGTACCCTTTCCACTCTTCTATACTTAATTACCGTTTGTGAGTTGTTGTATTTTATTTCCTAGTGTACATTTTGAAATCTAGCTTTAACGTTACATTTATATATGAAGCTTTTAGTTTTTTTTAGAGTTGTTTTAAAGATGCAAAGTGAAACATCATGTCTAAAAATGGCGGGGTTCACTGTAATCTGATCTATCACTTTTTGTTTATGTTTGTTCTACCAGTTTGTTTGTAGCCATTGCTATTGAGGCTTTTAACAAGCTTGGTACCTTGGATGAGGATCAGCAGCAAGTGCGACCGCCCTTGGAGAGACGACCATCCACTGCCGATGTATGAAGTTTCTCCTTCATTTCTCTCTACACAAATACCATAAAAGCTCTATTTAGCCCCCCCTCTCTATTAAGCCCCCCCCCCCTATCTAATAAGCCCCCCCTTTGGACGTCAGATTTTGTAATAAGCCCCCCCCCCCCTCCTTTATGTCAAGCTGATGTAAATGACGTTTCAGCAATATTTTCTAGCGTTTCAGTCACTTTGTATTGAAAAGTGGTCTTTAATATCGTTGAGCTAGGGTATAAATGACATTGCATTTGTAAGACGGTCATACATAACCCATTTCTTGCTCTGTTTTAGTTAGTGGTGTAATAGTAAGGTTTGAAAAATTGGTGTGAATTTTCTCGAAAATGTATGATTTGAAATAAGCCCCCCCTCTCTATTAAGCCCCCCTCTCTAATAAGCTCCCCCTTCTTGAGGCCTGAAATTAAATAAGCCCCCGGGGGCTTAATAGAGCTTTTACGGTAAGTTATAAATGGGAGAAAGATGGGTACTTTTGTAATTTAAAAAAGTACCCATCGATCGTATTATTGTAAATTGAAAAATGGAACAATTTAGGGACCGCAAAGGTCGCCTGAAACCTCCAAGCTTTAAGCGTCACACACTCTAAATGTCATGTCTGTTAAAAGAGTCTGAGAGCACTATACCCCATGCTTGAAGTGTCATGCACTGTAAATGTCATGTTACGCAAGTCACGGAAACATTCATTAAAAGAGTTTGAGAGCACTTTACTAGACTAGTGAAATGTAAACAGTGTGTGTTTTCCTTGTTTCAATGAACTTGTATTTGAAAGAATTGACGTAAATACTGTGAGTTCTGAAAGAGATTCATTAATGAGTAAAAAGATAAACGTTTCTCCCTGTGTAAAATAATGTAATAAGTAATTTGCTCGTTGCATGCTTAGTAAGTCAATAACAGTGGATCATTTGGTCTTTTTAATATTTTTCTTCTCGCAGACCTCAGTGAAGCACCAAGCTGTTCATATGATAAACAGTGTTGCAAGCAGTTTGTTTGGAAGTGTGAGGGTGAGTGTTTGTTTAATTTAGATGAGCAGTCCAATAATATGGTTTTGTGTTGAATGAGCTCAATAACATGCTCAAGAGACTGATGTGTATGGTAAGTAGTGTTATTATATGAAGTAAAAAATGTCCTTTGCTCTGTCCAGTGTTACTCCCAAGAGCGGACAAATTCAAAATAGAAATATCCCAAATTTCATTTTGCAAAATATTGAGAAACAAGAATTTTCGAAGAAAATATAACCGGGCTTTCTTTATCAAACAAGCAAGCCGTTTTACCTGCTTTCTTGCTTGAAATCTATCAGATTAGTCACGGCAGTCACGCTGAAGTCTGATGTTTGCGTATAGTGCCTACTGTCAATTTTCTTGCCTCTGAGCACAGGCTTCCCAAGCTCGTGATAATTTTTTTAATGAATAAATTACTCTTGTTTATGTAAGCGCTCCGAGTGGAACGTGACTCTCTGAATTAAGCGGTGTTGTGTTACAATGTCGGCCGTTGGGAATTTGAGCGCTCTATAAGACGTTGTATGGCGATCGAAACAGCGTTTAATTTAAGCGTTCGATATGGTAAATTTTTGTCGTATTTTTTATAAAAAGAAGTAAATGAACTCACCTTGTCTGGTTTCTGTGTAGCTTTTGGGCTATTTAGGCGTTTGGACAGGAATGACAAAATCGCCCAAAAACGCCTAAAAACGCCTAAAAACGTAAATGATGTGTTTACGTGGTCCTAAATTAATATTTATTTGGACCAGTCCAACTTTCACATAGGCTCGATTTCCGCCGCTCTCTCGAGTCCGGGCTTCGTTCTTCCCGAGAAAATATTTCACAAGGCGAATACATTCATATATATTCATACTCACCCCTAGCTCTCCTCCTAGCACTTTGGCGGAGTAGAGGTATAGGTGATTCACGACAAAAAAAAAACAGAAGCTATTTTACTAACCGGGCTGGGCCCCAGGCCCACGCCCGGTTAACAAACAGGATCACATAAAAGTACTGCTCAATAACTTTCATTTGAATTGTCACACACTAGGGTTTCATCCACTATTAAAATAGTTAGAATCACATTTAGAACTGACTTGAAGTGCTTGATTTTTGACTCCGCATTTTTAGGCAGACCAGGTTGCAGAAAGAAGACAATCCTTAGCTGTAGCAGATGCTTTAAACTTAGAAATGGAACTATCAAACGAGGATCAATCTTGAAGGTATTGCTGCTAATATTATCTCTATTATCACTACTTTAGAAGGTTTTTAGGACATCTCATTATCTAGCATCATAGGCCTACAATGCATGCAAAGATGCTAGGTACTAATATTTATCTAGCCTCATAGGCCTGCAATGTGTGCGAAGGCGCAAAATAATCTAGTATCATAGGCCCGCAATGCGTGCGAAGACACAAGATAATTTTGTTTAGTAGCTGAGACTGTTATTGTTATGAATGGACTACAAGGGCAAAACAACAAATATCGCTGAATTGATATTGCTACAGTGGGTTGCTAACAACATAACAAGTCTTGAAAACAATTTTTTGGAAATATTTGGAGTAATATCGGTAGGAGCATAATCAATTTTAATCTTCGGAAATTGTCGGAGCATTATTTACAAACTTCAGCTTATTGTCGGAAATCGTCACAGCATTTATCAGCAAGTGTCAGGTTATCTTGAGTAATCAGAGGTCATCGGAATTTCTTCATGTCCATTCATGTTCGTTTAGTACATGTTTGTGAAGCTTCTGATGTTGCAGTTGGAATATATTAATTTTTCCTGCACATCTTAAGAAGTCTGCATAGGTGTTCGGAAGCTCGTAAGTTATCTGGACCCACTTTAGGAAACATTCTGAAGATTTTTGATATCCTTGTGTAATAAGCACTCGCTCTTAAAGGGGCTACGTCACGGATGGCGCACCTTCAAGTTCGCAATTTGCAATCTGTCTTAATCTTCTCCATCTTCAACCATCCTTGTTCCTGTTTGGTTTATTATTACCTCTTTGTTGTTTTTCTACCTTAGTAAACTGTTATTTTGAGGACTTTCTTCAATTTGAAGGTGATTTTGCACTTTACAAAAATAACTTAAAATATCATGACATAGCTCCTTTAACCAATCAGGGAAAGCATTTTTGTCAGTCATATAATAATGGACAAAAATAATATAGTTATTCTGGATTGAACTTTGATTTCTGTTTTTATAGCATAGAAGAGCATCCATTGCAGAAGAGAAGGCAGCAGATGAGAACGATGTATGTAGCTATGTGCCATATTATTATAAACTGTAATTTCTAAGGAAAAGTTTCTCGGGAAAAGCCCCAGGGGATGGGGGAGGGGGCTGCTCAAGGAATAAAAGTCTACTCATAGGCTCGCATCACCTGAGCTTATGCTGGTTTCTGAAGCATGAAGTGACTAAGAGTATTACTACTTCTCACCCCAGCACTTTTTCAGGTTGCCCTGCAGTTTGCCGGTACCCATTTATTCTCCTGAGTGGAGAGAGGCAGTGTGAGAGAAAAGTATCTTACTCTAAAGAGTATAACACAACAACCCCGGCCAGGGCTTGAACCCGAAGTTGCTCAAATGTTTGAACCAACTGAAAATAATGCCTAATTTGACATAACTTTGAAGTTTTACTGTTTATCGAAAATCAGTAAATTGTTGTGATTTAAAAACAAACATAAGTGAAAGTTTTGAAGGCTAGATATTTACATTTATTGGACAATTTGCCCAATAAATTGCTGTAAATTTAGACAACTAACCTTAGCTGGAATTTTCAACAACTTTTTATAATACTTGTATTTACAGAAAATCTTGTTGCACTCATTGTTTTGATTGTAGGATGACGTTTTTGTGGAGGGTGAAGGAGCACAAGGTAAAGGCGACAAGGTAATAGAGTGGTTTTCCATCTTTGTAATTGTAGCTTTATAACGTTCCCTTCTTATGTAACACTTTCCTTACAAGGTTAAGATACTACCCTCTCATCAAAACGTGACTGTTGTACAGAGTTCTGTGACGTTAGTAGGTGCGTTTATGGGTACTACAGAAGATTGTGTCACGTAAAGCAACTCAATTGGGTCATGTTAGTGGATGTGTTTATGAATTGGTCAGAAGATTGTATCACGTAAAGCAACTCAAAACATGACTACTGTTGTACAGGGTTGTGTGATGTTTAATTATGGGTCCTATAGAAGATTGGGTCACGCAAAGAAGTTCAAAACGTTCCTGTTTAGTTGTGCAGTGTTATGTGATGTTATCAGATGTGTTTATACAGTGGAACTTCGATTTCTCGAACCTCCACGGGAAACGAAAATTGGTTCGAGAAATCGGGAACTTCGAAATATCGGGGGTAAATCGAGGGTTCCATTGTATTATGAATAGGTCAGAAGAATGTGTCACATTCACTCACGTAAAGTATCAAAATGTGACTGTTGTACAGAGACTACAGATGATTGTATCATGCAAGGCAAAATCAAGGTAACGTCTGCATTTGTTTCAGCGAGAACGAGTTCTTAAGAAACGAATGAAGGAGAAGAAACGAGCGAAGCAGAAGATGACCAACGCTGAACACAAAGTTCGAGTGGCGACTGCATTCAGAGGAAATAAAGAATCTGACCTGGAATTACAAGTTGGAGATGAAGTGACTGTATTTATCAAGGTAAGGCTTGGTGATTTAGTATATCAAACACAAGAGACAGTGTTTCATCCGATTTTGTAGCCACGTCACTAAAATCTGTGATCCCACGCATCTTCGCACGCATTGCGAACCATTGTCTCACTGCCAGATGTCCTGAGTAAGTTTTGACTGACAGATGATGACAGGCACTGATCTCATTAATTAGCTAACAAAAATGTGGAAAGTGAGTGACAAAAACTCCAATACCAATACCCTTGTGACTCGTGTCTTGTCACGTGGACGCGAGGGTAAAAAGTCCTGGACACAAACAGTATAGGATGATACTTACATCTCTACATATTCAGTAAGTCTTATCTTTATTTATGTTTTCATTGTAGAAAGATGACTGGTGGCAAGGCCGCTGCAAGAATAAAGTTGGCTGGTTTCCTGGTAAGTTGTAGATAGAGCTGTGTGATTGGTTAACATTTGGACTGGTTGAAGAAACAGATTCAACATGATCTAGCCAATCCGAGCAAAGATACGGTCTAGCCAGCCAATCAGATGCAAGACCAAAAGTAATCATAATTTGCCGTTTTGCAACTTTACCCGCTCATGTTTTCATGCCATGTTTTCCCACACTTGCCACCTGTTACATTTTTTTCAGGCTCTGATTGGTTTATAACACTATTTGTCTCTAAATGCTTTCTATTCTGGAAACAACTTGCGTGACAATATGTCACACAATACTGTGACCACGTTTCAGTCAGTATGTGACCTCTTGTATTAGGAGCTGTTTTGAATTTGATGAAGCATCATTTCTCTTTCCTTTTCGTAGCATCTCACGTGATCTTAAGGACAGTAAAGGCCGTGCCAGAGTATGGAAAACGCAAGCCAAGAAAGTCTACTGCGGGAGGAGAAGGGACGGCTTTCCCACCCTTCCCTGAGGTCACGGATGATGAAAATGCCAACAACCAGGTATTTTAAAGACTAAAGAGGAAATTAACTGACTCTTTGAGTGGTAACTCATTTTTCAAAATCACAGAAAAAAGGTATTTGCTGTAGCATCTGCAGTAATTAAAGGGCTAAGAAGGAATTTATTTTTCAACAATTCTAGGTGCAAGGTCTTGTGAAAGAGAAAAGTTCATCGTCGTTGACTCGGAAAGAAAATTCTTTCTTTCGTGAAAGATCTACCACAGGGGGAAACCAAGCCCCGTAAGTAGAACACGCTTTTAAAATTTATTGAGCAGTTTTACCATAACTTTATAAAGTATAAATTGGTTCATAAAATGTCATTTAAAAAAACCTGTGCGAAGTGCTCTAGATAATCAGATTGTGGATGTTGTCTAGTCAACCAATCAGGTGCAAAATTTGGCATTTTGCGCTTTCTACTGGTTACATGTTTTCCCACACTTGACACCAGTTACATGTTTTCTCACACTTGACACCAGTTACATGTATTCCTACACTTGACACCAGTTACATGTTTTCCCACACTTGACACCAGTTACATGTATTCCCACACTTGACACCAGTTACATGTTTTCCCACACTTGACACCAGTTACATGTTTTCCCACACTTGACACCAGTTACATGTTTTCCCACACTTGCCACCAGTTACATGTTTTCCCACACTTGACACCAGTTACATGTTTTCCCGCACTTGCCACTGGTTACATGTTTTCCCACACTTGTCACCAGTTACATGTTTTCCCACACTTGCCACCAGTTGCCTGTTTTCCCACACTTGCCACCGGTTACATGTTTTCCCGCGCCTGTCACCAGTTACATGTTTTTTTAATAACAATATTGATGACTACTAATCATTGTTATTTTATTATTATTTGCAGAGGTACACCGCCAGCTGTAAGGGCCCGGGTATGTACAATTCTCTAGCTATTTACAGAAATGAATGTATTGCCATTCAGTGTTTTAATTTGAGTACTATTTACAGACCTATTAATATTACTGTTTGTTTCTGTACCAGATGAAATTGAAGAAGACGGGAGACTGGAGACGAGAGATTCTTGGAGACATGACTGTGATGAATGCAGAAGAGGTAATCCTTTAACTTCCAGGAGTGCTAAGTTATTGAATTTCATTTTGCATAATTGTCAAAAACAAACAGCACCACTTGAAGGTACTGCTCATCAGGTTTCATTTGAATCGTCACACACTAGGGTTTCATCCACAGACTTAAAAGTTAGAACCACCTTGTACAGCATAATAAACAGTACCCCATGAAAGTACTGCTCAATAGCTTTCATTTGAATGGTCACACACTAGAGTTTCATCCACAGACTCAAAAGGTACAAGGTTTGACTCTGGGAGTGAAAGGGTTAATAATAATATTTGTTTTCTTTCTTTCTTAACTTGCATCGCGATATTCTTATTGTAGTTTCAATCTATTCATTGTTATTTCAGTTGCGTGAGTTAAACATCATCATGAGAGCTGAGCTTAGAACGCCAACTGGATTACGTCCTAAGAAACTGGTAATGAAAATCTTTGTAATCTTTGGTAAATATTCTAAGTACTTTTTGGAATACTTTCTATCAACTCTATAAATGTGCAAACGAGGAGAAAACGTTCCTGTGTTGAACAACGGGCTGGTTATACTGTATACAGTTCCCCAACCCGCTCCCTCTTTCCCGCCTAGCCTGCGTAGCTGGCGGTCTTGTTGGCGCGCGAAGTAAAAATTCGTAAGTGGCGAAGCTGTGAAAGCGAGCCGCGAGAGTCTGGGGCGAATTTTTACTTCGCGCGCCAACAAGACCGTCAGCGAAGTACGCAGTCTATTTCCCCCAGGCCCTCCTCGCCTTCCAGCCCTCCCATCTTTTCCAACTACCTTTTCCAAATATTCTTTTAATTCTCAAGAGTGCCCCACATCTAATTTCTCCTTACAATCTGAACACATTGTCAAGCAGACAAGTGATGAGAATATAGAAAATCATCAACTAGGAGATATTGTCTTGATGTATCACCAAATTCTCATTACTGACATTCACACAAGAAATGTATGGAAATCGTTGGGACTGATAAGATATTGTACCTCTTTGCAGGGTCCTCTTAGATTCGGCAGTGATGACGATTCAATGAGGTATAGTGTAAAATATCTTGTCTACAGTCAACTCTCTCAAAGCGGACACCACTGTAAGGCGGACATCTCTATAAGGCGGACATGCTTAGCTGCCCGGTCCTGGCCCAATTTCACCTGTTTGTCTGTAAATAACTCCCTTTAAGGCGGACACCTCTTTTAGGCGGATAGCTAGAGCTGGTCCCGAGGGTGTCCGCCTTAGAGAGAGTTCACTGTATTTTCTTTTTCCTTGGTGTTATAACGTAAACTTCCGATTATAAGCCCTAGGGTTACTTATTTTTTGTTTAAAAAGCTTTTGTGGTGTTCTATTATTTGAGAGGGGGATTATTATCTGAAGAAATATTGGTTTTAAAACATTGCTTGATCTTATATTTGGATGGGATTTTGGGTGGCTGATTTTTTTCTATTTTTTTTTTCCAATTAGCGAAGACCACGAACTTATGGACATCAACCAAGGTGGGAATGGTTTTCTTTTACATTTTTATTCAACATTTGTAGGCTGTAAATTTCTAGATTCTGATGCAATCACATGATACCATAGACCCTATTCCAAAATGGCTGCCAATTTAAAATTATTTTGTATGCATTTAAATTTGCCCCACTAACCTCGTTTTAGAGTAAAATTATTTTGAATTATCAACTCAAAAACGAGGTTAGTGAGGCAAATTATTTAAATATAAATACATACAAAAGAATTTTAAATTGACGGCCATTTTGGAATAGGGTGTATAAAGCCTACAATTACATGATACCATAAAGCCCACCCCCCAATAGCACCGTGATATCAGCATTATGCTCACTCATCCTCATTATACCTGTATGGCACATAACACCTGAATATCATAATACTGACGTTTGGCACTAAAGTTTCTCTGGTTTAGTTTGAATGAAGTAGTAGCCGTGCGCGTAACCACACTAAGTGAACTCTCTCTTAATGGACACCTCTCTAAAACGGACACCTCTGAAACTGACACCTCTAAAACGGACACTCTCTCAAATGGACACCTCTCTCAAATGGACACCTCTAAAACGGACACCTTTCTCAAATGGACACCTCCCTAAAACGGACACCTCTCTCAAATGGATACCTCTAAAACGGACACCTCTAAAACGGACACTCTCAAATGGACATCTCTCTAAAATGGACACCTCTCTAAAATGGACACCTCTCTGAAACTGACACCTAAAACGGACACTCTCTCAAATGGACACCTCTAAAACGGACACCTCTTTGAAACGGACACCTCTCTAAAACGGACACCTCTAAAAGGGACACCTCTCAAATGGACACCTCTAAAACGGACATCTCTCTAAAACGGACATCTCTCTCAAATGGACACCTCTCTAAAACGGACACCTCTCTAAAACGGACACCTCTAAAACGGACACCTCTCTAAAACGGACACCTCTCTAAAACGGACACCTCTAAAAGGGACACCTCTCAAATGGACACCTCTAAAACGGACATCTCTCTAAAACGGACATCTCTCTCAAATGGACACCTCTCTAAAATGGACACCGCTGAAACTGACACCTCGAAAACGGACCCCTCTCTCAAATGGACACCTCGAAAACGGACACCTCGAAAATTGATACTCTGAAACAGTCAACCCACACTTTAGAAGTTCTTTTGGGTTAAAAATACTTCAGAGTGAACCATGTGAAACCTGTCAACATTAGGCATGTATAACACTTCCCTGGCTTCATGGCTAATCTGAAAAAGAACCCCCACCCCCAGTGTCTTGGAATTTCTAGTGTTAGCTTACCCTAACTCTCGGGGGTCCTGTCTCCGAGATGGGACTGAGCCCACGGTTTTCGTCCCCGAAGTTGCTAAGCAACACACAACACGCCTTGCTTTCGGAGTACTCGTGAGTGCCCATGCTAGTTTTTGATTGGATAATAAGAATCGGAAACACTTCGAGTGCTTCCACGAAGATTTGCCAAAAACGACACACTTGTTCCCGTTCCCCCGACTGTAGAGAGAGTTGATTGTATATAAACAAACAATTATTGGCCTGGAAGTCGGCGATATTTGTGAGCAACTGTTTTATAATAGTGTCGTGGTTAAAATCACATCGTTTCTTTGGAAAAGTCACGTGTGTGTTCTATTTCTTGTAATGTGAATTTCGTTGTTTACCTTTTATAGGCAGACCAAGCAGTGGTATATCACTGGATCCCAGGCCCTACTCCGGTCGTTATTTGGGCAGATCTGGAAGCCCGCGATTTGGTCAGAATGCGGTCGGTCCTTTATGCAGATTACGACCTGAAAGTGGCAGTAGTAGTGAAAGATCGCCAGGCGTAAAGATACCGGCAGTAGAGGCAAGTTTTGTCTAAGAGACAATGTATTTTTTTAGCATGAGAAACATGCTTAGATCACAGGAAACCCAACAATAATGGTTGGAATTTGTAGAACAGTACTCAACAAATGACAGGAACACATTAGGAAGTGAGGACGACTAACGATGGCGAGGATGTAAATGGATTATAGTATGAGGAAACCCAACAATACTGGTTTGATTTTGTCGAGCAGTACTCGACAAATGACATGAACCCATTAGGAAGTGAGGATGACTAACGATGGCGAGGATGGAAATGGATTACGAGATGGATAAACTTGAAAACCCAGGTTTCTGTTTTCAAGTGCAGTACAGTGAATAGTGTTTTCCGTACACTCTCATTGACTGCCTGTAGTTAAACTCAGAATACTGTGTATTTGACTGGTTTGGTACTCATCTTAGTGTCGGAGGATGTAGGTCACGCCTTTTTAGTGAATT
This sequence comes from Desmophyllum pertusum, assembly GCA_029204205.1. Taxonomy (NCBI): domain Eukaryota; kingdom Metazoa; phylum Cnidaria; class Anthozoa; order Scleractinia; family Caryophylliidae; genus Desmophyllum; species Desmophyllum pertusum. The sequence goes on from MU826353.1 coordinate 1,338,499, forward strand.
ATCTTACATTCAAACGAAGGAAACAGTTAAATAGTGATTTAAAACTGTACCATAACTTAAAAGAAATATTAAGAAGCCAGACAGGAGATGCATGGAGATGAACTTGATTTCTGTATCACTTTTGGGTTTTGGGTGAATATGCATGAAAACGTGGTGTTAAGTAGATGTTAGAGCGGTTTTCAATTGAGTGTCGTGAAACCAAAACCAAAGCAATTACAATGACCAATCACAACAAACGTAAACAACACAATGAACCAATGAGAACTCGAAGCAAATACACGTAACCTACGCCAAGCGCGGGAAAATGCGTGTGACCTAGTCGCGATTGGTTTTGGTTTTGCATATGATTGGTTGAGAAGGTGGCGCAAGTTTTTTAACCAATCATAGAGCGTAGTAAAGCAAAACCAAAGCAATTCAGTGATTACTTTCGAAAGTCAATCGAAAACGCTCTAAATGATTATTTCATTGTCGTTTTCAAGTTTGCAGCTCATAATTAAAGACGTTAGTCAGGAATCACCAAATGACTTGGCGTGACGCTAGTGTGACTTTAACATCGCGTGACAGACTAGCGTGACCTAACTCCTTCAACATCGCGAGACGCTAGCGTGACCTAGCCCCCTTAACATGGCGTGACACTAACGTGATCTACAGTAGTCCCGTTAACATGGCGTGACACTAGCGTGACCTAGTCCTGAGATGAAGAGTTGTTAATTATTCTTTGCCATTGTGTTTATTTTTAGTTTTTTGGTCCTGGTACCCCCACCCCACCCTCCACATATACAGATCAGCTGACGTCTTCGTCAACAAGACGTACAAGACTATCTCCTGGTACCAAAGGGTCGTCAAAGCAGGAAAAGAAACAAAAGCAGAAATCGCAAAATGGCGAGATGCCAGACTGGATGGTAAATTTTGTCGAAACAAACAATTTAGTTGTTGGTAAAGACGTCAAGTTAGATGAATCAACAGGGAGACGACGCTCATCGACAACAACTTCCGGTACAGGGAATACCAAAACAGGAAGAAAAACTGCCGGGTCGGGATCTCCGCGTACTACCGGGACAAAATCCCGCGCGTCACCTGGTTTGGCCAAAAAAGGGAATACAAGTCCCGCGGGATCTCGAAGTCCGGGTGGAAGGCCTGTTACGCCAGGCAAAGGAACTAATACAAAGTCAGTTCCAGAGTAGATTGAGTTTACGAATTAAAACGAAACGCGCATTTGGTCACGCAAAATTTGTGGCGTGAAACAAAAAGGAAAGCAAAAAATCATAAACAGGTACATGTGTATAGCTGGTCACGCAACTTCTGTGACGTGACACAAAAAAGGAAAGCAGTCATGAACGTTGAACCAAATGATTCAGCTGGTCACACAACATTTTTGACGTGACACGAAGCCATGTACAGTTGGTCACGCAAAGTATGTGGCGTGACACAAAAACTAAAGAACTCGAGCGTAGGCTGTATAGGATACCAATTCAAGTGTAAATAAGTTGAGAGGACCCTAGGAACGACTTTCCACCAGTTCCCTCTCCACAGAAAAGAAATTCCACTGATGAAATCAGATGAGTTAGCTAATGTAGATAAGATTATTTATTTTTTATTGTTTGTAAATAAAACTCCAGTAGTTTATGATCCTGGATCTTAGCATTATGATAAATCTGACATTTTTGTAGCATAATTCTTATTAAAGTACTTGTAATGAGAATTGTTTACAAAAACATAATATTGAAATATTTTCGTCTTTTTTTTCTTCTTTCCTTCCTTTTCTTCCTTCGATTAAATACACACAATGATGCCAAATGATGCAATTTAAGAGCCCTCTCTCCCCTTTCTTTCAAGAAATGCAATTTCACAACTCCCCCTCTTACTTTCAAACTGCAATTTGACAGCTCCCCTCTTTCTTTCAAACAATGCAATTTGAGAGAAACCCACTTCCAAACTAACTTGGTGTTACGTTTTCCCGACGGAAAGCTAAACAGAACGGAAAATGGCATCAAGAACACGAAACGATTGACGCAAGCGCATAAAGGGAGGCAAGATGGAATGTGTTGTCCCGTTTTATTATTTGATCCTGGATTTTCTGGGCAAGTGATTGAGCGAAAGAAGGGGCGTGACAGGGTGTCTGTTGTGTGACAGTGTCATGGTCACGCCCCATGGCTGGGCAGATATTACCCTGCGAATATTTGACCAATAGAAGTCGGCTAAAGGTACACCAGAAATGGAAAGTTTAGGCAATATTCACGCATTAATGTATCCGCATAAAAGGGGATTTCCCGGAAAACTTTTTGCATGTTAGAAAGAGTGTGATTGCTGTCTATTGTGTCCAGGTGTCAAACTCGCACCTTTTTTAGATCCACTGTTATTGACTTATGAATATTTAATATTTAAAACCCTTTAATATCTCCAATCCGGAAAAATTGTGTGCGCCATAGAAAACGGAGTGGTCGCAAGTCTATTGTTGCCAAGTGTCAGTCACACCTCTTTTAGATCGGCTATTATTCGCCTTTCAATTTTAATTAATTAGAACGATAGAAATTTCCAAACATTTGAAGGTACCTATTGTTTAATTGAGAGGCGAATAACAGCCGATCTACGTATTATGCTTTAGCCAATCGGAGCGAAGATCAACGCCGACGGTTTCGCCAGTTTTCCCGCGCTTTCCAAAAAGATGTCGTTTCCCTTCTTCGAGCTCTGATTAGTTGATTATAATATTTGTATTCACAATGTTGGCGCGCCGTGTTTTCATGGTTTTGTTCGCTCAATTACAATGCAAGCTGCTCGAAAACACTGAGGTGAAAGAAGGCGTTTTATAATATTTTCTGAATCATTTCGCTTTGTTCTGTCACACAGGAACCATTGTTTCTGGACACGTGCGTAATTTACCGGGATACGGTGGCAAGTTGAAACATAGGTCCGCAATGTGTACTTGTATCTAGTGATAAAATATTATTATGAACGGGCGCTTTGAGCGATTTACACGGGTTCATGAAGTGTTCCCTCTAATTGGTTAGTGGCTGCACGATGTGCTATTTTGTTGCAGAGCAGAAGGATGTGTTTGAGATCGTGTCAATGGGCAAAGAGACTTGAACTACACAAACTTTTTTTTTCACGCAATAACTTAGTTCTACACCTGTCCATGTGTAGAAGTGTGGAATAGTGTGAAAGACTAGGGATTAAATTACCCATTGACAAAGGTCTCGTGGCCCCATCAATGGGCGATATAATCCCTAGTTTGCCACACCATAGTTAGTAGTCCCCTCTACTAACTATGGCCACACTAATCCACACTTCCAAACATAGAGAAGTGTAGAACTATAAAACTGAAATTGTAGAAACCCGGGATTTCATGGCCAGGGCTGGACATGAATGACATCAGATCAAGAGAGCTGGATAGAGATGAAATTGTATGGCCTGAACCAGGGACGTATGGCTGCCGAATACTTGAAACAAAGAACTTTAGAGCACCAGAAAGCCAAACTGCCCTTGTTTTGATCGCATCTGAGTTGGCTAATTTCAAAGAGGGTCAAAGGGACCTTCATATAAAGTAAAGAGTAAAGAAAAGCACGTTATTCGGAGGAGCGGGTCATTTATTGCCAATACCAGTTACACAAATGTAAAAAAATTCAAGAAACATGCTTATAAGATAAGCACTCTGTTAAGGAAAATGATTTGCTGACAATTCGCTAAGCAAATGGTAAAATTCTGTCAGAAATCAAGTTTTTCATTACCGTTATTGGTATATCGTAATAGGCGTAGAACAAATATTATTCAGTTACCGGCTAAAAATATACAGTTGAACCTCTCTGATACGGACACCGAAGGGATGGAGCAAAGTGACCGTATTGGTGGTCATGGATATGACGTCACTTTAAAGGCTCCACTGACGACAAGAAATCTCGATGATAAATGGCGATAGCATGTCTATAAACTGATTGAAAACGAATGCTACTTTCATTGTATGGACAATGAGGCAATTGAATAACTTGGATCTGTAACCACAAACTGGGAATTGTATTGAATATGAACTGTTATCACTGTAGTGTCCGTAATAAAGAGGTTAAGTTTATATGAATTTACTCTCTGGGGCCGAAATTTAGTGCCCGCGTTGTCTGTATTAGAGAGGGTACGTATTATAGAGGTTTTCTTTACAGAGAATATATGGGCATTTCGCCGTGACCAAGGGAACTGTCCATAATAGAGAGGTGTCCGTATTAGAGAGGTGTCCGTAAGGAGAGGTTCTGTACTGTGAAATCTAATTCAAAGCGTCTCGACAAAAGATGAGATGTTGAAGGCCTATGTTTTTTCATTGAATTCTATTTTCCTCTGAACGACTGTCAGAGCGGTTCAGATCCAATTATACCGACAAGTAACGAAAGCTAGCTCTCTGACACCTCGTCTTTCTATGCCAAAATCGACAAAGGAGTTATAAACTATGCCTATAACATTTGTTTCTTCTCCTCACGAAGGCTAAAGTTACTATGGAAAGGATCTTAAAAGAAAGAAAGCTTTCCTTTCGCATCTTCTCTTTGACAGCTAATTTTTCGGAAATCTGTACAAAAGACTTATCAAGCAAAAAATAGTACTTAGTATAATTTTCACAACTATTTTCACAGCAGTAAGCCACACAGGTTCGCCTTGCGGACCTATTTTTATTTTTCCCCTCCCCTCCCCTCCCCTCCCTTTTTATCATAATATTTCCCACTAATCTTTGCGAGTGTAGTTCAGCCATGTTGCACGTGTTAAAAAAACATGGCGAAAAAATTGATAGTGCAGCAGGTTTGTTCTTTATTATTTAAAACCGCTTGAACTAGTGATATTATACTTTATATGAAACATCAGCTAACTTGCTTTACTTTTGTTTGCAGCTCGGAGTCAGGAGACACAATATGGAGGAATTACAGAAAGCTTTGTTTAGGTCGTGCATGAGTCGATGAAGAAGGTATTAAAGATTTTAATTTCACAATACATTGAACTAGATACAGTCGAAGCTCCTGTAAGTAGACACCCTCGGGAAGCAGAAAAGCAACTGCATGGAGCTGGCCGCTAACGGTAATGTGTAAATGAGGTAGAGTTCAAACAGAGTTTTATTAGCAGAGCTGTCCGCTTTATACGAGTGTCCGCTCAAGAGCTTCGACTGTATTTTATGCATCAACGCCGCATGTACATGTTCAGCCATCAGACTTTCTTCTGTGTCAGTAGAGGAACATATAAATAAGCTGACAGAATCCAAGATGTAGATGTACTGTACATAATTAGACCTGCAAACACATCAGGGCCATTCCATTTTAACCACCCTCCCGTTGATGAGGTCAGTCAACATTTACCCTCTAAGAAAACAAAGATCAAAGTGCCGACACAATAACCCCCTCCAAAAGTATCAAATTTTTCCATTCCCCCTAAGAAAAAAGGCCGTTTTTCACCAGCCAACCCCCCCCCCCCCCCCAGAAAACATGCACAGATCAAAAGATACCCATGCACTGACCCCTCAGAAATGACTTTCAAAGCCCCTTATAATAAAAAATCTTGTCAAAGGGGGGGTTGGGGGTGGATATAAAATGGAATGTCCCTCATGTACAGGAGAAGCGGTCAGTATAAAACTGCAGACTACATGCAGTTTGCAGCAGACTGGGTATAAAATGTAGACTGAGAACAAAACTACCATTTGTCTTTAATATTCGTGATTTATTTTCATGGGATCTTTCAGTCAACTGAAGCGACCATTCCAATATTGAATGCTGATTTGATTAAATATAACAAAGTACAGTGGAATCCCGATTTCTCTAACCTCCAAGGGAAACAAAAATTGGTTTGAGAAATCCAGAGTTTGAAATATCGTGGATAAAACAAATCCAAGGGAAACAACTTTTGGTTAGAGTTGTCTGGGTTTTTGAGAAATCGAGGGTTTGAAAAATCAGGATTCCACTGTATCTCTGAATGAATGAAGCCTTTACTAAAGTGTTAAATAACAGTGGGGACCCTAAAATAAATAAAAAAGATATTACTAAAATGCTAAAAATAAGGTGATAAAGTAACCTCCGGTTGGTGCTAAAATATGCATGGATATTTGTCCGTGGACATTATCTGATTTGCGAAGAATTGGTCCCAAAATATATCCCCCCCATCCCCTTCGGAATTTCCAAATTTTTCGCACAACCCTTTGGAAACATTTCCATCTCTGATTGAAATGAAAAATAAGCTAACATGTTGTCCATTTTGCAGTTTTCTGGTAAATTATCTTACAGTGAAGATGACACTACCGTTGCCACTCGACAAAGTTTTTGATTCATTTTTGACATCTTTTTGACAACTTTTTGATGACTTTCGGATGGGTTCCATTTGACTTGACCAATCAAAATCCAAGGAGTGTTGGAGGCGGAGTAGTGAAATTTGAATGGTTTTAGTTTCTAGTCTAGTTCAAATGTGGCGCCACAAAATGGAACCCATCAAAATTGTCAAACAGATGTCAAAAATTAATCAAAAACTTTGTCGAGTGGCAACAGTAGCGTCATCTGCACTGTAATACTGACATACAAATGAGCAAGAAAGCACAAAATGTTTTTTAAGTAATCGCCACCAAGCTTTTAGCCAGAAGGGCATCCAGGTGTCCTGTGGATTCCCGATCCAGGGATAAAATGATGAAAAATGCACCAAAGCTTTAACAAATTTATGGGGAACATGCCTCCAGGACACCCACTTTTCAAATTCTGGCTAAAAGCCAGATCTCCACTGCACAGTTTCTGCTTCATTATCCTGACAAAATAAAGAACTAATGGAGAGATCTCAGGATGATACATGTAGTTGCCTTCCAACACTATTGAGAAAGAAATGCTTTCCACCGACAGTCCGGCTTTAAAACTTACAAAATAATAATATTATTGTGTGTATGAATTTTCAGTACACCAAATTTGCATGTTGCATTTTCCTGTTTGTGATAGCATTTTGTCTCCGATTACATTCCGTTTTGCAGACTTGCTTTATTTTAAATCTGAGAATCAAAATCTTTCTTGGCCTTCAGCGAACATTTCGCTGTTTTCAATGTGTGTAATCACGGTTCTTTTCACAGGTGGCAAATGTTATTCTCGCGCAATGATCTTTGTTCACGTTGATGTCTTGCGAATGTGAAGCTCGGAGATAAATTTGCAAAAGTGTCCTGTTCTTTATACCACAAATACTTCATGCCGCTCACTCTCATCTCGTCTGGATGCGTACATGTCTCACCGTCAGGAAACAAACTTTAGCTACTTATAGTTCTTTGGACAAAATAAGAGGAAATTATTTCACTCTTTATTATCAGCTCATAGCATTATAAACTGATAAAAGAGTTTTAATTCACTGAAAGCGAAATTTGTAATGTTCAATGTGTGACAGAATGTTTGTTTTAGGAATGTAACAGCCAAAGTCTCGCTTTCATGTAAAAATAAATGGTAACTTTCAACCACATCTTTTTATACATGTGTTATTTTGCTTAGAAGTTTTTCTGTCATGGCCAAACAAAAGAAAGATTTACGATACCCACCAGATGATCGAAAATGCTGTGAAAATTTGTATAGTTTCTGAATGTCTGCACACCTGTATTTTAAAATTATGTGCGTGTGAAGCCGGTCGAAGCGCATTTCCTTCGAAAATTATTTTCAATAAAGAGTCTATTTCACTTATAGAAACTGAAAGATTAAAAGAAAAGAACATTTTCCTCTTTCGAAAAGCAATTTCATTGAAAATAAAACAAATTAATAGTCCATAAACACGTGAAAGGTTTGTTTGTTTACATTCCACAAAATTCTAATCTATGCAACAGATGGAAAGTAATTCAGCAGTCAGCAACAATATCCATTTGATTTTCGTGAATTATAAAATTAATATAAACAATCACAGGTTATAGCCACAGATACATAATCAAAAGCTCTTATGAGCAAGTCGTGAATGTTAAACAATACTAATTTCTGCATAATGACGGTAGCTAAATGGTACACGGTGTACAGTCGGAAGGTCGTTGGCTTCATTGGCAGGCGGCCCAGGTTTGATTCTCACCAGTACCTATTTATTTATTTATTTTTACGACAATCTTTTTTTACAATTTACGACGTCTTACGTCATTTTTTTCTTTCTCCTTTTTATGAATCTATTACAGACGCAATTCATACAATTGGTATAAAGCAAATAAAGTACTGTTTAAAAAACGACATGTATACTGTCCTGAAACCTGGGCCTGAAATCGTCGATGTCCGCAGAGTTTGTACGCAGTTCAGCGCTTCAAAGGTTTTCAATGATCTTTTTTTCGGAAGTCAAGTATTCTCTAAGGTCATTTCTTCTATTTGGAATTCTTACAAGCTATAAATTGAGCCATTTGAAGAGTCATTCGAAGAAGCTTTATACAAGCCATAAACTTTGAGCCTACGATACGTAGTCCAAAGTTAGGTCAGCGTACTAACTACAACACAAAGGTATCTCTATGTTAATTTTCAACCCAATGATTGGTGTGTCGAAGTTGTCCAGTGGTTTGGGATTTGGACTTTAAAAAAAATTCATCTTTGGAGTTGCCGGTTCAAATCCCAGAAGTGTGCAATCAAAAAATTAAATAAATCAGTTAATTTTTATTTAAAATAATAATAAAAAAATGAAAAAAAAGAGAGATAATTTATAATTTAATGCCTAAGTTAATATTCATAATTTATTGTTTACAGCCCAGTGAGTGAGCGAGCGAGTGACTGTTTACTGTTTACACAGTTATACTCGTTTCATTGCATTCATGAATAAAAAATAAAATGTATGAATGGGACGAACACAAACTTTGATATGTCCATCGGTGCACCTCCCTTCCTCTGAAGTGTAGCAGCTGTCGGAAGCTTCCAATTTCATTGGCCCTCTGTGTGTAGCAGAGCAGCTCTATTGTTGTCAGGGCTATTGACATTGTTTTTATTCAATGTCCTATTGTTCATTCTACCAATAGTGTTGGACTTTACGACAGCTGCTACATGACCCCCCATCCTGGGCCTTTGACTCCGATCCCCCACCCCTTGGAATTTCCAATCCCTTCCATGGGGGGTGGGGGGGGGGGTTAATGGATATTTTCTGGAACTACACATTATTACGGAGATAAATTGTTGTATTGAGGAGATATTGTCTTGTTGTACCAATTCTCAAAACTATGGTTAACAGAAATGTTAGGGAATCAAAGCGGACACCAGTGTAAAGCGGACACCTCCCTAAGGCAGACATGAATGGCTGGTCCCGGCCAAATTCACTTGTTTGTCTGTAACTAAACTCTCTTTAAGGCGGTCACTTCTCTAAGGCAGACAGCGGACACTTTTTTAGCAAAATTCTGGTGAAAAATACCTCTCAAGGTGGACACTAGAAGTGCATTTTTTGCAAAATCAATAGATTATAGGCCGGATATTATTTCCAATTGACCTACCACAGCAATAAAGAACTCATAATGATCTGATTACAAGAAAATGTACTGTGTGTATTGTACAATCTGACGAATGTCTTTGTGAGCAAAATCCGAGGAAGGGACTGACGTCACAGGTTTCTATAGTGTCAAGTGACATTAACTCTTTATAAGATGGACACCTCACTAAGGCAGACAGCTAGAGCTGATCCCGAGGGTGTCCGCTTTAAAGAGAGTTGACTGTATACATGTAGTTACTAACATGCTAAACAATTGGCACACTAATTTACAGACAGAATTATTGACTGACTAACTGGCAGACTACTTCATTGATTGACAAGTCCGTTGATACACTTTACATGTACAGTGTACATCAGGACACATTTAAAATGTTACACTGAATTTGTACAAACATAAACAATACATCTTTTACATGTAGTTGGTAAAGCAAATTTGTATTTTGAATTTCACACTGAAACAGGTTTTAATCTTTTTTTCCAGATCAGATGCCATTGGACCAAAGCTTCAAGACTTTATCTTTAGTAGTGCTGCATGTTTTACTTTGCAATCCAGCTCTTGAGTGAACCAGGTAAACAAAACTCTTCTATAAGCCAAGTTCTGCTCTTGACTTCAGACATGCCAACTACCTTGCCATGGTTAATTTGCACAGTGGATAAGTGGAGCTCTCAAAAGTTAATAATAAGTGGACTGTGTAACTGACATACTGATTGGATTACTGTACCAATGAACTGGATTATTATTTGAATTACAGACTCTCGTAACTACCATTTGACTGATTGCCAAATGACTGGCTGCCTGATGGACTCACTGCAGGGTGTTAGTTAATAATAAAACTGATCGACAGACTACTAACATTGACAAACTGACTGATTGAAGTACATTTACAGATTGAGTGACAAACTTATTGAGATGGAGACTAAATTGCTGAATGACTGACTGACTGAGTAATGGATAGACTGACTGACCGACTGACTGACTGACTGACTGACTGACTGTCTTGACTGACTGACTGGCTGCCTGCCTGATGGACTCGCTGCAGAGTGTTAATTAATAAAACTGATTGACAGACTAATAACATTGACTGATTGAACTACTGTACATTTACTTACTGATTTGAGTGATTGAGTACTAAATTGCTGACTGACTGACTGACTGACTGACTGACTGACTGACTGACTGACTGACTGACTGACTGACTGACTGACTGACTGACTGACTGACTGACTGACTGACTGACTGACTGACTGACTGACAGAGTAACAGATAGACTGTCTGACTGACTGACTGTGTCTGACTGACTACAGGTCTTGACTGACTGACTGATTACATGTAAGTGACAGACTAAATGACTGACTGACTGGCTGCCTGATGGACTCACTGACAGGGTGTTAATAATAAAATTGATTGGTGGACTAATAATATTTACAGATTAACAGACTGATAGAACTACTATGGTACTTTACTGATTGAATGACCGGCTTATTGAGATTGAATACTAAATTGCTGACTGACTGACAAACTCTCTGGATGACTGACTGACAGACAGACTAATTTGCAGACTTAATGACTGACTGATTGATTGTCTGACAGAATGACTGACTGACTGATTAAGTGACAGACTAAATGACTGACTGATTTTCTGACTGACTGAGTCATGGACAGATGGACAGACATACATGTAACTCATGGTTGTCACAGGTCAGGAAAAAGTCAGGGGAAAACATTTCAAGGCAAGGGAAAAGTTAGGGAATTAAGCTTTTAGCAAGAAGGGCATCAAGGTGCCCCATGGGCGCCCAATCCCAAGAGAAAAAATAACGAAAAACACACCAAAGCCTTAACGGGACATGCCTCTAGGACACCAACTTTTCAAATTCTGGCTAAAAGCATGAATGGAATTTAGTGTCTGGTCAAGGAAATTCTGAATTTCTTATCAAAGTCAGAGAATTTAGTATCTTGTCTGGGAAATTATAAATTTCTTGTCATAGTCCGAGAATTTAGTGTCTGGTCAGGGAAATTTTAAATTTCTTGTCAAAGTCCGAGAATTTGGTATCTGGTCTGGGAAATTCTAAATTTATTGTTAAAGTCGGAGAATTTAGTGTCTGGTCAGGGAAATTTTAAATTTCTTGTCAAAGTCCGAGAATTTAGTGTCTGGTCAGGGAAATTTTAAATTTCTTGTCAAAGTCAGAGAATTTAGTGTCTGGTCAGGGAAATTTTAAATTTATTGTCAAAGTCAGAGAATTTAGTGTCTGGTCAGGTTAATTTTAAATTTCTTGTCAAAGTCGGGGAATTTAGTATCTGGTCAGGGAAATTCTAAATTTATTGTCAAAGTCAGAATTTAGTGTCTGGTCAGGTTAATTTTAAATTTCTTGTCAAAGTCAGAGAATTTAGTGTCTGGTCAGGGATATTTTAAATTTATTGTCAAAGTCGGAGAATTTAGTGTCTGGTCAGAGAAATTCTAAATTTCTTGTCAAGGTCGGAGAATTTAGTATCTGGTCAGGGAGGTATTCTAAATTTCTTGTCAAAGTTGGGGAATTTTATTTTAAGGTTGGCTCAGGTTTTGATAATGACAGTCTTACTTTGGTCAATGAAAATGGTTTTCACCAAAAAAAATTGGCTACTTTCCATTTGATCAGTTTCTATTTCTCCATGGGTGGCAACCATGAATGTAATTGATGGACTAATTATAATAAATAGACAAACTGACTAATAAACTACAATGTACTGGCTGATTGATTGATTGGCTGACTGACTGACTGATGAACAGATGCACAGACTGACTCACTGTCTGTCTGTCTGACTGACTGATGAACTGACTGTCTGAATGACTGACTGACTGACTGTCTGATGATAAACTGACTGACTGTCTGACTGACTAACTGATGAACTGTCTGACTGACTGACTGACTGACTGACTGACTGACTGACTGACTGACTGACTGATGACCAGATGGATGGACTTACGGTCTTCAACTAATTGATTGATTAATAAACTGATTGACGGACCAATTAACACACTATCAATATAACTACCACATTGATTGACTGAATGATCAGTTGAGGCACTGACCAATGAATGATGGACTGACTGAGAAATTAACAAACTGATTGATAGATTACAAATGTACATTGCCAAACTCCATGTGCCTTGTCAATTGATCGACTGACATCTGCTGATTGATTGACAGAGCTTATCATACTCATTGACTGGCCGATTGACTAACAAACGGACCAACTGATTGACACGGGTCCACCCTGCAACTGACCAATAACTTCACTTTTATAGAGAGGCTCTATATATTCATGTGTTCGTAGTGTAGACTGTTTACAGCTTCTCCATTTTCGCAGAAGATCTTGGAAGAGGCATGGAACCAAGGAATCACAAGTGAGGCAAGTGACCAAGAGCACTTGCTCTCAGGGCTCCTGTGGACACTTGCTTTACTTGTGATTCTTCAGTCTTGTGCACCTTTCATGATCTTGTTAGAAAATAGAGATTGTAACAATCTACATTGATTGGTCTTGGTAGATTGCATGTCTGGGGTATTTAATACAGTTGAACCTCCCTGAGTGACCACCTTGCGTAAAGTGACAAATCCTATATGAATACATGTTAAGTGCAAAAAATTGTCTAGTGCAGCCAAATTAGGGTAGGGTCAGAAACTCAAATTACTTTAGACAAAACGGTTTATTGTAGGCAACTACAATGGTTTGGCAAAATGGGTTGTCACCTACGGCTGGTTCATCTGTATCCTTGATTACTGTAAACTTGATGGGTATGGTTTTTTAAACCTCTCTTGCTTATCCTCTACTTTCGGATTTGATTTTGATTTTTTTTTTTTCGTGGTAACTTTTAAAGTACTCTCATTCAAGATTGCAGCAGAAATGTTTCGTTTTGTCAAAAAAGTTTCCTTTTGCAACACGTTTTTGAAAAGAAATACAAAGTCGGTAAGCGTCATTTTCAATATTATGAAATTGGAATACTTGAAAATAATGGTTTTGCATTGCGTGACTGAATTGCTTTGTGTTACCAAAAATAAATGACATGTCACATAAGACGAGAAGTACACTAGAATACATTTAAAAACTCCAAGACTTGAAAATAACAAATTACTACATATGGTTTTGCATTGCATGACGGAATTGCTTTGTGTTACCAAAAATAAATGTCACACAAGACAATAAGCACATTGCAATACATTTAAAAACTCGGCTATAGTAGGGCTAGTATTTTAAGATGAAATCCATTAGAAAATCGAGTAATATTTCTGGCCAGTGGACAAAAATCCTGTACTACGACGCCATAAGCTTTCGCACTTAAACTAGACATTCATGAGCCATACCTTAACGGTATTCACCGAATAATATAACTCCACAATCCTTAAATTACTTTCCGCCTTGAGTTTCCTCCCGTGAATGGGTTGAGTCATGAGAGGTGGAAGCCATGTTTTTGTTAAACATGGCTGCCACCTCTCATGACTCAACTCATACCGTTAAGGTATGGCTCATGAATGTCTAGTTTAAGCACGAAAGCTTATGGCGTCGTAGTACAGGATTTTTGTCCACTGGCCAGAAATATTACTCGATTTTCTAATGGATTTCGTCTTAATTCTCTCAGTTACAATTATTTTGGAAAGAAACTATCTCTGTTTGCGCTTTAACAAAGACTTAAATTCATTACATTTTGTCTGTTTTTTGGTAGGAAAAAAAAACTGTAAAGCAAAGTTATCTTCATTTTTCAACGGATTGAGAATTGTTTTGGAACCCTCGAAAATAACAGCGATTTCCACAACAATTTATTGCAAAACAGAAGTTCAAAATATTGTTTTAATCTATTAAAATGCAAACATTATATATATGATGCGTGCAAATGGCAAGCAGAAATTACCATAGTTTTGTTTTCTCGTTTTTAAGCCAAGGTTGTTTTCTCATAGATTTAGAAGTGTCAACTAAAATTTTGCTGCAATTTTGAATGAATTTTTCACAGTTCGGAATAAAATAACGCGCAATCATTTCTAAACCAGCCTTACAGAGGAAGCACAATGGAGAGGTTTTGGAAAACGTGCTCTGAGCCATTCAGTCCCTAGTGATGAACATATTATTTCTCCTTACAATATCAATACATTGTCAAGCAAACGCTGATGAGAATAAAGAAAATGATCAACTCGGGATGATTTCTCAAAACTAACATTCACGGCAATCTCAGTATTGTGAGGAGAATTAATATTTCCACCTTGGAACTGAAAGGTTTATGTTTACAGTAATTGCGAAGTCTCAAGAAAACTTTGCGGTACTAGTAAGACTTAGTTTTAGTAAACAGTTCGTTTCTGTGACGAAGTACGCCATAGATACGTGTTGTTAACATTGCAAAACGTGTGAAATGAATTTAATTTGGTTTCGAAGCATGCAGACAGCCACAATGTTCAGCAGAATTTATAATCTTCACAGCCTTTCTTAGGATCGTCACGCAACCGGGCGTCACATCATGTCACGCTTATCCCTTTGCGTGACGACCCCAAGAAAGGCTGTGAAGATAACAAATTTTACTGAACATTGCTTGCTTCTGAATCAAATTAAATTTATTTTACACGTTTTGCAACGTTGCCAACATGCATCTGTGGTGTACTTCGTCACAGAAACGAACTGTTTACTAAAACTAAGTCTTTATAGTGCCACAACATAGTTTTCTTGAGACTTCGGCAGAACTTGGCTTATATTAAGGAGTTTATCTGGTTCACTCGAGTGGTTGGATTGCAAAGCAAACAACAACACAGGATAGGAAGATAACTATATTTTATTGAGCAATAAAAAAAATTAAAAATAATCTAGCCAATCGTTGTCCCTGCTATCGGGTTGCTTCCACTCTTCTACTCCAAGTCAGTGTTGTTTCTTCAGTCCTCATTTAATATTCCAACTTTAAAATCCTGGTCTGTTTTACCCGATCCCTTGATCCAAGCCAGGGACAGTTGAACACTTGGAAGAGTTGACCGTTTGCTCCCAAGTGGAGAGAACAGCGTAAAGGAAAGTGAGAGTTTGCTCCCCATGCCTCCAGGGTCTCGTTCTTAATTTGTCACAATGCCACTACCGAATAAATTTGAAATTTATGCAAAAAATGCTAATTCACAAGCCAATGTCACACAAAACGTACGCAACCTGGACAGGAAAAACCGAAGTGCTGAACTGTGGCACTCAATTTCAGTGCATCACCTTTGAAATCAAAGGAAAGATGAGAACACGAATCCCCCAGTCTGACTTCACTGCCGATCCAGCCGATCGTTATCCCACAAACTTCACCAAATAAAGCACAAGTCACTAAACATCTCTCATTTTGTGAAGCTACCGACGTCAGGTTACTCTCTCTCTAAGTTTCTCTTTAATTTAAATGAAAGAAAACAGCCGATATTTGCGTAAAAAAAGTAAATAGGAAAAGGTTTAGTGTTGTACAAAAAGTTTAATAGCACATTCGGCTCAGTTTGTTTGTTGTCCCATTTTAAATCACGTGATGTTCTCTGGAGAATTGTTTGGCGCGCGCGTGAATAAATAATTTTTAGGAAAACAAAACAACAAATCTCCAGAAAACGACCGTGATTTGAACCAAGCAACAAACATACGAAGCTGAATGAGTCCGAAAATTGTTTGAAATTTAAAACTTTGGAAATGAGCCAGGAATTTGCGGGAGCTGCTAAGCTAAATCGTATTTATTTAATGTTTAGTTTTTAAGAAATGTTTTTGACGCGCGATAATTTTTTAAAAGCTAGACGGAAAATAGAATTTTGCCGAATTTTATTTGATATGAAAAATCAAATTAGAAAAGGTTAAGAGTTGTTTTGAAAAAACAAAATGCGAGAGGTTTCGGTTTAATAGCGCATTCAGCTCTGTTTGTTTGTTATACCATTTCAGATCACGTGATGTTCTCTGGAGCATTGTTTTCGAATTGCTAATCAGTAATCACGTGCGCGAGAATAAATAATTTGTAAACAAACCTCCAGAGAACGTCCGTGATTTGAACCGAGCAACAAACAATGAAGCTGAATGAGTCCGAAAATTATTTGAAAATAAAATAAGCTAAATAAATAATCCAAATTTGTTGCTTAGAGTTTTAATGAGCCTGGAATTTGAGGGAGTTGCTAGAGCTAAATCGTATTTATTTTAAGGCTATTTATTTTATCAATTTCAAAATAAAGTATTTGAAGATTAAGAAAAGCAAAAATTAAAATATATATATACAGTATATATATATTTTTTTTAAATAAAATTCGTGGTGAGATTTTTTGATTAGTTTTTCGATATTGAAAACTGAGTTTATAATGAAAGTGCTTAAAACAATCAATGCCAGATGTTTCAGGATAACCCTTCACCAATAGACTGATTACCTGTTAAATTAACGCCGGGCCGTTTTATTCAACAGTTAATCAGTCTACTAATGAGAGATTATTCCCAAACATCTGACATAGTTTGTAATAAATTGCTTTGAGAATGATCCCATTTGCCACTCCAGAAACATCAGGCAGACTGAGCACCAACTTTCGACACCAGGATTTCTGGGATTGTTTGGGTAACAGTGTGAGCTATGATTAGTCGACGGTTTCCAATGGCAACCATCAACCAATCATAGCAAACATTGGTTACCAAACAATCTCAGAAATCCCAGTGCTGAAAGCTGGTGCTCAGTCTCCCCAAAGTTTCTGGAGTGGCCAACTAGTGATATTTTTGATAATTTTTGTAGCTATAAATTGGACGAAAATGAAAATTGATGATGAAAATAATTCAATTGTGTGAAATTATTTAGGAAAATGATTAAGGAAAATTCACTAAGAATAAAATAATTATTATTCTATTCTTAGTAAGAAAATGCTAATTTAAAATATATATATTATTTGGGTAAGGTAAGGTTTAAAAAAAAATCCAAAAATATAAATATTTATTATTTTATTCTTTGTAAGAAAATGCTATTTGTGAAAAAAAGATGATTTGTTTATAATTTGGACCTATGAATTATACTTATTTAGTTTTAGTTTTTAAATTAAATGAAAAACTTAAAAGAGAGAAACCCGTAACCAGTGCAACCCAATCTGAGAGACACCCAGTGACCAACAGCTAAATTTGATGTCATTTGTGAAAATCCAATCAAGGTCAGACTGATGAAATTCGTGCTCACCTCTGTCCTCAATTTCTCCAGAGATACACTTTCCTTGAGCCCCAACAATTCAGCACTCCTGTTTTATGTCCGTGGTCATGAAAAAGTTCCTGGATACATCAACTGCAAAGAAGCACCTTGCCGCGCCGAAATGTGCGAAATTGATGGTGTGGTATTGTGACAAATTAAGTTAAACCCTAAAGACATGAAGAGAAAACTCTCACCTTCCTCCACACTGTCCTCCCCACCTGAGAGCAAACGGCCAACTCTTCCAAGTGTCCAACTGCCCCCAGCTTGAATTTCAGGATCAGATAAAGTTTCCCAGGATTTCTCAGTTGGAATATTTCAGAGGACATCAGAAACACACCTTCTCAGAGCTTCAGAGCTTCCACAACCCAGCAGGGACGTGATTGGCTAAATTTTTGTGTGTGTGCCACCTGCAGTCCTGGAATTAAATAATAGCCTTAAAACTTATTAGTAGATATACTGCGTAGCAAGCGTTCCTATATGAACGAAGAGCTTTTTCCGTGCTCTTCGTTCGTACAGGAATGCTTGCTACGCAGGCTATAGATATACAAGGTCATTAGCACCATAAATAGACTAATAGAAAGAAAACATGGCTTTTCTTGGTGATACGAGTCCAAAAATAAAAAAGATTGCAACCTTAACCAATCTAGCCTGCGAGTAGGCTGCTGTGCTCAGGTTACTGAACTGAGTAAAATGCCAGCTTAAACATGCCGGCTTAAATATATCCCTAGAATTTGATGAGGAATCGATGAGGAAATTCAAAATATCGTGACTTTTGTAACACCAAGAAGTAGCCATGAATGCAAAACAAATATGTTGGTCATCAACAGTCTGCATTATTAGACTTATTAGTCCCAAGTGCCTTGATCATGTCAATAAAATTGCAAAAAGGTTCCATCATGTACTTAATGCAAGAGTTGCAAGATTTTGTTTCTAGCTTAAAATGAAAAAAGAAACCTACATGTAGCAGTAAGAGTTAAAATGCAGACTGTTGATAATTAATTCTACTTAATAATATATTAATAATGATACCTTAAATTTATGCTAAAATGAACAAAAAGGAAAAATGGATTAAAATAAACCAGAAAGAAAATGAAAATAAAATAAGTCCAATGGGCACTGAAAAAAGCCTGATAAATAAAAGGTCCTTAGTAACCATTGGTAAGTGATTGTTTTTTTTAAAGAATGTTTTCTTTTTTGTAAAATTGCCACTCAAAAACTTTTCTATGTATAAATTTGTGGATTAAGGCCAATATTTTTTTTGCATCATTTGAAATGTTGATTAATCTTGAAAACAATAAAATGCAACTCAAGATGGTAAATATAATGGAGTGGCAACAGAAAGGAAAAGTTTGAAATATTATTGTACTAATGAGTTTGCTGATCTACTTATACAAAGTAAGCAAAATAAATATAAACATTAAGGAAGCATTAAACAAAAAACTGGCAAAATCCTGGCAACTAGAAGTGGAGCGTACTTGTCTCCATGTACCTTTCTTATAGAAAAATATTTTATGCTGACACTGCAGTTTACATTGATGCGCACCATACTATTGTCACTCAACACAGTTTTTGATTAACTTTGACCTATTTTTTGTAAACAAATTTTGGAGAACTTTCTAGTTAATTATTATAAATCAAAATTAATCAAAGACTTTGTTCAGTGTCAACAGTACAGCATGCATCCATGTAATGGAAAAAGAGAACCACTGCTCAAAGGACACTTGTGTTGGGACCCTCAAACCCAGCTTACTCAAATTGAACAAACAAGTGCTACAAAATATGAGTGGATTCAAAATCAGCCAAATGGAATGGTTCAATCTGAATCTAGTATGCAATTAACTGGATCACTGATTGGAGTCAGAGGTCTACGCTGCTACATGTAATGCTCATAGCAATATGCATTTAATTAGCAAAATAATTATGAATTTGTTACAAAAAAGGTATAAAAGGTATTGTTGTTTGTCTCATTATGTAGTCGCTAAAGATGTAGATCATGACAGTTCAACTGCTTACTGCTAGTCTTCATCACCCAATAAAGAAGAATAGCAGTAAGCAGTCAAAATGTTGTGATCTACATCCTAAGTGACTACATCATGAGACAAACAATAATACATTTTATTAATAATTTATTTAAATTAAATGAATACTGCAGTGAGAACTACATGCAGCAACTAAGATCTCTGACTCTAACCAATGACCTAATTAATCACATAATTTAGTAATGCAGGAAAATAAAAAAAATTCAGAAAACACACTCGTTTGAACAATGGTGGCACACACACCTACATTAATGAATAAATAATTATCTGAGACTTGATACTCATTGTCAACATTAATATGTAACCTACAATCAGATTGACTTTTCTGCGCTCTTATTCTCTTATAAGAGTGCAGAAAAATTAGCCAGATCGTAGCATAACATTAATGGAGAAGTAACAAAAAAAAAACCTAAGCAAAGAACTAACTTGAACGGGGGTTGTGGAACAACAGCTGGGTGAAAAACCTCCCCGTACGTCCACTTGCTCCTAGGAGGAAAACCCCGGGCCAGCTGTACCCCACGTTCAAAGGCCTCCCGGGCTGGGCCAGATAAATAGAAAGTTGTAACTGCTACTTAACTACCATACTTAATGATAATAAATCATCTTTCCCTGTCAATTGTCCCAGCCCTCTACTGTCCTTCCTCTGGTCTCTCCAGCTCCATTGCAAGGCCCATTATGTCTTGCGATGCTCTCTATCAAGTTCAATATCCTGTGATGTAACAAACATTTGAACTATTAGTTATGTGCACCCATACAAACAGCTGTAAAGATAGATTTTACATCACCATGTGGGTTTATTTTTGATCATTCAACATCCATATTATCTAGCTTTCGCTACTTATGGATAATAATTAAGAATTCATCATTATTTTTTTTAAAAGACTGAGTGTTGATTAAAAAAAGTGCATCTGTCATGAAAAACCGACCACCTACATTATACTGTAAAGGTAAAAAGGTAAAGCCGTTTGGGGCCAAACTGGCCACACTAACAGAGCTTATCCCAGTTTCCGTAGCATGAAGCAAACTAGGAGTATTGCTACTCCACCTGAGTGGGATGCTATTCCAACGCAGGGCTATGTACCCCCAAGCATTTTGTTAAGTTGCAACAGTTCGCCGCTTCAGTAATTTCCATAATGGTGGGATGGTCCAGATTTCATGAAAATTTATGTGATGCTGAGATGGTCGAAATTCAGTGAAAATTTCTTTATGCAGAGTGGTCGAAATTCAGTGAAAATTTCCGTGACGATGGAGTGGTTGAGATTAGTGAAAATTTCAATGCCCCAATGATCGAAATTTAGTTAAAATTCCGGTGATCACGGTGTTACATTCGTAACGCGTCAAGTTTTTTCTTTATTTACGTTTTGTTTAAGATTATTATATTACAGATTATTTACTTTTACTGTACAGTAAGTAGTTTTTTTTAAAGTGAAATGTAACTATGTTACTTTGTATTTATGAATAAAGTGTGAAATTATATTTAAAAAAATAAAAAATAAAAAACAGCTACAAGTCAGAGTACAGAGCACCCTGCATCGGTTGAGGCTGCAACACTGTCGAGCCAAGCGAGCAATTACATATACAGTCAACATGCGTCACACATGCTCAGAGAACAAAGGTTGAAATTTCACGTGCGCATTCCTTTAATCAATTCGAATATTCGTATATTCTTGGAAAGATCTGAAGATAATAATCTATTTTCGATTAATCATATTGATTCTTCAAGTGTTAGTTTGTACATTGTAAGGATGGTGGAAGAAGTTCTCATAAAGATCAAGCAAGTAAATGAGTGAAATGCACTTGCTTTCGTGGAAAGAGAGAAACTTTACCTCAAACACTTCAAGAGATCAGACCAGATATTGTTTGCGAAGTGGGAGAACTGCTTCCACGCAATTTTAAATTTGTTAGAATGGGAATTCCTGTAAGCTGCATCCAAGAAGAAAAATTATCTCTTGAAAAGTGTGTAGAAGAAGAAGAAGGTAGTACATACAGAGTACAACGTTTAATTTTTCAATTCAGGTGCACAGCGTGGAGGAAAATTATGTCAGGGAAATTTCAACACAATTATAAGTTCGAGCAGCAAGAAGTCCGACTTGTTCATCCCTCCATCGGCGGTGAAAGATGGCCATGATGCCTTTGAAAAGACATGCAAACAAGTTGAGCACAATGTCGAAACTTTAGAGGATGAAATTCAAATGGCACAAGTTGCAATCGCTGGAAGATGCTCCCTCAGCTAGAGGAGGCCTGGTCGCAGGTTACTCCCTATAGTCACCTTTGTGTTACGTGAAATCTCCGAGACCCCCAAACCAGCACTGAAGAGATCAATCATTTCATTCCTTACATTACAAGGTAATTAGGCTTGCCAGGCTCGTAAAATCCACCGAGCGAATTTCTTGCCATTCTGACTTTGATGCCAACAACTTTAATACATTGCAACGCGGCGTGACCGACTATCCACAAAGTCCAAACACTCGATCGCTGATCGCTCGTCAGTTCCTTTGCAAAAAAGTCGGTCATCAGTTGCTCATCAGATTCCGCGAAAAAACAATTATGTGTAATATCATAAATATGTTTTCTCAATATTCACCTGTAATTTTCGAATATTCAATTTCACTTGCGATTGTTAAAATTCAAGGTTCAAAGAATCATTTTTAATAATCGAATAATGAAATTGAATAATGATCTGTTTGAGGAATAGTTGAAGTCGGGCGTTCATGTGTGATGTGCGTTGACTGTAAGAAACCTTAAATGGTTACATCAAAGGAAGAAATGAAAATATCAGTGAAGGTGATCGCAACCACCCATGTGAAACTGGTTTTAGCAGTACTCCTCTACGTGAAGGTGAAGGCACCAGGCTGTGATAATACTGTAGAGACATACGCATTCTTGGATAGCGGCTCTAACACTTCGTTGTGTTGCAAGGAACTTGCTAAACATGTACAGCTAGGCTTATTTGGACAGGAAACAACACTTTCATTGACGACAATGGAAAAGGAACACAGCAAAGCTAACAGCTTTGTAGTCAGCCTAGAAGTACTGGATCTAGAAGAGGAAAACGTTGTTGAGCTGCCAGTTGTGTTCACTTGGCCAAAACTGCCAGTTACAGCAGAGAACGACTAGGCAATCAAGATCTAGATCAATGGCCACACCTTGCTGGTATCAAGGTGCCTCAAATCAATGTGAGCGTTGGTTTGCTAATTGGAAGTGACGCACCTGAAGTCCTTGAACCAAGGGTGGTTTTAATAGACCAAGCAGCCATGGTGGGTGGTCAATGGTCCATGAGGCAGGATCTAAGCTCTATATCTCGCACCTGACCACCAATTTTATCAAGCTGATGCGGAACTCAGTGAACAGTTCTGGAGCTAATGCAACATGGAGTTTAACAACTCAATCTATGGTGGGCAATCCTCTATGTCACAGAACTACAAGCGTATACTCGAGATCATGTGTGGTACAGCTACATGTACATTACAAAATAGAACTGCCATGGAAAAATGAACCCTTACCCCCGTCATGAAAATAACAAAGCAGTTGCGGAACATCGACTGAGATTCTTAAAGAAGCACCTGTTGAAAGATCCAGATTTGCTGATGAAATACAAAGACCTGCTTCAAAAGGATAAGCTAAGAGGAAACCTGCAGTCCAAACACAAGGAAAAACTTGGTATCTTCCGCATCATGCTGTGTTCCGTCCAGCTAAACCAGGAAAGGTCCGTGTAGTATTTGACTGCTATGCCAAGTATCGTAGAAGCTCACTCAACGATCAGCTATAGCAGGGGCCGGACTTCACAAACTTGCTAGTTGGAGTAGTCCTGACACGATTTCTTCAAGAGCCTGTTGCCCTATGTCTGATGTTGAAGTGATGTTCCACCAAGTTCACGTTAATCCAGAAAATTGCAACATGCTACACTTCCTATGGTGGCCAGACAGCTATCCAAGATTGGAACCAAAATAATTCATGATGACAGTGCACCTGCTGCTTCTCAAGTGGCCTACAGAGCAGTTTCCTACCTCAGGCTTGTGAACCCTCGCCGTGAAGTTCATTGCTCCTTTGTAATGGGCAAATCATGCCTGTCTCCTTTGAAACCAGTCACCATACATGTACATGTACCATGAAATGGAACTCTCCACATCTGTGCTCTCCACGAGACTTGACAGAATGACACGGCAAGAGTTAGTTTTTTCCATTAATAATTCTAACTTTCTACTGGACAGAAAGCACTTGTGTCAGGCAAACGTTCGTCGCTAGTAGGGGATAGAGTGCGCCCCTCAGAGCCGCCCTTTACCTATGTTCTGGCATCCTGTCCACTTGTACATGTATGTGATGTCAGTCTGTGCAATTCACATCAAAGTCATTCACAGCCTAGATACGGACTCCTTCATCAATGCTTTAAGGCAATTTATTGCGAGAAGAGGCCAACCGCAAATGTATATTAAGATCTGACAATGGTGGAAATTTTGTTAGAGGCGAAAAGGAGCTTAGAGAAGCCGTCTGCGGTTGGAATCAAGAGAAGATTCACAAGTCCCTATTGGCAAGTCACATTGAGTGGATTGGGAGAGATGC
The DNA here is from genome assembly GCA_029204205.1 of Desmophyllum pertusum. Lineage (NCBI taxonomy): Eukaryota > Metazoa > Cnidaria > Anthozoa > Scleractinia > Caryophylliidae > Desmophyllum > Desmophyllum pertusum. Next base: position 1,362,665 of record MU826353.1, read on the forward strand.
ATTCGAACAGTTCAGAAGGTTATGAAGGAGAGCAACCATTGGATGACAAAGGATTGCTTAAGCTACTATGTGAGGTGTAATCTATTGTTAACGGACGCCCCAGGTTTCAGATGATCCGAGAGATCCAGAGGCTCTGCCACTACTGTAATCACTTCCTTTCATTGCGATCAGGACTCATGCTACCCCCAGGTCTGCTCATAAAAGAAGAGAAGATTTTCGTCGCAGATGGCATCAAGTACAGTACAGTACTGTGTAGCAGATGTCTTCTGGTGGCGCTGGACACAATAGTACTTGCCCGCTCTGCAAGAAAGGCAGATGTGAACTGAACAAAGACCAGCATAAATTTGCCGTTGGCGATGTCATCTTGGTGCTTGATGAAAGCCTACCTCACTGTTCTTGGCCACTTGGAAGAGTGCTCAAAGTGTACGAAAATCGGGTTGATGGCCTAGTTCATAGAGTCAAAGTGAAGACGAGAACATCTGTTCTCGTACACCTAATAGGCAAGATTGTTCTCCTGGAGGGCACTGACCAGTCATAAACTCAACAAGACATTTAGGACGATACTTTAGACTTTGTTTCAAACTTTTCTTTTATAGTTTAAAGCTGTAGGTTAGGCATTTGCCTGTTTTCCCACCTTTAAAGGGGCCGGAATGTTACATTCATAACTGGTCTGTCAAGTTTTTCTTTATTTTACATTTCGTAATTATGTATTACAGATTACATTATTTTTTGATTTATGTATTGTACATTTCCGTTAGATTGTACTAAGGTTTCGTTCAGTGTTTTTGCTTTCTAGTTCGAACCACATCTACATTATTATATTTATTTCTAATACAAGTTCAAATTTAATGACAAATAAAGCTATCAGTAGACATTGTATCAAATAAACAACAGAACTGTTCCTGGCTGTCTGCTGCAGTATCTGTTCTAGTGCATTCGAAAATTGGGCTCCATGCTAGGCTACATGCTACACGTAACCATGGTTGAAGGTTACAGGCGGAGTGGTTGAAATTTAGTGGAAATTTCCATGATGCCGGAGCGGTTGAAATTTAGTGACAATTTCCATAATGCTGGCAGGAGTGGTTGAAATTCAGTGAAAATTTCTGTGATTCCTTGATATCAGTGAATTTTTTGTTTTCATGGCTCTCAGGTCAGCACTCTGACAGATGCACTTAAAACATGTTGAATTACAAAACTTTTGAATGTTCATGGCATTTTGGAATGAGTATGTACCATGAGATACCCAATTGAAGGGTCAAGTGAAAAACTATGCTAAGTGAGCAAAGCGCGTTTGCTCACTTCAATTTTTTTTGAAAACATTTTTTAACAAAAATATCAGTTCCATTTTCTTTCCCTCCTGGAATTTTTTGCTCAAAAGGAGAGGGCAAATTACTTTGTAGCATAGAGCAGTTTTCAACTGGGTGTTGTAAAACCGAAACAAAACCAATCACAACAAAATTTAATGTAAGCAACAAAATGAACCAATGAGAATTTGAAGCAAATACACGTAACAAGCGCAAAGCACGGAAAAACAGGTGACAATTTTAGTTTTGCATCCGATTTGTTGAGTATATGTAGGTGGCACAAGTTTTTTAAGCCAATCATAGAGCGTAGTAAAGCAAAACCAAAGCAATATTATTGTGGATTACTTTTGACACTCAATTGAAAACCGCTCTAGGTGGCGAGGTGTTACACCATTCAGAAATTTGATCAGGAATGTCTGGAGAGATGGTAACATTGTATTTACCTGGTTAATCATGCTCTGAATGGTTTGGTTTGGATGTCCATCCAGGCTTGTCCACTGTCAATGTCCACTGTTCATCTAGACTTGTCCACTAAGACATTCAAAATAGTAGGAAAATTGATATGCTGCACATCTATGGCACATGCATACATGATTGTAGATTAAATATTAAATACTTGATATGGGGCGAAAATAATTTCCACGCATGCGAAGAAGTGCAGCATGAATAGAAGTGTTGTTTCATTTTAATTTAGTGAATTACCATGAAATTTCACTTGCTAAAAATTTCGATACCTCAAATTTTCGATCTACCCTCGCAAATTTTCATCGAATTTTAGCTTGAAAGGGCAGTATGGTTCGCTCGAAAGTTTGCCCAAAATTTGCTGGAACAAAGAAAGAACTTTGTTTTTTCAGCACAGAAACTGACGCCAAGGGGAGATTTTTTCAGGCCCACTGTGCTGCTGGTCCCCCAAAAGCCAAAATTGGAATACAGTCGAACCTCTCATAAGCTACCATCCAAAATGTCAAGCCTAGATGGTCGCTTAAAAGAGGACTGGTTGCTTACAAGAGGTTCCTTTTGTAGTGATTAAACTGGTTGGCGAAATTTTGGTATTTTGGAAAAGTGGTCGCTTGCGAGAGGTGGTCGCTTACAAGAGGTGGTCGCACAGGGAGGCTTAACTGTATCTAGTATTCAGGCTACAGTGTATTTACCTGTATTCACTATCCTAGTGTTTTGGCAATCAGTCTCCATCACTATTCAGTCTCCTTTTTTCCTGGTTTGTTTAAAATCCTTGTCTTGTTCAGCCACATCTATCCATCCTCTTCTTTGCTAGTTGGTCTGAAAAAATAATTGTACATGTAAATTTAACACCCTTGGGATCAAGTGCTTGTTTAGAGGACACCTGAAAGGGTCCATTAATTTTTTATTTGAAGGTTACCCTCAATTACCATGTGGCATAAAATTGTGTAGGTATCTAAAACAATCTGCCAACAAATTTGAACAAATTGTCTTACCGAGAAATACGAAAATCTTAGAAATCATGCCGGGTCAGCATACGCTCTGAAACTGCACTCAGGTAACTACTTTTGTATTTTTAATCCGATGAAGCTCAAACTTTGCAACATAACAGACATTGCAATTCCAAACAAACGTATGTTTTTTTTGTTTTTCGATTTTAACGGTTTTTGGCGGGAAAATGACGTCATACAGCTAATAGTCTCCTACGCAGCCGTTATTTGTGTCATCACGCAACGCTTCTCCCCACTAACGGCTGCTCAAACCTGGACCATATTCTTTTGTAGATTTAAGCCAATCACAGTTGCAGTGCCATTTTCGGAACTCGTTCGCGCCAAAATACACCAATCATAGATTGTGTCTTATCATGACCTTAGCGTCGGAAACGTCAAACGCACGCTAGTATGCCGCCTTTTGAATTTGACGCACACCAGACATCAAAATAAAACATGGTTTTACTGAAGAAAAATGTATGATATGAAAGAATAATGTCGAAAAAACTTCATTATAATTAAAACAGACATCCTAGTTGAAGAATTGGATCGATCTAGCAAGTTTTCGGCAAACGGTAACAGTCACGTTTTTGCCAATAGGTGTCAAAGTTACTGCGGTCAAAACAAAAGGAAAGGAATGTGATCCAGGTTTGTGCAGCCGTTAGTGGGGAGAAGCGTTGCGTGACGACACAAATAACGGCTGCGTAGGAGACTATACAGCTAACAGCAAAATTTTATTTTCACCTTATGACAAAACTAATGCATGTATGTGAAAGAACATGTTCAGACAAATTCAAATGTGAAAATATAATTGAAAAAGCTCAATTACTTAAAAAGATATGAAGATCAGAATTTTGAATTTTCCGCCATTTTGTTACTATTTTTAGAAATTTGGCAAATTTCAAAATGTAATATCTTTTCAACCAAATGTCATTTTAAAATTATTTTTCACATTTTAAATTGTTTCAACATGTTCTTTTCAAATCATGCATTAGTTTTGTCATAAGGTGAAAATAAAATTTTGCTATTAGCTGTATGACGTCATTTTCCCGCCAAAAACCGTTAAAATCGAAAAACAAAAAACATACGTTTGTTTGGAATTGCAATGTCTGTTATGTTGCAAAGTTTGAGCTTCATCGGATTAAAAATACAAAAGTAGTTACCTGAGTGCAGTTTCAGAGTTTTTATTGGTGAACAAGTTATTATCATCTGCTCAACATAAAAGGTTACCATAGCAACAGTATAACCTGTATATACCACCCTTAATTTTAGCTTTAGGTGCGTGCTTATATCTCAAAAATGAGCATGGTGACCCCCATTTTGTATTTTTGAAAAATGATCAGCTCCATAAGGTACAACTTTTTGCAAAGTTTAAAAAAATTACATCGGGTAGGTTCAGAGCCATCTTAACGTTTTGAAAATTTAAGGTGGCTCTGAACCTACCTGAGGAAATTTTTTTAAACTTTGCAAAAAGTTGTATCTTAGCGTGCTGATTATTTTTCAAAAATAAAAAATGGGGGTCACTGTGCTCGTTTTTGAGTTATTAGCACTTAAAGCTAACATTAAGGGTGGTTTATACGGGTTGTACTGTTGCTATGGTAATCTTTTATGTCAAGCAGATGATTATAACTTGTTTACCAATAATTGGGCATTCATTTGATTCCATTATTTTAACATCAACATTATAGGATAGCAGTAGCGATCAATCAAAGCACAAGTACTATAAACAGTTTTCAGCCACCTTAAGGGGGGAGAACCTAAACTACAAGGAACCACAAAAATGTTGCTAAGGAAATCTCTAAACCTCCATAACTTTGGTTCCTGGACTCCAGTGGGCATCAAACGTTGTAGTGTTTGTTCAATTCACGTTCCCTTTAAATATTTCGAACCATGCCCATATTTGGTGTGTCACGTGACCAAAATGAAAAATGTCTAAAAACTCGGAAGGATTTGATCGTTTTCAAATTATTCCTTTAGAATTTGCTGAAGAACGTCAATATCGACAACTTGTAGCATGCGTTTGATGAAATGTACAATATTTCGGAAGTTATAAAGCTTTAAAAGTTAAAGCTTTATAACTTCCGAAATATTGTACATTTCATCAAACGCATGCTACAAGTTGTCGATATTGACGTTCTTCAGCAAATTCTAAAGGAATAATTTGAAAACGATCAAATCCTTCCGAGTTTTTAGACATTTTTCATTTTGGTCACGTGACACACCAAATATGGGCATGGTTCGAAATATTTAAAGGGAACGTGAATTGAACAAACACTACAACGTTTGATGCCCACTGGAGTCCAGGAACCAAAGTTATGGAGGTTTAGAGATTTCCTTAGCAACATTTTTGTGGTTCCTTGTAGTTTAGGTTCTCCCCCCTTAAGGTAGTACAATTGGGTGAGTCGTAAAATATAAAGTTGCCTTCGTTTACAGCCAGCTGGTAGATAAAACATTATTATGATCAATTCCAAAAGATAAGAGTCCACCGTTTGCGGGTTTTGGAGAAAGCGTTGATTGAATTTCGTTGTCTGGGGCGCCATTTTAAGACGCCATCTTGGATTTGCAGACGTAAGTATCGAACGGTGGAAGCTAAGGACATGCGCTCTGGTATTTTGTTCACGGGAGTCTCGCACAACATTCCAGATTATTTTTCGTGTGTGCTCATGTTGATCAGGCTGGTAAGTACAAGGCTCAAGATGGCGGATCAATTTGCAGATAAATCGCGATGAAAAACTGGCTGAATTCGTCGAATTCGGCGTCTTTTTGACATACATGTGATAAAATTTAACAAATTGCCACTAGGAAAAACTCAATGCTGACGAAATTTGGCACAGCTTTGTCCACATGTTAAGTAATCTTCCTGCATTTAGCCGCAAAAAACATTCAATTTGAATAAAATTAAGGGAGTCATGTCCTTGATTTTAATGCCTGTTAATAATTAACACAGAATTTGCTGTTTCACTGCGGCTAACTCATATTTCATGTATTTTCTTCATAACTGTTTATAAAACAAAAATTATGACTACTAATTAAAACATAAACCTAAAAATTAGAAAAAACTGATTTTTACACCGCTTGCAAGGTAATCAATTTCACACATTCCCGTTACGAAAATGAAAATGTCGATTTCAGAATCTGTTTCTCTGATAAAAATGACTTAACAACTTCTTCCATGGAATTTGAAATGGATTTGAAACAGTTCTCAAAAAGGGTCCTATTTCGGAGCATTTTAGCCAGTTGTACTACCTTAAGGTACAGTGTATTGTGTGGTTCCAGAAAATATCCATACCCCCACCATGGAGGGAATGTCACTAGGACCCCATCCCCCTGGCCTCCCTGGATTTTCCATATTTTCAAGAAAACAATAACCCCCACCACTCCAGATTTTCCACAAGTATGACATACACCCCCCACCCCCCCCCCCCTCCCCCAGCCCCTCTGGAAAAGTTCAGCATGATAAACTGGCCCCTGGTTGTTTGAAAGCTGATTAAATCCACAATCAAGGATTACAGTCCAACTAATGTAACCAGGTGACACAGGGCAGAATGGGGACAATAAATTTTAACATTTTCGATTTGAGCCAATCCAATGTCGAGTACAGAACAATGCAATTTCAATTTGTTCACTCGATTGTGAAGCTTGATGAATGTGGTGTTGACTTTTCATTTCAAAATTTATTTATTTTTGTAACCCAATGGTATACCCGGTATCAAATCGAACAAAATTTTAATCAAGCTTAATCGAACTACATTGAACATCATCGAACGATTGCATTTGATTTTGTTCTGCCATCGAACAAAATAGAACATAGAATTCAACCATCCAGTCCCCCTCCCTCTCCTAAGGAATTTCCTGGGCCTTTGAAACCCCGCTCCCCCCACCCCAACCCCTATGGAGTTTCCAACTCCCTCTGTGGTGGAGGTATGGATATTTTCTAGAATCACACATTCTCAATTATTACACCTAAAAAGGTTTCAATTTTACAAAATACCTTCCAATATAACCCAAACATTTTTGAAATGTAAAATTTCCTCCCCCAAAACACACAAAACGAAGCCAAGAAGCCCTCCAAAAAAGCCTTCTGAACAAAGTTTAAGATTAGCCCAGGGCTTATTACTGAAATTTTACAATATTATCGATGACAAAGGAGAAAATGTTTGAACTAGTCAGGTTAAATTACAAAATATTTTAATTTGCAAAAGAATAACAGTTTTGCCACGTGCAAAAGTAAAATGCAAATTAGAAGGTGTCAAAGGTAGGAGGAGTGAAGTCACTTTTAGCACCTTTTAGAACATTTTAACACCTTTCGTGTTGTCTAAAAGGATCTTTTATGGGTCGGAATTTCCTTTTGTAAAGCTAAACACTCAAACATAGCTCAGTAAACCGATATTTTTTGTTCAAAACAACAAACAACGGCACACGTGCGGGGCCGTAAAATATTTGAATTTCCCCTGTATAAATTATAAAATCGTAAACAGTCTAATATCACCGAGTTACATGCTTATTTAGCCAATAAAAAGAAATAAAACCAATTCAATGTTTATAAGCAGCGATTTTTGAGCTTAAAGCTTAAAGCTTACCTGTCTCGTGATCCATATCTTGCATTTATAGGATTTGTCGGCGCGACAACATGCATGTCTCCATTTCATCAGTGTTTTGCGGCCGCTGTAGCCATTATCCTTTTGTTCAAATATCACCAAATGAGGGAAAATATGCTTCAAAAGGCAACTTATGCCAAAGAGCGCTTCTTCGTCGACGCTTTAGCGTCAAAATAGTTTATAATTCCACCAAAGCAAGCTTCCGTCGCCGCCATGTTGAAGTTTCTCTTACGTCACGGACACGTCACGGACACGTCACGTAAAAAAATACGCGGGAAAATGGGAAGCGCGGGAACACGCGGGGACAAACAAGAGAGGAGCATAAATTATTCCAGGTGATAAATTATTCCAGGCAAGGCTACGAAAATCAGAAAAGTTGCTCGAACATGGAAAAACGTTGCCCGTAAATGAAAAGTTGCTCGCAACAAAATAAACCATTACATGTAAAAGTGACTCCGGTATAACTTCAAATTGCTCAATAATATTTTCGTTGTATAAGAGTATAATTAAATCCTGTTGTTCACCATCCTCGAGCATCCTCAGAGACCCAGGACTCTAACCCCTGGGTCTCTGAGGATGGCTGATCACGTGAAAACTAATGTCAAAAGGTATAGTACAGGAGAATTTTAGAAGCTTTCTCGATGGCATTACTGATTCAATCCGCTTCCAGCATAGGTAATGTCATGGGATCATCAGTACCACAGCTACATCTTCCTGATCGTCTAACGCTGGCATAGTTTTGAAGTTCAAAATGGCGGCTCAGAAATCTAGCGATAATTGGGGGCTTAAAAAATAAACTTCACATTGATTTCCCTTTTCACTCCTATAAAATGTTGAAACTCAAAAGCCAACGTTTAAATTTGACATAGTATCAACGTTATTTGCTGGTGGGAACCGTGCGTGTCAGTTCACATTGAACAAAACAAAAAACACATGTTCCTCATATTTCATTTTATTTTTTTTACGTGAGGTAGTCTCAATCAGTAATAAAAGCTGTCATTTGTGTCCGAAAAACTCAAAATTCCCTAAAATTATGCTTTGGCCGTAGAAAATTGCTTGAGGTTGCTTGTTCCGGCACAAAAAGTTGCTCCAAACGCCAAAAAGTGCACATGCCTACTTAATTGAGTGTCCGGAAAGTAATCGCGGAATTGCTTTGGTTTTGATTTACTACGCTCAGTGATTGATTTAAAAAACTCGCTCAATCTACTCGACCAATCAGATGCAAAACCAAAACCAATCGCGACTTGGACTGACTCACCGTCATTCGCGTTTTCCCGCGCATTGCGCCGGTGACCTTTTTTATTCGAATTTCGGTTATGATTAATTGATAACAGGACTACGTGTCATCCAATTCTGTCTGGAATCATGCTCGTGGTTAACAAATTGGACTCTTGCTAAGCAGTCGTCCCATTTTGACTGAATTGGACTCCACTCTTACCCAGACGTCTCTCTTATTTCCAAGAAAATGGGCGCGCAAAGGAAGGAGGGAAGGCGAAAGGAATGTCAAACTTAGACCAATAAGATAAGAAGGAAAGGGTGTGATTATAGTCAAACCTCTATTAAGCGGTCACCCTCGGGAAATAGCCAACTGACCGCTTAATAGAGGTCAAGTTTACAGTATGTATGGGGAGCGATTTCCGATGACCGCTTAAATATAAATAATATTGTGTCTATTGTGTTCAAGTGTGAAAGTCACTTTTATTTTTTGTCCTCTTAATGTCTTAATATTTAGACAATAGAAATATTTCTTTAATGAGAAAGTTAAAAAAGATTATTGTTTCAATATTAATGGTTTACAAAAACGGGTGAGGTTATGACTGAATATTCTGTCCAAGTATGACATTTATACTATATTAGTAAGGAGATAAATGAGAGAAGCGAAATAAAGAAACCAGTTCATTTACAATTCAATTTAACTTTATTTTTATGTGTCAGGCAAATATTTTCATAGCGCCAAAAGAGTTTTGTTTCCAATAAATTGTCCGTGTTGTATTTAATTTATAGCGATCTCTAGTCCATTTCAGGCTCATCATGCTAGAATTCTCCGAAGAGTTTCCGATTCTTATTATCCAATCAAAAACTAGCCCGAGTACTCACGAGTACTCCGAAAGCAATCGCGCCAGCATTGACCAATAAGAATACGTCATGTTGCTTAGCAACTTCGGGGACGAAAACCGCGGGCTCAGTCCCGTCACGGATGCAATATTTCGCCATCAACTGGTACTTGTTCCCCCGACTGAGAAGATAGCAGCAAAAATCTACAGTTTTGGGTATTTTAGGCCAAAAATAAAGAATAATTTTCCATCGGCAACGCGTGCGGTCAAGGTCTATTTGTGAATAAGACAGAATTGTCAAGGATCAGAGAACCAATCAGATTCGTGGATTTGCAATAGAGTTTCCACCAATCAGAAATAGCACGAGCACTCCGAAAGTTATCACGTGAGGTTGTCGCCTAGCAACGCCTTGCACAAGGTCCGCGGGCTCAGTGAGTTCATCACCAAGACGAGGTTGTGACTGCAAACGGTACTCGCAGTTTTCTTTTGTGACGTATGTGTTGACAATTGAAGTCACAATGTTTGCTTCGGGGGACTTGACGGAGAAGCAGCCTCTCTTGGTTTATTGACGTTAAAATCCGTGATTCACATCACGCATGCTTTATTTTATTTTTCTTCTTCTGTTCGTGAAACTGTCCTGTTTTGGTCTTGACAGACTTGATCAGCAGCGACAAGCTACGGAGAACAAAACAAAAAACACGTTATGCGGAAACAAAATGACAAAAAAAATGAGATTCAATGTAGATACAGGGATAACGAAGTTCACCTTTATTTTAGAAAAAAAAACGGAAAGGAAGTTTGACTGCAGAACCATCATCATCATCGCGAACGAACGAAGATTTAAAGGAGCTATGTCACGATATTTTAAGTCATTTTTACGAAGTGGAAAATCACCTTTAAATTGAAGAAAGACTCAAAATAATAGTTTACTAAGGTAGAAAAAAACCCAAAGAGGTAATAAGAAACCAAACAGGAACAAGGATGGTTGAAGATGGAGAAGATTAAGACGGATTGCGAACGGCGAACTTGAAAAAATTAGCCATTTTTTTCAAGATGCGCCATCCGTGACGTAGCTACTTTAAGAAGGATGTCCACAACTGCAGGCACGCTGGTGGCTTACAAGGCCTGTCCATGACAGGCAGAATTTGCCACAGCGGCGGCAGGGGAAGGTTTCACTGTTGACGCTTGTTGACTGCAGAACAGAGCACAGTCAAACCTCCTCTAATGGCCACCTCTCTACACCGGCAAAATTTTTGTCCCGACAATGCGTTGAACCATACACTTTAATCTCATTGAAACCTCCCTACAATGGCCACCTCTCTACAACGGTCAGAATATTCCGTCCCGACTGTGCGCCTATCCATACACTTTACTCTTATTGAAACCTCCCTACAACGGCCACCTCTCTACAACGGCCACCTCTCTACAAAGGCCAGCTCTCTACAACGGCCACCTCCCTACAACGGCCACCTCTCTACAACGGCCACCTCTCTACAACGGCCACCTCTCTACAACAGCCAGGATATTTCGTCCCGACTGTGCGCTGATCCATGGATACACTTTACACTTATTGAAACCTCCTTACAACGGCCACCTCTCTACAATGGCCAATATATTCCGTCTCGACCGTGCGCCAATCCATACACTTTACTCTTATTGAAACCTCCCTACAACGGCCACCTCTCTACAACGGCCAGGATTTTTCGTCCTGACCAAGTGCCGATCCATACATGTACACTTTAATTACTCTTATCAAAACCTGTAGCCATTATAGAGAGGTTCAATCGTATTATGATTGGCTAAAGAGCGGGATTTTTACTTCATAACTGTTACTCTCGAAATGATTACCATCTAATTTCTCCTTACAATATCAATACAATGTCAAGCAGACAGGTGATGAGAATTAGGAAAATCATCAACTAGGGGATTTCATCTTGATGTATCACCAAATTCTCAGAACTACCAGTGAGGAGAATCAACAGTTCGATCTTGTAACTTACCTTGGATCTTTTCTTTGGCTCTGATCTCCTGCAATGAAAAGAAAAGTGACAAATATTGGGCGATGTTTGTTTATGTCGGTTTCATCTCCTCGCTCGTTTGTATACATTTACTGAAAATTAAATTTAATCTGATAAACTTATAATAGATAAAGTCAAACCTCTATTAAGCGGCCCTCTATTAAGCAGACACTTATCAAATTCCCGGAAATCGCTCCCCATACTTACTGCAGACTTAACCTCTATTAAGCGGTCACCTCTATTAAGCGGACGCGGTCAACGTTCTAGACTTCCCAATTGGTTAATTTTATTGTATTTCACCTCTATTAAACGGTCACCTGGTTAGAAAATATCGCGATATTTTGACACTAGGGGTTCGACTGCAGTTCGCTTTGCAATAAGATTCCGATGATGACAGTGACATGTTACAACAATTAATTTTTCGCAGCAGCATGATTAGTTACATCATACGGTTTTACAAAATGGCTACTCCTTTAGAATGCGTGTAGATCTTTAGAGGATAAATACTTTATGCAACGTATGTAACAAATTACTATTCACTCACCTTTCACGTGTCTCGTCTGGGTATTTTCACTTTCTGTGTTTTCTCTTCTTTTTTGTCTCTCTCCAATAATCGTCTCCATGGCCTTAGTTTTCCTGTTGACAAAGAATCAATGTTACTCTCAAGAAGATATTTTTTGAATATTTCGAGTTTTTTTATGTTGTGCTGCTTTTTTGTACTTTCACAAACAAATCGAAAGTAGCTGGCGCACGGTGTAGAAAGTAGTTGGTGCACAGTGGCAAAATACACCGGGGTGAGTGTTTCTCACTCCATCTGCCCAGATGCGTCCCCCGGCCCTCCTCTCAAAGCTTTGCCACTTGCGTATTTTTCCAACATGCACCAATGAAACCACCAGCTGCACAAGCTAAGATTAGCACAGAAAATGCCATATCTTGCTCAAGAACGAAATGGTTGACAACACCGGCAATTTATCCCGGTTTCCGTAATATGAGGCAACTAGGAGTATCGCTACTCCCCTGGATGGGATGCTAGTCCTAGTCCATTGCAAGTTACCCCCCAGCATTTTGTAACAGTTCGTTGGTACCCATTTCTACTCCTGGGTGGAGAGAGGCAATGTGAGAGTAAAGTGTCTTGCCCAAGAACACAACACAAGACCCTGGCCATGTTCGAACCCTCAACACACTAACCATTTGGCTACCGGGCCTCCCAACCTCCAGGTTGATAGATCTCAAATTCTCCCAACAAAAAACCTAAGATGAACTGAGGGGTAGTAAGGAGAATTAGCAAGGTCATCATACCTGTATTGCGGATCGGAAGGATCCACAGCGAAGTGATGTGAAGTAAACAGTGCGTCAAACCGAGAATCCTTCAAGTCCATGTTGAAATTATCGTCCACAATTTCCTCATCTTTTGCTTTTCGTTTCCGCTTCTTCTTGCTTTTCTTCTCATTCGCCATTATTCCTTTGAGACTGAAATGCTGCCGATCATCTTTCTCATCCATTAAAAGTAATTCAAGCTCCTCCTAAAATTATAAACAAATAATGTTGAATAGAAAATAATAATAATAACATCAAAATTCATGTGCAAAGCGAGTTGCCCTTCGCCAAAGTGTTTGATTAATCTTTGACAGCTTTCTGATGGGTAATGTTTGGTTTGACCAATCAAGAAGAATTTTCCCCAGATAAAAAGGGGGGCTTACTTTTGGGGGGAGGGAGGGGAGCTTTGCGGAAATTTTATGATATTTTTCAGTACCAGTAAGTTAGTTTTCCTCACCTTTGACTTTTTATCCTCTTCAGTTTCCAGTGCTGTTCGTTTACGTTTTTTCTTTGTATTGCTGTTGGATTCCTTGTTGGTTCTATTTTTATTACTTATCCCAGCTTCAATTTCTTGGCTGAAGAAAGGATCCGATAAATCAACATCTGAAGGAATCTCATCACTTTCATCAGATTCTTTCGCTGATAAACTAAAAGAGAAAATTAAAAAAAACGTTTTGAAAAATTACTATAAGCAATAAGCACATAGACCAAGTGGCCCACACAATAGCCCTTTTCACGGTTAACTTGTGATATTTGCAAAACAATACACTTGAACATAGAAGCGAGGCAATTTCGGGCACAAGCTGCAAAACATCGTGTTTTTCTTGAACTCCTTGAACTCTTTTAGTATAAAAACAGTTTTAAAATGTAGAAGAACTACAATTCTTTTAGTTTATGTTGTTTTTAGCAAAACATGTAAAACGACTTTTCTCTATTAATAAAGAGTAGACTCGCATATAAGCAACAGGACATCGGATTACGATCTTTACGGCAAACTTTAACTAAAATAGTTGCATATTTTAGTTCTTCTCCGTTTTAAAAACTATTTTTTATGCTAACATAGTTTAAGGAGCTCAAGAAAATCACGATGTTTTACAGCTTGTGCCCGAAATTGCCTCGCTTCTATGTTTAGCTGTATTGTTATGCAAATATTTCAGGTTAACCGTGAAAAGGGCTATTGGCACTTAAAGGGACACTGTCGCGGGTATTCTGCTCAAAACTGTTATAAATGCACGAAATGGTCCCTTAATTTATGGAATAAGAACTTAATAAACTCTAACTAAATGATAAAAAGCAATTTCTTGAAGAAATTCCACACTGCAACATTTTTGCAAAATTTCAAGATTTCCGAGCCAAACTTGAAACTTTGAAAAACTGACAGCCTGTCACTTTTTCAAAAATCCATATTGTAATCCATTTCCATCCTCGCTGTCGTTAGTCATCCTCACTTCCTAATGGGTTCCTGTCATTTGTCGAGTACTATTCTACAGAATCAAACCATTATTGTTCAGCTTCCTATGATCTAGACATGTTTCTGAGCTTCCCAAAATCATGCTAAAAATGAGGATAGTGTCCCTTTAATCCGGGTTCCGTGGTATAAAATGACTAGGAGTATCACTACTCCTATGGATTGGATGCTAGTACATCACAAGTATTGGTTAGGTTGCTCAAACAGTTCACCGGTACCCATTTATACTCCTGGGTAGAGAGAGGCACTGTTAGTCTAGAGCAAAGCATCTTGCACAAGAATACAACACAAGGACAATAGTCACAGCTTATCCCAGTTCTGAAGCACTGAAGCAACTAGCAGTATTACTAACTCCTCCTGGGTGGAGAGAGGTACTGTTAGAGTAAAATTTCTCACCGATGAACACAACACACTGACCCTGGCCAGGGATTGGACTCCCTTGCACTCATTCAAACTCTTTCTAATTCCTTTGGTATGCTGCAAAGCTTTGCTATCTATGACAAGTGTCAAGGGGCTAACAGCCTCTCAATGGTGCTATCAAAACTATATCTACACCGTGGAATGTTGTGTCAAAGGCAGAATCATATCATTGACTTCTGCCTCGGCCTACACAAAGGAAAAGCAACGGCAGGTTTTTATCCAGTATAACCGTTGAAAAAGCCTTGATACTAGTCAACAAATTCTCAACCCACTTGTTCTTTGCAGTTTCTTTCTCCTTTCGTTTTTCTTTCTTCTTTTCCTTTTTATTCTGTAGATAAGATTCCCATGGCGTCATCTCTTTCCTCTCTTTCTCTTTCAGCTTACTAGATACCAGATCCTCTGTGGTTTCTCTCAGGCCTGGTTCCCAAGTGATCTCCATTTCCTGATCTCTGTCTGACTTGCGCTCTTTGACTTCAATCTCCTTCAAAAGTTTCTGTTGTCAAGGTAATAAGAAAATAAACAAATTTTGTTGCTAATTAACATAATATTATATGATCTAAGTTGCCATGCTAACGAATGCTCGCAAGTTTTTTTTCAATGAAAAATAAGAATCAGACATTTCTCTTCACACATTCAATTTTGTCCCTGCTCAAGAGACATCCAAGATTCAACTCATAACATTCCATACTGATGACGTAACTCTACATAGATCTATATAGTGTCTCTGATGCCATAGAGCTATGTCATCAGTATGGAATTTTTTGGGTCCTCTCTTCTCGAAATCATGCTCAAGTCATCATGACAAAAAGTTGCAAACGTGTTTCAGGGTTCACCTTGTACTTATCAATTTTCTTGTCCTCGTCTTCAAATGAGTCGTGGTCATCGTTGTTATTATCTTCTTGTTCCTGTGGCTCGTCCTCATCAGACGAAGAAGCCAGATACGCATTAAAATCCATCTCAAGTAAATCATCTTTGTTAAATTTTCTCATGGTGGTTCTTTGCCGCCCGGGGTCTGTTTCGTCCCACGTCAGCTTGACATTTGTTTGATGAAGAGCTGTTGTAGAAAACCTGAAGAAATAATGAAATTAATGTGTCATGAAATCACAGTTGTTTCCACCTGGGCCGAAGTATTGTAGAAACTTCATAACTGTAAAACTGGAATTAAATTGAGTAAATAAAAAATAAAAATAAAGAAGCTTAAGTTGCTGGGGATTATTAAGGCTTTCTGTTTCAAGTTCAATTGACAAAATGCTCATAAGTGTTTAATTCTGTGTCTCAAGGATGTTTGTGTTTCTGAACAAACAAACAAACAAACAAACAAACAAACAAACAAACAAACAAACAAACAAACAAAGGAACAAACAAATGAATGAATGAAAGAAAGAATGAACCAAGGAAGGAACGAACAAACGAATGAAGGACGGAATGATGGGAAGAAAGAAGGAATGAATGGAGGACCGAAGGAATGAACAAAGGATGGAAGGAAGGAATGAATGAATGAGTCACTAGACATGTATAAATTATTATTTAGAGAGTAAATTAAGCCACATTGATCAGCTGTAACTGGTTTTCATGTAGGTCTTCTATCCAGATCGAATTGGAATTTGGAAATGTTGGTTTATGATTAAGGAGGAAAAATACCTGGTCAGGAGAAAAACTCTCCACCAACAACAAAACTACAGTGGAACCTCTACTTTGGGACACCTCCATTAAGGGGACACTTCTCCTTGTCCTGGCAAAATGCTCATATAATCTTTGTATTTACCACCTCTATAAAGGGGATGGGACACTTTTTGAGTGTCCTGAATGTTATTTCAACTTCCATTAAGGGGACAACTAATCTGCTAATGAGTACAAGACTATTATTATTGACCAATCTAAGTGTATTTCATCAGTCACTGTCCGCTTTTTTCAAGAAAAGTCAAATCACAATCCTTGCAGACTTTCTTTTGCCTTGTCATGCAATCTCTCCTCCCTAACAAAAGTCTGCGAGGAGGCTATCTTGGGAGTGAAAGGGTTAATGACTGTTACTACATGTAATACTTACTCTGGTGCTTGATACATGCCTGATGCTGGGAGCTCTGTGGCTATTGAATGGGGTTCCTGGTCAAACTCCATGTCATCAGGGATGTATCTCAAGTCCAATACATTACCACTCAGCTCAAAACTCTGTTCCATCACATTCTTCATACAGCACCTCTGCAGTAGCTAATACAAAAATTATTAAAACACATTCTAAATATGTGTTCCACAAATAAACACAGCATTCGTAGCCTTTTCTTGGGCCAAAAATTCAAGCATTTGAGGATCTAAATTCAATTTTTCAAGGACACATTAATTACTGAAAAATCTATGATACCTTATTACCTACTATGCACGCTCTGATTGGCTTAAAACCATTTACCATAACTAAACTCTGTGTAAACATAGAAAATTGCTTCGTGCTTTTATTTCATAAAAACAATAGAAAAGGTTTCCCTGTGTTTCCATAGAGTTATGGTAACACTCGTACAATAACTCTATGGAAACATGGAAAATGTTTTCTATTTGGTATCTAAAATGTCATTTCTTGAGATGATAAATCAGCTTAGCATTACTGTGCGAATCAGAAAAGCGTGAACACTTTAATTTAAGCTTGGACTTTCCTTTACCAAAAATTGGTCTATTTTTTTCCTGTATTTATTTTATTGCTATTTTTGCAAAGCTTTTCTACAAAACAAAGTGTAAATTTGAGTTTCCTGACTATTCTTCTTGCCGTTTGATCATGTTAAATCAAAGTGTTCACGCAAATCAAAGTGTTGATTTGCACAGTAATTAGAACACCCTAAATGATAGAAAATTACTGCTCTCTATTGTGAAGATTATGAATTTCCAAAAATTTGACTGTTTTATAGAAAACTGTGGAAACCGGTGTGGATCGACACCTGATACCAAACCCTCCTATCCAAAGTACCTGTTGAGTTACACTCCATCACTGCATAGTAATACTTAAGTCTGTTCAACTGGTATTGCCGCAGCTTCTCCATGGAAAACTCTGAGCCCTAAGATAACAAAACCATACAGTTAACATTGTAAAAACACACATCGTGAAATGTTAGATTAAGGTTAAGAATATTATTTAGAGCCTGATCCAATCAAATGGATCTGAGGAGCCAAGTGGCACTTACATGTAACTCCGGTTTCTGTAGTTTCTGTAGCAAGTATTGCTACTCCCCTCCATCACAGGTAACCCGCAGCATTTTTTTCACCGGTACCCCTTTACACTCTTGGGTGGAGAGAGGCACTGTGAGCATGAAGTGTCTTGCCCAAGGACACAACACAATGATCCTGGCCAGGGGGTCATTTCGTATGGCAGAGAGAAGCAATACTCCTAGTCAGCTTCATACTACAGAAACGGGGATAAGTTCCGGCCGTGTGGTCCAGTTTGGCCTGAGTGTGGCTTTACCTAGGCCTTACTTGTCATTAAAGGAGCTACGTCACGGATGGCGCATCTTAAAAAAATTGGCCAATTTTTTCAAGTTCGCCGTTCGCAATCCATCTTAATTTTTTCCATCCTCAACCATCCTTGTTCCTGCTTGGTTTATTATTACCTCTTTGGTGTTTTTCTACGTTTGTAAATTATTATTTTGATGCTTTCTTCAATATTTGAAGGTGATTTCGCACTTCGCAAAAAATGACTTAAATTATTGTGACATAGCTCCTTTAAGTTAACATCGTTGTCAGTTCTCACCTCTGTATTTTTACTGTCTGCTAATTCCTCATTTTCACTATCATCATCTTTTAGCTCAACAGGTCCCTGATATTCCTCTTTTCCCATTTGTTCCAAACCATATTGTGAAGGATAAATCTACAAAACAAACCAACTGTATTATTCAAAACTACCAATACTAACATTTGTACAATATGGTCCTGTGTACATAGCTTGTTTCAGGAGGTCAGTTAGCAGGGAGCAGTGCGAAGAATAACAAGTTTAAAAAAAAGCATAGAGACTTGGCAGAGGGGTCTCTCGTCCCCTCTGCCATGTCCCTTCATCTTTGTTTCCACTCATTATTCGTTGCACCATTCCTCATTACCTTGACTGATTCAATAACACCATCTCTGGGCTTAAAGGAATTAAACAGCACTGTAAAAAAAGTAAATAATAATTATTTTAATATTATTATAAATGATTGATTACTACATTGTAGATGTACAGTCATGTATACTTGATGTTCCAGGTGATTGTTACAAACACAAATTAAATACAGCTACATTTACACAAGAAAATGTACCAATGGGCCACGGTGGGAGGAAATTTGTGGCATTGTATTCTTGGGCAAGACACTTAACTCTCACAATGCCTCTCTCCACCTACATGTGTAGGAGTATAAATGGGTACCGGCGACAAAATGCTGGGGGTTATCTGCGATGTACTAGCATCCCAACCAGGGGGAGTAGCAATACTCCTAGTCACTTCATGCAACAGAAACTAGGATAAACTTTGGCAGTTGTGGGCCACTAGGCTTTGGCTTCTTCGTATTATGCTTTAATTATGGTACTTACCGTATAGATTTATCGTATGCAAAATTATAAAACTAGTGGCTTTTCTGTGTTTCATACTCTGATAAAACATGTTTATTTTTAACCAATCGGAGTGCACACAAAATCCAATCCATATTACATGTATTATTATACATTCAACTCACTATCTCTTTTCTGATTGGCTGAAAGCGTACAGTGAATTTTCGAAATCAGCGCCTTTGAAAGCATCTACGTCATCTACCTACAGATTAGCGAGAGGATCACGGGTAATAACCTGCAGATTATACAATAATCATGTCAAGGACACTCAAGGTCATGGGTAATCATGTCATCTATGACCGCGGTGCATGATGTCCAAGAGTAATCATGTCAAGTTCGCATGCTTTGCGTTGCTTGCCGCTAAGTAACATCGGTGGCAGAAGCGTTATTCTTTTTCGTTGAATGTATAATAAAACAATTCGGTTTTTGTGATATCCAGAATAATCAAGGTCTCGGTAAGAGTTATCAGCCTCAGCCGATAACTCTTACCTCAACCTTGATTATTCTGGATATCACAAAAACCTCATCCAATAATTGTTAATTTAATAAATAATTTTACTAATAATTATTACAACATGGCCTACCAAACAGATCAGTTGCTGTCACTCTGTCCCAATCAAGGTTACACACGGCAAGGCGTCTTGAGGCATTTTCTGTGGTCTTGGTGGAAACGTCCATTTCACCCCAAGGGTGTTCAATATCCTCCTATAACAAAGAGGATACCATTTGAAATACATGTAGCTGTAGTAATCATGGTAGCCTGTGTCGCAGACAAATTCAACCGTTAAATCCATCTGTGAACTAGCACCAAAATCCTTGTTCCGGGCCCCCAACAAAGTACCAGATTAATAAATTTATATGTACTTGTCTGTGATATTTATACGGATTTTTTTTTAAGTTTGTATATCAAACCAGGAAACAGCATCTCAGAGAACCTACATGTAGATTTTTATATTTTGGGGGCATGAGCCCCCCTTTAGCTAGGCACAAGGTTTCTCTCGTCGCAACTGCTAAGGCCACCTATTTCTTAATTTCCTGGATATCCACCCCTGTAAAAGTTGTGAAAAAAGTAAATTCTATTTTTCAGGAGATGTCTGCTAATGATTAACTGCAACGTAAAACAAAACTGTTAGTTGACATGGTTGCCACAGACATCAGTTTTCAAAATTCCCTGACTTTGTCAGATATAGTAACGGCCTCCAGCCTCCCCTTGCAGCTGTCCTTTCCACCCATTTTATTTAAGACTGGTAATAAAAGTTTTCAATGAATCACAACCTTGACAGTGACAGTTCGCCTTCTTCAATCATTAAGCAAAAACATAGCTGAGATCACAGTGACCTGAAATGTTTCTTCCAGCCTTCAATGGTATTAAATCAGTGGTGTTATAAAATTTCAATTTTCCCTGACTTTTCTTCAAAATGTCAATTTTTCGTGACTCAAAATAAAATTTCCTGACTTTGAAGAATTGTTTCCCCGACCATTTCCTGACCTGTGGAAACCATGAGTTGAGTTTTTAACTCCCGAGTTCACAT
The DNA here is from genome assembly GCA_029204205.1 of Desmophyllum pertusum. Taxonomy (NCBI): domain Eukaryota; kingdom Metazoa; phylum Cnidaria; class Anthozoa; order Scleractinia; family Caryophylliidae; genus Desmophyllum; species Desmophyllum pertusum. The sequence goes on from MU826353.1 coordinate 1,383,384, forward strand.
ACTATTGAAAGGCACAATAAGTCCAAACCTTGTTTATTTCAAGTCTGAGATTTTCTTCATCTTCCTCGTCAGATGATGATTGCATGTCGCCCTCTCCTCTACTGATGTCCACCTCTTCTTCAGAACTCATGTGACTTCCATCCTTATGTCTCCCCTTTGTTTGTTTTGTTTGTTTTACATTTGAAGTAATTTCATCAGCACTTTCGTCTTCGTCACTGTGGGGTTTCTTAATGAGCTTATTTTTAACCTTTTTGCTGTCCTTTTTAATGTTTTCTTCCTTCCTCGCTTTGCTAAAAAGAAAAAAATATATTGACAAAAATGAAAGTGAAACCTTCCCTTATAATTATTATGGTTAACCATGGCCCGGTGCTTTCCATTAAATAAAGCCAAAATTTCCAGAAAATTCAGTTGGAAATTAAATGGAACGATCTGGTCTTGGAAAATTTCCGGAAAAAGTGGACCACTGTTCCATTTTTCAAAATTCTCGTTTCCAGTATCGCTCTGCTATCTACTGCTGTATAATTGACAAGTCGTCATCTTCCTCTATACGATCATTCACGATTTCAGATTCCTAAGAATCTTCGCAAACAAGAAGCATTTTTACGTTCTCCATGATGGTCTGAGAAAGGCAGTGAGAGAATGGGCAGAAGAGAACTGGCATTCCATTCGGTCGGTTGCTTCGATCGGAAAATGTCAAATCCATTTTTCAGTGGTTGGTCTGAGCAGTCCCTGACTGGTCGGTCATAATGGAAAGCACCTCATGCTTTCTCGTGGTATACTACAAATATACATGTACATGTACCACTTGTGACTTGATTTTAATTTTCTATATGGCTGGTTATACCACTTGAAAATACTGCATACATGTATGTGTAGTAAAAATGCTAAAATAAATATTATTGGTACCTCTTGACATCATGTTTCCCTCCTGAATCTTGGTGTATTTTCTTTTCTATTTGCAATTCCTGTTCATCCTCTTCTTTAGCACAAAAAATATGAAATAAAACAGTTGCACTGGTACTAAACAGCTATTAAAATTACAATAGACAGCATTAAAATTCACTGGACCATATATATGTACCATTTACAGCTAGTGTATGCATATGCCATAACTGTTTGTCATACCTTTCTCAGACTCATCTGACATTTCATAAAATTTATGGAGGTCTTCTGTTGATGTTTTCTCAACCTTTGAGCCACGCTTGTCAACAAAATCTGCAGAATATAGTGAATTACATGAAATTAAATGCAATTTAACCAAGTTAACCAACAACGAGTGTGCAGTCAGCTGTCATAGTGGTCAGCGGTTCTTAGCTCTTGCCAGGCTCAGGAGTCCACATTCCTTGGACGTAATGGCATGGTGTTATGCGCTCGTATCATGGCGGTATTTCAGTGATGTTTAGCGAGTTCTTCCCCCTCCCTCCTCTCCACTGATCTAGTCAGTGTGACGGGTGCTTGGGTGTGGGGGCTCATGGCTGGTTGGCGGGGATTGCCAGCCATGGGTGCTGTATTCCATCTGTGGGGAGGGGGGGAGGGGGGGAGGGGGGGAGGGGGGGAGGGCTGGCTGACCACAGTAGAGGGCCCCCCTGGATATCCCAGGCACCCATCCTCCATATATACAAGGCAGTTGGTTAAATGTATGTTAACAACAGTTGAGTATAGTATCCCCAGGCAGGGGGGGGGGGGGGTACTCCTGATTTGAAGTGACGGGGAGGTGCAAATGGGAACATAAATTAAAACCTAAAAAAATCCCCAGGGCTTGAAGCGAAACCCCCCAAAATCCCCTGAACCAAAATTAAACCCAAAACAATGCCATGCTGAATTTTTGAACCTTTAAAAATTTACCGCTTAACAACAAGTCTGAGTGTACTACATATCTGTAGCAATAAATACGGTAACGTTTTTTTTTTACTGTGAACTTTTTACCCCCAAAATTTTCTTACCCAAAAAAATCCCAAAATCGTGAATTTCCAACCCCCAAAAATCCTTTGCACCTCCCCGTCACTATAAATCCAGTGAGAGTACCCCCCATGGGATAGTATCAGTATAATCTCAACCCTAAAAACAAGTAACTAATAAATGCTAATCAACAAGTAAGTCATTGGTAAGGTAAAAACTACAAACTTTACTAATCAAACCAGAAGATTTTCTTACTAGTACATTGTACACACAAAAACTTACATTTTGTTGTGAAGTTCTGGTCTGTAAACATTTTCTGAAATCGTCCATCAATCTTAAGTTTCCGCTCTTTCCGTGGGATTTTCTGAAGATAACACAAGATGTAACATAGATCAGATTTTACTTGTTCTCACAGACGAATATTTCGAAGTACACGACCTAAGCTTATAAACTGTTGACATCAGTTTTAAGATTTACACTTCGAAGGGAATCGAAGACACAAGGGTCGGAACTATAAAGCAAGACATTTTTGTGCGTATTATATAACAAACACACGAAAATCAACAATAAAGGAAATCAAATTAAACAGCTGATCTCAAAACTTGCCTTGAATCGCGGATCCTGAGCAACACGTGCAAATCTCTGGTCAGCTTCCATCTTCCTTATTTACGACGATTTTCAAGTGAATAAAGCTTGATAACGAAATCTCGCTAGTTCTAGCTCAGCTGAACAAAACAGTCTCTCTTCAAGGGACGTTTGGGGTCGATTATCACGGTAATAATGACCTTTTCTCGAGAATATCATCAACAATCAAAACGAAATACGGCTCCAAAGGCGAAAACATCCAGGCACGCAAATTTGCATTGGTAACCGCTCATATTACGGAAGATGCTTTTCTCCCCTCCCCACCACCCCCGCGGGGTGGGGAGGGGAGAAAACAGCTAAAGTTGTGGAAGTAAAAAAAGGTATGTGTGTGAAAATAATCATCTTTTGTTTTTCAAGCGAATAAAGAAGTAAATAGTTTACATATTTATTCTGTATACGTTTTTTAAAATTTCTCTCTTGCCAATTATCTGCCCCTGGGTACTCTCCTGGGTCTCCAAGGATAGGTGGAGGGTAAACGTAAAAATAATAAAATACTGATTATACGCCATGGGCTTATATTTGTCCAAAAAGTTTTTTTCGGTGGGCTTATTTTTGCGGGGGGTTATCGAGAGGCCTTATTAGGGACCGTTCATTAGGTGGAGGGGGGAGGGGGGCGAGGGAGGGCGGAGGAAAATTAGGGGGGGGGGGGGCCCTCGAAAAAAAATTACAACAAGAAGGGGGAGCTTCCAAAAACATTTGGTCTGATGTGGGGGGGCCTTGAAAAAAATCTATAAGTTGTTTTTTCATCATCCTTTATTTCATTCATTCAAGGAATCTTGTGTTTCAAAAATAAATTAAAATGTTTGGGCTTATATAACCCTTGGCTTATATACAAGACAATGGCAATGAAACATGTAAAACATATATTTTTAATATTGATTTTCTGGTTAAGCCCTGTTTGAACTCTAGCTCAAACAAACTCTGTATTTACACATTCCCGTGAGCAGCCAGCTCCAGTTGCGGACACTTTTTCTGCTTCCTGAGGGTGTCCGCTTATGTGAGCTTCGACTGTAACTTGTCTTTTTAACAGATCTTTTTTAAGTCTGCTTGTTATTGTGTCTGTGTTCTTATTGATGAGGGACAAAATAACAGTGACCATATAACCATAAATTTGTTATTTTGAGTATATCAAAAATTGCCCTCAATGAAAGAGAACAGATCATAAACACACACTTCTGCACTCTTCACGCATGTGCAATACAACTATAGGTACTGTCACAATGTGTGTATACAATAATGGTTTCCTAATATCACACATTGTTTTCAAAATGCTTCTTGTGTCTCCAGAACTAACTTTACAAACACTGACCTCTTTTAAGTTCTTGTGTTTATAAAATTATGAGATGCCAGAATTCTTTGGGTCAAGAGTTATGGTCCATTATATCCTGCGTGCAGACGTCTCCCTTGCTTCAAGGAAATAGGAGACATCTGCACACAGGCTCGTCCATTAGAGTATAGACTATGAAAACAACGTAACATGTAATGCATTATGCAAGGAAATTTTGACAAATTGTTGCGATATTACAATAATGAATCTCTCTACAACAGCTTATTACTGCTACCCGGTGCAAAATTAACTGGCCAAATGTAGAGCTCACAATTCAATGACAGTAAATTATTGTACGGATCGGCACATGGTTGAGACGAAAAATCCTGGCCATTATGGAGGTGACAGTACGTTAGTGGAGATTCAACTGTAATGGACACCGTACACTTGCCAAATGTTTGACATTCAGGGCAAAATTTCTTACAAAGAACTCATTCTTCAAACAGAAAAAAATCGTCACAACATGAGAGCGCGATTTTGCTGGTAAATTTTCCTTGTTATTTAGGTGGCACCTTGAGCTCAAGCTCAACAATGGATTTGCAGTTGGATAAAATTTAAAACAATCCTTACAAATTATTTTAAATAATTGCCAGTATTTCTCTAATGCTTCTATTAGTACATAATAATTGTATGTAGCTGATGTTATCTTGAGAAACAATCTCACTGTGGTTGGTGTTAAGCTCTCCTCTGTCAATCATCGCCCTTGTATGACACCATGGTGTCAACTTTGTGTACAGTTGTAGAGAAGGACCTCAGCCGCACCTCTTGTGAGTTTGCGATTATCCTTGCCTGCGACTCTTCCCAACATTCGGGAATATCTTGATCTCTGCTTGTATAGGCTAGTAGGTCAAATGCACCTAAAAATGAACAAAGTAAATAATTTGGTCCAAGCGTTATCTGTTAATCAGAGAGTGGGCGTATCCTGCCAGTTTAAAATGATCAATTCTCAAATCTGACCCACTAGCAATTAGACCAATGCCTCTCACATAGGGTGCGGTGACGGAATGTTAGTGTTTCGGACTCCAAATAGAGAGGTCCAGCTTTGAGCCTTTCCAGGGTCATTGTGTTGTGTTCCTGCACAAAATGCATTACTTTGACTGAGCCTCTCCCCACCCAGGAGTATAAATGAGTACTGGCAAGCATCGATAAGCCACCTAGCTCCTCCGATCCCTTGAACTGGAACAGTCTTTAACTTTTAAACTCCCACAATGCCATATTTGTTGCAGCAAATCCAAATAATGTTGACCAACACACTACTGATGTCATGTGTGACTGTCGGCAATGTTTACAGTCAATGACTGAAAAGTTGGCTGAGGTGAGGACCAACATGTCCATTGGTTGGACGTGATTCTTTAACATTTATCATTTCATACAAATTGTACATGAAAATACTTATTAACTGCGAATCAGAAATATTGGTGATACTTACATTGCCCATCAAGAAGAGGAAGGAAGGTAACACTGGCAGTTATCTGTCGGATTACATCCCTCATTTCTCTTTGAATATCCTTTTTGCTTTTTGGTGGAGGAGGTTTACTAAATAAAAAAACAGTTTTTTTAAATGCAATTTAACTAAGTTAACAACAGATGGTTTCTGCACCATCTAGCACCCAGCGGCCCAAGCCTTCTGCACATGCTCAGGCGGGTCATTGCAAGCACATTGTGGCATGTTCAGTGCCATCGTTGGGGCTTTGCATGTCTTCTTTTTGCCCACCCCCTCCCTCCCCTCTTTTTCCACTGCATAGCCAGTGTGACGGGTGCTTGGAGGTCGTGTGTGGGGGCTCACGGCTGGGTTGCGGGGATTGCCAGCCATGGGAGCGGTACTCGGTCTAGGGGCTGGCGGGTCTCCAATGGAAGCCACTGGACATCCCAGGCACCCAACCTATAGTGATGTAGTTGTTTTAAAATGCTATCTTATTTCCAAAAATTCCTCCTTGGAGAATTATAGAAAATGTATGACACACAGTAAGGATAATTTGCATCATGAAATTTGAAGACTTTTAATTAGTGTTTATAGCTCTTCTTGTTGATGCAAACCTTGTTTCTCCTTTATTGTCTTCAGTCTTTCCAGTGGTTTCCTTCTGAATATCAAACTGCCACCTCTCCTTAACTTCATCTGTGTCCACCTCACTTATAACCATGACAATACGCTGGAGCGTATTCTCCTCAAGCCAGTCTAAGAGAACAAAAAAATTAGGCTTGAGTCCCTGATGCAACTTTTGATCTAAATTTATTTTTTCAAACTTCCAAAATGCAATAATTTACAGTGAAGAGCACCTCACAGTTGCCACTCAACAAAGTTTTTTGATTAATTTTTGCCCCATTTTTGACATCTTTCTCAGTGATGGCTTTCGTTTCAACTGGCCAATCAAAATGCAAGAAATATGAGAGGCGGAGATGTCAAGCTCCACGTTCGCGTTCTGACAATATTGACATCTCTGCCTCCCACAGTCCTTGCAATTTGATTTGCTAGTTTAAATGGAAGCCATCAGAAAGTTTGTCGAGTCAATGAATGGCAATGGTAGGGCGGTCTTCACTGTGGTCTCAAAATTGGAAACCTCACTAATTTCATCATGATCTTTCCATTTCTGGTATTTCCACCTATTTTATGATTGACAAAGTCATGTGACAGAGTTTTGCAAAGAGGGGGGGGGGGGGGTACTCAGGTATATAAGTGATTTTGATCATTATGAGGGACTTTCAGCTACAGTGGAACCCCGTTAATCCGACCACCAACGGGCCAGCAAAATCTGGTCGCATTATAACAGGGTGGTCGTATTAAAGGGGTTCTTAAATAAGAAAATGACTGAAAGAACTTCAGTTCGGGACAAAATAAAGTGGTAGTATTAACGAGGTGGTCGTAAGGAGGGGTTCCACTGTAGTTGTTCTTCTTTAATCAACCTTATTAAATTACAATACAAAATATTTCTTATAACACCTACCTTTGATTTGCTGTAGCACTTTAGAAAGGTAGTCTTGCAGCTCCTTATTGTCACACACAAATAGTGTCAAATCATAGAACTGCTCTCTCTTGAAAGAATCAGAGGGATAGACTCCTCTTTGATATAATATGCTGACACAGGAGAAAAAGAGTCCATGAATGAAACATAATCGAAATGTATGTACACAAGTACACAATTGTAACTAATTAACAGCTAATTGAGCTATTAAAGTCCGGCTAAACGATCAACATTTCTATGCAACATGTTGGATGAACCGGCTAAATGATCAAACATTGTTTTTAGTGGCGCTATTAAACGATTAGACATGCTCATATAACACGACAATTGATGAAAATGTTTAGCCGGGGTTTAAGTAAGCTTTATAAATGCATGGATTTAGCAAGAAGGAAAACACAAAATTCACTTGTTCAAATGCAGTATACGTATACATTAATTTAGAATACTATATTATACAAACCGATAAACAATACAGACCGACTGAAAGCCTAACAGCAAGTGCTTCAGAAATTTCAAGATATTTTTTCCATTTTGAGGTCGATCAATGCCACAATAATTGTGTACAATAAACCTGAATAAACAGTGTACAAAACGAGAAGATGCTACAGAAAACGTACTTGTTTATCCCATAACCTGCCAAGAAACGTAAAGAAAGATCAAAATCGGTTAAGAGTAGAAGCAGATGAATTCAAAAAGCCAAAAGGATAGACAATTACCGAAGAATTCCGTGACTAATTCAGCGCTTCCCTTCAATGTAATCGCCTTGCTTTCTTGTTTAGTACTTGCCGCCATTTTTCAAAACCAACTACGATTGCAAGGGACACTGGGAAGAAAACGGAAGAAGACTGGAACTAGGAAGGAGTATATTTTTAACTCGTGAATGCGAAAGCAACGAATAACGGGTTATAGGCGTTATAGGCGTTATAGGCGTTATAGGCGTTATAGCATTTCACTCGGTCGCTCGGTCGATCGATGGGCTGTAAAATTTAAAGGGCACTGTCACAAGGACGCATGCGCCAGTCTCGTGAGTCGAACTTGAAAAGGTTAGGCTACCTTTTTCAAGTTTGAGTTGCCAAATCCAAAATGGCGTCGACTAGTGGCGGCGGCAGACACGGTGGAAAGCGTAGTAATTCTGGGCGAAAAAGAATATTCAATACCCCGACAAGAGCCAAGAGAGAGTGGACAAAACCCCATAAACGCATTTATCTTGAAGATAACAGTTTCAAAACATGGCTTGAAGCTAAATTCGTTGCAGGTTACGAAGGATATACGGTGATGCTGTCTTCGCGACACATTTGTTGTTGAGGAGACGTGTGATCGAAACAGATGTGACCTCAGCTGTGACCTCTCACGCGAAAACGTACAACACGGCTTTCTGTTCGAAAGGCTAAAAGCCGTTCACTACCCGAACGGTTAGCAAGCCGAACGGCTGCTACTACCCGTTCGAAAAAAATGTTCGAACTGCTGCCGCTACCAGTTCGAAAAAAATCTTCAGCCGTTCTAACGGCTGCTGCTACCCGTTCAGAAAAAAATCTTCACCCGTTCGAAGCTAAGCCAGGTTATCCGTTGAGAAAAAATATTGAGCCGTTCGAACGGCAACGGTTATCCGTTGAAAACTTATGTACGAATGGATAAATCTAAGCTTGGCTGTCAAAAGTGCGTTGCTTTACGGCCGTTGCAAAAATATTTTGTATGCAAATCATGTTTCGGAAATACGTATGCGAACAGCGCACGCTATTACAGTAATATTATGACTTTATCTGTTTTACATAATCGTGATTAGAAACAAAATACATGCAAATATTTTCACTAACTGTCATTATGAAATGGCGGCCAAATAGTTTATGGTCGACAGGAAGTGAGCAGTTTTCGCGCATGCGAATCCGTGACAGTGCCCCTTTAATATCGCTATTAATTTGTCTTTATCCAAACAACTTTTCTTACCTTGACTACACAACTTCTTTCTTATCCTCGTGGATCGTTGAATAAGAAGTGAGAAACGTGCGTGAGATAGGGGAAAATATATCCACTCTAAAAACAGGTATTTTCTCTCTCGTCCAATCTCATTATCTCCCGCGAAACACCATTCTCGCACCTGGAGCCTTCGTTTTTTACTCTTTTTTTTTCAGTTTTTTACTCTTCGTTCCCGACTTCAAAGAAAAAACGAGGGGCTCTGGGTACAAGATAGAACTCATTAAACACGCGATACGGAGCATGCGCAATACCGTAATTCTATTATTAATGTCATCAATCTCGTTCTCAGACTCCTCGTTACCCTTGTCCAGCGGCGAAACGGGCATCAAATACCCATCTGTCATGACATGCGCCGTAAAACCGGAAGTCCAAGAATCCTGTCATGGCGGATCGCTTCCCCCAAGAGGTCATTGTTGCTGGGAAGGAGATTGTGATGTAATGAGTGCCGCTGTCCACAAGTTGCTCGGCAACTTTTCGTATTTCGAGCAACTTTTTGCATTCTGCATTCTGAGCAATTTCTACCAGCCTTAAATTCTCGATCTTTGGCTCTCAAAACATTCACAACAAGAATTTTCGAAGAAAATATAACCGGGCTTTTTTTATCAAGCAAGCAAGCCGTTTTACCTGCTTTCTTGCTTGAAATCTATCAGATTAGTCACGGCAGTCACGCTGAAGTCTGATGTTTGCGTATAGTGCCTACTGTCAATTTTCTTGCCTCTGAGCAGTCTTTGAAGATCATTCCTCAATATAAAGCCAAAGTTGAATAAGAGGAAAAAACACGACAACATAGGTACGAATCGGTGTTGAACCATCAATCGCAGACGTTCCGCGTTGCACCATCATCATTCGCAGCTATTCTAGTCACAGTTCGACAAATTGCGTGAGTCAAAATGTGATATTGTAACGTAATGGTTGTTATTTATAAATCTTCTGCATACAAGGAAGTGAATTGCTGCACCAACACGAAAAAGTAATGTATTTCACACTAAATAAACAGCAGAGTATTCATGTTCAAATCAAAAGTAATAGCTTGATATGAAATTTGACCTAACGGCGACCCTGGTTTATCACAGACGTTGACTCATGTGACCCCATGACGTAATCGTCCTTATTTATAAATCTGCATTTCTCAGCAAGTTTCTGTTTTTCTCAGAAAATATACGGAAAAGATATGTATTTCACACAAAATGACAATTATTTAACAGGACAATATTCATAAAATATCATTTAGGCAAAGGATGACCCTGGCGAAATCTAACGTAGCCTTGATAAAAAAATTGATCTAATGGCGCTTCCAGTGTATGTGATGTACGTACGCACCTCGCAGACAATCTCTTCAAGTCGCGATTCGACGTGACCCTATGACGTAATCGTCCAAATATAAATCTGCACGTCTCAGCAAGTTTCTGTTTACATAAATCTGCGAGTCTGGGCAAGTTTCTGTTTTCCTTTTCGGAAAAGAAATGTATTTCACACAAAACAAACAGGACAATATTATGACCCTGGCGAAATGTAACGTAGCCTTGATAAAAAATTTGATCTAATGGCGCTTCTAGTGTATGTGATGTACGTACGCACCTCACAGACAATCTCTTCAAGTCACGATTCGACGTGACCCTATGACGTAATCGTCCAAATATAAATCTGCACGTCTCAGCAAGTTTCTGTTTACATAAATCTGCGAGTCTGGGCAAGTTTCTGTTTTCCTTTACGGAAAAGAAATGTATTTCACACAAAACAAACAGGACAATATTATGACCCTGGCGAAATGTAACGTAGCCTTGATAAAAAAAAATTGATCTAATGGCGCTTCTAGTGTGTCCACCTAGTAGTGAGTACAATGATTTAATATTTTGACGAGTCAAACTCACCGACGTTGCGAAATCTGTACGCCGCTCCGATGTGTTTACGCGGTCCTAAATTAATATCTATTTGGACCAGTCCAACTTTCACATAGGCTCGATTTTCGCAGCTCTCTCGAGTCCGGGCTTCGTTCTTCCCCGAGAAAATCTTTCACAAGGCGAATACATTCATATATATTCATACTCACCCCTAGCTCTCCTCCTAGCACTTTGGCGGAGTAGAGGTATAAGAGATCGACGACAAAAAAAAAAACCAGAAGCTATTTTATTAACCGGGCTGGGCCCCAGGCCCACGCCCGGTTAATAATTTTATACTGAGGTACATGAAGCCCAAATGTCAAGGTTAAAAAACAGCAGCATAAAGCGACTAAGAGTATTGCTACTCCGCTGGATGGTATACTAGTCTATTGCAAGTTACCCCCAATATTTTTGTCAGGCTGCCTTGACGCATTTACTCCTGGGTGTAGAGAGGCACTGTGAGAGTAAAATGCCTTGCCCAAGAACACAACACAGTGACCCAGGCTAGCGCTCGAACCCAGACCGCTCGATCCGTAGTCCACCGCGCCTCCCACTCCCACATGTCAAGACTACCAAAAAAATAACACGAAGAACAAGGACCTTCCTTAGAATAGGAAATAAATATTTTATTAGGAGTATGTTGCGGTAAAAATATAACAACAAAGTCATCTTCTCTGATGCACCATCTCTCCAAAAACGATTTTAACACTGGAGTTTCTTTCCTATATTTACAGATCAGCCAAGTAGTTACTATAGAGGCAGGCAAGCAAGTAATACTATAAGCACAAAACCTTTATAGCGTTTTAGTTTTTTTTTGCTATACATAAAAAATTACCCATTTATCTACCAACAATCTCGAGATCGATGTTAAAGTCAATATTCAAAATAGCGAATCAGTTATAACGAGCCTTCTCATTGGCTAATGCGAGTTTTCTGATGTTGCCAAGGCAACCGGCAGCAGCCTCCTGGAGAACTTCGTCGGACGAGCCAACCATTGCAAGAAGATTCTACGAAAGATGAAAGGGGAAATAATGAGTGAATGTTCGTGCATAAATAGACTGATCACAACATCTCTATTTTACTCAATTTAAACCTTCCAGAATCAAACCTCGCCCCAATTCAGAAGTTTTGGAAGGTTCTTCTCCTCTCGAATGACGCAAGTGATTGAAATATTTTCAAAGGTTTTCTTTTGTAGACTTTGCTTTATCTTAAAACCCCTTTTACTCCCAAAATTAAATTGTAAACACAACTGCGGGGACTATTTTAATGAAATTCGAGGTGTTTGGAAATCGGATGAAACACTGTCTCGAGGGTTTGATATATCTTCTCAATCGAAACTAAAACTAAGGAGTAAACGGAGAAATAAAATCGTAAAAATATCTGCTAATTAAGATCAGATATCCAAACAACCGTCACAACACTTGTTTTAACTCGATGAATTATTAATGAGTTTGAGAAGTATATTTTAACGCGGGTACATTTTTACCTTCACGACGCCACTATTGTGCATAGAAATGCAATTGTCTGGGTCACGTGACAGTTGATGGAGCGCACGCGCGGTTGCTCTGTGTACATCCGGGTTCTTTGACTTGAGGTAGTTCACTAATGGCGGTACAGCGCCTGCCTGGCCAAAGGAGACTCGATTATTACCCCACGTACAGCATCTGGCCAAGGAAAGAAATTTCAATTGTGAGTATTGTTATTGGCATTGTTAAAAGGCGTCTGCAATCTGATCTGTAGCTACAATTGTACTTATACTAACCTGGCAATTGATTCAGCTAAATACTGACGCAAGCGGTCATCAGTCTGAAATATTAAAATATTAATATTTAAGTCACTCTTATGTGGTATACAGTTTAGTTCAGTGTTCTTTCATGTGTAATGCAAGAAACGTGGATAAACCGGTTACACATTTTCCCGCGCTTACCACCGGTTACACATTTTCCCGCGCTTACCACCAGTTACACGATTTCCCGCGCTTACCACCGGTTACACATTTTCCCGCGCTTACCACTGGTTACACATTTTTGCCGCGCTTACCACCGGATACACGTCTCCCCACGTTTATCACCGGTTACGGTTACACATTTTCCCGCGCTTACCACCTATTACACGTTTTCCCGCGCTTACCACTGGTTACACGTTTTCCCAACCTTGGTACCGGTTACATGTTTTCCCGCGCTTGGCACTCTACGATTTTTTACTGTCATTAGAAGAACTCAAAAGAGCATATTCTGAAATTATACAACAATGTTTTTCGTCTCACCGTTGTCGCCAGCTTGGCCAGCATGGGTACTACTCCATGATCTGTGATCACAGCCAGATTTTCTTCATCTTTCGCTATGTTAGCAATGGCAGCGCAAACACTCGCCAAAACCTGTAATGCCGAAATACAATAAACAGCAAGCAGTATTGCAGTAATCTCCTAGCCGTCTCCAAAAAAGGAAATGCTACAAAAAAAATTAAATGGTACTCTAATAATAAACAAAATTACGATCTTACCTCTCTGTCACTGGACTTCAACAAGCTAACGATTAGTTCCAGTCCACCAACAAAAGATCGCACCATTTCTCCAGCATCCTGGGAACGAGTAAATGAACAGTGGACGGAACAGGGGTTAAACGTGTTTTAAAAGGGGGACGCCACACACATTATATTAACTATTCTACACGTTGTAATTATTTGTAGTCAATCTGTTTATAACCCGATGGTTTCTGAAGACTGTTTCTATTTATAAAGCTTCAATATCTGCTAAGAATGCTTCCATATACCCCTTAATGAAGTTCAAAACAACCTGAAAAATTCATTTTGTCATAATTCCGACTCGTTCCGTAATGTTTCGAGAAACATACGTTAGTAGTCCGAACGCGTCCCGAACATTTTTCGAAAACTGTTGGTCCCAGATTCCTTTGTGACGACCGCGTCTAAATTATTCAGAAGGGCGGATTAGGTAAACATGAACTACTTATTCCAAACGTTAATTAAAGGGCTCTCGTATGTAGTTCAGGACCTCATTTCTAATGGCCTCCCATGACGTACCTTAGCGTTTTCGATGCAGGGACAAATGGCCCAGGCTGCACTTGACTGCACCTGTTTTTACAAAGCAAAGTTACTGTTAATACATACAAATAGGTCTACGAATTATAAAAGCAAAATCTGAGATTTCAACAGTCGTTGAAAATCTGCACCATATTTGTAACGAAAAGTCCTTAGCACCCGACCATTTCCCTCAACTATTATGTAGTCCTGAAATTATTTTGTGTAGTTCTTGGTCTTACAAAGTTCACCTGAAGGAAAGAGGAAGCGTGAAAGACCAAGAAGTTCATGGAGAAGGATGATCGAGAAAGAGATGCCCCAACACAGCACGTGTTGGGGTTCTGTTTTGAAGTTAGCTAAAGATCGCCAGAAGTAGAAATCTTATATTGTCGCCTAACGTGCCATTAGACAAGAACAGGATGAGTAAGTGAGTTAAACACACCTTGGGGTTATTGGACTTGAGTAGAGACCACAAGAGACGCACTCCATCAAGACGGTCGATGATACTGAAGTGAGAAGAGACAGCATTAAATAAAACACAATATAACTTAACGAAAAAACACAAACTGTTCTAAACTAGCTGTTGGTTTTTGAATTAAGGATAAAAACTTCAATCGAAGAACACCTAATTAACAATTAGATTATGAGCTCGAGATTTCTATGATGTGATAGTTGATGAGGCCACAGGCCGAACACATCATAGAAATTGAGAGAATGAATAATTTAATTGTTTTAGTAAAAAGCAAAACAATAATTTGTATAGTAATGTAATAACTCTAAATCCTCCTCTGAAACTTCCGAGAACTGACGAGAAGAAACCGCCATTTTGTAGACGACCGCCAGTCACTGCACACTAATGGCTGAAGCTAGAACGACTGACATTACATTACATACGAGTAGCTCAGCCAATCAGATTGTCTCATTTGCATTAGTATATTAGTAGATTTTTACTAATCATTATTACTCAAACTAGTGCAAGTACTCACACCATGTTATCAGGCTCGGTCGCACAGGCCCCCACAGCATTGGTAACATTGACCAAGAGAGCCTGGTTGGTACTGGTCAGCAGGTTCACCAGTGAAGGTATGCCACCGGCTTTACGAATGGTTGTTCTGTTAGCTGGGATTTGAGCGCACTCACCCAAAGCTCCTACCACGTTAATTAATACCTGTACACAATTACGCAAACACAATAAAAATTGTTATCAATAAAAATTTATTGTACACTGCCTTGTTGAAGCAGTTTTCAAAGCAATTACAATGGCCAATCACAAGAAAACGTAACCAACAAAACGAAATAATAATAATGAACCAATGAGAACTCGAAGCAAATACACGTAACCAGCGCCAAGCGCGGGAAAACGCGTGCGACCAAGTCGCGATTGGTTGAGAAGGTGGTTCGAGTTTTTTAAACCAATCACAGAGCGTAGTAAAGCAAAACCAAAGCAATTCCGGATTAATTTTGACACTCCGTTTTAAAGGAGCTAGGGCACGATATTTTAAGTCATTTTTTCGATGTAAAAAATTCCTTTCAAATTGAAGGAAACCTCAAAATAATAGTTTACTAAGATAGATAAACACCAAAGAGGTGATAATAAACCAAACAGGAACAAGGATGGTTGAGGATGGAGAAGATTAAGACGGATTCCGAATGACAAAATCTACTTTTTTCAGGATGCACAAACCGTGCATAATATAGAGTGAAAAGCAAGTGACACTTGTAACATTACCTCTTCCGGTTGTTCATTTAGCAGAGACACCAACTGCTCGATCGCTTTTAGTTCTTGAAATCTGTAGACAATAAAAATAGTAGCATCTATAAATGGAATACCTAAAGAAGTTAAAACTCAGAACAAGGCTTAGAGAACTTCAAGAATTTATTAGTTAAAGTTAGGAGATTTTAAAATCATTTTGTTAGCCATTACAGTCAACTCTCTCTTAACGGACACCTCTATAAGACGGACACCAAGGCCTGGTTGTTCAAAGGGTGGATAACGCTATCCACCGGATAAATCACTATCCAGTGGATAGCGTAGTTGGTTTTGTCAACACTTATCCAATGGATAGTGATTTATCCGGTGGATAGCGTTATCCACCCTTTTAACAACTGGGGCCCGGTGTTGGTCCCTGCGCGCCCGACGTTTTTCAGTCATGTTACTGTATCTAACTCTCTATAAGCCGGACACCTCTCTAAGATGGACAGTTGGTGCCGGTCCCGATGGTGTCCGTCTTAGAGAGAGTTGACTTAAAAAAGTTTTTGGTTTTATTTCAAGCATCGTTTCCGGCATTACAGTGTCCAAAATGTTGTCTGAAATCGCGAAAATTTTTCATCCGATATAAAACGTCCGCAATTAAACGCGTCTAAAATGTTTGGGGTTTAATATGCTACATCGAACCTCTGAATCACACAAACCATTCCTTAAAATCCTAAAGGGAAGTCTACCGAAGATCAATGCATATTCCACGTACAAAACATGCGATCATGAATACTAAATTGGCCGCTTTATTTTAAACGCACATAGCCCGATTCACTCGCCGCCCTTCGCGCATCTTTTCGCGTCACTCCCCCACTATCCGAACGCCTGGAACACACCAAAAAGCACAAAGCAATATATTAGAACAAACCCTCTCCCAATTCCATATTTTTTTTCCAAAAAGAAATCGAGATTACATCAGCACGAAACCAACATTGATTAAGGGAGTGTGGAATCATAAACTATATATTTTGTGAGAGCTTCAAAATTGCGCAAAACCGCGCAATAATGTTACATGTAAGTCTTTTAGCATCTGATTGTAGAAAGAGAAAAGAATATTAAGAAAGAAGACACTATAAAGGAGAAGCAGGTTTCTATTTCCTACCTTGTTACATTTTCACGGCTGATGGAACATTTCCAAATGGCTCCAGTGGCAGCTGCGAGTAGCTCCTTATTTTCAACATTGAATGACAGAGATACTAGAGGGTCCAGGCCCCCATACTTACGAACGAGATCACGGGTGTCATCATCCTCGGCACACTGGAAACGAATAGACTTACTAAGTAACAGATCTGTTTTTAGACAATGTAATGAGAAACATACTGTACTACGCATTCTATCGTGATAACGTAAAATCTCCGATTGGTAACAGAAATCCCTTTTGCATAGTTATAAGAAAGCCCACTGTATATTTAAAACGGGCCTCTCACAAATAAACCCTCTCCACAAATACAAGACCTTCCCCGTATATCATTGCTTTCCCCGCATAGCAAGTCTTTTATCTCCGATATAGGTCCTTTCCCTCGGATATAAGTTCTTCCACCCGCATATAAGCCCTCCCCCTCATACAAGTACGCACCTCCCCCTCGGATATTAGCCTTCCGCTCTTCCCTTCGCCGGATAGAAGCTATCTTACCTTAAAGATAGCACTGGCACAGTGCATTTGAAGTTCTTGATTTTCACTTTTTAAGTTTCTCACAAGGTCCTCGATCATGCCTTCAGTGCGAATAGCAAGTCTGTAACTGGCCTGAAAACAAAACGTTTATTGAAAGATAAGCAATTTATTCTCGGGAACAACGGTTTTGAAATAACTTTCGAAAGCATTAGAGCGGTTTTCAGTTGAGTGTCGTCTTAAAAGTAATCAGGTATTGCTTTGGTTTCATTACCATATATAGCTATGCTCTATAATTGGTTTAAAAAAAACTTGTGCCACCTATCAACCAATCAGATGTAAAACCAAAACCAATCGTGACTCGGTCACTCGTGTTTTCCCGCGCTTGGCGCCGGTTACGTGTATTTGCTTCGAGTTCTCATTGGTTCATTGTATTGTTTACGTTTGCTTTGGTTTTGGTTAGTCGACGCTCAATTGAAAACGGCTCTACGTGCTTGGTTTAGTTTTTACTGCTAAAAAGAAAAAAAAACTGTGCAATGTCCTTCCTCTACAGAAATTGACTGACTCATACCAACCTCAGAGGCACACTCCTGCAGTGTTCCTACAACAGGAATAAGCATAGCTTCATTGCTAGACTTGAGCAGTCTGGCCAGGAGTGGTATACCCCCTGCCTTACGGATGGCTTGTTTGTTTTTGGTGCTCTTACTGCAGCTCCACAGAGCTAGCGCTCCACAGCGAGCCACGTCAGCTTCCAGATCTGATGCATTCACAAGGGTTCCACAGTCTAAGAGTGACACCTGTCAATTTAACAGATTAGAATGTCATGTGTCATGTTTTGATTGCGCCATAAGAACTGTAAACGTTTTATAGTGTTTCTAGGGGGATTAGAAATTTTTTTTTTTTTTAAACGGCATTAGTTGCCCGACTATATAATTGTGACTAAATATGGAATATATTTTTTCTGAAAGCCTTGAATTTAATGCTCTTCTTTGTATACTTCATGATCAAGGACATTTCAGAATTTCGCCTTTAAGAAAACCGGCAGTGTCTTAAGGCACACTCTATCCCGAGGTAGGTAAAATAGTTAAAAGGTACCAGAATTTCGTTTGGTGGGTGTGGTTCACACTTATTCTCACCCCTACGAGGTACCAACTACAACAAAGTAATTTCACAATCTTTTAATTGCGATAGAAACAGTTTCTTCTCTGACAAGTAGTACATTTTTTTTTTCTGGTTTAATACCTTACAGTGCACCAGGATTAATCTAATGGTGGTCATTTTAAATTTTTAGCAACACCCTCAGCAGTACCAAAAGGTACGACGATATCCGGGCATTTTATTTTCTTCCCAGCTCACCAATTTCCGTATGCCTCCATATTGCCTGACAGTGCGTCTTGCTCGTCGAAATTTAGCGACATGAGCAATGGTCTCGGCAGCTAAACATTTCAGCTCTTCATTGTATCCCAGGAGAAGTTTCACCATAGTCTGCAGACCTGTGAAAATGAGAACATAATACAGTTCGTTATACTCGACATAAAGTACCTTTTACCGACCATCAGAATCCTCTGACGAGTAACTGAGCCCGCATTTTTTCGTTGGTTGCTAAGTAACATGACGTGTCCTAATGACGACAGGCTGACGTGACGCTTTCGGAGTACTTATGTTATTTCTGATTGAACAATAAGCAGATCAGAAATTCTTCACATACTTAGTTTAAGAGATTTTTGCCAAAAACCTTGCACTTGTTCTGTAACCTAACTTGAACGGGCAATGTCTGTTTCAAATTACTTCTTACGTGCTTTTCGGTGTGCTCATGCAGTCTTTCAATCAGAAATTATTTGGGTGTTTTCACAAGGATTTTTGTTCCCTCAACTTAGTTACACATAAAAAAAAGCCAAGTCAAAATTAGACTCGATTTCCAGCCGCTGTTCGGGAAAATGAGCCCACGCTCTTCCCCGAAGGCGAAGACCGGACTCGAGAGAGCGGCGGAAATCAAGCCTAAGTCAAAAGTCAAGCCAAGTCATTCTCCCGTCTAGGCTTGTAGCTCAGTCATTATAGAGAGGTTGTGGGTCTTCCCACTAAGATCAAAGAGTCTTTCTTTCAGGTCACTTGTGTATTCAACCAGCCAACACTCGTTGATTTATTCTTGTCTGACCGGATTATTTCCTTACCTCCTAAGTCAGCAATGGCCTTTCTAATGAGAGAATTTCTCGAGATCTCTCTCAAAATCTTCAAAGATCCAATCTATAAGATGACAGAAGAAAGCATCAACTTAATATAGTGCCACAAATCCACATAAAGAATGCACAAAGTTTCACAGCCTGTAAAGGGACTTCCTATACAAGTAACTGGGTGATCGTCGGAAATTTTGAAAAGAACCCTAAAAAAGTACTAGAATATCGTTTTGTGGGTGTGGCTCAAATTAATTCATTTCGCCCCTAAGAGGTGCCAATATTCTATTCTAAAACAAAACTTTTAGTTCCTGTCGTATTTTTTTTCCGGTACTGTAAAAGGCATCGAGATAACTCTAACAACATTCATTTTAGATTTAACACCCTATGTGGTATCAAACCACGAAATTTCAACCCCTAAAGGGTACAACGATCACCTCCGTCACTTTTATATGGGAGCCTCACTTATTGACCGGGTTCATGACAATATTGTTCATCCACTGCGTGATAAAGCTTTCTTCCCCCAATGTATATGTCCTATCCTGGTTATTTTTCTACCTTCCGTGTTGCTCCCTCGAACTTCACAATATCATCCCTCCACCTTGTTATGGTTTTGCCCCTAGTGCGTTTTCCGGGCCATCTCAATTACCTTGCACTTAATTTCATCAGTTTCCAGCAGGTTTATCAACACTTCCAGTCCTCCGACATCTCTGATGGCCAACTGACACGTCTCTTGTTGAAGATTGAAATCTCTCATGGCACACAGAGCTATAATGGTAGCGGTCTGATTTCCACTCTGTAATGAAAGGATTGTACAGATGGGTGAAACCTCAGGCCCATCCAAATAAACACTGAGAAACACAATAGCCAGTATAACGATCAAAACATTTTCCTTGTGTTTGCGTTATTAATTTGTTATAACGAAACTCGGACATAACGAATTTGTGAGAAAACGATCAAAATCTGCATTATATCGGGGTTTGGCTAACAGTGTTACGTTGCACCATTCAGCATTCGGCTTAATCGTGTTGACAGAAAACATACAGTCTTTTCAAATTATAGAAATTTCGCATTCAACTTCAGACGCGTGATGACATTTAATTATTATATCAGGGTAGATTTTAAGTTTGGGTTTCTGGATTGTGTTTGTTATAACGGGGATTTCGTTATATCGGGGTTCTGTTCATGCATTTTACTGCAACTTTGACCAGACTGAAGAATATTGCCAACTTTTCCTGAGTCAAATGCGTGAGATTTTTGTCTTTTATTTCCGAAGACGATCCGACGATTTCCGACCGTTGCCGAAGACATCCGGAGATTTCCGAAGTTGAATCGAAGATTTCCGAACGTTAACGAAGCGTTCGTATCCAGTTCTACAATGTGTTCAGACACGGTTTGAAGGATTCAAACACGACATATTGTGTTATTTATAGGTCTATGTTTCCTCGTATTGGTTCAAGTTTACATATTTTTCGAAAGTGTGTCAGTTAATGCTGTAATAGCTCCAATTTTTCAGCCAGGCGTGAGAAATTGGTCCGTAGGCGTGAGCGGGCGTGAGATCGAAGTTTTCGACCGACAGGCGTGAGAATCACGCCTAAGGCGTGAGAGCTGGCAGGTACAGTTCGTAATATCGGGGTTCCACTTCACATACCTTCAAGTACTTGACCAGCTTCTGAATTTGCCAGTATTCAGATGGTAGATCCGCATTTGACTCCTGCAAACAAAAATCATTTTATAAACTGGAGCACTGTACAAAGGAAAACTGTTTTCTTTAAAAGTGGAAACGTTTTTGCTGTTATTTTTTGCTTGAATGTCTTAAAAAAGCGATTTGAAAAAAATGCTTAAAGTGCCCATAACCTTTTTTTTTTCTCTCATCTGAATCTAAACATCACCCAAGGAATTTCTGCGAAAAAAATTTGCGATTTGCAGAAAACGCGAATTTTTTATGAATGTTTCAAATCTTCAAAATCCTATTTTTGTTTGGTATACCCGTCCCGCTGTAAGAAGGCCGACGGGCTCACATTTTCCTGAATGTACGTCACAATTCCTTTGTTTTGAAGCCACGTGTTCCTTAATCTACGTCACAGTTCCTTTGTCTGATGTCACGTGTTCCTTAATCTACGTCACAGATCCTTTGTGAACCGAGAAGGACCCAGGGGAGACTAAAGCAAATGGTGATCCAAAATGGCGGCAAATTTGAAAGTTTTATAACATTCATAAACAATTCGCGTTTTCTGAAAATGGGAAAAAATTTTCGCAGAATTTCCTTGGGTGATGTTTAGATTCAGATGAGAAAAAAAAAAAAAAAGGTTATAGGCACTTTAACTTTGCGCGCGTTTGCAGAGAATAGTTTTATTTATCGGTAAATGTAAAAGAACCATTATAACAAACATGTTATTGAACTAACGGAAGCTTGTTCGGTCTGTGTTGAGGAATATTGGTCTTGTTTTCTCTTTTTTTCTACACGTTTATGGAACTCGACCAATGTATTTCCCCGATACAGATCTCACGCTAGTTCAATGACATCTTTTATGCAGTGTATCCATTAGACGACTATTAGGCGATTATCACATGTACATGTAGGCAATAGGCCACTATCCATTGGGCAAATTTTATGCACTATGAATTTATAAGAACGTGGTTCAATAAAATTGCAGCATTTTTTTCTGCAACTACAGTCGTCCACTCTCATAAGCAACCAAGCTCTAGTTACAACCACCATTGTGAAACCCTGTTTGAATTGCCACTCGAACTCTGTAATTAAAAGCTGTCATAAGTGACCACTCCGGCATCCATAAGCGACCGCGACCACTTTTGGGAATTACCAACTGGTTGTTTCCTTTGTTTTTAAGCTCCCGTAAGCGACCACTTGTTGTGCTACACATTTATGAGACATTGGAGGATAAAAAGAGATTGGCATACCTGATCTTATTATATTGCCTACTTTGGAGAAATGGTAAATATGTGCCAATTTTCTGCAACCATGTTTTTATAAATCCAGTTAGATATACTTGTAAACTAACCTGTCGTCTGTCTTGACTCTCTTCTTCCTCCTCACTTTCTGAAGAGCTTTCACTAAAGTCTTCCTCTATGTCGCCTTTCATCTGTGAACGTACTGACACTCGGGTAGTCTTGCCCGCTTCTCTGAAAAGCAAGACAATTTTGTTAGCTTAAGTGGATTTTCTGATCCAAACTGGCAACAAGGTACCTTCGGGGGGAGGAGCGTGGCCTCATTTTCCCAAACAGTGGCTGGTAATCGAGCCTAGTGGCAACTGGGCTAGTTGCATTTTCAGAGTACTCATGATTGCTCACGCTGTTTCTTGATTGAACAATAAGACTCTGAAACTTTACGAGTACTTCAATGAAGATTTGCCAAAACGCCACATAAAGCTCTCGCGGTGACCAACGAGCATGTAGGGATTCTGCCAGTTATTGTAAAAAAATATATTTTTCCTTACAGAAGGGTTGTAAAAGAGGGGAGAGATAGATCACATTTCATGGTATGTTGAATTATAAGAAAAATTAAGATTTCAGAGCATATAAGAAGCTAGAGTACTAGCAGTCCCTCATTTTTCTCAGGGATAGTTGAGTGGGAGAGCACGCGAGTGAGCGCGAAAATCACAGCTTCACGTCGTGTCTCCTCAAGGTAATTTTCGCGCATGCTCTCCCGCTCGACTATCACTGAGAAAATGAGGGACTGCTCGTAGTCTAATAAGAAGCTACTGTACTTCTCTCATACATGTACAACAACCTTTTTTACAACATTCTCTCATACGTGTAAAAATCCTCTCCATTGTTTCAAGAACAAAAGTGTAAGTGGCTTATACAAGAGTATCATGGAACACATCAAAACCATAATAATTATTATAGTGTTAGTGTACCTGCTTTTGGAATGTCTTGATGGAGGCTTCTTATCAGAAGTGGATTTGTCCTTCTGTTGGTCTTTTTTACTAGAATGATACAAATACAGTATACAGGGGTGATTTCTCCATTATGCATAAAGCAGTTTTTAATAAGCTTCGATAGCCCTTTTCACAGTTAACTTGTGATATTTGCATAACAATACAGTCGAACATAGAAGCGAGGTAATTTTGGGCACAATTTGTTATGGCTCAACATGCACTTGAGAACAACAATATGAAAGTTCATGAAGTAAACATGGACTTTAAAGATGATTTCCAGTCCGTACTGCGCAAACTCAGGGTTTTTGTTTTGAATTTGTTGATATGTTACACTTTGATAATAGCGTACATGAAGTTTTTGAGTCCGCCATTACAGGTCGTTACGATTGGGATAACGTTGAGATTCTTCTCAAGGATATCTGGCGTAATAATGAAGAAAAAGGTTTGTCCCGAAATTTTTATTTTGGCTAGTGTTTACATTCCTTCGGTGGAGACTCATAAACATTGCAGGGCGGAGATTGCACAATACGGACTGGAAATCATATTTAAACATCTCTACAAGGCCTGTAAGTTTCAAATATAATGATACATTTTGTATGAAACACAAAACAAGTAATAGTGGCAGTCATCAAATGAACAGCACAAGTCTCTTAGAAGCATACTGTAATGACATAAACTACAAAACAACCTCTACAATAGGGGGCTTATACTTGGAAGAAGTTTTATATTTTCTTCAAGAGCTAAATATCTAAATATACACTGTACATGTACATTGTAAGTGTCCACAGGCTTATATTCAGGTGGGCAGTTACTATCAGAAGGATTTTTGTGTTTGAGATTTGGGGGATTATTTATTTTTATTTATTTATTTGTTTATTTATTTATTTATTTTTTTTGGGGGGGGGTTATTTTCGGGGGGGGGGGTTTATTTTCGGGGGGAGGGGTTTATTATTGGAATTTTACGAGATGTTCCAAAAAAAATGTAAACTCTACTTGTGCAGTACTTACTCATCCTCTCCCACCAGGTCTGCACCAAATTCAATGTTAATATTTTTCCAACGTGGTGATGACTCAAGGGATTTTCCTCCTTTAGTTGCTTTCTTCTTTTGTGTTGCTTTGCTAGCTTTTGTCTTAGTTGCAGCACTAAAAAAATAGATTGAAAAAAACATTGAATTAACGTACATCCATACATGTCCTTGTTTGCATTCACATGATCGTCGTACCTTTTAGGGGTTAAAATTGGTGGCTTGGTACCACTTAGGGTGTTTAAATCTAAAATGACTACCGTTAGAGTTATCCTGGGCATTAAGACTGAAAAGATATCCCTAACAATATTATTTGCCAGTACCAATAATTATTTATACTCCTGGGTAGAGAGAGACACATTGACCACAGCCAGCAGACCAGTGCCTGAACCTGGGCCTCTCTATCCAACGCAATAGCAACCTTTAGATCGGAGTACGAGTACAAGAGTATGAATACGAGATTGACTACAAGTACGACTTTCAAATTTCAAATCAGTTAGAGTTATTAAGCTGGAAAAAACCTCTTAGGGGCAAAAATAAAACATTCCAAAAAAAAAAGTGTCTAAAAAATGTTGGAATGACCTTTGAACAATCTTCAAAAAGTTTCAGAAAATAATCAAAAACATTTTTATTAATAGTACATTTAGTACATGTATGCTTACTTTTGCTGGTTTTTAGCTTCCACTCCATCAGCAGCTTCTTCTCCAGCTGATCCATATGCATCGTCTTCCTTCAGTGACTCGTCAATCCGATCACTTTTGTCTTGCTTTACTTCAGATGAGCCATAATATGCAAACTCCTACAAGCAATAAAATAGAGCACATGTATGTCTTAGTTAACAAAAAGAGATATATTTAACATTTAACCCCTCAGAGGGCCAATAGGCACATTAGAGGCTTCATGAGCCTAGTGGCCCGCAACTGCCAGATACTGAAAACGTTCAGAGGCATCAAGATTTACAATGTAGTGACTAGAATTTGTTACTTTCCCTGGGTGGGATGCCAGTGCATTGCAGTTTACCCCCAAGCATTTTACCAGGTTGTGTTAACAGTCCACCGATACCCATTTATACTCCTGGGTGGAGAGAGGCACTATAAGAGTAAAGTGTCTCGCTGCACAATAAGCTATAAAAGAAAATGGGCCTTTAAAAATAAGAGATTGAGTTTCAGTTGTTCAACTCTGGCACTCCCTCCCTTACAGTGCATTGAAGTTTGGACAACGACGTACATGTATATACAGTGGAACCCAGTTAATACAGACACCAAAGGGACATGAAAAAAGTGTCCGTATTATCCAGGTGTCCGTATTAAGCGGGCTGATATAAGAGAAAATATGTGTCGTCGGACAAACAAAACTATCCTTAATAAGTGGGTGTCCGTATTAACGAGTGTCCATAAAGCGGGGCTCCACTGTATAAAACTTTTTAAACACAACTGTTTTCTGCAAAGAGGCCAAGCTACATGTACATGTACATGTAATCTTAGTTATAGAAAGAAACCACAAAATTATAGTTTGAAATGGTAGAAATATACATTTTTGTACCTTCTTGTCAATAGCAGAAGCAAACTGTGGACTCTTAGCCTTGAGTAGCGCTACAAGTGTAGGGTACACATCTCCGTCTCTTTCAAAGTTGACTTGTCCTTCTTGAGTCAGGCCTTTGTTTAGGAAGTAACCGGCGGTGTTTGCTGTGATCGTCAGCTTGTCTGTGTCAAATGGCTTTACATCTAAGTAGCTGATATCCCCGTGAACCTGTTGCCATGGTGGAGCATGGCAGCCGTTGCTGAACTGGTGATCTGGTGAGATAATTAACCCCTTCAGTCACAAGCTCAAGCACTGGAAGCACTCAAAGCACTCCACTCGAGACTCAATACTCAATGTCAAGTCGAGTTGTTCGAGTTTCAAGTGACAGTCAACTTACATTTGACTGATACTGTACATGTAGTGCCCGTGCCCGTGCCCGAGCAAATTGCATGGTGCCGAGATTTTTGCTTGGGCATCACCTAAAAGCTACATTAAGTATTTTCAGACCGGTTCTCAGGCATGGGCACCTAGTCTGAACAGGGCCTAAGTCTAAATTTAACTTACCAAGTGTCCATTCAATATATTCCAGACATTTGCCTTCCTCACCAGCAAAGGATTTCAAGAGCTCGTAATCCGCCTATGAAAGACAACAACGATGTACATGTAAATTAGAACTGAAGTTACTAATTAAAATGAAGAGATTGCCTCAGTTATATCATTATTTTAGTTTATTCAGAGTATGAATCTTTTTGAAGCTGCATGACCATACATTTAGGATCATAATAATTACCTGTACAGCACTTGGGTTTAGCCTGACTTTCCTGCAAGAAAGATGGCCATGAGATTAGTTTACTCTACAAATGTATGTAATGGTACATGTGTAATAGGACTGCATGAATGAAAAATCATTTTTGGAAATATGTGAGGGTGATAACCAGGCTTTAGAGATTGACTGGAGTTCGTTAGTTTCCTGACATCTGTGTGCACGCCTTTCCTGTTCATGGTCTTGCTTTCGACTGTTCAATGAGGGAAAGAGAATCGACAACCGCCATGTTTTTGCTATCTTACATTGTATACAGGATTTCTCAAAGCCTGTTTTATTTTTGCCCCAAATGCCCAACAAAGTCACACAATGCGGAGAAACTGTGTTAAGGCTACGTATTGATTTAAAAAAATCTGTTTTATCAAAATAATACAAACTGCACTCCATGCTTTAAAGTAAGTAAATCAGTACTGGGTTATGCTAAAAATATAATATTAGACTAATTCTACCCACTGGTTTCAATCGACTTTGATATTTGTCCCGGGGCATCAGGCCCCCACTCTCACCAACTATCAGCTGTTAGAAACTTCCTAGTAAATAGTTACATACTTAGCAATGGTGTTGTGAGATGATACCAGGAGCTGTTGGTCCATATCACTGATGAGAAGCAACAATGAAAACCTGGTCTCCATTTCCTCCAGATTCTCAGATGAGTCTGCACGCGCTTTGCTGAGATCTTCATGTGCCTTCAGCAGGCGTCTGTCGCTGCTGCTGACTGACGCATATGCTGCACCCATAACATTTACCATGGGGTCTTGATTTTCTATAGAAAAGTCAGAGCATGACATATTAAAGTCAATTCAAAAACTATTAATAATATTCATAAAGACAATACAAAAGAAATGAATGTTTAATGAGTGTCTTTATATTTTGATAAAGATACTAGCGTACATGAAGTTTTTGAATCCGCCATTACGGGTCGTTACGTTCGACAAGCTGAAACGCCGGTTTGGGATAACATTGAGGCTCTTCTACTCGTTATTATTGTTTGGCAAGGATATCTGGCATTAATAATGAAGAAAATGGTAAGTTTGTCCCGGAATTTTTATTTTGGCTAGTAAACATTCCTTCGTACATGTATGAGACTCATGTAAACATTGCAGGTGGAGATTGCGCAGTACGGACTGTAAATCATCTTTAAATGTCAGGATAAGGATCAGATTTAAAAGATTTAGAGATAATTTTTTGAAGTTGTTTAAAAAACTCACAGAACATGTTTAAAACCTGATAAAACAATGCTGCTTGTTTTTTAAACTACACATATACGTCACAATGGTATGGTAATCAGCGCCTTTCAATATAACTTGCAAACTCTGCTCAATCAACTGATACATGTTTCACTGCCGTCGGATGTCTCAGGAAACAGAAGTTTACTTTAACGGGTCCAAAAGGTCACGCCTGAGGGTTGTGATTGGTAAATTTCGATCCATTTTGTTTGTTTCCTTTTCCAGGGACCGTTGGTTATTGTGAGTCAAATTGTAATTATGATTGACGGCAGTGACAACACAATCATTAGTTGAGTCAAACCCATGACCAACTGCACAGAGATTGCGTGTTATTGAAATTAAAGGGACACTGTCCTGATTTTAGCATGATTTGGGGAAGCTCAGAAACATATCTAGATCATAGGAAGTTGAACAATAATGGTTAATTCTGTAGAATAGCACTCAACAAATGACAGGAACCCATTAGGAAGTGAGGATGACAAACGATAGCGAGGATGGAAATGGATTGCAATATGGATTTTTGAAAAAAAACGTTAGGATGTCAGTTTTTCAAAGTTTCAAATTTGGCTCGGAAATCTTTGAAATTTTGCAAAAATTTTGTTGCAGTATGGAATTTCTTGAAGAAATTGCTTTTTATCATTTAGTTATTAAGTTGTTATTTCATAGATTTAGGGACCATTTCATGCATTTATAACAGTTTTGAGCAAATACGTCGGGACAGTGTCCCTTTAAAGGCTGCAGCAGTGGAGCAGTAATTTTCAAGCTTGGGACTTAAACAGGACACCATGTACATTTCAAGCAATTATAGTTTTAATTTAATAATAATAATTATTGAACTACAATAACTGTAATATTATTTTAATTTCGAAGGGCCGATTAATTTTAGATTATGCATACCTTCTAAGCAGGCCTGAGCTTCCAAGCATTTCCCTTCTCCTGCAGCTTTCAGGACATTGCTGATCTGTTCAAATGTCCAGACTTTCATGATAAAATCTTCTCCGTCCTGAAGGAAAATTCAAAACATTACATGTATGTGTTGCAGTGTATTAATTACAGGATAAGGAATGTGTAAATACAGAGTTTGTATGAGCTAGACTTCAAACAAGGTTTTGTCACGGTGGCCGTACATGTAAGTAGAGCTGTGCGCTTTTGAGGGTGTCTGCTCAGAGAGCTTTGACTGAACAAAACTGACCAAAAACCAAAACATTACCTTATCCATAGACAGCAGATGTTCTCCATTTGGTGATTTAGCCTGAGATTTAACGTCACTGTGACTACGAAGGAGACAAAGAAAAAATGGGTTATTAGGTTTTAAAAACATTGTATGTTGAACATTAATATTGACATTATTATTTTGTCAAAGCTCTTCAGGAAAATTTAAGAAGACTTGTGAGACAACAAAGCTCCTTCCTGTTCAATTTGCCTAGTCTTGACAACAAGGATTAATAACATGCAAACTCTGCATTTTCGCTGCCATCAATTAAATCTTAGTGGACATCTCAGGAAACAGAAGCTCACTTCAATACATGTGCTGTACATGTACGTTTTTAAGGTGACATCCATCGGTTGTGATCGGTAGATTTCGATCCATTTTGTTTGCTTCTTTTTTGCAGGGGTCAGTTGGTTGCACATCGCCGTAAATTACGATTGACAGCATGTGACAAACACAATCATTTATTGGGTGTGCTGAACTTTAGAGTTTGTGTCTTATTGAAAGGTGTACTTTATTTATGTAAAAATCAATCTTGACGTACGTCATCTGATATCCCAGTGATCCAAAGTTCAATTCTCCAAAGCTGTCAGGTTTAAGAGTACTGTGCCATTTGAAAGGTTCTTTGAGTATGGCCTCTGCCTCTCGAGGATGTGAACTCACAAGTGATTCAACCTGCTTTACGATATCATTCAGCAGTACTTCATTTTGAGGTGTGAACTCCAACTTTCCCTTGCCGTGTTCACTGACGGAAGTTCCTTGGGTGTGGCTGGAAATTGTTGCCCCCATAACTGATAGTGAAGAGGAAGAAATGTTAAAAGTATAGTTGACTTCACATATGATGTGGCCTACACTGTAATACTGGCATTTAAAGCCGGTTTTTGAACCATGAAACAACTCAGAGGAATAATTATATTAATATTATGACTCCATTTTAGTGGAAGGCTACATGTATAGCAGTTATTACAGACGGTCAGCGGTTTGACATGCAAACGAGGCGAAAGGGTCAATCTGGTATTGTTTACCGTTTGACATGCAAACGAGGCGAAAGGGTCAATCTGGCATTGTTTTGGCCCAATTTGTTGGCTCGATTACCAGCCGCTGTTCGGGAAAATAAGCCAGAATGAAGACCGGACTCGAGAGAGTGGCGGAAATCGAGCCTAACTTGTTTGCATACTTTTTAAAAACAAAAGAATATTTGACTGCGGCTCAACTGTAATAACAGCTATTACTCCATTACAGGTTATGCACCAGTCAGTGGATTAAGCCCCGCACCCCATACCTGAGGAATAGCAGGGCATTAGACCAGAGCTGCCTTCAAAATGAAGCAAATTCCCCATTATGCGGAGCAATTTCTTGTGTCAAAACCTCACTTTTGACCCCAACCCAGGGAAATAAAGTACTCAAGTATTTCTGCCTCAAATAAAACTTTTACAGAGAACAATGTCCCCTTTACAAACAATGATACTGTCCTTCCTCTGCTGCAGTGTACTCTGCGTGCTCGTAATCCAAGATGACATCAGAGGCGAGCCCCACTAATGGTCTCCGGTTGCTGATAATCATGGATTGTCTAATGTTGTCAAAAGCCCCGCATACCATGGCAAAAAGAGCAGTCTAAACCCACTCAAATGCCCTGCATTCCCCGGGTCTGGGGGTACAGGGCTTAATCAACTGACTGGTGCATTACTTCCCACCAAATATTTGGTCCTGGGCTTGGTTGTTCAAAGGGTGGATAACGCTATCCATTGTATAAATCACTATCCAATGGATAGCGTAGTTTGTTTTGTTAACACTTATCCACTGGATAGTGATTTATCCAGTGGATTGTTATCCACCCTTTGAACAACTGGGGCCTGAAGGTTATCCCCGACAAATCACTGTACCCATTTATACATGTACATTTGGGTAGAGAGAGCACCTTCCAGCAGGGGGAGTAGCAATACTCCTAGTGGTTTCATACTATTCTGACAATTGTGGGCCACTATTACATGTAGCTTGCAAAGACTGTACCTTTTTACCGCTTGGTGTTGTTGTACATGTTAAGTTACCCAAAACCTCATTGCATGTCAATTGTCTCTTTTTCCGATAAAAATGACTTCAAATATAGTATTATATTGCAATCACAGGTGATAAATTGTTGTTTCTTTCAGGTATGTAACAAACTGCATATGTAAACATCGAAACACCCTAGCTTAAAGTTCTGCTCGTGTATGTACACTGGCAAAAATCGATTTAAAACTGAGGTGCTAATTACATTGTCATCATTTTCAGAAGTATTAAGTCGACACTACTCCATAAGCCATAAATTATAAGCTTATATACTTCAGGTTTTATATTATTCAACGCAGATGGTAGGGCAAAGCTATAGATAAACTGGCTAGTTTTAACCCTAAAATTTGCGGCTTTAACACAGCGAAATGCTCATTTATAGAGGGACATCCAATTGCTCATTTAAAATTGTGCTTATTCTTCTTGCAGAAATGATCAAGAAATAAAAAGATTTATAAGAGTGTACAATACATAAGCTCAATATTCGACCATAAACACGAAACTAATTCGACAATTAGCTCGGCTAAGTTGGTCTTTTCCATGAGTTAACTTCAAGCAAAAACGCAACTCATATAATAAATAGAAACAATAAACTACCGCCTTCGATCCTATTTAATTATTTAAGCTTACCTTATGCTTTGTATCATAAAATATTAAATATTTTTACGCCGACCCTCGCTTGTTTTTGCAAACTTGAGTAGTCTTTTCCCGCACTGAAGCCTCATCGTCATAGCAACCCACACAAACTCGAATGGTGACAGCCGCTGACTGTTAGGTTCGCGCGAGGAAGAAAGCGTTGCGTGACGGATGCGTGACGTCCAATTGTATGAACGAGAAAAATTAGTTCGTTTGCATCAAAAACCGACAATAGCAAAACTAAAGATCGTAGAATAGGTAGAAAGGGAAAAGGTTGTCTAGATTTTAGATGTGAAGTGTTTTTCACAATCATGTTAAATTTACTAGTAATACGACACTCGCAAGTCCTCGCGAAGCTCGGGGGAGTGATAATTTTTTGAGCGTGATTTAGAAATGTTATACTGCACGAAGACGATTAGAACAACCCTCAGTTGATGATTTTCTTTATTCTCATCACCTGTCTGCTTGGCAATGTATTGATATTGCAAGGAGAAATTAGAATCTAATCAGTATACGAAGAAATTAATGCCTTCCTTTTTTCTCACGTTGCGTGCTGTAATCTGGCTGTAATCTAAACTTAAGACGATTTTAATACATCTAAGGTTGATGAGTCCAATGAAACCTTATAGTCAGAAGATTTTTTATATATACAAAGTTGTTAACCTAAACTGATTTCATGTCCTTTTCCAATTTTGAGCATTTAATTTTATGCTCCTCTACAACTTCTTTATTTGATCAGTGTAGTGTTTCATTTGTGGTTGGAGTCCTACTGTTTCTCAAAGATTACAGTGTAAAAAAAAAATGAACAACAAAGTAGCGTGGCCCATATACGTGTAATTAATCATGCCTTACTCTCTTGTCTTGCTCATTTTGGGACGCAATCATATTAGACTCTTATTTTTTACATAAGAATGTTCTTTTAAAAATAGTAAAATAATAATAATAAATAAATAAATCAGGCGACGATTTGAAAAATGTCATTAAAATGTTCTTATTTTAAAGACAAAGTGATATTCGAATCCTTCAAATTCTACGTGTACATGCCACGTCACTGGCACGTGATGTCCAATGTTGGTTCCATATTTGAATAAAGTTTGATTCAATCTGTATATCTATGTACAAAAAATGGGAAAAAAATCAAGTTCTTACTGTAAAACTGAAAGCTTTTACAAAAAAAAAGAGTGTGATGTAAATTAAAACATATTCCAAATTAAGTTCACCTGTATTTGCTCAATAAGCTTCAATACATAATTATTTTCAATATTTTTCATTCAGCAGTGTTAATTATCAGGCAAACTTTTGTGATAATTTGCGAATTATTTAAAATGACATTAATTCTGCCATTGTTAACAGCCTTATTTTACTTATTTTTACTGATCAAAGTTAGTGTTATATGAAAACAGATTTACGTGTGACTAAAAAATGTAAAGAAACTAAACCAGACATTCTCAGCAATCCAGGATTTGTGACGATTAGAGTGATTTTATTTCAACCGTGAAACAACATCTAACAGTTAGTGCTAAATAGTCAAAACAAAACAAAACAATGGAATAAGTGTCTAATAGTATCTAATAGTATCTAATAGTGTAGTCACTATTTCATGGCTCAAGTAAAATCACTCTAGCAGTTAATAACTGGTGTTTATCCCAACATAGAATGTAATAGTGATGGTTTTTTTTTTAATATCTCGAACAGTTCACATCGGGGAAAATGCCAATTAAATTTCAAAGATCACTTGTGTTTGCTAAATTAATATTTATCAGCTATTTTATTCAAAGCTGTATTTATCAAATTGCAACTTGTTGTAAATGAGACTTATTGTAAATTGTCTTCTTTTCACACGATCAAAAACAACCTGCTAGAAAAAAGAAGAATTAAATTACAACGTCTATACAAATATAATTTATTCGAAACATTTGTTTTTCAACAGTTTTCCCTCGGTTATAAATCTAAAAATCAATTGTGAATCAAGGATTTCTGCCGATTGACAACTTTACAAGTCATTTTAATTTGTTGTTAACATTGGTTTAAGAGACGTTTTCCAGCTGTATTTACCATTCAATACACTGAAACATCCAACCTTCAGAAAGTCACGTTCTGAGAAAGATGTATTCAAAGAAACATTTTAGTTCACTCGGTCAAAGTAAAGGTATAATCTTGTCAAACGTCTCTTCTAATCTCAGTTTTCGAAGTAATAACACAGTTTTTTTGCAACCGTTTTGTGCTTGGTTTAATCATTGCTTTCCTTTTTTAGGTTTTATTCTTCACGGGACAATTGTGAAATGAATCGACTGATCGTAGTCGTCTTGGTATTGTGGATCACATGCGCTGTAAGTATTTATAATCACTATATATAAGCACTATATATAAGCATTTTTGAAAAGCATTTATAATCACTGATTGAACCTATAAGAATAGTTTAAAGACACAATGTCATCGATTGTTAGAATGATTTTGGAAGCTCAGAAATAGAGCTATCGATGTTGTAGAACAGTACTCGACAAATGACAAGAACCCATTAGGAAGTGAGGATGACTAACGATGAAGAGGATGGTAATGGATTACAATATGGACTCACTTTTGGCTGGTTTCCTTTGAAAGTTTACACAAATCTTGTCGAAACACATAATTTATTTAAAAAATAAAATGTTTTTGTTCTGGCTTTATTACTATCATATTCGTACTTAATTTCGCAAAATCGACATATCCGTATTTCGCGAGGCTAAAAGTTTCGCGATTTCAGAGAAAAAAAGGGCTCAAAGGCTTAAAATGTTTCGAAAATATCGTCTTTATTTTTGCGTTTTTTTTTTAAATCGCGAAAATTAAGACGCGCGAAAAGGTACACAGTTTTGAAAAAATACAGAAATCAAACAATTTGTAGCTAAATTTTTAAAAATCAATAATATATTTTCTCTCATTCCACAGAGCGCAAATCTTCTCAAGCGGAACTTTTTTGGTAAACGAGCATTGTTTTTACTGCTTGTATGGCCATCCCCATAAAATGCTTTGATTCCCATCGCCCGACCGACCCAATTTTTTCAAAAAGTTAAAAAAAGTTTCTGATTAATTGCCTGCGCACT
Organism: Desmophyllum pertusum; assembly: GCA_029204205.1. NCBI lineage: Eukaryota > Metazoa > Cnidaria > Anthozoa > Scleractinia > Caryophylliidae > Desmophyllum > Desmophyllum pertusum. The sequence continues at coordinate 1,418,113 of MU826353.1, forward strand.
ATTCTCGGGTGTTTCCAAGTTTAATATGCTTTGTTTACATCTTAAAGTCACTCTGACATCTAAATCAGCCCAGTAATGATGTCTTCGAACACATTTCCGAGTGATATCGGCTCGTTTCAAAATGGTGGTCACGGGGAAGATATAATCAAGGCTCGCGTGGAATTATTTATGTATAATTTGTTGATATTTCGTTTCTCGGCTTTTCTTTTTTTTTTTTACCGACCGACCGACCCACTTTCACGAGAGAGAGGGCGATGGGAAACAAAACATTTTATGGGGATGGCCTATGAAACGGTTAAAATTCCACGAAGTCTGAAAGTCTATACTAGAATCTATCAATACTATAACTAATGTTGTTTATGTCGATTTAAAATGTAAGTCTGGATCCGCGACTGATGGTGGCCCGGAGTAAACAGATGAGGGCAAGAATCAGTAAAACTAGCATGACTAAGTCCCTTAAATATGGCGTGACAATAGCATGACCTACATTCCCTTTACTTGAACATGGTGTGACACTAGCGTGACCTTGCCCCTTTAACATGGCATGACACCAGCGTGACCTAGTTCATGTAACATTGCGTGACAATAACGTGACTTAATCTTCAAGCATTTTAAAATAAACTAAACGAGGAATTCAGTAATCCCGTAAAAATATACAACGATACAACATGTACTAAAAAGTTAAATAACATATATTTATTTTCAAACAGACAAGCCAGGCAGATGTCCTCCCATCGGACGCCGTTCCTTCCCATTTCCTTGCACAGTTTGTGTCGGGGATTTTGTATGCCCAGGAAAGCAAAAGTGTTGCCATGCTATCTGTGGGACGTCTTGTAAGGACCCTGGTGAGTTAATTAGAGATTTTTACATGTATTTTATTACAGGAAATTAACACTTGTATTCATTAACGTATTTTTAAATAGTAGATGAGTCAATTGCCTTATTGTTTGTCCATTTTTAAGCCACAAATATAGAAGAACTAGTCAAAAATTAAAATTGTATCAATAAAAGACTCTACATTGATAACTTGAACCACGCCCAAAAATACGGATTCTGGTACCATTAAGGGTTTTTTCTGAAAATTTCCAACGAGTTTCCCCGTCATTATTCTAAGGGAGTTCCTCCCCGGGATTCCTCCCCGGGGTTCCTCCCGGGGTTCCTCCCGGGTCTATATTATGGGGTCTAATTCGAGCTATATTTTGATTATTGCAGTACCGGAAGCTCGATGCCCGCAGCCTTCCGGTGTTGGTATTTGTGAGGAACAATGTAACAGCGACAACAATTGCAACATATCGTCTGGTGAAAAGTGTTGTTTCAATGGCTGTGGACTTGAATGTATGAGGGGCGTGTATAAGTGAGATAGGTAAGGAGTCCCGTTAAGAGAATACTGAATGGCGAGAGTTCTTTCAGGTCAAAGTGATTTTATAACTAGCGACTTCGCACACATTGCGGGCCTATTGACACTTGTTAATTTATAAATGTTGAGTAAAATGATTTTTGGTACTATTTAAAGTCAAATAGTGCCAAAAATCATTTTACTCAACATTTACTTCAAGGCGCTACGCAGTTTATACTTGTATCAACTTGATAATTTATCTCGCGTCTTTGCACGCATTGCGGGCCTATTGACACTTGATAATTGGGGTGTCTGTCTGTCTGTTACTGTCTGTGTTTCTGAGACAATCATTGATATGTGTCTTATAAATAAATATTTCTCATTTTGTTTCAGTTGATCAATGATGAAGGAACGAGTACGTCCAGCTTCACTGAAGCCACGCAATAGTGAATCAGTAGTGTAATCAATAAGAGATATGAGAAATAAAATATCAGAAGCTGGAACATGTCTCAGTATTGTGTATAACCATTCATTCATTGAGCACAAGTAAGCCATTTCGCACCTACGGTCGCCATTTTGAATTCGGGCAAACTTAAACATCTCGAGGATTATCCCAAACTTTTGATATTTTTATTTCATCATTATTCTCCTTTTCAGCTAAGATGTCAAGATCACAAGTTTCTTAGGATATGAGACGAGTTTCATGATAATTGGCCACAAAATTAGAAGACACGTATGAGGAAAAACATTTCATCCGATTTCCAAAAAAAAATCCTTCCATAGTCTGCAGAAACTGGTCATCTTTATATTTCAGTAGAAAGGAAAGGGAAAAGAAAAAGAAAGCGGTTCAAAATTGCATGAAAACTCTCGCGATTTTTTTCAGCCAAAGCCCTGCAATGCAGCCCACCCTCCAGAAAGTTTTCCCCAGTTAAAAATGGCGTCAATGGAACGATGCGAGATGAAGGGCGTTACGCCCCAGCTGGAACGCTTATTTGCAAAACATCTTTTTGGTGGATCTTAAGAACATATTTTAGGAGCTTCACCTGACTCGTCCCCAGCCGTCTCTCTTCTCTCCTATTAATATTAACGAGAGAAGCGCGGCCGAGGAGAGCGCAAGGGGTGATGAAAAGGAGGAAAACCTTCCCAGCATCGTCCAGTCCCCCCAGTCCCCAAGAGGCTCGCATTTCTAGTAGAAGACCGAGAGACGGCTGGGGACGAGTCAGGGGCTTCACGGGACTTCCTTCTAGCAGAAGTACTTCTGGTTCTAATCATAGCTTATTGAACTAGTGCGAAGAGAACATAGTGAAGAGATGCAACCTCAAAGACTGGAAATAACTTTCCCCAATAACATCTGACTAATAATGCTGCATTTGAGACTATTTATTTACTCCTCAATGTTTGAAGTAATATATGAAACACGAGAAACAGTGTTTTATCCGATTTCCAAACACCGAGAAGAGAGTTGAAAATACGACGCGTAGCGGAGTATTTTTGACGAAAAAATACGGATATTTGGATATCAGATGTGTTTGGATATCAGATGAAACACTGTCTCGAGTGTTTGATACAGCCTTCTCAGTCAAATAAAAAACTAACGACTAAACGGATACATAAAATCGTAAAACTCTATGCTAATTAAGACCAGGTGACCAAGCCTTCGTCACAGTTTTTATATCAGGTTTATGTTTATTCACCCTTCCATTTCTTCCCTTCTATCCCCACCATCCTTTCCAAGCTGGCTAGTGTATTTTGAGTAAATCATATTTAGTGACAAAGACTTTACCAGGGTCTCTCTTCTTCCCGCCAAAAATTCAATCGCTTTTGGCGGGGAAAAGAGAGACCCTGGGAACGAGGTTGTACAATCGCGTCTCGCGTAGTCGATGAGGTATATTTTAGTCGATCATATCTTTATTTGGTATGGTATTCTATCACTATTTATTCTCGATCTGTATTTTCGAAATTATCAATCAGGGAAAGTTTTAGAGAATTTACATGTCAATTTTTATCTCGGCGGAATTATATTAAGACAATGTACCTCATAATACATCAATAAGAAATAAATTCGAATATGGTGCAGCATTTTTGCTAGATAGAGGCCAAAAAATATATATTGGAAAGTTCACTACTCAAGTTATATCTTGTCAGCTATTTCGAAGCTATTTTATTAAAAGCGAAATTTATCCAGTATATAATATATTTGCGATTTGGTTCAAAAGTCTTTGATTCTGTCATTGTCAAAAACCTGACAGTATTTTTACCATAGCATCAAAAAACAGAATTTATTAAAACAGATTTACGTGGCAAGAGTCATTCTTCACTAATCACAAATGACATGTCTTGCGTCAGTTTATTTTGCAAACTGACTAAAAGCAGGATCAATTGACAGTTTTTAAACTTTCAGGCTACTGCCGGGATTAGAATTAGTATTTTTTGCCTCAACATAGAGTGAAACATGAATTCTGTGATATTTTTATTAACTGTGTGGACGTCTTGTAAGTGGAAAATTCCAACGATCGCCTGTGTTTGCTAAATTAATATTTATCAGCTATTTTATTCAAAGCTGTATTTATCAATTTGCAACTTGTTGTAGATTAGATTGATACTTTTGTTGAAAATAGCCTTTTTTCACAAAGGAATACAAAACAATGGTTAGAAAAGAGAAATAAAATGAAAAAGTACTGCTTTTCTACTGATGAATGAATAAGTGAATAACTTTATTTAAGGAAAAACTGTTTTGGTAAAGTCTTACTTCGATTGTAAATCCGTCGTTAGTCAAGGATTTCTGTCGATTGTCAATTTTAAACGTAAGTAAAGTTTAAAATTTAATGGACGTTTTTCAGCTGTATTTACCATTCGTTTCACTAGCTGGGGGAAAATTCAACGTCTTTAGCAGTAAAGTCATTTTCTCAAAAAGGTGTGCTCAAAGGAACAAGGTGAGTCGATCTGAGTTAATTCGGTGAAAATTGTCAAAATTATTGTCTTCTTTTCCTTCGTTTTCCAAGTAATGAACAGTTTAGACAGTTTTAAAGGAGCTATGTCACGATATTTTAAGTCATTTTTGTAAAGAGTGCAAAGTCATCTTCAAAATTGAAGAAAACCTGAAAATAATAGTTTACTACGGTAGAAAAACACCAAAGAGGTAATAATAAACCAAACAGGAACAAGGATGGTTGAGGATGGAGAAGATTAAAACGGATTGCGAACGGCGAACTTGAAAAAAATTGGCCAATTTTTTCAAGATGTGCCATTCGTGACGTAGCTCCTTTAAAATGGAACGCCGAGGATAACGTCGATTAAAAAAAATGAATTTATATTTTACTTCAGGGCCGGGTTGTTCAAAGGGTGGATAACGCTATCCACCGGATAAATCACTATCCAGTGGATAAGTGTTAACAAAACAAACTACGCTATCCAGCGGATAGTGATTTATCCGGTGGATAGCGTTATCCACCCTTCGAACAACCGGGCCCTGGTCTTTCAGAATCTCGCGAATTTCTAGTTCCATTCAGGATAAAACCTTTTTCAACTGATCTTCGGTTAAATTGAAATCCCGTTTCAAAATTAGCGAATTATTAGGAAATTGTGCTTTTCAACTTATGAACAATGTGTAATAGTCTTTTGATGCCTTTCCCAGCACATCAAAAACCTTGTCATCGATCATCAATGAGAGGGAGATTACTAATAAAGTGCGATTATTTGTTTTTAAATGAGTAGGTATAGCATGTCGGAGACCTTATTTTTGAAATAATATTATAGGAATCAATATTATTTAATTCAAATAAAAGTAATACCGGACTCGAAAAAATTGTTATAAAAAACGAGGCTTTTATTTATACGAGCATCTTTATTATTCCATATTATATTGTGCCAATCATTTCCTACAGCAAATTCCTCTCGAAATTCTGACCACCACTGGAGCAGCTCAGAATAAAACTGGGAGGAAATAGGGTAGTCTTTGTCATCGTAATTACAGTGAAATAAAATAAATTCCGTGTCAGAACTATCCTCAGCTGAATATGTAAAGGCAGCGTTCAAATCCAGAGAGAAACTTGAAAAATTCGCTGTTGCGGTTCATGTTCTCCGAAAACCCAGAATTTGGTTTTATTTTACTTTTGTTGCGTGAAGTAGACATGAGTTCAACTTTGTGTATGCTTGCAGCATGTCGCCGCAACTTGCAACACGGATAGTAATACGCGCAAAAACACCTCACAACTTGCAACGCAACAATGTTGCGTGACAAGTTGAAAATGTTGCCCACAAGTGAAGGCACTAAAGATAAAAAAGAAATGTTTGATTCTTGTGTTTTTATTGTGTGTATGAGTTCTTGTTGCTTGCGCGCATAAAAATTAGTAGACATTTTAGTAATTTTCATTTAGTTTTATTTAATATTAACTGTCTTTCTTTTTTTTTTTTAGATTATTTCTTCTTCACGGGACAATTGGGAAATGAATCGACTGATTTTAATCGTGCTCGTACTGTGGGTTACCTGTGCTGTAAGTATTGGACTGAGGAATAAGACTATTCCATCATCGAATATAATTTTTGTAGGATTTCAAAAGCTGATAAGAAACCAAGCAAATAATGCAAATTTGAATGTGTAGATACTCGACAAATGAAAATAACCCATTAGAAAGTGAGATAGGTTTCAATATGGACAAACTTGAAAATATTTTCCATTTTAGCTTGATTTTACACAAATCGTGTTGAAATACACGTCTTAATGTGACAAAAAAACAATTTCTGCTTATATCTACACGGCCTACACGGCTTGAACAAATACAGAAAGGAAACTTCTCGTAGCCAAAAGTAGATCAATAATATGTTTTCTTTTCATTCCACAGAGCGCAAATACTCCGAGGAAACGCCGCTTTGGTAAACAATTAGTATAGAAAATCGCACGACCTAAACATAACGAAATGGGACACAAAACAAGTTCTACACTCGTTTAACCCCCCCCCCCCCGCCCCCCCCCCCCCCCCCCCCGAATATAAGTCCAAGGGCTTATATTTAATTTAGGTCCAAAAGAATTGTATATCTTTTTCCGATTATAGCCCCCTATTGTAGCCCCCTATTTCGTATTACTTGTAGGGGGGGGGGGGGGGGGGGGCTTATTATCTCTATGAAGGATTTTTGCGTCTGAGATTTCAGTGTGGGGCTTATATTTGGGGCAGGGGGGCTTATTTTTGGAGGGGCTTATATTCGGAATTTTAAGGTATAAACTAACATAATAGGTAATGGGATTTATTGTACTGCTCTCGACCAATCAGAATCGAGTAATTTTATTGAGTGTACTATAAAACGAAAAATACCTTCTTCAAGACCTTATATGGCCTTAGCTCCCATAAGTCTCCTTTAGCTTAGTGGTAGAGCGTCCGACCCACACAGCGGTGACACAGCGGCAAAATGAGTGCGCGTGCGCCAACCTGCTCACTCATTTCCATACAAACATAATGGCGGCAATTCAAAATTCCCGGAATTTGTTTTCATTTCGCGTGGATAAGGCCGTCACGGAACAGATAAGGTTTTTACCTTGTGAAACAATTCCGAGAGAGACTCTTCTTTCACATATCTTTTTTAGCAAACTAATTATCTTTCCCACAATAGTGAATTTATCGCTCGAAGTCGAGCGACTCGTAAGTGAAACACGAAAACATAGCTCAAAGAGTTCCATGTTTCACTTACGATTCGCTCGACTTCGAGCGATAAATTCACTATTGTGGGAAAGATAATTAGTTTGCTAAAAAAGATATGTGAAAGAAGAGTCTCTCTCGGAATTGTTTCCAAGGTAAAAACCTTATCTGTTCCGTGACGGCCTTTATCCACGCGAAATGAAAACAAATTCCGGGAATTTTGAATTGCCGCCATTATGTTTGTATGGAAATGAGCGAGCAGGTTGGCGCACGCGCAGTCATTTTGCCGCTGTGTCCACAGCGGTGACACAGCGGCAAAATGACTGCGCGTGCGCCAATCTGCTCACTCATTTCCATACAAACATAATGGCGGCAATTCAAAATTCCCGGAATTTGTTTTCATTTCGCGTGGATAAGGCCGTCACGGAACAGATAAGGTTTTTACCTTGTAAACAATTCCGATTGAGACTCTTCTTTCACATATCTTTTTTAGCAAACTAAATTAATCTTTTCCACAATAGTGAATTTATCGCTCGAAGTCGAGCGATCGTAAGTGAAACATGAACTCTTTGAGCTATGTTTTCGTGTTTCACTACGATCGCCTCGACTTCGAGCGAAAAAAAATTCACTATTGTGGAAAAGATAATTAGTTTGCTAAAAAAGATATGTGAAAGAAGAGTCTCTCTCGGGATTGTTTTCAAAGTAAAAACCTTATCTGTTCCGTGACGGCCTTATCCACGCGAAATGAAAACAAATATCGGGAATTTTGAATTGCCGCCATTATGTTTGTATGGAAATGAGCGAGCAGGTTGGCGCACGCGCACTCATTTTTGCCGCCTGTGTCCACAGCGGTCAAACGTGACGCGCCTGCGCAGTTCCCGCCAAAACTCCACTGCAAAATGTCCTAAATTTACGAAGTCCTCCACTTCTCGACACTTTAAAGCTCAAACTTAAGAAATTTACTGAAAACTTAAGCTTTGAACTCGGAGTATGCATAGATAATGTAATAATTGTTATCCACCAAGTGTCTCAGCTCGTATTTTGGTTTACCACTGCATGTTCTATAACGTTTCCTTACAAACTTCGCGGCCATTACGCTTCAATCTCTTGCAAAATTGAAGGCAGCGAAAACCGGAAGTGGCGCCGAATTTTTGCGTTTGACCGCTGTGTGCGTCCGACCGGTGTGCGGAAGATCATATAGGTTCGACTCCTGTTGGGGGAAGTTGGAATATTTTTTTCCGAGTAGCTTGTGTATCTAATAGACTGATATATTTCTCACCTTCTTCAAGTCTTCGGAGAGGGGTCACAGAAGCGAGGTACGTGTCCTAGCCCGGAATTTGGCCCAGCAGGTCCGGATCCTAGTCTTTGCGTGCTTCAATGTTTGTACGATTCACATTGCAGAGGAGCTTTTAAGTGTTGTAATACGGGGTGCGGACATGCTTGTATGGAACCTGGTAAGATGTAATTTATGATAATCTGAATTAACATAAATTATTATTTTGCTGGCAGAGAACAGAGATCTGGATGTGAGCATAGCGCGCGAAGGCAGCTGACGGTACGCGCGTTTGTAAAAAGAGACTGGGTTGAGAAAGTTGTGACATTCTACGGTCAGCCTTGCAGACGCAACTTGTGTCAAGTTTTGTTTTCTCTTTGTTTTGTAAACAAAACACGAAGGCGCACTATAAAAGGGGTAGCCTGCGTAGGAGTTCTGGGGAAACACGATGTTTTAGCAGTTTGTACCCGACATTGCCTCGCTTCTATTTTCGACTGTATTAATATTGTTATATAAATATGACAAGTTAACCGTGAAAAGGCTATTAAATGTTCTTCTCTAACAAAGATATTTTGATTATTGCAGTAGGCTCGGAAGGTCATTGTCCACCGACTTCGGGCCAGTCTGGTATTTGTGTGCAGAAGTGTAATGGAGATCAGGAATGTAAGGAACAGTTGGGGGAAAATGCTAAGTGTTGCTCTAATGGTTGTGGACACGTGTGCAAGCTCGTGTAAGGTAAAGAATCCCGCAATGTTATAAAAAAGAATCGAAGCAGTGAATTAATGAATGGATGAATGAATGGATAGATGGATGGATGGATGGATGGATGGAAGAATGAATGAATGAATGAATGAATGAATGAATGAATGAATGAATGAATGAATGAATGAATGAATGAATGATTGAATGAATGGATGAATGAATGGATAGATGGATGGATGGATGGAAGAATGAATGAATGAATGAATGAATGAATGAATGAATGGATGGATGAATGGATGGATGGATGGATGGATGAATGAATGAATGAATGAATGAATGAATGAATGAATGAATGAATGAATGAATGATTGAATGAATGGATGAATGAATGGATAGATGGATGGATGGATGAATGAATGGATAGATGGATGGATGGATGGAAGAATGAATGAATGAATGAATGAATGAATGAATGAATGAATGAATGGATAGATGGATGGATGGATGGATGGATGGAAGAATGAATGAATGAATGAATGAATGAATGAATGAATGAATGAATGAATGAATGAATGAATGAATGAATGAATGAATGAATGAATGAATGAATGAATGAATGAATGAATGAATGAATGAATGAATGAATGAACGAACGAATGAACGAACGAATGACGAATCAATGAATGAATCAAAACAAACGTTCTTGGTTTCTGAATAACTTAATCTTATTTTTTAAGCAAATCCTGTAAGCGTTACTCTCTTTAAATAAAATTTTGATTTGATTCATGATTTATTTATTGGTTCATTCATTCGCAAGTTCATAATTGTTTATTTGTTTATTTAAATTTATTTATTCATTCATTTATTTATTGTATACTTCATTTAAAAATCATCACCCTGTACCGCCGCCACTTATGCTAGAAGCGAACCCGAAGTTTGCTTTAAAACTATTCCCATTCTCGTTTTTCTTCAAATCTGATTGGCTGGTAAAACAAAGAGAAAACTAGTACTCTGCGCAAGCGTTACAAGAGTTCTCTACTTAATACCATGCTAAACCGGGCATACCGCCTCTCATCATCATGGGAGTTATTTGCAATTGAATGTGAACACCTCAAACGGATGTTTTCTAAACTTAAGTATCCGTTGAATCTCATCAACTCCACTATCGCCTCGTTCATGACCCGACACTGTGATGAAACTCCGACTGAGGTTGTTACAGAAACACAAAAAACCGTCTGGATTGTCCTACCCTTTAAAGACCAGAAATCCGCTGACGCAGTTCGAAAACAGCTGAAAGACCTTGGCAATAAAATCGGAACACAGTTACAACCAGTGTACACAAGTTCTAAAATCGGGGACAAACTCAAGCTGAAAGAAGAGAAGCCTGCTTTAGTGAACCGTCAATGTGTTGTTTATATCTTCAAATGTGATCTGTGCGATGCAGATTATATCGGTTACACTACACGCCATCTTCATCAACGCATAGAAGAGCATAGAGCCTCTGCTGTTGGCAAGCACATAATTGAAGTCCACGGTGTCATGACCCCTGAGTTGACAAAAATGTTTTCCGTTCTAAAGAAATACCAAGGAAAACTTGATTGCTTAGTGCATGAAATGCTCCTGATTCGTGAACGAAAACCCAAACTTAACACGCAATCGGATCCAATACGTGCGATACAATACGGCACGCACTGACACTTTCGAACGCTCAGCCGTGAAACACTTAATATATACACATTTATATATTCTAATATACTCTGTCACCTTTCTTTGTATTTAAACTCGAAAACTATAACTGTCATTTTTTACTTGATAATGGAGTCATGATGGCTTCGAAACGTCGTAATCTTATTTCGCTAATTTTCATTATTAATTGTATCACAAAATGTTCTCTTATCAAAACTCTGCGCAAGCTCTGAAAATCAGTACCAGCCAGAGGTCTTGATTTCTTGGTGTTGACCAAAATGATCGCGGGGTCAGGGGACGAGAATGAACTGTCCCATCAAGTTACGTTTTTAATGATTTATGTTCTGTAAGTATTTCTCATTTCTAGTCTGTACTGTTTGTTTGTCTGTCTGTCTGTCTGTCTGTGTGTGTGTGTGTGTGTCTGTGTGTGTGTGTCTGTCTGTCCATCTGTCTCGCCTGCTGTGTGTTTATCAAACGCCTAGATATGCATCGATATTTCTATTTTATTTTTCAGTTGAACTGTGATGACGTCAATAAAGCTTTGACAGTAAACCGACCTTCACTGAGGCTGCGCAGTCCAGTAATACTATTTAGTGTAAACAGTAAGAGACAATGGAAAATAAAATAGCAGAAACTGAAACATGTCTCAGTATTGTATATCTGAAAATTTATTAAGCGTAAGTAAGCACTTCCTCGCTTTTCTGTCGCCATTTTGAACTGGGGGAAACATTTTGGCGTGGGATATGGGCTCCAGAACTTCGAGATTGCCATCCAATGACCCATCCAATATGAACTGAGTTGTTCTTTGATTATTAAAGTCAAGCTGTATTAAGGTGGGGGTCCACCTGAATGCCATTTTTCCGCCACTTAACATGGGTTTAATGGAAATATCTCGTTCACGTTTCAAGCAATCCAAAAACTGTATGCTCAAAAAACGAATCTATGTTATGGGGTGTTTTGTAAATTTTTGGGTGATTTTTGGGTATTTTTGGGAGGAAATAGTTTTTCTCAAAGGAGTTGTAAAATTTAGGGAAATAAGAAATACTGAAGATTTAATGTAGTTTCAAAATTAGAATTTGGAGTTAAAAATTAGTAGATGGACACCAACAGACAGTTGATAACCACGCAAGAGCACCCGCGTGGGTATCAACTGTCTGTTGGTGTTCCAAAAATCATTTTCTTTCTTCTATCCCTTCTTTAAACCTCTTCAAATTCCATTGAAATTCACGTACCGTATTTAGCGGGAACCCTTTACACGGATGCGGAGACCTAAAAAATGGCTGAAATGGTCATTTCTATTGCCGATTTGAAAACCCTGTATTAAAGGGACACTTCGCGTTTAGATTCTATATGACCTATATGATCCATCCTATTATTCTCTCCATTATGGAAAGAAGGACTTCTTTAGTCGCTTCAGAAAATAAAGCTTCTGAGGCTGAATCAATGCCAATTGACGATTTCTTCACAAGATGCCCAACATGTTTTCATGAAATTTGCAATTACCGTTCAACATAACGCACTGTTTTGATTCTAGTATTTTTATCGGTGGTATCTCTGAATATAAGATTCCCTCACGTTGAGTTTTTGAGGTACAAAATAAAGGACACTGCTGTTTCATTTCAAATTCGGTTTTGTTTCTTTTTTTGATTGATACTTTGATCGGTTTGCCTCTTTCAATAAATGAAATGAACACAAACACATCGTGATATAATCTCCGGGTGTATCCTGGAAGTACCCATTGCGCAACCTCGTTCCCAGGGTCTCTCCTCTTCCCGCCAAAAGCATCATTCTGATGCTTTTGGCGGGAAGAAGAGTCTGATGCTTTTGGCGGGAAGAAGAGAGACCCTGGGAACGAGGTTGCCCATTACCTCGCTCATTAGAATGGACACCCTGTATTAAGCGGACATTTGAGCATTCTCCGAGGGTGTCCACTTAATATTTAGTTTCTCGTACTGAGATGTCATGATGACCAGTTTCTATTTAGAGGAATTTTTAAGTGGAAATGTTTTGGTAGCAAAATTACAAGGCAATATTACGATAAAACGTTTCATCCGATTTCCATAAAATCCCTCCGATGTGTGAAGAAACTCTTCATCCTGACATCTTAGTAGAGAAAAAAAGAAAATACGAACTTCTCAAATTCTTTTTACTGGTCCTTATATGTTTATTATACAAAACGTTGGGAGAATTTACCTCAGAATACAGCGTGAATTGAAGTACACAGTCGCGTGATTGAAATATATTGGAATATGGAGCAGTTTTTTTGCTAGATAAAGGCGAAATGCATTATACTCAAGTTATATTTTATCGGCTTTTTCGAAGCTATTTTACTCAAAGCTTTATTTATCCAACATAATATAATTGCGAATTGTTTAAAAATGGAATTCTGTCATTGTCAATCCCAGAGTCAAACCTTGAGTCAATAAATGTAGTTCTAACTTTTACGTCTGTGGATGAAACCCTAGTGTGTGACCATTCAAATGAAAGCTATTGAGCAGTCCTTTTATGTGGCA